>OZ026846.1:3516584-4716584 GCA_964023205.1 Lutraria lutraria | reverse complement strand
ATAACAGAGGAAGCCGGTGTGTTTTCCTCCCGTGCGTACTTTATAGCAAGAAAAATGTTTCCAAAACCACTATCGTATTTTTTTCAATATCATTGAAAAAAATACTATTTATAGAACCACTGTGTTCTCCCGCAGTCATATTATGCACATGGCATGATGTGACGTCACGCGCTATATATATTTCAAGTTTACAAAAGCAAAATTCACAGCGAAATGATTGTTTCTAGAAGAAAAGGGGCTTGTTTCGTCAGTAATAATTATGTTGTAATAGTATCAGCAATTGATTGTTTTTTTGTGCATATATTATTTATAACAAAACGCTAATGAGACTTTAAAGAACCAGGAAAACTACTCGAAAAGAGTAGGGATATAAATGCCCGGTTCTCCTGTATCTTCTCTCCCCTCTTGAAATGACCATAACTGCGGAATGGACCGATTAACAACAGATAAATAAATAAATAAATAACATCCTGTGTATGCATTTGTTACTCCTTTTTGACCATAGTAAAAAATCCCCTGTAGTTCATAGCATTTAGAAACTCTTTTTATAAGATTTTGAGAAATATGCATTCTGCGTATATTCGGTAAATATACTTTTGACTTGGGTAATGAAGTCTACCCTTGGGATATCAAGAGTGTATAGTTACTTTATGTGTCGGTATTATATGGTTATTTGTTTTTCATCATGGGTATCGGACGCCTCTAGATCTGTCAAATATCATTTGGTTTCCATTGCGCCTCTGGGAAAGCATTTTTACATAGAATTGTTATCAGGTTTCGTCCTGTTGTAGACAATGATAAATCATATATACTTCGTTATAAGCTATATATTTCATTGCTTTATTACACCAACGTATTCGCAACTTAAGAATATCTCTCCGATTGTTATTTAAGCTGAACCATTGTTTTTATCCTGAAAAAAATGACAGTTAGCAATGCCGATGGAGAACAGCACTGTTGATTTAGAGGTCAAAGGTTTATAACCATGATGGAACGTTTGTTACTTACTTATCATTGAGTGCAAGAAGGTTCCATCTCCATTTTGACAAAGAAGGAGGAAGGTACTTTCCTGCTTTCACCCATCAGTTTTGCCTGAGAGATCTTGTGTCTCGGGTTCAATTATTTCGGGGTTTAGAGGGATCATATTTTCAATGGCTGATAAATTGGGGTATGGGTAAGAAAGAATTTTCTAGGAAACGAGTTGTGTTTTAAAACACAATGCCCACTCAGCGTGGCCTTGACCTTTAACCTACTGACCTGAAATTGCAGTCTATAAAGTCCTATAGAGGTTGTCATGAGGAACCAACATATGGCGTTTGATGATTGTAGGTGGAAACGTTTTGATTTTATCGGCTAGGTTAAAAGTTGGTACAAACAGACAGACAAACAAACAGACAGACAGACAGGCTTAAAACAATATGCCCCCGATCTATCCATACGGGGGGGGGCTGAAATCCACAAAATTCTCACCTTCCCGAAAGTACCGCCTTCACCCAATCCTACTAACCCAACAACTCAAAATATTATATCAAAAGGAAGACAAAACCTGTGGGTACCATCTTTGTACGGTCTGTAGCAAAACTGCAAAGGGGTATACTAGTTTAATAGGGCACAGTCTTACATTTTTCTAGGGGGGGGGGGGACAAAAAATACAAGTAATTTGAATAAAAAACATACTAGTACACAAGAGAAAAAACATTACAGCTGGAGGTCTCCCGATCTGGTAACAAGGAGCATTGGTGAAGTTATGAACCATCTGCAATGCTGAAAATAAATGGTGCTTATAAACCATTAAGGAACAAATAAAAGAGCAAAATTGCTTTTCAGTTATAATAAAAACTTCATATTTACATAAATCTCACTCTAAACTTATACAGTAAAAATATGTGTTGTTTTAGAAAAACAAACATTTTTTATAATTTCTCTTTTACAGTCTTGAGTTTAGTATGCTCTCTGTTCATCCCTTTTTAAAACTTGAAACTAGTTATGAAAGCAGCCCAAAATAAATAGAAAAAATACGTTATGAAGGAGCTGCCAGTTTAGAAATATTAATATATTGTACACATAAGGGAATACAAAGTCTGTCTTATTTTTGCTTAAATGGTACTTTGAAAAATTATGAAAAAATGTATGGAAAGCGCATTGGAATACATTTCTTAAAGGTCAGCCCTCAATATGTTCCAAAAACAATATGGGATGATTACAAAAAGATTATCGATATGTGGTTACACAAGTGTGCTGTTCTCACGAAGCGAAAAATTACGTGTCAATGCGTCTTACTTTAAACGCCAATCATTGTTTGTTTCCAATTCCACTTCTGTTGCAGTGTCAATTACCAAACATTGCAAATCTTGATTCTTGTCATCTGTCATAGCGCTACATCATTATTTGAATTAATATTCTTTGAACACGAGGATGAAAAATAATATTTGGCAGGAAAGATATTGAAATGAACAAATTTGGTTGCCGTTTTTTCCAGTTTAAACGAGTTTGCCATCCAACAAACGCAATGGTATCGGATTCTCTATTACAGAAATAATAATGTACATTTTCCATGCATTGTCTCAGCATGTCAAGTAATTTTAATTAATTTCTGCCACCCTTTGATGAAAAAACGAATGCTTTAGAAACGAGCAACACAATTTACGGGATAACCAAATACTTGTACAGGAAACATTTAGACAAGTAATAATCTACTGCGCTTCCTTCTTATTTATGAACATCGAACACACCATGACCGGAGTCTAAAATATTAGATACTGTGTTAAATATTCTTTCAGTATTAACTTAAACACAAATAGTTTAGTACAGTAATTGCCTATAGGGACGATCGGTGGTCGGATGGTAATTTAACACGCTGGACTCCTAAACAAAAAGTCAGTGGTTCGATTCTCGGCTCTGCCTTTCGAGTTTCTCTGGGACTCTTTTACAATGTCTCCATCCCAACTACCGAGTCAGGCGCTGTGTCTAGAAAATTAAAGGAAAGAGGGCGAGGCGTGTATTGGTGCTTTACATCGGTTACGATAAAGAACCAGGAAAAACTATTCGAAAAGAGTAGGGGTATAAATATCCGGTCCTCCTGTATCTTCTCTCTCTGAGGCGGCTCTGAAATTACCATAGCTGTCGATCGGGCTGTTTGCAAAATAACCGATAAATAAAAAGATAAATAAAATTTAGTTTATATAGTACGTGTTACTTCTTTAGTGGGATGATATAGAAAGCGATTGTAAAGCCCAACTTTTTTATTCGAGCTTTGGGAGCAATTGTTCTCCAAACTGCAACAAGAGCCTAGGTTTTTTAATGGCTTTCTCTTTTAGTAACATGATGTATATCTAAACCAAAACAACATAAATCCATCTTAGCTAGGAAGAAAAAATACTAAGAATTCCCATGAAACATCAACTGCAATAAATCTTACATTTACGAACATTAAAAAAATAATCAGTCAGGGCCAAATTAAAAAAAATATGTTTGCCCTAACGCTCCCCAAGTTTGAAAAGGTGGATAGGTTAGTAGGGAAATATATATTTTTTAGATATTCTTTTTTTTTTACCAAGGCTTAGTCAACAAGCATTTACAAGCAATGACAGATTATTTTTCATTCAACACAATGTAATAGCGTCCCTGGTTAAACGCAAATAACATAATATGTGAACAAATATTCTAGACCTATAAATATTAATCTTTTTTAAGTCGCGGTCATTTTTCCAGGTCGGTTGCGTAAGGACAAACATTCATCAACTATCTCAATATAGTGATGTAATTATTGTAGTAAAAATGTTTGGCATATTATAAAGAGCTAAACAGCATATGTGTTAATCTAAATGTTATGGGCAATACCGTTAACATTTTGAAAAATAAAGAAAACATTAGAGGACAATACATTGTATTACTAATTATATATTTTTTTTCTTTTTGGGACTATATTATAGCCCATTTATTTCAAAAACACAATAAAGTATACAGCGTAAAAGATTGTCTGTTTCATTGAAATATGTTAGATACTTGTAGGTAGGGATTTTAAGATTATTTCTATTATTCGTGTTGAAGAGTAAAACAATGAATACACCAATCGCCAAACCGTTCTTAATAAAAATGTTAGGGCCGCGGGGAAAAATAGGATTGGGTTGCCAGAAACAAACGATTTGTTTACGCCTAAAGGATTTTGTTTCGTCTGAATGCACGTGATAGATTGGAACTAATAAACAGAGTCGCGCGCGCTTTTCATGACAAATGCATTTTACTGCGATTTTAGCCAATATAAATATTGTAATGCTTTTCTATAAAAACATGATACGCAACTATTGTTCATATTGTTTGAAATTTGATTTCCTGAACTTCTCTTAGACGCAAAACATTTTAGAAAATGAAGATTTATTTTCATTTGCCAAACAATTTCTTGTCATACAGTCATAAAATCGTAAACAACCATTTGGGCTTATTTAAATTAGGCCAATAACACTGTAGTATTGACTTTGATGGAGCTATTCGGCTTTACTGTGTTGTTAACATTTTTGCGCGTGTCGACATGACATTTTGTTATCAATGTCTTTCTATGGTTTAGTCCATAGCTTATCATTTTTGTCATCTATTTCTACGGTAACTTTGTGTTAATCTTTATTAAATCTTGTTTTAGATACTGTTTTTGTTTACAGAGTTATTGCATTGATTACTGAGAAAAAAAATTGAAGATTTAAACAAAAACAAAATTGAAAAATTTGAACATTTAAAGATTTGAAAAATCGTCCGATTTTCAGAAATTCCGGTTTTCAGGGAGTCCGCCTTTCAGGGTTTTGCTGTAATACGAACAGATGACCAAATGATAAGTTTGTGTTCGTTAGTCAAGATGGCGCTCAGTAATGTAGAATTCATTTTTTGTATCTATTATTTCATCATGTAAAGAACAATTATAAAGATTTATGTACTCCAATTGAAATAAGATTTAACTATGCCTTCTGAAATTACACTGAATTAAAAATAATTATTATTGAACTTTTCAAAGCGTTATTTACAAATCATGTTTACATTTAAAGCGTAGCTAGGCACCAATAGGTGAAAATTGCGATTTAAGATCTTTCTGACAAGAAGGTCGATGGTGGTCTATCATACGTCAGTTTTTCAAATTATACTTCTCTTTACATTTATCTGAGCTAAGTCAGACATTAAGTTTATCCTACACGAATAGTCCCCTATGGATAGCAACTACTTCAAGAAAGTAGATATACTTTTTGTTCATTCGAAGTATTTAAAATCAACGTTTGAGAAAACGGTCTCTTTCTTGCTACATCAGAGTGGTGCAACTTTAAATTGAACAGCGTTGTTTGGTTGGAACTGAAGGTTCAGGGTTCAATAGCCGTTACCCGATCGACGAACTAAAGTACTACGTTTTCTACGTCTTTTAACCGGCTCCATGTTGCAGTGCAAGTCTATGTAATTCAGTTTCAATGAGTAGAACCACTTCAGTACTTTTATTTCTTTCAGTGTCTGAATGTTTTATTTTATATTTGCGATACTGATGATGTAAAATCTAATTAATGCAACAGGCTATGATTCATTTGGAAGAATATACAAGTTGTGACATAATGTTTAAGACAAAAAATGAAGCAATATAAAGCAAAGTATACTACGTAGTGTGGTAATAATTTGAACATCCATTGTGTATTTTATTCGGAACTTTAAGATTGAAATTTCAACACGTGGGCATATATTCGCGACCTAATATCTTTTGGTTCCATACACTCTGTCAAAACAAACATGCTAATCCTAAACGTCTTTCAGTTATTTTGAAAAATGTCTGTGGATTTGTTCTTGTAATCTACTGAACAATGCGATATAACATAGTTCACTTCATTTTATATCATACTGAAACTGTGGCAAATAATAATTTTTGTTTTAGTTCCGACTGTTTATTGTCCTTTCAATGACAACGTCGTAATTCAATGTCGAAAAGTGTTTTGTATGTTTAGCAAACACGTAAATACTTAATTAAGTACAAGGTTACAAAAATTGATTAAAATCATTTGAATTGTTGATGCAATGCGTGAAAGATGTACATTATATTTTTTTTAATCAGTGAATCTGACATTGCTGTTTCCGTGGAACCACTAACCCATTTTCCAAACAAATCGAATTATCAGAACCAACTTATATTCAAAATATATCCATATTGACAAGTTTATTTTTTAAAAGAATTTGTTCATTATCGACTAAAACAGTGTGTTTATAATTACGTATCTTACTTTGCACATGTCTGTCGGTCTGTCCGTCCGTCCGTAACCAAACCAGGCAATAACTAGCATAACACGCTGGACTACTAAACAAAAGGTCAGTGGTTCGATTCTCGGCTCTGCCTTTCGAGTTTCTCTGGGACTCTTTTACAATGTCTCCATCCCAACTACCGAGCCAGGCGCTGTGTCTTGAAAATTAAAGGAAAGAGGGCGAGGCGTGTATCTGTGCTTTACATCGGTTACGATAAAGAACCAGGAAAAACTATTCGAAAAGAGTAGGGGCATGAATGCCCGGTCCTCCTGTATCTTCTCTCTTCTCTCTCTGGGGCGGCTCTGAAATTACCATAGCTGTCGATCGTGCTGTTTGCAAAAAAACAGATAAATAAAAAGATAAATAAAATTTAGTCTATATAGTACGTGTTACTTCTTTAGTGGGATGATATAGAAAGCGATTGTAAAGCCCAACTTTTTTATTCGAGCTTTGGGAGCAATTGTTCTCCAAACTGCAACAAGAGCCTAGGTTTTTAATGGCTTTCTCTTTTAGTAACATGATGTATATCTAAACCAAAACAACATAAATCAATCTTAGCTAGGAAGAAAAAATACAAAGAATTCCCATGAAACATCAACTGCAATAAATCTTACATTTACGAACATTAAAAAAATAATCAGTCAGGGCCAAATTAAAAAAAAATATGTTTGCCCTAACGCTCCCCAAGTTTAAAAAGGTGGATAGGTTAGTAGGGAAATATATATTTTTTAAATATTTTTATTGTATTTTGACCAAGGCTTAGTCAACAAGCATTTACTTGAAAACAGATTATTTTTCATTCAACACAATGTAATAGCGTCCCTGGTTAAACGCAGATAGCATATTATGTGAACAAATATTCTAGACCTATAAATATTAATCTTTTTTAAGTCGCGGTGATTTTTCCAGGTCGGTTGCGTAAGGACAAACATTCATCAACTATCTCAGTATAGGGATGTAATTATTGTAGTAAAAATGTTTGGCATATTAAAAAGAGCTGAACTGCATATGTGTTAATCTAAATGTTATGGGCAATACCGTTAACATTTTGAAAAATAAAGAAAACATTAGAGGACAATATTACTAATTATATTTGTTACTTAATGAACGCAGTGGAAATTTTATATGTAAATTAAGGCTAAAAGATTGTCTGTTTCATTGTAATATGTTAGATACTTGTAGGTAGGGATTTTTAAGATTATTCCTATTATTCCTGTCGAAGATGTAAAACAATGAATACACCAATCATCAGAACATTCTTAATGAAAAGTATAGGGTCTCGGGGAAAAATTAGGGTTGGGTTACCAGAAACAAACGATTTGTTTACGCCTAAAGGATTTTGTTTCGTCTGAATGCACGCGATAGATTGGAACTAATAAACAGAGTCGCGCGCGCTTTTCATGACAAATGAATTTTACTGCGATTTTAGCCAATATGAATATTGTAATGCTTTTCTATAAAAACATGATACGCAACTATTGTTCATATTGTTTGAAATTTGATTTCCTGAACTTCTCTTAGACGCAAAACATTTTAGAAAATGAAGATTTATTTTCATTTGCCAAACAATTTCTTGTCATACAGTCATGAAATCGTAAACAACCATTTGGGCTTATTTAAATTAGGCCAATAACACTGTAGCATTGACTTTGATGGAGCTATTCGGCTTTACTGTGTTGTTAACATTTTTTGCGCGTGACGACATGACATTTTGTTATCAATGTCTTTCAATGGTTTAGTCCATAGCTTATCATTTTTGTCATCTATTTCTACGGTAACTTTGTGTCAATCTTTATTAAATCTTGTTTTAGATACTGTTTTTGTTTTCAGAGAGTTATTGCATTGATTACTGAAGAAAAAAAAATTGAAAAATTTGAAGATTTAAACCAAAAACAATTTGAAAAATTTGAAGATTTGAAAAATCGTCCGATTTTCAGAAATTCCGGTTTGCAGGAAGTCCGCCTTTCAGGGTTTTGCTGTTATACGAACAGATGACCAAATGATAAGTTTGTGTTCGTTAGTCAAGATGGCGCTCAGTAATGTAGAATACATTTTTTGTATCTATTTTTTCATCATGTAAAGAACAATTATAAAGATTTATGTACTCCAATTGAAATAAGTTTTAACTATACCTTCTGAAATTACACTGAATTAAAAAGAATTATTATTGAACTTTTCAAAGCGTTATTTACAAATCATGTTTACATTTAAAGCGTAGCTAGGCACCAATAGGTGAAATTGCGATTTAAGATCTTTCTGACAAGACGGTCGATGTTGGTCTATCATACGTCAGTTTTTCAAATTATACTTCTCTTTACATTTATCTGAGCTAAGTCAGACATTAAGTTTATCTTATACGAATAGTCCCCTATGGATAGCAAATACTTCAAGAAAGTAGATATACTTATTGTTCATTCGAAGTATTAAAAATCAGCGTTTGAGAAAACGGTCTCTTTCTTGCTACATCAGAGTGGTGCAACTTTAAATTGAACAGCGTTGTTTGGTTGGAACTGAAGGTTCAGGGTTCAATAGCCGTTACCCAATCGACTAACAAAAGTACTACGTTTTCTACATACAATTGTTTGACCGGCTCCATATTGCAGTGCAATCTATGTAATTTGAGCTTCATTGAGTAGAACTACTTCAGTACTTTGATTTCTTTCAGTGTCTGAATGATTTCTTTTATATTTGCGATATTGGTGATATAAAGTCTAATTCATGCAACAGTCTATGATTCATTTGTAAAAAAGGAAGCATTTTATAAATACATGTTGTGACATAATGTTTAAGACAAAAAATGAAGCATTATAATTTTTAAAGCAAAGTGTAGTATGTAGTGTGGTAATAATTTGAACACCCATTGTGTATTTTTTCGGAACTTTAAGATTGGAATTTCAACACGTGGGCATATATTCACGACCTAATGTATTTTGGTTCCATACACTCTGCCAAAACAAACATGCTGACCCTAAACGTCTTTCAGTTATCTTGAAAAATGTCTGTGGATTTGTTCTTGTAATCTACTGAACAAGGCGATATAACATAGTTCTCTTCATTTTATATCATACTGAAACTGTGGCAAATAACAATTTTTGTTTTAGTCCGACTGTTTATTGTCCTTTCAATGACAACATCGTAATTCAATGTCGAAAAGTGTTTTGTATGTTTAGCAAACACGTAAATACTTAATTAAGTACAAGGTTACAAAAATTGATTAAAATCATTTGAATTGTTGATGCAATGCGTGAAAGATGTACATTATATTTTTTTAATCAGTGAATCTGACATTGCTGTTTCCGTGGAACCACTAACCCATTTTCCAAACAAATCGAACTATCAGAACCAACTTATATTCAAAATATACCCATATTGACAAGTTTATTTTTTAAAAGAATTTGTTCATTATCGACTAAAACAATGTGTTTATAATTACGTATCTTACTTCGCACATGTCTGTCGATCTGTCCGTCCGTCCGTAACCAAACCAGGCAATAACTAGCATACGCTCCTTATATTTGTTTGGAAGGTTGGTCGTCATATGCAGATGGCCCCTATTGGTTTTGAGGTCAGTAGATCAAAGGTCAAGCTAATACCATCCAGTTGGCCTTTAGGGGTCCTCCGTGTTTCACAAACACTTCTTGTTAATGTGATGTTTTAGCGGGATGTCATTTAACAGGCACCTATTGTATATACACGTATTTGGACATAGTTAAATCGGAGAGCAATTTTAACTTGCGTTTGACAAATAGTTTGACCTACAATCACATTGTTATACACGAGTATAACACCATAATGTATAGCCAAACACATATTAAAACGTGTTCCAAATTGTTTTGTCCGGTAATGCAAACTGCAACATTACCAATAGAAACAAAGGAGAAATCCACCCATACGTTACATGTATTTTACGACAAAACTCGATTGGCCCATCCCATTGTCAGAAATCATAACAGCGCATGACGTCACGGACTGACTGACAACCGACTGAAAATGTTGATAAAACACAGATAATTGCCAAGAACTGTAGCTCTTATCGCTAGTGAAGAATCTCAGAAAAGTGTGGGGGAATGTTATATTATTGTACGGCGACGAAAATACTAATTTCTAACGGACAATGCAAACTCGCAACTTCTTAAGCGAAGCAGAAAGTAATGATAATGCCCGAAATATCCGCAATGATCACGTGTCATAAACAAACAGAGAGAGAGCTCGGTTATTCAATTATGTTACGACTTTCGTTCCTCTAATTGTTTATTGATAGAAAAAATCATGAATGTTATGTCGTTGAAATGTTATAAAAAACATTATCTTTTCATTTGTCATGAATGTACATGATATGAGTGAAATAAACGGTTTTGACTTGACTTGACTTTTGACTTGAATACACTGAGGATGATCGTTGTTGTAGTTGTTTATCGTTCATAGTCTCTCAATGAGAAATATCCACAATGATCACGTGACAGAAACAACAGAAGAGCGAGTTCGAAGTTTCATTGTTCAAACAAACTTACTTCAGTACCCACTAAATGTTTATAACTATTCATTCATACTTGTTACTTTCAGCAACTTGTGTCAAATAGCCAAAATAACAACAAGAGTGTGATTCAAAGCTACTACGATTATCCAACTGTAAATATTGCAATGCCATTTTGTACAAAAAATGTAAATATCTAACTGTATATGCTACTTTGAAATCCAAACATCATTTTGCTAATTGGGTACAATGCAATCGGAGAGTTAGTTTTGACTTTGACAGTATATATGTTTATTTACAACTATTATTAATGATTGTTCAAACAATTAAGCCAGTAGATCAAAGTGATTGGCACTTCAACGTTACTAAAGTTCTGCTATGTACAATCTGTTTTTTTTTAATTAATTTTTTACAGCATGAAGTGGATTTCATACTACTTACGTATAATGTGTGTAATGGGTTTTTTACTCTCCTTTATTAAATTTTGTGGTTTTTTAGTGGATTGCAATCCAGTCATGTATAATGTGCATAATATTTTTTTTGTATTTCGGTGAATAAAAATACAATGGTGCTTCCACAAATCATTAATTGAAACACAATGTTCTTGACTTTCCACTAGTACTTAAACAAAATTACAGAAAAACAGCAACCCTGGATTAAAATGTAGATGTGCTAGAAGTGACAATATTAACATGCTTTGCTCACATCGAAATACTTTAGTGCCAGCAGCGCTTTGATTTATATATTTTATTAAACCATGTTTGTTCAACTCCTGTGTTGTTCTACTTTACCTTGAAAAGATTTCTAACACTTGATTATTTTATATAAACCATATCAAACACGTTTTCCAAATAATATTGGTCGTTCACAAATTTGCATTTTAGTCCAATACTGATCTGGTACAATAAGGATTCACTTTCATATATCTGTCCATTCCTCATTCTATCAACAAGTGTCTCCTGACTGAAACTAAGTAATTTATAAATTGGCAGAAATGTTCACTACATTAAGTTTTGTCCTGCACATAACATAATTCTTCAGGTCAAAATTACATTTTTGTATATTATACAAATGTCTGAAACTTTGCACATTCTAATTACAACGAATCATATGTTTCATCCCAGTATTCAATTGCCTGATGCAATTTTCCGCCGTACAATCATTCAACTTGTACATTGAATGGCTCACTGGTCAACAACTGTTTTATTATATGAAGAGTCTTTGATTTAAAACCATTGAGGATAATATTCTGATTCATGTCGAAATTTAATGCATTACATTTGTATTTGACGAACAGAAATGTGTATCATATCAGTAATAAAGAAAAATCACAAATAACGACTTATAATTCTGGTTGATGAATATTGACCTGGTTCTATTTTTAGAACTGGAAATTCCGAAATTTCCCGGGAGTCGGGACAAAAACTGCCTGGGGGTCGGAAGAAAATGCTCGGGGTCAGGAAAAAATTGCCCCCGCGGTCAGAACAAAAATTGCCCTTGGGTCGGGGAAAATGTCAAGGGGTCGGGAAAATTTGCCCGGGGTCGGGACAAAAACTGCCACTCGGAGTAGAGACAAAACCTACCCGGGTTGTTTCCATCCCTCGACACGGAGGGACGTAAGAACAAAATATGCAGTGCATCTATCTTTTGTGTGATGAATATTGACCTGGTTCTATTTTTAGAATGGGAAATTCCGCAATATCCATTATTCTTCCAAAAACAATAATTGACTATTATTTCTAGCAAACGACCTCCGAATAAAGGCCACCAGTCAATAAAGGCCATTTTGTGTCCTTCCCAGTGTTGTTCACAGGTTCGACTGTACATATCTAACAATAAACGGTATTAACTTATTTTCTTACAATCCAATCACCACATTATTTACCAACGAAAATAATAACATCGTTACTAAAAGCAAAAACTAACGTTTCATTCTCGTGTCCAAACAAAATTATTTCAAAGACCCCCACAAAGAAATGACAGACGACTGAAACAAAAGGCTGGTAAAATGTTGTTATTGTGAGAACGCACGAAACAGTAACTTTTAATGTTAATGCTAGAGTCATTGTTCTGTAAACGAATTACACTTAGATTACCCAAATACACAGTTTCGCTTAAAAACAAGACCAATTGTTGCAATCAGGACATCCCTGGTGGTTTTCAGTAACGCCACCAGCTCATCAACCCGCCCCCAATCCCCCGCCCCCCGACTCCGACCCAAAACATTAAAGTGATTTTAACATCTTTTGTGATTGTTCCTTATACCAGCTATTCTTAAATATGTTAAAGACATTGAACAGCTCCTATATAAGCGACCCCCCAATGCCACAGGAGGTCTAATCTCTTAATTGTTTTGTTGCCCCTTATCAGCCGAAACCTGTCTGATCTAGTTCAGCTTAGTGTCTGTAGACTTGACACCTAGTCAAAATATAGGGTCATAAATTTTATTGATTTATAGTGATTATTAATTTATGACTAACTTTCTGTAACAGAAGCTAGTATGTCAATGACCTTGTCTGTTTCATTATCAGTGACAAAAATGCCAATATAGAACTTTTATATTTAATTTACCAAAATAGTATATATCAATTTTCAAAATTTCAAAATCTAGACGGTAAACACCCTAGATTTGTTCCATATATTGGGACATGTGTATAGATAAAAATGAAATTGTCAAATTTGATGGCAAACCTTTAGTATCTTTCAAAATTTATGTAGAAACAGTGTCAGTGAAAAGAGCACTTTTCGGGCTACTGGCTCTAAAAACATTATTTTTTAAAGAGGTGTATCCTTCTATAGGAATATTTTGTTTATTTTATCATAAAATTATGTCTTCCACATCATTTAATATATTTCTTTTGTTTCAAATGTGAACACATTCGAAAATAAAAAAGAATTTTAGATTTTACATAATTTCGCATTTTTCATGATTTGTTTTTACCAAACATCTCAAAATTTCAAAAATTAAGGGGTGAAAGTCCCCTCTGTTTGGAGTTTGACTCGCATAGTCGCATACAATTTTTAAGGATGGCCCCATTCAATAATTTTTGCTTTTTTAGTATTTGTTTCTTATGTCACTTCCATGCAATCGTATTAGAAATAAACAGGAACTAGACGCTTAGCTGAAAATAACAATATTTTTAATAAAGCATAACATTCTATAAAAAGCATTTACGAACGCTTTTTGAAAAGAAATGTAGTCACTTAAATAATTCTGAGACATATTCTATACACGATTGGCATATGTTTTAGATACTTGGAATTGTCCAAATCACGTACGTATAGATATTGTGTAATTAAGTTGTACTATTTATTAAGACCGCTTTGGTGTTGGAATCTAATGGATTATTGACTGTTGACCTTTCGAATTTTCGTGCATTGAAAGAACGTTTGTCAATGTTAAAGGTGAATGCTCTTTATAAACACTAATATATAAATACCAACTCAACAGCCGTCAAAAGTTGTTGCTTCCATCAATAAAACGATTCATGACCACATGTTGTTTTCCTTAACGTGGCGTCACGACAGCCAGTTAATAGAGCAATCTAAATATAGTAACATACCGCAATCCCTTCAACACTGTTAAATTTATATCTGTGGTCAGTATCCTCTTGTATTCTCTTCCCAGACTTCTTGCCTTTATTCTTTCTTGTTTGTCTTTGTTATGTATACAGGAAGGAAGCTCATTTCCTTTACGTCATTATTATCTGTGGCTGCTATACGCGGACATGGAACTCTTGTTTTAACAGCAATTTGGCTCGGACGTATGTAATCATTAAAGCCTATGTATTTTGTCTTTGTGTACTTATGTTGTCATATTGTTGCCATAAATTGTGCAAAACATTGTCATTATTTTATATTTCTCATTTCCTGTTATTTCATGGCCTACACATTACACTTAGCTAGGGTATTTTGGATACGTCTTGAGAAAATGTGCTTTAATGTTTTGATATCACTTTTATATTGTCATGGTCAAGAACTTATATGTTTGATCACTTAGTTTTTAATGCTATTAAATTCATCGATAACATTGCTGCGAAGGAAATGCTGATTTTATTTACTGGCGCCAGACAGTTTTAGGACAATAACCCTAGTGATTATCATTTCGGCCATGAAATGGCGGACGGCATGTAGTGTTTACCCTGTCCGTTGGTGTGTGTTGAGGGGGCATTCGTGTCTGGCTCTTAACTCTGAGATGCATGATTGGATTTTGAAATAAATTGCTACAAATGTTCACCATGTCAAGACGACGTGTTATGCATGAAAATAATTGTGTCACTTGCTCAAAGGTCAAGGCCACATCGGACACTTAAAGTTTTTGTTTTTAATATGGATATAGTGAAAGTACATGTATATGATCGTGTCCGGCTCATAACTTTGTCATGCATGATTTTGAAATAAATTACCACAAATATTCACCATATCAAGACGATGTGTCATGCGTGAAAACTATGTGGCTTGCTCAAAGGTCAAGGTCACAGTGGACATTTGAATTTTTTGTGCATTGCTTATATTGAAATAGTGGAGTTTAATTACCACCCATTTTTGGACTGCATTCCACAGCAACTGGTTCTTTGTTGTATTCACACAATGTCTGCCACACAACACTCATTTCTGTGTCCAGTGTGATTTAGCGGGGGGCGTCCGTGTCCTACGGACACATTTCTAGTTGTTATTATTTTCTTTTTTCATACACGCATTCTTGGATAGAAAATGTGTCAAATAATGTTTCTGATTTGTAGTTTCTTTATTCTATTTAATACTTTTTTTAAGTGTTGTTTAATCGCCAAACCTTCTAGTTGGTGTGTACTTGAACACCATATGTTCGACAATCTAGAAGCAAATTATGTTGTCCTCTTTAAATACAGTTATACGTATTATAATGAATCAACAGTAACCCTTCTTTTCATTTTAAAGTTCATCGAGGGGATTTTGAACGTTTTAAAAAATATACCAATATATTAAGAAAATACAAAATGTATATCAAAACCATGTCAATGGTAATAACTAAGTGATTGCTCTCTGAAATTAGTGGAGCATTGAAACAAAAGTGGATATCTATATGACAAAAAAATGACACACGGGGATTATAGGTTTAACTTGGAATACTTCAAAATAGATAAACAATGACAAGTCACGACAAGTTATTGTCTGTGAAATAGAATTATTTTTGTTTGTTGTCCAAGGTGATACTGGGTATTGTTTACATTGCTATCTACAATACGTTCCCTGCACGATATCTGTGGAATGCCATTTGAATACATTAGTATTATATGTAGTTTATCTAGCTTTCATGAACAGTGTTGTACCGGAGTAGTACAACTATACTGTAAGCAAAGTTCCCTCTTTGTCGCCATTATATTACGTTTACCCGATATTAGAACCAACGTTTTTGGTTATATTTTGAGATTTTAGCGAAGTCTCGTCTTGACCCTTGTTATTTGTTTGTTTGTTTGTTTCTATAATGTTGGTTTCATGGTGCATCGACAACTGATAGTCACGTAGCGTGCACTTAGATGGAATGGTAGAAAACAAGTATAATCCATGTGAAAGGATAATCTACTTAGAATGAAGGATAAATGATATATATTAGGAACCTAATTATAGTAACAGATGATGTTTCTAGGGATACAAATGCACAGTGTCTCATGTATCTTTTCCCGCTGCTCTAAAATGACCATAGCAGATAAATAAATAAATAAATTTATTTATTTTAGTGATCCATTCAGCTGATGCTGAGTGAAATATGAAAATCTTGCATTTTCATAATTGTTATAAATATTTTACCGCCTGATATGCTGTCAATTTTAATCAGCTAGCAGTTTTACGTTCATTCGGGTATGGCGACAGTCCAATTTGTGCTCTCAGCTCAAGTTTGCGTGCTCCGTTGTATGCTGTCTCCTTATTTCTATCTACGTATTCCCAGTGGGATTATTTTTCCTGGAAGTAACTTATTTTTGGAGATCCTTATCCACCTCACAGTCACGATAGAACCGCATAATATTGGCAGTTCTTGTTAACCGTACCATTTTGTTGTAGAAATCTGACCTGACCCTTTCGAATGGAATTCATAAAGTCATAAATTTTTCATGAACTACGACCCTTTAATTTTTCCAGTGTCCCCATCCCAACTACCGAGCCAAATGCTGTGTCTAGAATTAGTTCATGAAAAAATGATGACTTTATGAATTTCATATTTTGTCTGTTTGTATGACGTTTTGTCTGACGTAATATTGTAGATACACGTAATTAGTAATTTCATCTTTATATTCAGTAGCATTGAATGTCTTTTTAAGATGTTCGGTAGTTCTTTTGAGTATGGATATTTGTGTATTGGTGTTGCGAATGTTGGTACCTCAGCGAGTTGCCGACATTGTAACATCTGAGGGAAAAATAATACCCACATGTACCCACATTTATACGTTTGTAAGTAAGGACATGTGGTCTGTCAATAATTCATTATCTGATCAAATATGTTAGAAGTCATTATTTCATTCATGTATGCAAGTTAGCTGGTTTCTCGCTGGAACAGAATCCAAGAACATTGGTAAGGTCAACTACTTGTCTGCACCATGTCGGCATGTAAATGAAATACGGTCGAAAAAAGGGAAACAAAACGTAAAGTACTTCTACTTTAAACCATGTTTAAATATTCAACCATTTTATTCGCCCGGTAGGATGCAATATAGCAGCCGCACTGCCGTGTATCCGTCCATCTACCTGCCGTCTTTCCGACCCACTTTTTTCTCGCAACCCAAACACAACATTCACATAATTTTCTGAATCAAGTGCTGTTTCTTTAGGATCGTTGAATGTCCGGCGTCCATCGTCCGTCCACAATTAGTTTGTTTACACTCTAGCATCCACTGCTGATCAAACTCGCTCACAATGTATATGGCCACAATGTCTCGGCCAAGTTCGCTTATGGGCAATATCGGACAATAACTTCTAGAGTTACGGGCCCTTGACTTTGAAAAGTTGCTATATTTAGCTTGTTTACACCCTAGCGCCTTCATTTATTCACCAATCCTAATCATATTTTCAGTAAATGTGTATAACCAAAAGATCTTGGACAAGTTCAATTAAGGGTGGAATCGGACCAGACCTTCAAGAGTTCTGGGCCCTTGACTTAGAAAATTTGCTATATTTTAGCTTGTTTACACTCTAGCGATCCTAATCATATTTACCATGAATGTGTATGACCTTACCGTCTTGGACAAGTTTAGTTTTGGGTGGAATCGGATTACAACTTCAAGAGTTATGGGCCCTTGGATTAGAATTTTTTATTAAAAAAACGTTTTAGCTTGTTCAACAGTAGTATACCTTCATTGTTGGTTTTGATCTCAAAATCTACGTAAAAATGGGTTATACGAGATGGAAAATATATAACCTGGTCATTAAAGCCTTTGTTCTCAGGTGAGCGATCAAGGACCATCTAGGCCCTCTTGTCTGGCTTATGACCGAATTATTTGCCTTTGTTCAAGTTAATCTGATAAGACTTCTGAGCACGACTCCTCCTACATTTATTTGCGATTTCCAAACTTATAAGCTAACCGTACTGTAACGGTTGTCGTCTTCCGGGAACATTCTTGTCTGTGACACATTTCTTGTTTCAAATATCTTTTTAAACGTCTTGATGAACATGTTTATTTTTTCTCCTTTTCCATCAATTTAGGACTTCATTGTATGTTGTTCTCGCAATCGACATTTCCTGAGAATGAATCCGTATTTGATTCCTAAGTTTACATATTAAATATATGGAACATGAATATTATCCTGCAAAAAAAACATTGTGAAATTCATTGAGTCGTTTTATCCAACTCTTTTCAAACAGCAGTTCTCATGGGATACGAATGCATCAAAATAGAGATTTAGGTTTTCTTTTAATATGTATGATATACCGGTAGTTAGTTTTTTCTAAATATGTGTATCAGTGTTTGTTAAATCTGTCAAAGTTCATCAAATTCCTCACAAGCCATTTGGGAACAATCTTGGCATAGCAAGAAAGCATGTTTCTAAATGTCATTGACATACGATTTGCTTTTAATTCCAAAGACGCACTTTTTATGCCCGAGCATCAAATGATGCGGGGAATATAGTGATTGGTTTACACGGGACAAGATAAAGAACCAGGATGAACTTTTCGAAATACATATTATAAGAGTAGGGATACAAATTTCCGGTTCTCCTGTATCCGGTCTTCTCTCTCTTTCTCTCTCTCATTCTCTCTCTCTCTCTCTCTCTCTCTCTCTCTCTCTCTCTCTCTCTCTGGGCGGCCCTGAAGTAACCATAGTTGTCGAAACAACAGATAAACAACAGTGTATTCAAATATTCAAAAAACATATGCAATTTTTCCTAGTTATTGGCTTAAAGTGTTTACGGTACACCATAGTTTGCAAACTGGGTAATAAACTCACGATGGGTCACACTCTTAAAGTAGCATCTACGTCTTAGAAATCATTTACATCTCTCTGAATCATGTGACCTTTGATAGAAACAGGAGATATTTCCCTAAGCAGACGTCATAAGCAAGCACAGAATTTAAGTCCCATGACATATTATCAGATGTAAATCATTATGGATAACCTATCTTCGTTCATTATTACAATAATGATGCATTATTTGTTTGCATTACCTACGCCGACTTAGAATAACTTGCATATATTATATGACTAATTTAAGATGGCGTATGGTAATATAGTCGTCTGGTCTGGTGAATTAACTTGGGACTTCAAACTATGACGACAGTTCCACAGAAATTTGGGTATCAAAGTCGTTTGAGACATTGTTCTGTTATAGCTGGTACAAAAGAAGTATTTTGTTTTCCGTCTGTTCGGGTTTTGTTGTTGTTTGCTATGGGTGTGTGTGCGCGTCTGTTCGCGGCATACCACGAATAGCCTTAGACACAATGCCTGGACCATATTTTACCCGTTGACAAACTTGGAGTATTCGTTCATCTACACATTACAAAACACATGAACTTAAGTTTGTTTCTTAACGACAATGATCAACTCCTATATAAGTGGCACCCCTCCCCCCCCCCCCCCCCCCCCCAAAGCCACATGAGGTCTAATCTAATATTTTTTATTGCCCCTTATCGGTCTAATCTTGTCTGGTCACAGTCAGCTTAGTGTCTGTAGACTTGACACCTAGTAAAAAATAGGGTCATAAAATTTATTGATTTATACTAGAAGTGATAAGTTTATGACTAACTATCTGTTGTTTTATAAGCATAGAGTACCAGTAACTGATTGTGTAAATAGAAGCTAGGCAATCAATGACCTGGTCTGTTTAATAACCCCCTTGTGTGGAAGACAGAGGATTGCTGGTCCATAAGTCACATGCCTCACATTCCTGGTTCAATGTCTTTAAGTTAATATATCTCCGATAATTTACCAAATACTAGTAATTAACTTGGGTCATAGGTTAGAATAAAAAAATTGAATTTACTTAAAACAATATACACCATTTAGAGCCATTTAAATTCTAATCTGAGAAACGTTCTTTATATTTTAAAATATGGGTCCAGGATACTGAAAAGCATCCACCTTTAACGATAAAGGTACCAGAAAGCTCAAAAGAAGATAATCTGGTCGCAAATCAATCAAATAAAGTTACACAAAAATAAGATGAACAATAAACCATTTACAAAAAAATTCTAGAATAGATATATTTTTTCATCATGAATATCTTTGTTCTCGCGCTGTATGAAGTACTCAACTTTTTATCCGGTGATTTAAAAGTAATTGCGTGGAAGCAACTACAAATGAATTATACGAACGCATATATAATTACGTGAGCGCCAAGCATCAACTTGATTTGCGTGGTCCCTTCGTTTGCTTGATAATGATGCAATGGTATCGTATTTAAACTATTGAAAATTTAAACACAAAATATTTACATACACTAATCATGTAAATTATTGGCCCCAAGTATCTTCTTGAATAATACAGAAACATATTTGAGTTGAAGAAACTAGAGACAGAAATTGCATAAGGTATCCATTCAAATGAGAATATTCCAAAAGTAACTGCCGATGTTAAATGTAAAATGAAATTTTTCATGGCATAAATATTTGTCATTGACAACAAGTCTTGTCATTTAGCCAAACTGATTCCGATATCTAATATAATTGTTTTTCCGACTATGAAATATATTCAATGTGGATCCATTGTAAATGTCAGATGGGGTTATGTTAACCACTTTTAAGTATACATACAGATGATTAGATGATTACCTGGCTCCTTCTATTAGTCACAATTCAAAACCTATTCAAAATAATTTGAAAACCGCTTGTCGGAGTTTTCTTTTTGGTATTGCACGATGTTCATTCCAGAGGCAATTGGTAGGTAGTGTGTTCTTTATTTCACGAAATGTTTTGTCCCTGTTTAGGATATAAAAAATAAGACCCAAAAATCAGATTACTTATCATTTTAAACGTTTTAATCATGTGGTACATGACTTTACTATGAAAATATTAAATGTAAATACTTCTTGATTGCTGCAGATTCAGGAAAGAAATGTGTAGAGAAGCTATTTAGAAATAAGTTAAGTCGAATTGAACTTGTACGCCTTCATGGGTGGTCATCGGGGAGAATCTGAGATTGTTTGTGTTGGGCTTTGCAATTTGTTTCCTTCATTCTTCGAACAACGAAATACATTCCGCCCGTGAAGTAAGCATATGAGACGTGCGTGCTTGTATGCGTGCGTGAGTGCGTTTGATGGGAACAAATGGCCGTATAACATATTCCGTCAAATCGACCCTTAGAAGCATGCAATGTGTGTTGTATCAAAAGGGCATTTGATTCTTAATATTTAATACTTAATATTTACAATTGTTTGTTTTATCCACCTGAGCTAATATAATAATGATATTTGGTATTTGAAAAGAAAAAACAACGTGCAAAAAAAGGAAATTCAAACAATATAAATTAAATATATTCTGAATATCCAAAACTTCATTAACTTACAACAAATGATAATAAATATAATTAGGACAAAATTCTGTAGCGCACGCACATTATCTTGTTATCATATCTTATGTAACTCTGAAAAGGCAATAAATAAGCAATAAACATGATATTTGCGTGTTTTAAAATGTTATAGCAGAACATAACCCATATCAACAAAAGGTATTGTCCTCCAACGGGGATTGCTCCAAAGCAAAAGCAACATTCGGGTAATAAATAAAATATGACTACAATATCTCACTGGCATTTTATTTATTCATGCTAAAGTGCACAATATGACATTCAATTTGTTTAAATTTTCTTCGGCGATAATTGTGTAATAGATAGGTCCGATGAAAACTCCATTTTCATTTCTTGTTCAGAGCTGAACTACTCTGACTAAAGATATACATGACGGGCAGTTATTAATCCTTTTTTTAAGTGCAGTCCCACTGCTTTCACAGTCAGCCTAACTTGCTGCATTTCTTTCCGTGCATGCAATCTTCATTATATTTGAATAAAAGCGGTTGTCGACTACCCTTCAATCAGAAAAAAGGATTGTCATAATTTGATAAACAATTAAGTAAATGACGAAATATTGCATTTTTCAATTAGACAAACAAGCGGGTGTCTGTAAGAAAAAGAAAAAAAACTACACGCTTTTAAACTCAGCATTTTTAATAAAGAAAACATTACCTTCCGCTGTGCGAATAATATTCTTGACGTTTTTCTCTACAAAGCATTACCTGAACTACCTGGTTTGCACGATATAGTGTCGGTTTTTAGTGTAATAGTTAAGGAGTCCTCTGCGTCAAAACAGCGTTTGCCATTCAATTAAGTCTATCATAACAGAGTTAAACCATTTGTAATTTACTATAATGACATCGCTACAGAATTAAATGAATGTAAAAACGATGCTAGACATATAATTGAAACCATTTAACATTCTAGAGTATATTTTTTAAGTTAATCTTGTCCTTGGCTGTGACTGATTCATGTATGTCTTCACTTGGATAAAACATACTCCTTAAAGGGGCATACCCTACAACTTGGTGCATCTAGAATCAAGACAAAATGATAATTAATAAGAAGCTTGTAAAGAAAAAAGCCGACGAAGAAAGTTTCAGCCAAAAATTCATCCAATTAAAAATAAAATCACATAAAATATTAGTTTCCATAAAAGATCGGATACCCTTTGGAATTTGTTGTACAATTTTTGGATGGAAGTGATTTATTATTCATAGCTATGATTTTTGCGGCTAGTACTTAAACTAGTCATTTTATGACTCAAGTTCTTCTTGCAATTATCCATTATATATTGTTTTACATATACATCTAACACATTTTTACACTTTCACAGAATGTTTGTCAGTTGTAGGGTATGCCCTTTTAAATAAAGCATAAAACAAATAGTGTACATGTATTTACTGAACCACAACTAATCATTTACGGCTTGTCTGGTCGACCACTTCACGTCCTTCCATTTCCTTATTTAAAGGCCCATTAGCCTTTTGAATTTAGTAATACAGAACAATAGATGAAATGATAGTACACTGTAAGAACTATAGTTCATTTGCTCTAAAATGATATTTACATGCCTTTCTTTAGCCACATCTTGTAAAAAAGTTGTCAGATGCTTTTCGTGCAATATCATTGATACAATACTTTGCTGTATTTCTATATGTACTTCGTGATTAAAAAAGAAAATTTCGGAATGTTTTTATTGCAAGTAAAGGTCAGTTTCACTGATAAGACATTTTTCTAGGTAAATTAAGACCTACTTTAATTTCAAAACCAAAAAGCTAATGAGGCTTCAAGTGGATTCGATCGATTGGAGGCCGAGTACTTCTGCCATTTGATGCGATTATTTGCACACATTAGTGGGCCTTTGTTACTTACCAGTACCAACTTATCCCCCTCGTTTCGCTTACCATTGAAAGAGTTTATGTGGCGTCTGTGACTCTAAGATAAGGACACTTAGCACACTGTCTCGCTGAGTTTGAACCCGTGACCTCTTAATTAACAGTTCTTGTACTCAACCGACTTCGCTTACCAGCCAGACTTTCTACAGAGTGTCGGATGATTTTTATTATTTCGTTTAGTGGTCTAAAATGTAATATATATTATGAATTGCATGCATTTTGAATACAACTAGTCTATTTACATTGTATAATTATGTGTTTTAATTGAAACGACTTCATAACTTGTTTTCTCGTTTCTAAATGTTAGCTCCCTTGAGTTTGCGAGTATGATATTTGATCTTTGACTTTAATTTACGAGTGATATAAAATGTATATCGTACGTGCATTTAGTCATTTGGGTAACAATTCCTGGTGCGTTTTATTCTAAGATCATTATTGTGTCTATAATGTTCGAGATAAGCTTTCTTAGAATTCGGTATTGTTATCAAATGTACATCACAGGATTTTGATTGTTTATCACTATGATAAATATGAGAACGTAAATGGCTGTTAGATAAATTCGAATCTTCATTATCTCTTATGTGAATTTATTGCATGTGTATCAGGACAAGCCATTTTGCTTTATATGTTGTTTGTTTGTTTGTTTGTTTGTTTGTTTGTTTGTTTGTTTGTTCGTTCGTTCGTTCGTTCGTTCGTTCGTTCGTTCGTTCGTTCGTTCGTTCGTTCGTTCGTTCGTTCGTTCGTTCGTTCGTTCGTTCGTTCGTTCGTTCGTTCGTTCGTTTATATCAGGGTTTATGTCCCTTTTGAACAGTCAGAGTCATATGAGGTGGAACCCTCGACCCTGTATCAGTGAGAGGTTACAGTGATTTGAAGTCAGCTACCTTAACCACTCGACCACGGAGGCAGGCCTATATGTTGTTTAACGGACCATTCGACAACTATAGTCATTTCAAAGCCGCCTAAAAGAGAGGGGAGATATGAAACAGGAGAATCGGGCTTTCGTATCCCTACTCTTATTTAGCAAAGTTTATCCTGGTTCTTTTCACCGAAACACGTCTCACCCGTTTCCAGTGATTTTCTTGACACAGTACTTAGCTCAGTTGTTGGGATGGGGACACTGAAAAAGCGTCCTTGAAATACTGAAAGACGGAGACATGATTCGAATTTTCGACCTTTCGTTTAGTAGTCCTTGATCCAGCCATATTGTAATGAGAATTATAACTTCTGGTCATAACTCCAGGTCATTGCATACGTTTGACCTCTTTGGTCACTTTTAGAGGGTTTTAAAGGCAGGTAGGATTGTATGTAAGCTTTCTGCACGGATGTGTTAAAGAATATTTGTTTGTGATGGTCTTTGTTTACAAGTTCAAGCTTATCTCCAGACATATAACCATAGATATAAAAATCGAAACTAAATAATTTTCTATCAGAGGTTTTGGTTTTGTCGCCTTTCAAATGTTGTTTATTATTTTAGAAAAAAATAAATGCGTTTCCGTGTCTTATTAGTTAATTAAATAAGGGAACATATTACTTGAATTCTGTCCAAAATGATTTGTGTGTTTACATTTTCGATCATCAAAACAGATTTCTTACATGGTATAATATAAGGTCTTTTGTGACGTCATTGGTCTGTTGTTTTGGCAATCCTGCAGACTTTGTAAAGAATTAACGTTGAAAACGAGTGACCTCTATAGGTCCCAATTTTAATCAAGGTATTAGACTTCACAGATTGTTCAAATATTTAAGAAATCGTATCTCAATTAGATCTGGATCTTTAATACTGTGCAAATCCAAATGTTTTCCAATAACTCAAGAAAATTAACCAAGTTACAACACACTGCCGCCAATAATTACTGCCCTTTTGGCTAACAAGAAACGAAATCATGAGGTTCGTTCTTCGTCAAATACTCTAATTTTGAAGAGAGTTTGTGCCTCTGTTGGTATGTGTCCATCGTTGTTTTGTTGTAATTTTTCAAAATGATTTGATAAAGTCGTCTCTACATAAAATGTAATGTTGGTTTGGATAGATAGGTAGGAACGTTGACAAATTTTGTTGTTAACTTGATAATAATACATTTGTTTTTTTGTTCAAAAGTATAGATTGATTTCCATTGTTTTGCAACTTTTTTTAATACTTAACAGGGATCAAATTGATACAAGTACGTGTATAATGAAATGGCATTCTTTTGAAGCGAAGTAAAGAGGACATTTAAATTGAAAAAAATATTTACAGAATTTAGCGCAGTTCTTTTAAACATTTTTCGAGTGATGGTAATGATTTCATAAATAATGTAATACGTATTTAGTATTTGTTAAAAAGGGTTGTTTGAAACAGTGAAATTTATGCATTGTAATCTCGACCTCGAAAAAACAACAACCGCAAAAATAATTTTGATATTTTAGTAAAACCTTAAGTTTGGTGTAAATCGTTTAACATCTCAAACAATGATCCTTTTTAGTTTTTTGTAGTGATTTGTTGTTTACGACAATTATCCCCAAAACGGATGTATTTGGATTCGCATAGTTTCCATGGTAACA
The DNA here is from genome assembly GCA_964023205.1 of Lutraria lutraria. Taxonomy (NCBI): domain Eukaryota; kingdom Metazoa; phylum Mollusca; class Bivalvia; order Venerida; family Mactridae; genus Lutraria; species Lutraria lutraria. The sequence continues at coordinate 4,690,443 of OZ026846.1, read as the reverse complement.
TAGTGACGTAAATATACACCTAATGCATAAACTGTTGTTTCGGAACGATATATGAGGTCTTCAGCATCACAAAGTGGTCTTAGAAGCTGAGATTGAAGCGTTTGAACTAAGGTTTGGAGAAATAATGATAGTAGATCTTATTGTTGAAGATGGTTAATTACAGGCTTCTGTTTTTCGATGTTTGGCTTTCAACACTATTTATGTAATATCTAGTTTTGTCTCGTGATGTCATTCGATCACGTAATTAGGAAAGCATTTTGTTTTCCGCTGGGATTATTTGTTTTGACGTATATTTGATTTTAAACAATATTTGTGTGCGATGATCTTTTACGAAAGTGACGTTATTAGCTAGTAGTTAGCTTCTTATCTAAAGAATAATGACTTCAAGTTTTGCTAAATTAACACCTCCTGGCTAAGAAATACCAAGATATGAATTAAAAAAACACATTGAGACGACATTGTACGCATTCGGGTTCGATGCATGTTTTCGGCATTATTTTATTTACATACCGAAGTTAATCTTTCCTAGATCACGTACCAGTACTAACCCTGTACTTCGCATGTAACTGCTAACTTCTCCACATAAATAACTGGAATCGTTGTTTGGGGACGAATGACTTAGACTAATGTCGTCAGCCAAGTTGCCACAGAGATAATATGACTTGCTTCGAGATCCCTTGACCTTCCACTTTACATTTTAAGATGGTGGGCTCTGGTTTTAATCAGTACGATACACTAAGTAGATGGGAAATAAAAATAGTATAACTGTATTGATAGTAACGAAGTAACTGGTGTTGTAATAATAACGAATGACCCTTGAATCTTCACTGCGTTGGATTTAAATATTGCACCAACATACAGTATCACTTGGCATTGTTTTCCATCATTGACGATGGAGAAAGAGTACACATTGGCAGAGTCAACGGCCCTCTGTTATGCGAAATGTGTCTGGTCCCGGTTTGGATTCGGACTCACATCGGTGCGGTGCTAGTGATTACTAGTCAGAGCCCATATCCACTGAACCAAGGAGGCCCATTTCTATAAACTTACCGTTATTAGTGTTGTCTTATGTCAATCGGGTACGTTGTGCCCTAAAATCATTTTTATTTTTTCGTATGTAAAACTTATAAATATTTACAACAACACTTTTCAGCAGTTTAAGATGGATAAAGCAAACTTTACGCTTTGTGATACCGCTGAGGCTTAAAAATGTGTTTGTTTCTGGTTACAATAAGTGACTGATAAGCCTTATTAGGCTGTTTTTTTTTCAAAATATTCATGTATTATGTAACGTTGTATATTTCTTTATTATGCCTGTCACTATAATAAATATAATGAATAAACTATATACAATATATATATACATGCTCATTAAAAATAGGGTCGGTAGATCGTGGCCTCTTTTGTTATTGAAATCGTGTGGAAAGGCAAAGCAAGTGAGAAAATTAGTGTAGCGTTCCTGGGGCTTAATAAAAAGTCTAGGGTCTCGGGGAAAAATTTGGGGCAGGTCGGGAGACCAGAAACGAACAATTTCTTTAGGCCTGATAAAGTGGCATGTACAAATGACGTATTTAATGTATTAGGATCATACATCTCAAAATGGGACGGACAGATTTTAAAGGTTTCTAATATGGAAAATGATTTAGCCTATCGTGATATTTTTTCAAAACAAGTATTTCCTTTAAATTTGCATTGGGGTGTATGTGAGTAACCCCTTTTTTACAGATTAAGACAAAATGAACATACATGTATATTCCAATGCAAACTCATGATAAAACATGCAATGACACAGTATCAATCTAATTTCAAAAGAAATATTGATCACCACGCAATATCTTCAGAAATAGATATTTTCTATTTTTCAACAAGGGCAACAAAGTTTAAGAATATGTCTTAGAATAACTTGAAATATCTATGGAAACTATCGAAGAAAAATGAAAATTGGGCTATTTTTGTTCTATTAACATTTTTGTGTAGCATTAAAGGGGCATACCCTACAACTGACAATCATTCTGTGAAAGTGTAAAAATGTGTTAGATGTATATGTAAAACAATTTACAATGGATAATTGCAAGAAGAACTTGGGTCATAAAATGACTAGTTTAGGTACTAGCCGCAAAAATCATAGCTATGAATAATAAATCACTTCCACCCAAAAATTGTACAACAAATTCTAAAGAGTTTCTGATCTTTTATGGAAACTGATATTTTTGTGATTTTATTTAATTGGATGAATTTTTGGCTGAAACTTTTTTCGTCGGCTTTTTTCTTTACAAGCTTCTAATTTATCATCATTTTGCCTTGATTCTAGATGCACCAAATTGTAGGGTATGCCCCTTTAAGAAGATATGTCAAAAAAGATTGTATTAGCGATGTATACGTCGTTAGCTTTGTGTGTATATGTGACGGATTCTTCCACAAACTTGACTTCACGTACGTTTGGTTAAACTTGACTTACATGTCCCAGAAAGACTTAAGATTGAATGATGGTGTGTCTAAAATGACGTTTTGACTGAGTTGTACTATGATATTAGCTGACTTCAACATATAGTGTGACTAAATTTGTCTTCGTGTTCATTCATTATACGTAGACCTTATACGATGTGATTACTTTCTGTTAGCATATTATTGTATACGTTTAAAGCGACCTTCTCACTTCAAGTGAGCTTCAAAAATAGTGATGTGTTTTAAGGGCTCATTGCTATGTACATACTTAGAGCAGTCTTCTCTTATATTTCGTTATCAATAAAGATAAAAAAATCCCCAAGCACGTAAAACATGAAAACGATTAATTTATTCCATCTACGTTTCGCCGCATAGGTTTCTTCAGGATATTATTTCCAATTCTTGATTATTTTCATTTTGATTGGTCAATGAAGGGAGTTTACACTTCGATAAACTCCTTTTCAATCGGAAACCTTTTGTCTCGGTACATCGTCGACGGACTACTTTTACCAGCTAAAGAGTTTTAGCGGTTCATGTCCTACATTTGTAAGAATTTAATAAAATAATTGAATTTAATTGGAAATAAAATGATTAAACTTTCATTTCTGGTCGTTTATCGAAGTGTAAACTCCCTCAGACCTCATAACACATAATTTACATAAAGCCCGGGCTTTGTTCAATGTGTTATGAGGTCTGAGGGAGTTTACACAAGTTTAATCCTATAATAAATAATAATATATTTCGTTAAAATACGCTGTCAAATAGTTATACATACTTTATGAATATTCATGAACTATTCTTGAATGGTTCAAGAAAAATAGTTTTTTTCATGAATCCCATTAATTTTGAAGGAGATATATTCATGATTTTTTAAAGCGGTTGACATACAAGTTTTATCAATAAGTTGATATCAAAAGCGACTCTCTTGTAGATTTTCTATAAAATTGCTCTGTTATATAATTCTTTGTATCACGAATACTATAGTGTCTGGCAAATTTAAACCATTGTATTCACGTTTAGGGCTATAATCTCATACCCTTATTTCAAAATTAATAACATATAAAGCACCTCCCTGACAAATTCACTTCGAAAGAACTCATGACAATGTTTAAGTCTATTTCAACAGAGATAGTAGGCAGTTGCTTATGGAGGATGGGAGCCTAGTACTGGTTCCCAGGAAGGTTTCCCAGGTTCCCAGGAACGATGGTTAGGTAAACTGCGCGCGCCTCCTATGACGCAGTCTGTTGAAAAGTGGCGTAAAACTCAAATAAACAAACAAACAATAAAGCCAAACACTGATATCATAAACAAACCTTTGCTATTATTTACCCATTTTGTTTTTACCATTATAACTTATATATCACGAAAACATTCTTGATAAATTCTGCTTATTCAAAGGTATTTAAAAATTATGCTCGTGTGTCTCTTTACGTTGCTATGGAAACGTTTATTCCATTTCAATTGCTTTGTTGACAAATTAGCACACAAGGTAATAAGCAATAATTTTGAATCCATTAAAGTGCTGTCTGTCACACTTCTAATAAACAGTTAAATAAAAACGGTTATATTGCATTATGTCGTGCATAATTATTGTTGTTATTTTTAGGGGGAAAAAGCGTCTATAAGATAAGAATTAAACCAAGAGTTCATTGCTTGCGAATCAATTTAATAATTCATAATCTCTGTGCCATGAAAATACAATTGTATTTTGCACAATAAATTTGGGGGAATTTTAATATTTCATGAATTAACGTTTTGCTGTCAGGGAAATTTGTTGTTATTGCTTTCTTTTTACAAGACAAAGGGGTCGTATACCACTTTTTATGTCCCCGGCATCTTTGATGTCGGAGCATTTAGTGATTGTCCTGTCCGTCCGTCCGTCCGTCTTTCCGTCCGTCCGTACGAGGTTAAGTAGATTGCACCGTTTCGTCTAGCACCAATACCGCTTGCTAGAACGCTTTGATACTTACACAGTTGTTGCGTATGATCATTCTCCATACACCCGTATCAAGGAATCCCACTTTGACCTTGACCCTGAGTTAATTTGGACTTAGAATGATTCTGTACCAGGTTAAGTAGATTTTACAGTTTCGTCTAGCACCAATACCGTTTGCTAGAACACTTTCATACTACAGTTGCTCATGACCATTCTCAATCCACCCATAATTATTAAACACCGACTTTGACCTTGACATTGTTCAAATGGGCTATTGCTTCACAAGCATGCCACCGGGGGCATGTGCGTTTATTGAACGCAACGTCTTGTTTATTATCTGTATTACGTTTCGCTTCGTTTGTCATCTGGTGGTCATTTTACTTTACCAGAATAGAACAGACCTTTTTATTTTCCCAGATAATTACACACATTTAGCATGGATCATATAGCATGGTAATAAGTAAGTTTTATCTTACTTAATTTTAACACTACCTTATTACAGCAAGTACTTACTTTCGGTCCAATTCATCAACAGCTCTTTTATAGGTCAACTTCATAACGAGGTCACTTGATATTCTGATCGTTTTATTTTGTTTGGAAGCTGGTCATAACATTGTTTGATAGTTCAGCTTTCGATTGTCGTCACTCACTCGGCGCGCATGAATTTTGATGCCGACCAAGCTATTACGTTTTTCTACATCCGCAATGCAAATGTTAAAAATAGTTCCCGTTTCAGGTTGCAGTGCATGTCTTTATGTGAGTTCAGTTTCCATGAGTACTTTCAGTACTTTGATTACTACTAAGCTTCGGTGTATGAAAACATTGGTCACAATTAATCACAACGTTGCCCCCCCCCCCCCCCCTCCTGCTCTCATTCGATGATATCAGTCATTTATTCATCATTGACCAAAACAAATGAACTTTGCTCTCTTGTGATAATATTAGTACAATCTTGATTAAATATATTAAATAATGGCTTAAACAATAAATCATATTTTATTTTCAACATTGTTATTTCCTCATGAGAAAAACTACACAACATTGGTATGTTGTTGATAAAGCTACGTCCAGTCTGACCATTGGGTGTTGACTATGCTATTAGGTCTTTCATAATATTAATGATTGCTTTTATGTGTAGTAACAAGAAATCGCTCTTTTGGGAGTCCGTGAGTCCATTTATGTATGCCAAGAGTAATGTTCGGCAATTTTATAAATCACTGATTTTTTGTTTTGTTGTTGTTTCTTGTTGTTGTTTTTATGGTGGTTTTGTTGTTGTTTTTTTTGTTATTATTTTTATGGTGGTTTTGTTGTTGTTGTTTGTTTTTGTTATTTTTATGGTGGTTTTGTTGTTGTTGTTTTGTTGTTGTTTTTATGGTGGTTTTGTTCTTATTTTGGTTTTTGTTGTTGTTTTGATTGTTTTTGTTGTTGTTGTTGTTTTTGATGGTGTTGTTTAGAAACTCACCATTGCCTTTTTTACGTTTTTAAGTCCACGTACGTAATCAAACATGAATGTATATCTTAGGGCTTCAAACAAAGGAGTTGGGGTGTTTATTCCGTTCATCACCATGTTGACAAGGCCAATTTATAACCAATCGGTTATACAATGTATATGTACAGTCAAGATATCTTTGCGGTTACCTCGGAATAAATGTCACTTTTTTAAATACCGGCATGGTTGATTATTTAGAACAAAACGACCTACGAATAAAGACTATCTGTCAATAAAGACCAACTTTTGTATTATCCAAAGATGGTATTTGTTCACAGTCTTGACTGTATTTCGATTTTTGACTGGTCTCAGGAAAACTTTAACTAACTAGATGATCGAATTTATACGCAGGAATGCGGTATACCCGACCACTCAAATTTTTCTACAACCATCATGATAACCAATGACTTTGCTATATTTATCACAATGCTTGTGAATGGAACAGTCAAATTGTGTGTACATATACCAGCGTTATATTTGCCTGACAAAAGTTGATTTTCAATTAACTTTTCACCTGAGGTGATATGGTCAAATATGCGATAAATAGATTCATAATTCATAAATCAGTCATTTAATATTCATTCCGATATTTATTTGAACTTGATTCCACTAGCTGATATGATATGTAATTATATCGCCCCGAGTTGCATTCCTATATCACTTTACCGCTTTTATTGTCTCCTTTCCTGAACAATATTGCTATACATAGAGTCAATATCTTATTTATTTATCTGTTGTTTAACGAACCATTCGTCAGCTATGATAATTTCACAGCCGCCCCAGAAAGAGAGGAGATAAGATATAGGAAAACTAGGCATTTAAATCCCTAAGTTTTTCCTGATTCTTCATAATGCCCGATGTAAAGCACTAACACACACACGCCTTGCACATTTTCCCTGTGATTTTCTAGACACAGTACTTAGCTCGGTGGTTGGGATGGGGACACTAAAAAGATTCGAGCGCGGCGACCGATCACAAGTTTTATAAGCGTGGTGCCAAGTCTTGTTCGCTCGAGTTTCAAAAATGCAAATTCAAATTCAATTTATTTACAAGTATTTAGGCCACCACCGGTCCATGCACATATAATACAACATATCATCGTATATTTACATAAACATGTACATAATTATGAAATATATACAAAGCTGACTTTTTGGCAAAATGAGTAATACTATATAAAGTACAAAGTTTGCTCACAACCATATTGCTGGGATAAATATAGTAACTGGTCAATATGTAATACAATTTGACAAGTGTATAATATACAATGAGAAGAGAAACATATGTAGCAATTCAATGAATAACGTTACATTTCTATTAATCGTTTTCTCATAATAAAAGCATAACACGCATATAGAGCTAAATTTCTAATATTATATATTGATATTTGGACATGTCATCAAAATATTAAACTTGTTGATACCAGTAGTCTTATAATATTGTTCGCAAACATTAACATAACATCCTGTCCTTCTAAACATGCATTTATTGTTTAACACTAAATGTATGTTAAGAAGGGCACGACATGCACGACAATGCTCCAGAGAGAGCCCTGTGCATTACTAGAAGAAGACGGGCATGATGTTTGATATCATTATAAGGTTTAAAGTCTCGTCGGAAAGTTATACCTGTATCTAACCATTTCTGGTCGTTATTTGAAGGTGTGGATGGAAATGTGATTAGCGGTTTACACAAAACTCATTGCGTCAAAACCTGCATCAAAATAATGGTTTCATTAGTTAATTGACTTGTATAACAAACAAACACAACCGCTATTGTCTCAAGTTTATCATTTGCATAAGTACAAGGGAACTGCGCAGTCATTCACTTCTGGCTTGAGTTTCAAAACAATCATACTGGATTTCAACTGATAAAGGTTGATAATATCACTTGTGTCGTTCTGTATACCACCCACCCGCAATCACTCCCATTTAAAAGACTTTCCGACCGCTTTCTTTATTAGCCAGTAACGCATCACTGGATGAAAATGAATTCTGCTTGCCAACGTGTGTACATAAGCGGACTAAAGGTGTCGCTTTTCAAATTAAAAGTGTATTAGATACTATGAGAGTTTGCTTTGCAACGAATGATCTAGCTAAAGGCATGACATGATAAAACGTCTATGATATCTTCTTTCTAACACATTTAGGGAATTCGTGATCAGTTTGTCGTAATAATCTGTCTCAAATGATCCAGAAAATATAGAAACAAGTATTAATGTTTTATGATATTCTAACAAAAAGAAAGATGAACAAATTTGCTTAAATGTCACATGTCCGTAGGATGGGTGAAGCTATTGTCTAAGAACTTGTTTAATGTTGGATTTATATCAAGTCTTTATCAATATAAGTATGTTATATTAATATAAATATGTTATATTGAATGATATATTGGATTTTGGCTTTTTCGCCTGATAAGTTATCGCTTGTTTCTAAATTGCTGCTTAATTCTTCAAGTTAATAATTAATGACAAAACAAAATAAAATGAACTAATCTCTCTCTATATATAACTCTTGTCCTATAAAATATATGTAAGCATCCATTGTATTGTACGATTCAAATAATGAATAATTAGATTTTTTCATGAATATCTCTTTAGTTTTAAAATCAAAAAAAAATTATGATGCATATTTTTGTTCAGATCAATTGGGATTTCGTTCATTGAATTATAAAATGATAAAGGTAGAACAAACTGGGTCTTTTTTTTAGAAAAAAATGACTATACCAGATGCGCTACTTTCTCATTGGAGTTTGTTACTTATAAATATAAAAAAGTTTGTTTAGCATTTTGCCGTTTTTGTCAATTTTCCAACAGGCTTGAATAACCCGTACAAGCTAATCAATAAAACCTCTCCAGAGCGGCCCTCTGCAGAGCAACACCCTCGCTATAACAACACCTTAAAATTTCCCTACACTGATATTTACTATAAATTTAACATCTGTATTGCAACAACCTCTATACAACGTCCAATATTTGCAGCTCCAACAGGGTGTTAATCTACAGAGGTTGCTCTGCACATATGTGTATGTCGTTGAAATAATTCAAACATTTATTCTGTACACCAATTAAAAAATCTTATATTTTGTATTTTAAATTTTAAGTAAGACGTTATTAGAACATATCTGTCATCATTTATACATATTAGTGGCGTTACTTAACGTAATTAAAAAATCTAAGATTTTACTTAAATCCGCCATCTTGTTTTATGACGTCATTTCAAAAACAATGAAAAAGATAGTGCTCGAGCACTAAGAATCACCTATTCTACAGCGAAAAACAAAACATTATTTTGATCATAAATCTGCTTGAAGCGCAAAATGTGCCTGTGACGAAAGCAATCACGTGACACAGTCAATGTTGACAAGCGCTTGTAAAATCTCGCTTACAAAGCGCTTTTTTAGTAGGAAACTTTGATTTCTGGTTACTTATAATTTTTCGAAAGTCCATCCATACATCAAACTGATATGTCATGCGATTTGACAAATTATACTACCATCAGAAAGCAAGTACACAAATTGAAGATATCCAAATATGACGATACAGTTTGCGTGTGGACTATTCCTCAGAGAAATGCTGGTCCGCCATGGGAGGGGCACAGTCAATCATTACAGTAGAAATTCTTACAATATTTTCATAGTCTTGTTATTCATCCAATTTCATCCGACTTGCTGTGCTTCCCGCGAGGAATCGAATCGTTAAGTGACACAGTGCATGCTATCGGTTTTGGCGCATGCGCAGAACTGATTAGAATGTGCAATTCAAATGAAGCGCGTAGGAGAAAGCGGAATTTTCCGTTCCAAAAATGTCCGATACTGATACGAAGTGTCACGTGATTTGAGAGTATTTAAAGCCATTGGCTATTGCAGTTCCGGCAAGAAACTTTTTGAAATTACGACTACGAAGTAAGAACTATGTTTTGGTTATAATAAGGACTATACTTTGTGAAAACTTTGCCAACAGAAGCAACAACCAACACAGAACAACTTTCGATTTCTTTTTACTATGTAAGTACAAAACCTTTTATATATTTTTTTTTTGTCAAATAGTTAATGCTTATTTTTTACTTGATAATTTGTTTAGTTCTTTGGGTGGTTAAACTTCGAGTAAATTATTTTTGCTCAAGAAAGATTGGCTTATCAGAAGCGCTTAGAAGATTGGCTTTGATTTTTGAAAATATGTTCGCTTATTTTGACAACATATCGAGTATAAGTTTATGTTCAACAATAATCTGTATTGTTGTATTGTTTTGTTGTTTATCGGAGTTAATTCGTTTTATTCCCAAAGTTCGCTTAAATTCTTCCGTTGATTCTTTATTAATATTCATTGATATGAAATTGCGTACGAAACTCTTGGGAGCGATATACTACATGGCAATTTTATTACATATTTACACAGTAAAATCGTTTCATTTTTCGTTCATAAGTATTGATAATATCGATTCTGTTTTCGCATACTTCTGAAAGTATTCGCATACTGTACAGATGAAATATTTGGAAGCGTGAAAATAACGTTTGGACGTTGTTATAGTTTATTAAATAGAAATCACTTGCTTCTGTATAAAAATGCTTTTTGTCAAACATACCTGAAAGTTATTAAGATAGTCAAGTCTCTTGGAGCAATTTGAACTTTTATGTATTATACAATTTTTTTCATTTTGCGACATAGAAAAATCTACTGTTGTACATTGTATAGTAAATTATTAGACGAAAACAATTTTGAAGAATTCGTTTTTTCGCGTAATGCTTGGTCTAAGAAGTGAAACTTTATCTAGATTACAGGCCCACTGTAGTCTCCATTGGTCTCCATTGAGTCATAAATAGCCTAATGTCTACTACTGTCTTGATGTTTTTCCAAACTGTGGAGAATTGAATATATCCGCCATTTTGGTAAAGAACACAACAAGTAATAACTTGTACATAAATAGAAACTTTGACAAAAAAGAAGTTTTGTTTGGCACCTTCTTTGTACCTTCACATCTACTTCGTCGGTTTTTGTTACTGCATTCTCTTAAACAGTATTACAGTTAAGAACGGCAAACACCAGCGACTACTTCTACATCTTCATACTACAGAATTTTATTATTATTTCAATCTCAAGTTTTTAGATTTTTTATGTCTTTGGTTTTCATTCCAAAATAAACTGAAAATTTGATAAGTATATTTGGCATTAATTCAGATGATATTCGCTTCCCGTGCAATGTACAATGATACGAATGACTAGCTGTCCTTCTCAGGATTGGTATCTAAACATGTTGATCTTTATATTTGCCCCTCCTCCTCTGAATCCAATTTCCAAATCAATACATTTTATTGTTACTGTGTAGCACGGAGATATGAATTTACTATAAGGTCAAGTGTTTGCTTCGGTATTGCTCTGTTTAATACAACAACGGTAATATCAGTTTGGCTCGTTATGAAGAAGTTATTAATCTCTTGTTGCATATGAGGTACCTAGTCCTCCCTTCTTGGTCACCAAGGAGCAATGGTTTGATTCGCCTGATCATTGCCCACAATGGAACTTCACCGACAGGCATTTACCCCTAAGAAACTGCTAACATTTGTGATTAAAACATACTAGACTGATGAAAATGCACCCATTATTGAGTTGTTTGGGCTTTTGTTGTTGTTGTTTTAAAGGTTCATTGTTTTATAGAAAAATATTTTATCTATGCATCTATTTTTATGCTTTGATTCAATTGTTTAAAGTTCAGAAATATTTTATCCGGAACGTACTACGCAATGTTGGCATTGTTAATGTTTATCTACGGGGAAATGGCCATAAAAATACTCGTCGCCACAGATAAAAGAAACTATTAGCTATATCACTTATCCAATCTTTGTTCTTGCTCTACAGCGGCAATGTTCCAAAGCATGTTTTTCATATAGCAGAAAATGTTGTAAATAAAGCTTCCTTTCAAGGGGTCAGTACAAGACGGTATCTAGTGCCTACCATCTCCTTGGTCAAAAGTGGAAGCCATTATTGGCTCTTCTTATAATCGTGCCTTCGTTTGTTACATCGTAACATGATTTCGCGATAGATTCCTTATTGAGGATGTTTTCACTTGTGAAACATTTTATTCATTTAAACAGAATTATTATTACACATCAAGTCAAGTGAAATCAATTCAAAATATTCCTAGGTAACAAATATTCTATAAATATGAACGGGAAAACATGTACTTAATAATATTAATAAAAATAAAATATGGTTACAAATTGACATACAGTACATTCAAATGACTGAAAGACATGACATTGTCAGTATTAATGAATATTAGCATTTATCGTATATAACACGCAATAAGAATTTGTATATTCTTCTGTCTTTTATTCAGGAAGGTAAGCACAAACAGCGATGCGCGGCTGGCTGCGCAGTACCATACAAATCACGACATCCACGGATTCAGACACCATTCTATTTTTATACAGTCATATTGAGATATGCTGGTACTTAAAGTCTTGTCTAAGTTGGAGTTATCGTGATTTGTTTAAAACCAGTAAAGCTACGTTTCTGTAGCTAACTTTATACCGTCTTCATTGTTACGGGTTTATAGCAAGTTGTACCAATGATGACTCGTAGCGTCTTATTTCCACTGATACTATTTCATTGATATACGATTATAAACAAAAAGGTATTGTATTGTTGTAGACCGAACCAGTCTTATAATCTGATTACCTTGGATCTCAGACAAACACAGCAACATTTATTTAAGTTAAAAACCATTCATACAGTACGCAATATGACGCACTCAGAAAAAAACCGAATTGCCTGCCCTCTGGTGCTTTACTATTCAAGCTATACATCATATATGAACTACGACAATTTTCCAAACCCATCCTTACCATATCATTCTCCGTTTTCACGCAAAGTTGTTAAAATGGCTAATTGTAAAACGTATCTGTCACGTATACAGACATATTCCATTGCTACGCAACGCATTTTTATTTTCAAGAGAAAAGTCCGAAATGATGTACTATGTATCTAAATTTGTCTCTTACAGAGCGAAAATAATATTTATATTTAGAAGCTACATGTACGTATATGCTTGAACAATTTCAAGTACATTTTTTCGTCTGTCCGTCCATTTGTCCATCGGAATAGCTACAATGTTTGAAGTCGCGATTTCTTCAATCAATTGTTTTATTTCACGTGTTTGTCAATGTTAGTTTGCGTATGTTTGTGTTTGTTACAAGACGTTTTGTGTATACTTACTAAATTCTGTTCTGTTCTTAAAATCGTAAACATATAATTATCTCATATTTCGAATGGAGGCTTTAGAACTTTCAATACTTGATTTTTATGTTGCGGTATACAAACAGATGCTGGCTGTGTAGTTAAATGCTTTTGTGTACATGTAAATCACGTGTTTCCTTTTGTTAATGAACACACTCGTTCTAAATAGAGTTTAATGGTGTATACTCGTGTTATTATTAAAATGATACCCTTAAAATAATGAAACCACTAGACAGTTAGCGAACAAAAAATGGCTCTTTCATCTTTTATCCCAACAATATTTTGCAAATTATTTTTTCAAATCGTCGATTGCTACGGTTATCAGCTTTTTTTCTTGTTTGAATTTCTAAAATAGTTCTAATGTGAAAAATGTCAACCTAGATTTTAGATTGATATTAGCTGAGAGCTAATCGCCAGCGTTTGTGGCTTTGCATTGTAATATATACGCGCGTATTTCAAAGACTTCTTGGGTAATTTGACGATACATTTTAACTCAAAATATCCCGGTCTTTTGTTTTTCGGAAAAAAATGTAATGAGAAGCGTGTATGGACACCTTGCTAAGTTATTGAAAAAGGCAATTCAATATCCCTGTTACTACAAACACGTTCAATTAGTCTAATCATGGCTGTGTGGTGTTTTAAACCCAATCCTCAAGATACATGAAACACGAAAGCATCGCCGATAAATAGCCGCATTTACTTTGATTGAGCCGCGTGCAATCCATAATTATGGTGAAGTGAAAAAGGACATCTGATTTTTGCAGGAACCAACCAAGTGCGCATGCGCGTACACTTGCGCGTGTACCTGCGCACTAGCAACGTATTAATGCAATTAAACGTAATAAACATTTCATTGCGCGAAGGTAGTGGTAAAACATAAAAAGTTAATTGCACATGATATCAATTTTATTTGAGATAAATTGAAAATTTATAGATTTTTGTTCAAATAAACGTCCGATTGGATTTGTTTTAGGTTATTATATCGTGTAGACCACATGGTAAAATCTTTACAGAAAAAAGATTTGATAAATAAACACGCGAATGTATCTTTTCTTGTATGGTCCAATTCGTTAACTTTTAAATTTACTTCGCACACAAACGACGAATAATTTTGTCTGATCTTTTGAAAAATTCAAAATAGCAGATTTTCTAAATTTTCGGGACATCATAATTTTATTAAATTCAAAGTACTGAAATTATTCCTGGGCACTGGCTTACATAGACTTTAATTCAACATGGAACGGGAACTAGTTTAAACATTTCTTGTCGGATATAGAAAACCGTAGTACTTTGGTCCGCATCAAAATTCATGCGCGCCGTTCGAATGACGGCTAAAGATGGCTGTTTCCAAAAATAATTCCCAGGCAACAATTCTTCCAAATTTCATTGATATCAAATATATTTGAATTAAATTTCGACCGACAATAATCTGGCTTCACTTTTGATGTTATATTAACAGCTTAACAACTATCGAGCCCGCTCATAGCTCCCTGGTATAATTACTGCTTGGTCTCAATTTACATACAAGTGTGTTTTATGTAGAATAAAATTCTACGGTTTACTCTCAAGTGAATTTGTTCCTAGTATATTAGAGAGTCATCAATATTTAAACGTGTTCTTTCTCTAATATCCATAATCGCGGTCTAATTGTATTTTCCTGCAGTTTCTAACAGACGTGGCAAGTTTGTTCCTATTCCATCTGGCCCCTCAATGGATGCCTTTTTTGTGTCTGCCAAAGTTTTTCGTAACAAACTTTGTAGAGTATTTGTTTAAGATTTGCATGTTTTAATTATTTGTGAGATCTTAAATCGTCGTGTTAATTAATCTTCTCTAATTTAAGTTTGAAAAGAAGTCCGTCACACGTAGAAATCCCTCAGGCGGAGTGATACTGTAGCGCGAAAGAAAAACTCACTAATAGTATTACTTTGCGTTTTGGCAACTATCCCTAAGTCCCATAAGCCTGTCGCTTCATAAAATCTCACGACGGGATGTTTATCGTAGAAAGAAAGTAGTTCCTTCTTTATATTACTGCGCATCTTCTTGACAAGTCTTTTTAATGCAAATGATATCAGCACATAATTAAATCATGGCGTTTACACATATTTTGTCTTCTGACTAAACTATAATTATGTATTTTGTTCCGTGGCTCTTCTTCGCTGTTTAAAAATTTTTTATTTTTTTTTTTTCTACGTATTTACTTCTTTTTGTTCCAAATTAAGCCTATGTTTTTTATTACTCGAAAAAATGGTTATTCAATCATATTATAAACAGAAAGAAAAATATAATTCTGTTTCATTGGACTGGGAGTGAAGCATTCGTGTTGCAAGGAAAAAAATGGGGTTCTTTCGAGGGAAGTGTTATAAAACTATAGTTTCTTCTCAATTCTACAAGCTAGCGATAGTGATATTGTTCTAAGAGACAGGATGTATAGTCTGATAGCTTCGTGGTAAATATAAAAGATGTTCGTACGGCGGATAACTCGACAGAAAAGACAAAAGTTGATATATTTCCGTAATCCAATGTTGTCGCTTTCGTTTATCTTTAGAAGAATAAATATAAATTTGCAACAAAAAAACAAAATACTGGCTTCGTAAGGAAATATTAACCCCCCCCCCCCCCCCCCCCCCTCTCTCTCTCTCTCTCTCTCTCTCTCTAAAACTGATTAAATTGACCGGAGGGCGGCATTGAATCATTGTCGACTGTTACAATTGTCTGTCGATGCTATGTCTGCTGTAATTGTTCTCTGTTTTCCTTGCAAATACATTTTTCTCTCTCTTTTGTTATCAATTTTACTCCCACAAATTCGTGTCTGTGTCTGTAAAACACATGTTCAGTATGTGTTGCTTCGATTCATACGTTTGTAGTGTTGAAAAATATCTTAAGGCATATGAGACTTCAAAGTGGCAAATTCTCTAATGGACATCACGTGACTATTCGACGGTCTAAGAAACTAAATGCACCATAATTGTTCAGTATGTGAGTAAATACTTCGCAAATCGTCGCTTCAATGATAGACAGTGTTTACTTTAATAATTGGGTTCCATTTAACACAGAATTCTATTAAGAATTTCACCAGTTCGAGACAAGTTCGAGATTATTAAAAGAATTATTAAGAGCCGAGCTTGATTTCGACCAAGAATTTCACTGACCTCAGACAAATCAGCGAAAATTCTTAAAAGTCCAATTCGACATTAATTTTTTATTTAGAGTCGATTTGTGATTTCCGTGAAAACCGGATCACATTATTCGTTTACAGTTTATAGCTACCCAACGTAGGAGTCCGTAAACAAAGCCGATGAATCGTCCAGAGGACACTAAAATAAAACGAGAAATAACGTTCATTAATCTTATCATTTAATTAAGACATAGTTTTCTAAGCACACAGAATTAGATGAACAGAAATCAAACGTGACTGATTAATGATATATTAGTATTTGATGACATAAATCAAATAAAACAGAGATAATCATTAAGTCTCGTTCTGTAAGTCCATAAATCTATTTCTTATGTGTTCATTGTTGAGTATTGTTATTTTATACTGCGTGTATATAGATTTTTTTTTTCAGAAAAAAAAACAGATTTTATTATGACCATGGTTTTAGATCCGTATTCTTACTACATAGCATTTCAAAATATTCATGATTACAAATGAACCGATCTTCCGTCATCGCCAAGGAAACCATCCTTAGCAACGTAACAATGTTCATCTCGTTTTGTTAAAATTCAAAAAGTTCTGCGCAGAGATCTGGATTCTCTTTATTCAATGTTTTTAAAATAAGATGTGCTACTTCAGGTATAAAACATGCATGCCGTATGTCATTAAGTGAAGATATTTTTTGGTTTACTTTTGTTGTATTGGTCGCCTCCTAGCATTTACGAATACCAACTTCACTGCCTACCAACAATGTCCGCTTAATGCTGAATCAGCCCTCAAAAAGTAGTACCCCTCTATACTCAGATCACTCCGCGCATAAAGCCTGTTATAGTTCATCAATCTCTAAGAAATTATATCGTACTCATTATTTCTTTAAGAGAAAACCGCTCGAGCAACTATCCCAAACTTACTAAACGTTTTTGTCAACAGATAAACACAATGTTTTATTGGTCTTAAGCACGCCATGCACGTTTGTTCGTAAACATATAGAACGTCAAGATTTGGATCTGTAATTCCACAACCTGGTAATAACATGGTTTATGAAAGTTTATGACTCAGAATGGTAAAATGAAATGTTATATATTCTATGGTTGTTGCTCCTAATTGTTGAAACCACAATTGCGTATTCATCGTTTAATATGAAGTTCTTCTTAGTGAAAATTTACATATTTCCTGGTTAGGTTTTAACTACATTGTATTATATATAGATGTTTAAAATATCAAATGTTCCCGGTGAAAATCTTCATCTAAAGACTGTTAAAGGGCGTATTAATGTGTGACCTTTTAACGCGAATAGTCTTTTATGAAAGATATATTTTGGTCTGTTAAATCAACTGATTAGGGCTTAAGAGTGACGTGCTATTGTTGACGGGTTTTATTTGGAGGGCTCCAGGATAACTCCATCAATATAATAATATTACTGACTTATTTTTTAAAAGTGTTAGCCTAAACCTTACTAAAAGTGGTGATACATATTTTGTACAAATCCGCTCAAAAACTTACAACTCACTGAGAATATGTGATACATGTTTACTAAATACAGCGTAAGCTCAGAGCTGACCGTAACGTGACAATCTTATGGTACTTTTTATTTAGTTTCAAAAAGTAATTTAAAAGAGTTGCCATTAGGATTTTCTTCATAGAATTTAATGCGAAGTCGCAAAGAAAATGATCGGATTTGAAGACATAGGAGTATCTAATTTTCTAATTTAGACAATGTCATATAATTTCATTGCTTTATTTTCTTGCCAAGCTTGGTGAACAGTGACTGTCCGAATTAATGTGTTCATAAATCGTGTTTGTATGATGTTGAATGTCCCGTGGAGACCCTCCCTAGTAGCGCAGTTAATTCAAGAGAACAGTCGATCATTCTTAATCAAACAGTAAGTCGCCCGTACTAAGAAAGTTGGCAAGCGCGTGACACTTGGGAACAAAACAAAGCTATCAAATAATGTCTGCTGCGTTATCGCATTTCATTGCAATAAATGAACTCGTCAAAGTCACTTAAATAGTGTGGTCGAAGATACATAGTCACATAGAAAAGTCTATACTAACATATTGGCTTAAAATCTCCAAGCATAATGGATTCTCATTGGTTATTGTAGGACTCACTTTGAAATCTGACCAATCAGAAAGCCGTATTAGATGTTGAGCTACTATTTTGAATATTTCAGAAAGACATTAGGCTTAATATATATCCATTGTACGACGTATTTCTAAGCACATTTGATTCGAGACAGAACGCTTGAATCATATGATTACAATGTCATAGAGCGCGTCCATTTTCAAATATTACTATCTTTATCTGAAGAGTAGCGGAATGGTACGGTATAGAACCCAGACACCGTACCGGTCCCATGACGGGCCTTGTTACTCGATGCTCAACGTTTATTCAAATCAATTCACTGCAGGGAAATATTATTAGCTATCATAACAATTGATCTCTTAAACCATAACATTATAGAAAATAACCAATATGGGCGCGCTTTTTAGGGTACACTCGGTACGAGAACTTTATTTTTACATATACTAGAGGCATATGTTTCCAATCTGATGCAATCGAGTGTAAATGTACTATTGCTGTTTCTGTCCTCATGAGAAGAAAAGTAGTTTTAATCGAGTTAAGAATATGTATGGATATGAGTACCAAATAATTATTGGCCAAATAAAATTTTAATGGTTTACAATCTAATCTCTGTAAAGTTTAGAAACAAATGCTATTCATATCACGAGTAGGTGCATTCGTCTATTTAAAGTCGTCATTTGCAATTTGATCATTAATGTAGTAATTGTTAATGTAGAGTGACTTTGTAATTGTATCGTAAACAGTTAACGGTCGAATTATGATGGCTGAATATTATGCCCAGCTCATCCAACAAATGCATTTTCGATGAACGAGTGCTTAATAAAATGAAGCCACTTGATCTAGGGGGCCTGTTCCCCACGTACATGTCAACTGCATGCTCTTGTAGTAATCCATAGTTCATTACCTATTCATGAACTATTCTGGAACTATTCTTGCAAAAATTCATGAATAGTTACAGAACAATGCCTGCATGAATTCCATTATACGAAGGGGTTTGCGTACCCATATAAGCAGTACAGGGTTTTCAAAACAAAGGAAAGTTATAATGAATGCAAACACGTGTAAGCTTCGATTCATATCTTGCGTGGACCGTTGAAGGAAATCTTCACTCAAATGGACAGTCTTTTGCTACTGTATGACATTAATCGGCACAAATCAGATTAATTTGCGAAGAAAATGAGTTTTATACTAAGAACTCTATCGGATTTGTTGGACAATACGACAAAATGAAGCTTATGTTGTGGAAAAATACGGCATTAACGATGCGTAAAAGGATAAACAATAATAGCCTGATGTCTGGGACTGTAAAAATCCACTCATATCCATTCGTACGGTTTTGATTTTGCACTTCAGTAACTTACGTTACTTATAAACAACTGCAATTTACGTTACCGTGTTACCAACTTTCACTTACGTTACCTAGCTGCGTTACCCGATTATTACATGTTTAGCATTGTTCTATTGTCTCAGCGAACTAACATAAAAATGCAATGTCAAGTTAAGTTAATATCAACATTGTACAAATACATTCGTTACGAAAACGACCGTAAAAGCCGCCTATATACAGAAAATAGATTTAGAGTAAATGTAACTACATTAATTGAGTTTCCTGACCAATGATAATAAGAGTTGTAATAAGTGCTATAACCATCGTTTACGAAAACAGCAAAAACATTTTGAGGCACTACTGAACAACATAATTATAGCATAGAATAAGTGCCTTAAACTCTTCATGGAATCTGAAACGTTATCTATTAAAATTACGTACAACAATGTTTATTGCACCACGAATGCCGTTGCTGTAGCCCAATGGTTAGTGCGATGGACGTGTTAAACCCTTCTATGAATATCTGACCAACTTGTCGATTGTCTTTCAAATGTGGAGAAGTTGCCGGCTTCTAGTGGAAGGGTAAGTTTGTACTGGTTAGAATACAGTCAATGAAAACTGTTTAGGTGAACCGGATGCCGTATATACATTAAAATTGTTGGAAAAAAACTATTCGAAAAGAGTAGGGATATAAATGCCTGGTTCTCCTGTTTCTTCTCCCCCCCCCCCCCCTCTCTCTCTCTCTCTCTCTCTCTTTCTCTCTCTCTCTCTCTCTCGATTGGACCGTTAAACAACAGATAAATGAATAAATAAATATGCGTTGGAGGGGTGAATGATCTCCTTAATTCACTTCTCGCGATAACATTAAAGGATTTTGAGACTTGGGTCCGCCTTTAAGATCCCCAATGGAAGCCACATAACGCCACTAATTATTCATGCTAATGTATCGAGCTTTAAGAGCATGATACACAAACTGCAAAGGACTTTGGGGAGGGGAATAGTGAAGAAATATTTGTATTTTATCACAATGTCCCGAAACTAGTTTATTTCGTTTTCGATTGTATAAAAACTAGGTAGACCCGGGTGTGCAATAAACGTCTTTCAGAATGAAGTTTATCTCGAAGCAGTATAAGAAGATGAAAAAAATGAATAAATATAAATTCGTGTTTGCTGTAAAATGAATGGTATACGTCTTCCTTTCTTCCAAATTTTATTTTTTTTACATCGAACATTTTTAAGACTAAAGACATATACAGTCAAACCTCGCCTACCCAGTCAAATAGTTATTCATACTTCATGAACTGTACATGATTTCTGAAGAAGACAGTATCTTCTACTAATCCGGTCATGTCCGGACCTGGGTTAGTAAGATTTTCCGGACAAGAATTTTCTTTTATTTGAAGACAAAAAGTTTGCACTTTTTTACAAACAACAGTAACTAGAATTGGTACTGATTGTCCGAATTATGGTGATATCCGAATAGGGGGTCCGAGTTTTCTCTGTTCCAAGGACTTAAAAAGCACACACATGTGAGTATATAAGTCCTTGACTGCTCCAATGTTTCTTAAACAAAATCGCGCTCAATTTAGTCGACAAATTCGTAAGCAATGTACTTCAGATGTTTTTACATAAATAATCGTATCTCGTTGTTTCATTTACGTCATAATCATTGTCTAACCATATCATATCGAATACATAACATCGTTCTGACGTTTATCGAGGTACTTTAAAACAATATTGATATTAGATATTTGAGAAATCGTAGTCAACATCTTCTTCTGCTGCTATGTCGTAATGATCTTAAGTATCTTTATGATTACCCTATGTTCGAGAGTAAAAAAACGTTCTAAGAAATTTGATATTATATCAATATTAACAATCAGAGATATGTTTTCTAAATAACCGATGGATAATCATTATTATATTTCTTATTATATAGAGGGTGACTTGGAAACAAATTGTTGTTTTTTTAAATCATGTGATATGCTTAAGGATGATAGCGATCTCGAACCAGTCGTTGTTTTATTCCGGTATTGAATCAATTGCTTCTCATGACGGTGCTTAACGCATGCGCAACAGGTCAGCTCTGTCTATTCTCACGAGTATTACGTTCTCACGCGACACCTGGTTTGTAAAATTATATTACAAATCAATGGAATATAAAGACTGACCGACTACAACTACATTATTCAATCGGAGACTAAATGTTTCGTAACTTAAAGACCAATTTCTCTAAGAAGTTCTTTCCTTACGTCTTCAATTTTATCTTTCAAATTTCTGATCGAAAAATTCAAATTCTCTAAGACTGGCTCCGTTGACTTACCGACCTTGTTCTTCGTTTCATACACTTATTGTGGGGTATGTGCCTTATAACACGTTTTCAGCCAGATGTGGAGATGTTTACTTGATGTAGTGCTGTGGCTCTCTGACACCACGCATTGACACGTGACTATGTACGTACCCATGTTACATCAGACTCCATAGCAACGTACATCGGTTGTATCAGTCTCCATAGCAACGTACCCCAGTTACATCAGACTCCGTAGCAACGTACCCCGGTTACATCAGACTCCATAGCAACGTACCCCGGTTACATTAGACCCCATAGCAATGTACCCCGGTTTCATCAGACTCCATAGCAACCAGTCATAGACCTACCCTTAAAAGTATATAATACTAATCCAGATGGTACAGGAACTTAGCTAAACTTCCCAAATCGCTATCAGAAACCTTAACCTTTAAGGCTCGAGAAATTGGGAGCAAAAAACTTTATGCATACGTCTGCTTAGGATGTGTCCTTGGCCGCAATGATACACGAATACCAGTGTATCGTAGACTTGCGACAATTATCTATAGATCAGAAAATAATCTTCATACATTATTCTAAATGGGTGTTAGGCTACACAAAACAGATGCCACCAAATACACAATGATTTGTATATAAGGTTATTATTTCACGAAACAATACGACGTCCCAACAATCTTGGATTCGTATTTGCATTTTTGTCAAATAATTTGTGGCTGGCGTCATCTATTTTGTACGGATAAATATTAACACGATCAACTGTGGGCTTTGAAGCTAGACTCATATTTAAGTAATGATAGCGATTGATCGAAATTATCTCGTTTTAGAAACAGCATAAGATGTATATCATTTGTGAATGATTTAGCAGTATTACAGGATAAGGGTAACTCGAATCTACAAAGTGACAATATGTGGTATAACTTATGTCAACAAAATGCATAGATTTACTGTTTGTTTGTTCTGTATGGGAAAACATTTGTTCGGGAAATCTGACAAAACCAACATAAGGTTACAGAATAATGTTTGGGAACCTGGCGCAAAAAATCCTCAGTAGTTACAAAAGTGGCTTTTTATAATAATATGCTTACGCTTTCACCGATTGCGTAAGCATATCTTCAGGACCGCAGCAACCGGTGAGGGGTGATAGGCCCCTCTAGCACTCTACCCCCGGTTCCTACAATAATGTCAGCTTCGTTGCAGGTAATTAAAAAGGGGCTAAATTGGTTCTTAGCCCCCCCCCCTCGTCGTCCGACAAAATCTAAGAATTAGCCATGTCCGGAAAAGTCTTTGTTTTAATAAAGTGGTCGATTCGATAAGTGTGGTTTTTACTTTACAATAAAAAATGTATACATAGTATTTAAGAAAATGAAACTGAGTTTATATGCTTTCTAATTCTCTCTGACCAGTGGTCATTTCTACAATAGCTCTCAAAAAACGGTTGATCAAATAGTTGGTCTTAAAACTGCGGCCTACGGTCTAAAGTGATTGTATTTTGGGAAATGTTTTCAAATGGTTATTGAGATAGTCTTCGGTTTTACGGCACCTTTGTGGCAATCAAGTCGTACAAATGACGCTGTATGTCTTAGCTCAGAAAGTTCAACACTAGTTTTGGCTGATTATCTTTTCGACGTTCATTTCATGTTTTGGCTTATAGGTGACGCTCGAAAATTATTTTGGTACTGCATCAAGTAAGAAAGATGTTCTACTCTTTGTTCCTTGAATGAATGTCCTTGTGTTTCGATCTATGTGACGCTAAAGTAGTGAAATGGACAAAAAGAGGCATCTGATGATATAATTACGGCACATTACGCCACTTAGTCTATACGAGGCCATTGTCTTATGTTGTCAATATTCACTGTAGTGGGTAATGTGCATTTGTTCATATGGTGGCGAACATTGCACTTATTGCCTTTAACGCATGTCCCAAGAGTTTGTTGTATAGGTCGCCACTTTCAAGTGTATGATTACAGAGTTACATTTTTAGGGAAAACTTTTTTTAATCGGGTTTAACGACTTTTTAAAACAGTATTTCTGTTTTATACAGACCGACGGTTAACCTAGCCATTTTTTATTCTGGTCCAGCGCTTACATTGTTCTCCGCACGTGACTGCTTCTGTTCCAACAAAAAACACGTGTATTTGAAAATTGATTTATACATTGACGTAATTCTTATTTAAAATACAAAACGTTTAAGTTGGAAAATCTTTCACGAACATAAAATACTGACGGACTAATTAAAGGGACACCTGTTAATAAAACCCGCATCAAATCCGAGTGTGTTGCTTAGAAACGAAGAAACTCGACTACATTGATAATAAACAAATATGTCTAATAGTTAATTAACGAAGACTTGACAAGAAAATATTTTTCGGATAATAGGATTTGAAATGAATGCATGTTTCGTATATAAAACCTTCAGTAGATACAATTATTATTGGCATCTTGCCGTTACTAGAGCATCCTTTTCTATCATTGAGTATCCCTTGGGTCCATCTTGTTTTCCGTCTGTTTGATTGAAATGCTTGTGTTTACCGCAACAATGGGACATGTGGGATACTTCTATACAGCAAATTTGCATGAATTTATTAAACGTATGCACAAAAGTAGATATTTATTAATACACTATAAAGATAAATTTTGAGAGTCAAAATGCTGTTGGTTGAAATGTTTTCAACGTAATCTAAGCGCGTATCTTTGATACTTGCATTATTTTTCTAGTTTGATTTAATCTGCACTCCACATATTCATGTTCTGCATTTTTCTGTCTGTTGTATTCGAACTCTGACTTCGAGGTTATCACACTTGAGAACAGACTCAAATCTCATTCTCCAATCTCGAGCTTTATAATCTCGGGGCATGGATGCCGCACATGTTCCCTGTGGTGATTTGATTGAAGACATTTTCTTTAAGGCCTATCGTCCTACAATGCTGAGCATATGTGTTGAGAAATTAGCGGTTACTTGCTGAAAACAGGTTTAGTGCTGGCACAGAATCCAGAAAGACTGGAAAGGTATTGTTGACATCAGGCGTAAATCACTAAATCCTGGAAAAATAGAAAGTTTCAGGTTCCGAACGTAGTTTGCTTTCAACCGAAAAAAATGCAGACAAGTTGTTGAATTGACATTAAATCTAAATTACACTTATTATATTTCAGATATATACTAGAGGCCAAACACGGCACACACAAGGGTTATGCGAGCTTGGACCTGTACAGGCTTAGTCCTGGCCGTTCTGGCAAAATGGCTGAGTGGACGAGTTTTTGCTATCGAACTTACAGACTTATGTTCAAATAATGCATTTGAATGTGGACAACTTTTGCAAAACGGCGGTAAGCAGACATTTTTATCACCTAATCCAAATAAGAAAGTCTAACTCTCGCATCAGCTGGAAATTGTATGGCTTCGAATTATTATTTCATTATTTGGTAGCATTTTTAGAAGGAGGAAACGTCAAAATGCTAGACATACAATCGTAAACGTGAAGGCAGCTGAAATAATCGTATAGCTATGTGCAAAATAATTGTACGATTTTGGCCAGGCACTTTCAAATAAGTAAATAAAATGAAATTAGCAGTACATAGATTATTATATTTGCGAAACAAGACCCATCTCCACACACACCATCATTAACTTTATAAAGAAAATAGTGAAAACAGCCCAAGCAGTAAAAGAAGATCATCAATATTGTCTAAAAACGTTTACCCTTATTTTATTCTGTATTTTTACTCTTTTATCAATGTTTACCCTTTAATTGTTCGTTTATTCTTTCCGTGGTCCTTATTGACAAGTCACCACAAACTTGGTTTGACTCTACACAATCTGGCCCTCGGTCTTTGCCCAACAATATGGCCTTACAATTTCTTTATAGACAATGATATTCATCTTCAATATTTTTACAATAACAAATATTCTGTTTCGCTTATGTTTTAAAAAAGTAGATTTTAGAAATTCCCTGTAATTAATTACGACGTACGATTTCAAGTACGACAAAATGCAGCGAATAGTAATTATAACGTATTGACATTACTATATTTATTTTTCTTGATAAAAAGGTCTAGAAAAAAGTTTTTGATGATTTTATTTAAAAGTACATTGTAATATTAATTACCGTTTTCATGACAAGGCTTATCAGAGGACCTTCACAAAACCTCTTTCAATAATTTAATAATACTAAATGACTCTGCATGACAAAATGGGAGTGTTTTTGTTTATTTACGAATATTTTAAGTTTGTTAATTAATAAACTGACATTTTGTTTCAAAGTCTCAGTCATATTTCATATCAATTAACATTTACAATTTTAATTTTCTCAAAGACAATTACAAAACAATAGCAACTGTAAGGCAAACGAAGGGAGAAAGTAGAAACGAAGTTTATGATAATACATGTATATAAATATTTTTTTAAAGAATACCAGTTCCCTTCTTGAAACACTCAATTATAGGAAATAAAATAACATATTTATATATTTTAAAGATTGTCTGAATTCCCCTTTGTTTGTCACATATGTATACAATTTGAACCTACCCGCGATCATTAGGATTTGTCTATTTTGTTATCCAAATATGAATTTTAGAATTTGTCATTTTAAATTTTCACACAATACTGCAATATAGGGGAAATGTAGAAATTACAGGCTATGTATGAAAGTTCATAATGAGCGAAGTGTCCGCATAGAGACAAAATAAATCAATGTTTTTGCTCTCTTACTCTGAACAATAGACTCACAGTTTAAACATAATACCACATTTACACAAATCCTTAATATTACTCTGTGCAACATGGACGAAGACAGACCGTGGCTTTAAATCTGTACACCCAAAACTGACTCATATAGTTTGATAAGCTCGATACAGCCGGACATGTTGAAAACATTTTATATGGAATAGATCTATATACGCATATTCATACAAATTTAGCCTCTGGATAAAATCACTCCCACGTGGCATACAAATTATATGCGTACTTTTACGCACAATCCCAGCGGTCACTAGTTGTCGCTTGTTGTGACATATGCCGTGCCTCTCATTGGTCAATCAATTATCATTAATGGCATCCGTAATTCCTTTGTCTTTATTCTAAGATTCATACCCCAGGCATGTTTTCAATTAAAATTTACCTAAGTATCATAACGATAGAAATGTTTTCTTCTTTTCCGTCACAGTTAAGTACAATTCGTTACAGCGCCTTCCACAAGAATGGAATCGCATTCATGAAACGTATTCACCGTTGCCAAAAATATGTTACGTGACCCTTTTTACAGTAACACATTTGCAAAGTATTTCTGGTTAGATTTGTTTCAAAATTTAGAAAATATTTGGAAGAATTGCTTTCAAAGCATCACCAGTCTATCGCAATTCTGACTTAACTCGATTAAGTTTCTTCTAATCGTTTAACAAATGAAGTGAACTTATGCGCGGAACAAAATTCTTCACTCGAGAGCTTTATTCGAGCAGAAACCACATTAATTGCCAGTTGAATAACTTTAGAACGCCATTAATTGTCACACAAATTGGAGCATAAATACTCCATCATGGGGGCTTGAAATGAAATAAATTCTTACATAACATGTTATTAAGTAATTTAACAACCATGTTGCTTTTTCTGAAACTATTTCAGAGATCTCGAGAAACATCGTCTCTAATCACGTGATTATCGTTGACGTAAACTTGATTTTTCTAAATTTTGTTTTGGAGGCTTTAATCTATCAACCATTTGAGTTATCTCGGTAAAATAAGTAACTTGACATTTGTCTTATTTTAACAGTTCAATTGTGTTCATAGTTTACATATCCAGTGAATTCAGATGCAATGTCTGATTATTGGAATACAGTTCGTTTACACCAACATTCAGTTTAAATTCCGCCACGTTCCGTCAGTATCCGACAGATTCCGTCTCTTTCCGGTAATTTCCGTCATTCTCCGATAAGTTTCGCTCCGCAATTTGCTCGACGATAACTAAAATTTTGTATATTTTAACAAAATTCAAGAGCAAAATATTCTTCATTTGATATGTAAATGTCATAGTTTCCTAAAGCAAACTTTCGGAAAATTTCGTCATAATAATTTAATATTTTACCATGTCTGGATTATTTCACAGAACAAATGATGTCCCTCTAGCGTGTACTTGTACCAAATCTATTCTCTGTGTAGTTTGAACAAATATTCCAACTCCAAAGATAAAAGTTGGACAGCAATACTACTATATCAGTTATAGTATAGATTCAATCTACATTGTACATGCATCTTGCTTTTCGGATTTCAGTTTGAATATTTGTTCATTGCTTTTAAAAAACGAATACCTAAATCTTTTTGAATGATAAGAAGACGAATCTTAATAATAGATATAACGGAATTGTCATTTAGTCCTCTATTGATTATTTATTATGCCGTAAAACCTGCGAACTAAGGCCAAATTAAGGAGAAACATTAAATATTAATGGATAACTATATCAATGTATGTGCGTCAATGAGTGTCCGTTGTACGCGGGATTGCCTTTTCTCGAGGCTGATCGTTAAGTCAGGGCTGTCTGTTTCAAATATGAATAAAAATCAGTGGTCATAGGTTAATAAATTTACCAAGCACTCAATGCGTTCAAACTTTACTAATTTGTATTAATACATACTTTAATGTTGTGTTCGAGCGCAACTATAATTATGTTTTAGTTTGTTCTTGGGTGAGTTCGATAAAGCCTTTTCGCTTAAGTGGACTAATATCTCAGTCCAGAATATTGCACTACGGCACTCGGTGTAAGTTGAAAGCGTTAATCTAAAACATTTTGTATATATATACCACATTCAGTAATATTCTTTGGAATCATATACGGTGTGATATCTTCTCTTGGCCACACGCATTTTATAGATCGAAGTGCAACAAGTCTATAGCAAAAAAATGACTGCATGCAACTTCTTCAGCTATTACATTTTCAACGGTTTGGCTTTCGGTAAAAAAGTTCTATAACAATGTATTTACTATTCCTAAGAAACGTTTTGAATATGAGAACTTCAGAACACCGACATCATTATGCTAACTCACGTTCGTTGTATATTGTTCATCATTGGTTTGTCAAAGTTGAGCTAGTAGATAGATCATACACGCCAATAGCTTTTTTTTATTTCTTTGTGTGCCGTACATAGATAATGTCAAAATACTTCAAAAATAACAGAAAACTTTCAAACGATCGTCTCCGACGGTGCCAATGCTCTGAAGTGTTGTGACAGAAGAAGTAATGATTCTTGTAGACGAAATTAAATAGGAGGCATCGACTCTGTTATTTTCCATCCAGAGTTGTCTTTCTTGTTGCACAATATGACGTCATAAATTATATACAGTAAACTATTAATGTTACCTTTAGCTAAATGATAAAGGTTAATAATAATGACTTCTTTATCTAAAGAAGGTGAGCACATTAAGTAAATTAAAAAAACATTTGGTATATTTTCAATGTGGCCTTCTGAAAACATACACAATAACATTTAACCAACAAATACATGTACTCGTATATGAATGAATAAATGAGTGATAGAATGAGTAAAAGATTGAATACATAAAATGAATGAGTTTATGAAAGAATTAATTAGAAGACATATAGAAAAAAGGTAAAACATAAGTGACCTTTATTATGATTTGGTCTTTACGTCAACTTCTGCCTTAATGATCAGGCGGCAAGACCGGTAACTCTTACTTCAAACAAATTTGCCCGTTGATCATTGTAAGACACAAATGGTTACGTCCGCTACGCAATGAAAATTACACTGATGTGACAAAAAGATTATTAACATCAACATTGTTATTGCAAAATAATATAAGAAATAAATAAACTTAAAGGTAAAGAGAACCGTGAACATATAATTGTGCAGCCAAAGCGCCTGTAGTTATTACAGAATCGTCTAGCTAGCTGAAATGTCTTGATTCTCATGCAAAATGAATCGCTAGCCATGAAAATAAGCAATATTGTTAGCAACAATTGTCAGACACAAATGAGCATACTTCAAAACAGCGAACCAGATGCACAAGTTAATAACTACAGCATTATACATTTTATTTTATAATAATTAACCAGATCTATAGGTCTCTTGATAAACAGATTTTTCGAGCAAGCTGTTTCTTCGGTTTGTTATTAACTTACCATTTCCCTGAGTTGTCTTCGTTCGATGGAATCCGTTTATAGGCCATAGAAGCACGTATTAAAGACGAAATACGACATGAAATAGGGTCTTGAGTCGAGGTGATAACACATAAAATTGAATTAGGTCTGAATACGAGACTCAGATACGGAATCTTGTTAGCGCCATCAGTCTGTGGTTTTAATGTTCGTTATTCACTTTGGTAAATTACACTACCTATTCAGCTGAACAAAGCATGGCTCGATGAACCAGAAAAACATCCGACATTTGAATGTGAAAGCTTAGGTCTTAAACAGCACACAGAGTCAGAGGTCAACCATATTGTCTCGTTTAAGTACAAAGATTCATTCATGTCCTATTTGTAACGACGTGTGTGACGAATTTCATAATTTTTAAATATAATTGAGACGAGTAACACTAGAACATTTTGAAGTCTAGTTCGAAGGCCGACTTCAGACGAAATACACTAAGTTCTAATATCACGATTCAAAGGCCATGTACTGAATGTAAAGCAAGTTTTATATCATTCGAAGTATAAATTTGCCTCAGAAATTATATCTGAATGAGTTTACTCGAAACAGTTCTAAATGTTTATGATTATTCAAACCGATAGACGCTTCCTGCTTTCATTCAAGTTCGTCTGGAAATATAGTGGAGGAGTCAATGGCGCACGTGGTTTTATGTCTTACATACAACTATTTCGAGGTCAAATAAGGAAGTTGTAAGCAGTAGTTAATTATGTTATAGCTATTGAATCAATATACACCGCTATGAATTGAGCTATAAACATATGTTCTCTGTTGAGACTTTTGGCAGACACGGCAATCCATATGGCTGTAAATCACCGCACAAAATGATTTACTAACCCGTGAACGCGATAATACTCTTGGCTAATGTTAGTATAATATGCGGCTGATGTAATTTGGGTTTGCACTGCTGAAAGTTTTTATAAAATCGGATGTTTCAATTAACAAAATGCAAAATTGTCATGACATTAATTACTCTCATTAGAATTTGCGACCTACCCGGAGTAACTTCAATTAGTGCTGTGTGTAAGAATCAATGTAATTTGATTCCAATGGCAAATAATCTGTTATCGTACTGCATCAGATGTTAGGGCATATCTACATATTATTTATTTATCTATCATTCAATTAAGGTATCCAAAGGTAAAACTGCAGCAGAAAAAAATGTCGTTTTCGTGTTTGCGAAGTAACTGGAGTTTTTGAGTCAATATTCAGCTCACAGTTTCGTTTGTCAGCCAGAACATCAATTCCGTAGAAACAGCAATTGGCCATCCTCTTTTTTATACTTGTATTTATTTTGGTTTATTAGGACGACACCCCTTAAAAAGACCGATGACAAAAAGGGCATTCACCAAATCCCATTTTATGTTTATTTTCTTTGACGGCTCTAAAATAAATTGAACTTAGGTTAAAATATTTGTAAACTTAAATCAAGTCATACACTCGTTAAGTCTTTAAAAATATTTACGTTACCCGGAAATGTAAATGACATAATTTTATTGTGAGTACTAATGCAAGCTGTATGTCTGTAACTTGTCTATACCGATACTTGTCTAGGAATGGTAAAAGTGATCGTTAGCAAAGGCAAAAGTAATCGCCAGGAAATTATAAACCATTAACCTGTCTCAATCTCATTGACCAGCAGAGTTAGAGTGATGTATGATTCCGCATTGTCATGATGACTCATCGATGACGTCATCAAATCGAATATGGCGTTCGGATTTATGTCATTATTTGACATTCAGAAAGCTTCGATAAATAACTATTATTTTTATTTTTTATGATGTAAATACTTGAGCAGAAGACATCGATTGGCTGCCATAGATTCAATTCTTTTGAATTGTTGTTTTTCGATTGAATCTTTTCGCAATTCCACAAAATAACTACTTTCAAGGAAATAATAAATATTTGAACGATGTAAAATATATAGTCGTCAGTTAAAACTCGGGAACAATTATGTTTGGGTTGAATACTATACACACGAACGTGTATCTTCAAAATAATGTGTTAAATGGAAGTTAACATCTCATGCATGTCGCGTGTCTGCCTTATTTTCAAAGAGTTTGATTCGTTTAATGTTTATTTATGTTTAATATTTACGACCAACAGAACGAAAATATATTTCCACTCCATGTATTGGACAAAGACCCTTTGGTCCAATGGGGTCTTTCTTTTGCTTCTAATTATTTGGAATGTTTAATAAACTTTTTAGCAAACTCAAGAGAAAATTGTACCGTCAATATTTTGATAATGTTCAGCGGTGACTGCCGAAAAATTTGTCCGGAAAGTACCGTACTTTACCGAATACATTCCAGAGGACAGTACCTTGATGCAAGCAGGCGAATGCAAGCAAACAACGTCATATCGAAATTATTATTACAATAATCACAATTCGAATGTCTGCCAGACATACCATGTAATTTGTAAATTCAACCATGGGAATTCTTTAATATGTCTCATAATTTAAATATAGTGTCAACGGGCTGTTACTGCAAAATGATTGAACGTTATTTGTAAGCATTTGATGCTTTACCAGAAGTCACAGATGGCATTACTCTAAACGTAATCCTTTGTAATTAAATCAAGCGCGACACGCCTCATGCATATTAATAAGATAATTCGATTGTGACGTACTCCCTGGGGGCGTTACGGCTATTGGTCAACGAATGGGAACATTGTTTGTTAAATTTGGGAATACGCTGTGACGTATATTGCATTCCTATTATGTGAAAGGTTAAGTACGTATGACATTTATTGTTAGACACAAATTTGCTGACATTGATAGAATAAACTGTGAGCGGTTTATTGGAATTTATGCCGATTAATTGTGCTTCCCAGATAATGGTCATACGTTCGTTCACGCCAACAGGGAATTGACGCCGTAAATACGATCAGTGCATATGAGATATGAATCAGTTCTATTGAAACTGCATATTTTCACACAACAGAGCCAATAAGCCAATTATTAAATAATTATCAACCAATTTCTTCTTAAAAGGATCAAAGTGATCAATTGCTGTCACATTAAGATAACATTATATGCATTGACCTTTTGGAATTCAATGGCAACTCAATTTTACACCTCATGTAAGTTGTAAGCCGTGTTGAAACCAATCGGAACTCCTCGGCGTTTGTCACTCAGTTCCGGAAATGCCCGAGTAGTTACGACTGTCGTAAAACGTTCAATATTTCCGTAATCGTCGTAAAACACTAACGTATCTTGAAGAGCAGAAACGCGTTTGAATTCTGATAACATTTTTTTCATTCGTACGATTTAAGAATTTGATTCATATCAAGTCACAAGACCAATTCTCGAAAATACTAGTACATATATGTAATTTCTAATATGGTTCATAAATGATTATTGCAGTGGTTTTTAAAACTGTAAATAACTTAGTTTCAGCAGAATTGTTCAATAAAAATGCATGGCACGGTGACTTCAAAACAAAACTTGGTAACTGATCAATAAGATGACGGCCTGTTCGTTTCCCAATTTGGTGCTAAGAAGAAAATCAGAATTATTTATTGATGGAAAACAATTTTTACAAGGCAAAATGTCACTAGTAATGTTTTCATGATATAGCGTGATGAATAAACATATTTCTCGAGAGGGCTTCGAAATCTCGTGCAGAACGAGAGCAAAAAATAGTGCGTGTTCCACTACTGATACTTGTAATTGACAATTAGCATCATATTCACTCACCTAAGAAGTCATTATTTTTCGGGCGTAAATTACTACGCACACGCACCAGGGACGTCTATTTTTCTGGACCAAATCCTTGGGAGCACAAAGAAGAACTACTTTTTTTAAATTAGAAGATCGCATATTTAACAGTCTAAACCCCCAAGTCGATTTGACCAATTTACATGAAGCCACACGCAAACGTTATATTACATTATGCCGTAACTCCCTTGAAACTGTCCCGTGTTTTCTAATAAATAATAATTATGCTAAACAAATAAGTTCCTGAAATTGTTTCAAACAAACAATAAAGGAAGTTAACAAACACGAGGTAATCAACACGTCAGCACATTTTAGATGATGAAGATACGATAGTTATTGCGACCCCATGCCTATTTACTTAGAGAGACATTTGTCAGAAAGTGGTAAGAAAGAATTTCCACAAAGTATATTAGTGTAACTTGAATACAAGAAACTGATCACTGTCATGAGCATGGGACACACTTTGAGAAAACTGATTGTACACTAATAAGAGTTCATCAAGAAATGTAGTTCATGCAAGTCTGAATTGGTTCTTTGAGATTCACTGAACGTCATATAAATATTTAGTCTCTCTTATGGTCTTGATACTAACAGAAGTTTTTTTAAAATTACATTTCCATTCATTCCATAACGGCTATTGTGGTATCAAAGCAACATATTATAAATCTGGTCCATGACTAACGATTTTTGACTGATTTTATTTACCGTTGACCTCAATTCTGCACTGATAACAAATGGTCCAGTAGTTTCAAAACGCATTTATAATAATCAAGTTACACCTAGTTGTTGCAAATCAAACAAAACGTGCAGCCAATAAACCGTCGACATCCTGTCTACGATATCATTTCTTTTGGCACCGATGCAGTGCCTTGATTTATGTTTAGTGTCCCAAGTGGAAAAAGATCAAATGTTTTCTTACCGCAGGCAAATAAAATGTCAGACAATTGGACTGGTATTTAGTCTATAGGTAATACATTGATGAATCTGCCGACCCAATGGTCGTTAAACAGTGGACCCAGTTGGTATAAACACAACCCCTGTCTGCTGGGATAACTCACATTAATACATTCAGATTATTTTGCTAACATGGCCAGATAGCGAAACATGATTTCATTGAAGGATGCCAAAAAGTTATGCTAATCTTGAGAACGTTTGCACATTGTTCTTTTATTTAGGAACATGCATGTTTATGTATACCATATCAGAGGTAGTGGTTTTTAAATGAGTCAATAAAAGAATTATTGGTCCTAATTTTGGTCGCCATGTATCATAAACAGTCATTTTTAAAAGCAAATTACATTTTTTTAAATCATGTGCGGTGATATCATATCTTAATTAAAAAAGACATTGTAACTGTTGTTTTTCTATACACTCTTGTTATGCCGAATAAGCAACATGTACGAGGGATATTCGAAAAACTTTCATATAAAAACTTACATTGAATTTTTAAAAAATGGACATGATAAAGCAAGGTCAGCATATAAAAGCAAAATGTATTGTTTCTTTGATGTGTACAGTGTATATTTCAATACTAGTACAATTCAAACAGTGTTCCTCTTATTTTAGCGCCTTAAAATCGTTCCTTTCCAGACTTAGTAAATGTTGGTGCAGTTTCAGTCGAAACAAACAACTTTTATTTTCTTTAGAATTCCATCTCATTTTTTAACAAATTGAAATGGAAGCGTTTAATTGCCTTCTTTACCGAAGCCGACAACAATAGTTTCGTAAAACAGTTGACTCATTGTGCCGTTCACGTGCAAACAAAGATTGCCTTCCCGTCTTTGTCTAAATTTTGAATTGCTGTCTATGTTTTAGACCATACCCATGAACTTCTAGATTAAAATACATATGATCCTATAAATCTTTCATAGAACGTCTATTTAAATCTATATGGTACACATTTCGTTCAGAACATTTAACAAGCCACGTAATTTACACATTTATCTTAATTCTTCGTGGGGACAGACTAATAGATTGAGTTTAATTTTCACGGGACCATCTCAAAGTAACTGATGTATGTTTTAAGAATCGCACAAGTAAAACAGTTTAATACACTGTAAAATACTAGTAATTAATCACATTGTAGAATTTCTCTATGAAAACTTGAAAATGACGTCTGACTATAATGATGCAAATATATACAACAAAATACGGTGCACTTGTGAATAAAGCCCAATATGAGTTCACTGGTCATCATTGATACCCATTTATCGCCATGAATGATAAACCAAAAATAACGTCTGAATAAACCCAAACCAACGGTCATGATCAATCTTCCTGTGGTGGTCTCTGTTTCGCAAATTTTACCGTCATTTTGATTATGTTTGACTCCTTTTTGCGTTATTGTCATTCAGAAGAAAATCTAACAATGCCTAGGGAAGAGTATATGTGGTACACGATTTTCCCGCCTTGTGTACTCGATGGCTGTCTAGTGTCTACAACGGTTAATGATCACATTTTTTTCAGAAATTATTTCTTATGAAAAGAATCGACACTTAACAAATAATGCATCAACGTTCATTAGATTGAATTAAGTATCGTTCGAAGGAAGAAATTGAAACAATTGTTGAAGTAATTAAGATGACTCGCACAATTCCTTAAGTGTTTGCATACTTTCTTTTACAGTGGACTCAAAAGAAAAACGCTTCCTCAGGTTTGGTAGAGCACTCTCCGAAGATGGATTCTTCCGATTTGGCAAAGGAGGAGATCCTCAAGCATTCCTTAGAATTGGTAGAGGCAGCGAATCATATCCAGTAGAAGACAAACGATTTTTAAGATTTGGACGAGGTGGTTCTAGCACTATAGATGACATATTAGCATCACTCTTTTCTAGAATTAGAAACTATGAAATGACACATAATGTAAATTTAAAAAGAAAAAGACGTTCAGTTGATGAATCAGATGCCGCCCAAGAAAATGCATTGGAAAGTCAAGTCGAAAGTGTAAATAATGTAGAAAAACGCGATGCACCACTAAACGAAGCTGAGGAAACCGCCGAAAAGAGATTTATGCGATTCGGAAGAAACCCTGAAGATCTGAAAGAAGAAGATAAAAGATTTATGAGATTTGGCAGAGACCCTGAATTAATGGATGCCGAAGAGAAGCGATTTATGAGATTCGGACGTGACCCAGCTGATGCCAAAGAAGAAGACAAACGCTTTATGAGATTCGGCCGCGATCCCTCTGAATTAACAGAAGAAGACAAACGATTTAT
Organism: Lutraria lutraria; assembly: GCA_964023205.1. Classification (NCBI taxonomy): domain Eukaryota; kingdom Metazoa; phylum Mollusca; class Bivalvia; order Venerida; family Mactridae; genus Lutraria; species Lutraria lutraria. Next base: position 4,653,378 of record OZ026846.1, on the reverse strand, counting down.
GAGATTCGGAAAACGTTTCATGAGATTCGGACGTGGTGGTGATGATGAAGATGAGGATGTGGAAAAACGGTTCATGAGATTTGGTCGCAATCCTGAAGAACAAAAACGCTTCATGAGATTCGGTAGAGACCCTTCTGATGATGGTGAAGATGAAGACATGTCTGCAGATAAAAGATTTATGCGATTTGGTAGAGCTGGAAGCGATGAGGATATTACTGAAGCTGATAAACGATTCATGCGATTTGGACGTGGTGGTGATGATGACCAAGAAGCAGAAAAACGATTTATGAGATTCGGACGAGGTAAATAAAATAATAAATGCTATTTAATGAGAAATGCTAGTTTGTAGTTGTAGCTACTTAATTAAGAAAATATAATCATTTGTATTTAAGTAAATGTATTTTCCAAAAATATTATTGCCGAGTCTATTCACTGCGATTCAATCATATTTGGCTGTGCATTTTGTAAACACAAATTATGCTAAAATAAAACTTACTGTAACCGATAGCCTGGTATCTGAATGTCAACTTGATATTGCTGTTAATTCTAAATTTGTATGAGTAAAAATGATAAGTCAAAGATATTTATTCCACTTACGGATATCAGATTAATGCCAAAAGATAAAATGAGTGCGGAAGTAGGTGCCAGTATCAAGCAAATGACACATAATGATTATATTACTAGTACTAAGTCGATTTTATTCTCTAGCAAACGGCGAACTTGACGACAGTGAAGGTATTGATGAAGACAAGCGATTCATGAGATTCGGCCGACAACCTACCGCTGATAAAAGATTTATGCGATTTGGAAAACGATTCATGAGATTTGGTAGAGATTCACAAGAAAACGAAACAGCTGATAAAAGGTTTATGAGATTCGGTAAAAGGTTTATGAGATTCGGAAGAGATTCACAGGATAACGAAACCGCTGATAAAAGGTTCATGAGATTCGGCAAACGATTTATGAGATTCGGAAGAGATTCCCAAGATATGGAAACAGCCGACAAACGATTCATGCGTTTTGGAAAGTAAACAATGGAACATTTTATAAACATTTACATGTACATTTAACAATAAGACTGCATGACACTTTGATCTATACTTATCTTAAGTCTGAGCGAAACTAACATTACCGTTCAAGTAGTCGATTGTTATTTTAGTATTAAATGTTCATAGTTGAAGAGTGGAAGTTTTTATCTGCTGATTTCATTACACTTTTTCGGTAAACTATTTACAAGATATTGCTTCCCTTTGTGATATTAAATTGTTTTCCTTAAATGCTATTAATCTCTCGGTTGTGTTGTTTAAGATTTTTATCTATCATCAAATTATATAAACTAAGTTATTGTAAACAAGATCAAAATACATTGTCATCTTCCAATATCTACTCTTTGTATGTAATTACAACCACAAACCGTTTCCACCTAGAAGCATTCCGAACAGAAGGCCCTAGTTTCACACACAAAAAATAAGTTTTTGCTCAAACTCTTATTTATTAAAACAATCATTTCTTTGCTTTATTGTGACAATACTAAAAATGGTATTAAAGAAGGCACACATATGGTCTAATAATAGTTTCCCATAATTCCAACTTAGCTATAATCTCTCGATATGGAATCATTCAATAAAACCGATTTGGGTCTATTATTGGGAATTTGATTTTTGACTCAAATAAAAATGGAGTTTTGAGACTTAATTTGTGCACCAGACCAAACATGTCCTATGCTGGCTTGTTTAGCATGTTATTAGTAAATAAGGAAATAAATGATAACATTTTTGGTCAAGGACACAAGATTTCTAGTCAGAAAAGACACTTGAATCCATTATTGAGAATATTGTTTGTGAAACTGGGGCCTGGTATCGAAACCAAACTCTGATTTTACATTATAAAATCATAATTATCTACAGAATGTGATCGCTGTAAGCCCAGATATTTAAAAGATTTGTCTTCATCTTGGATAGAAATACAAACAAAACTTCAAAATATCAAAGCACTGAAAGTACAACTTTTAATAGCATGCACTGATGGTACATTTAAAAAATCAAAACACTGATGGCATATCTCAAAATATCATTTAAAAAATCAGAGCACTGATGGTACATTTCGAAAATCATTTAACAATCAGAGCACTGAAAGTATATATCTAAATATCATTAAAAAATCAAAGCACTGAAGGTTCATCGCTATAAGTACTGTCAAATTTGTGTACTAAGGGCAGTTTGTGGAATACTCAAAAGTGTCCGTTGTAGACTGGTGTCCTTTGTAAGCGGATGAGAAAACGTTAAGCATGAAAATTAATACAAAGCCCAACAGTTAACATGTCAATTATTTACAAATACAAAACATATATATAATTACTAGGGCTGGGAATTTTATTCGAATATTCGGAACTTCGACGAATATTCGAACATGAAAAACGAATTCGAATATTCGAAAAAAATGGAATTTCAACTTTTCGCGTCAGTTTGAGTAGCAAAAACTGTTTTAAAAATCTGTCTATAAAAGGTGTATAAATTCCATAAAAGTCGGTCCAAAATTGGTAAGTACGCGCAAAATGTCACAAACCAACTGTTTGTTGTTCGCACCATTCTCAATACCCCCATAAACACGTCAAGATAACCAATAGCCTGGAGCGATCATTTGTTAATCCGTTCAATTGGTGTCGATAGTCAGTAATTAGTCCAAACACGTGGTTGACAAGAATAAAACACTTAATGCACTAGTCTTTTGCGTTAAGTGATGTGCTTATACAAATTTAATTTAAAGTTAGCCATTTCAATTAAAAATATGAATGACTGTTAACAAGGACTTATATACATACATATATATAAGTCCTTGCTGTTAATGACAAATTATGGTATGAGACTTCAAACGTCGGTCCGTACGCAGGTTGCACGCTGCCATTTTTTTCACTTAAGTATCATTTCGGTTTAATCAAAGGCGGCAAGTTGTTTTAAAAGTCAATATCAAAGATATTAAGAACGCAGACATTCTTTGGCCCAATTTCGGAGCCCCTTCGTTTCAGTAAATAGCCCGTGAAAGTTGTAACATTGCGCCCAATACGCGTCATCATCAAATTGACAGGTATTTATATAACGACATGTTTTGCTCGTTTTAACTCAATGAAAATTGAAAACTCAACTTGGAAACAATTAATTCTTGCAAATGTAGATGTTTTTAAAAAGAAAGTTTTGACTCGTAATTTCTGTTGATAAATAAACACGTTACCCGCAACTCGTTATAGTTACCTCCCTTCATTACTTGTCTAAACAACCAACGGAACACAAACACGTGTACGCTTTTTATTTCAAGTGTAATGTCGACAGAAATATTCATAACATCTAGAATTAATAAAAAATAAATACAATTACACTGTAATTAGTTTTAAATAAAAATTTAAGTTCATAGTTAACCTCTTTACTGAAACATGCAAAGTATTCGGACACAACCGATTTCGGACACGATGTATGAGGAACAGACACGTTTATCGGATTAGATCAAACTAGCTATGAAAACGAATATTCGAATATATTCGAATATAAAAAACGAATATTCGAATATCATAGACCATATTCGTTCCCAGCCCTAATAATTACATATAAATCATGGTTAAACAAAACATATTATGGTATTTCTAGATACAAGATGTAAACAATAATAATTGGCTGTAAAGGTGGGTTTTAAATGATAGAGTACGCGAAAAGAAAATAGTTATATTCCAATAGATGAAAGAGAAAAATGCTATAGGAACGTTATATAGTACATGTATATACACACATAATGGTTAGTGTATAAAATGACTGTTCTAAGTGAAATTAGAAACGCTAAAATTAAATACTTAATGTTTGCTCTATGTTTTGCCTTCGTACTTTTAGTAAAAGTAGGTCAGAATAATTATATCTGCTGAAGAGCCCAGACAAGGAAATTAATCAGTACAAAATTCAAATAAACCCGGCAGCTGATTGGCTGGAAAAATATAAGGCAAACACAAATTATTGCTAGAAAATACAAAACAAGCTAAGAAGATGTTATACAGGGCTATACACTAACACTGCTCCGCTGGTCCGAGACCAGTGGTTTTTGTGCAGGACCATTAACTCATGGAATTTGAATGGTCCGATGGACCACTGAAAATACCAGCAGAAGTATCAGTATTTTACTGTAAACAAACGAATAACATATTAATAGGCGGGAGGACCACCTGAAATTCTGTTGGACCAGCAGGTTTCAAAAGCTGGTGGTCCTTTGGGCCACCATGAAAAAAAAGTTAGTGTCCATCCCTGTGTTATACATTCGTATGATACAATTCACAAATTTCAAATACTGTGGAATCATTACTTTTCGTTGGGGGTTTAATTTCGTGGATTTCGTGGGTCGGCTTATCAACGAAATCAAATCCCCACGAATTTAAATGCAGATATAAGGCATTTTATTCAAAAATCAAAATCCACGAATTTATGTCCCTACGAAATAGCTTTAGTAAAAACCACGAAATTTGAGCCCAACGAAAATAAATGACAATACAGTATTCATAGTTTTACAATTCTCTCAGTCTTAACACCAAAGTTTTCCATAAAAAATAATAAACCAAATCACTTACTGGATATTGTACCAAAACAATAAAGATGTGCCTCCTTAACATGTCAACAAAAATAGATTCACAGAATATTGACCTTCATGGACGATAAATATAAGTCATTAAAGTCACGTGCATTTTAGCTAATCAAAATAGCTCACTCATTAGATTTTACAACATTATACGCTATTATACTACTAAACGGGACAATTATACATTGAACTTCAAGACAGATCTTTTCGAGCACAACCGTAAATATTAAAAAGACACAGATGACGTTGCCATAGTATAGCTAGATCTAGTATAACAAAATAAATCTGAAAGTTTCGTAACATAAATAATTCATATTCAATGTTATAAGTACAATCAGTGTCTTCCGGTAAATAAGGTATTCGTGACGCAGATGTAAAGGCAAAAGTCGTAACACTACCAACAATATGACGACAAAAGTGCTGCTGATATCTTAGGAAATATATATGATATTACCATTTCATTTATACCATATTTACTATTGTAAATGATGACGTCACACTTAAATAACAACGTCATATTTGATTTGTTGAATGTTTTCAAAGCAAGAATGTTTAATGGGGGTTTTAAGGTCCATTCTCACACAACTTGGACAATTGGGTACATATAAACTACTGATTTCCAAAATTTTACCAGCAACATATTAACAGTTTTCGAGATTCGGATGTTTAATTGGTCTTGTTGCTGTATTTTTTACTGCATTTTTAAACAGTACCTATGATAGTTCGATGTTATATAACTATGAATTGGTATAACTTTTGTACAAGTAACCAATAAATATCTGTGCAAAATAGGATAAAATATGATATAAGCTCGCGATTTCCCCCCTTGAGTGAGGAATACTTGGATTATGTCATGCTTTTTGAAAATATATTTTATAATTTTTACTTCATTTTTGAAAAACTTTGTATTAAGTTGTGAAATAAAACCACTTTAAAGAAGATAAATGTATTTGAACTATTTAATCGAAACAAGTATATGCTTACGATGGTGAAAGCGAATATATTACTCGTCAGACAAACTGATTGAACTTATCACACGAATGAAATGTTGTCCCGTTGATTATTCAAGAGTTGTCCCGTAGATTATAATTCTTTGCGAATTGGACTTCGCCATAATGCAAATACGAATATGCATGGTTGCGAATATAATAGTATATGCATCAATTCGATAACTAACCAACATGGCTGAAAATTCATAGATTTGTTGTACGTAATCAACGGGACAACTCTTGAATAATCAACGGGACAACTGCATTTCTCCGTTCCACTTAAATGTGTTATCAGTTTTGCTCGATATGTTACGGGGATACTAAACGCAAGACACTGCAAAATACTTATATACATCTTTTTTATACTTAAAGTGCAGTTTGTATTAATATTGAACAATTATATTTTACACAGATGTAAATACTGACCTACATCGAATATGATTGCGTGCTAAATGCGCTCTACACATCTAATCAGACATTATTACACCAAATTTACTTGTGTGTTTGAATTCTGCATGCTGTCCGAACATATTTAGAAATTAATAAATGTACATAAGTACTTAACAAATTGTTACTGTTATTATCAAAATGTTAGTCCAATAAAAAATCAACGGGACAATCACTACGTAATCAACGAGGCCTTCATTACATAGAACAGAAAACGTCTATGAGACTTTATAAAATAGGGCAGTGGCTTGAAAACGGTATATTAATATGTCAACAAGCAAAATCAGTAACAGCTTATAAATTATAAGTTATTCACCACTATAGACGATATCAACCCTTACTCGCCTCAAAAACGAAGTTTAGGCGGATGTGTTTTTACCCGTTTTTTTCTGAAATCGATGGCAGACGACAATTATAAACATATGGTTGACGTTTTGAAGCATATATGAGCCCAAATGTATATTATAGCGACAAGAATGTGCAAGATTTAGTCCTATCCTGACAGTGTGTGTCCCGTTGCTTACGTCCCGTTGCTTATGTTAATTTCAAATTTCTAGATTCTAACACAGCAAAATCGAATATTTTTTACACGTATGAAGAAAAGTTTCTGCAATATCTTGGTGGGGAATATAGCTCGTCATGTTAAGCTTTTATACCATCTTTATATGCAATGATATGCATTTCAATTCAGTTTTTGCTACGGACTCGTTGATTATTGCATCAAAATTACGGTAGTAAATTCGGATTTCATGACCTATCCTTTGTTCTCGTATAATACGTAGATATAAATTGAAACCAACATTCATTTTATTACCTTTTACCGTCGGAATTCAAAAAGCACATTAACTATGTCAAAAGTTATTCTTTTGTACATTAAGACTTGAGTGTTAAATGTTGTCCCGTTGATTTCGATAATTTGGAGACACGACCCAAAATGTGTGCATTTTCGTTAATTGATAGATTTTTAAAATACAAATAGTTCAGCTGGCTGGCACTCATTACTAACTACGAAATATATTCGGTACTGTGCTGGAATTATGTCGTAGCTGTTTTACAGGATGGATTTTTATTTTGTATTATGTACCTGGAGACACAGCATTTTAGACGCACCTGCATAACTATTTCTTCTTAATTTAGACCAAAACAGCTATTTATTCACCAAAATGTAAGCTCATTTTTAAGTATTCATATTAATTGTTCACACGAAACAAAGTGTTAACTTTTTTTCCTTTTCATTGAAAATCGTCATCATTTTCTATACTGAGGACATCAATTGTCCAAGTTGTGTGAGAATGGGCCTTAAGGTACATCGACAACGGATGGCCATGTAGCGCGCATATGAATAAAGCGAAAGCAACAAGTATAGAGCGTGTAAAAATGATGATATATTTATAACAAATGAAGGGTTTAAGCTAGAAGGAAACAACTGTGTCGTGAAATATAAAGTCACAGGAACAGAATCAATCAATACATAATATCTTTCAAAGAAAAATAGCAATATACATAGCTTTTCTTAACATTAGGGAAGTAATCAAACAGAAACTATCCGAAGAATGTCGGAAAACTGAAAAGTTCGTAATTACACATGTACTTGTAGTAACGTGTTATTTTAATCATTAGATGAAAAATTATTTTTATTTGAATTTTGTTTTGAAGGCTATCTAACAATAGCCTCAAAACGATTCTTTGATCAGGCCTGAAAAAAAAAGTTTTCGATTATCCGGCAGTCCCTATTTTCGGTGTACTCCAAAAGTTTCTGCTAGCAAAATTAAGTTAAGGAATATTTCCATATTTCAACAAAAACTCTTTCGACTCAAATAGTTTAAGCCAAGTAACCTCTTTCTATCCTTACTGGTGAATTTAAATTTAAAAAAAACTATTAAAATTCCCATCTACAGGTACGGATTATTTTGAAAAAGTTATAAAAACATTATTGAACGTTGAAAATATATTAAGTGATAACATTTTTACCTTAATCGTTAGTTTTCACAGCTGTATATGGTATTGAAAACAGAAAAGAGGAATAATGAAGAAAAGTTGTTCGAACATATTAAGAATAAATGCCAAATAACCATGTCATTCGAATCACATACATAGCAAGTAATAAATTGGTACAAACACCAAGAGATCCTCTATTGTTCATTACACAAAAAACTTCGTATTTAATTTAATTTAAACTTATTTATTTTACATCGACTGTAGAGCAAGTTCTTATAACTTATATTAACAAATCTCGATGACTGCTTCCTGAGTTCTGACCAGTACTTGCGCCGAAAGAAGGGATTGTGAAGGTTCTGGTCAAACTGAATATTTAAGCAATAAAGATCCGGTGAATAGCTTTGCAACCACGTGCGCCCCGCCAAATAATTTTCGTCCAAATACGAATAGCGATTGACATAAACAATTAAGTGATATAATAGGTAAGCATTTCATTTACAAATGTAGTTGAAATCAATACAATTTGTCCGAAAGTTCCCGTAGATTCTTAATTGAATAATTTGCACATATATTACGAGATAATGCAATACGTGAACCGATTATCCTAATACAAGAATAAAGGTATATTCGAATAATAAGCACCAATGCTCCGGTAGACAACTTTGCAACCACATGCTACCCTCCAAATGTGATTGCATTCTGCTGTTTAGCTTGCTGGAAATGTGACTTACAAATCACAGAAGACAGGTGCTTTTGAAACATATATTGTCAACGGTTGTCAAAAAAACGCATTGAGAAAAAAAAATTGAAATATCTAGTTAAAACTTCTGACAAAGCTTCCATTTGCCACTAAAAAAAGACGTATAACTTTGTGGGTTATAGTTGGAATCTTTGCACCTGGATGAAATGTGTGAATAGATGATTGACGCCCGAACCCATACACATAAATCAAATCATGGTCTAATAATGCTCAGAAAGTTCTAGGCGTATGCCATTTTAAAGCTTTGGTGCCCCGCTATGTCCATGACAAAGCTCTGGCGGGGATCCAGAGGGACAGAAGCCCCCACAATTTGGTTGTTAAGGCTTTTCATTGAGAGATTCCTGGTAACTAGTGACAAGGCTAGTATATGATTTAGTGATAGAATGGTACCAATTTATGATGATATAATCTCTTGTCACTAGTATCATTCAACTAATCTAGTTACCAGGAATCTCTCAATGAAAAGCCTTAGATGCCAAAATCATACACTAAAGTATTGCTCGTGGCAAATGGAAGCTTTGTGAGAAGTTTTAACAAGATATTTATAGTTTTATTCTTGATGCACATGAATGTTAAAATCAATGATAAGCTATGCATTTGCTTCTGAATATATACTTGAGTTAAGCACAGTACTATGAACAAAGGTCATTATTTAACTAGATGCCCAGGGACAACATATCGAGCCCGCTGTTAAGAAAGCTTGTGACCTTGACCTTTGAACTACGAGTATGGGTGGGGTTCATGACTCATCATCTCATTAATTGAAGTAAACTTTATACCAAGTTATTTCAAAATCCTTGAATGCAGACAGAAAGTATAGCACAGACAAGGAAAATACATTTGACCGGGAAGTGTGATTTTGACTTTTGAACTATGTATCTGGGTGTTGCCCATGGCACATCGTCCCATTAAAATATGCCAAGTCATTTTCAAATATGTCAATTCCTAAAGAGGATACAACCCGGACAAGGATTTTTTTGACGTTGGACCTCTAAGTGCGACATTGAACTTGCGCATGACATATTCTCTCATGATGGTAAATGAATAATATTTCTTCCAAGGCATTCTAAAATCTGTCAAGGAATGACAAAGTTACGGAGCTGACACAAAAAGTAGACCCCATTTTTTAACTTTGATTTCCAAGTGGAGCTATTGACCTGAGTCTTTTAAGCGTGACACACTGTCTTGTGGTGTTTAATAATAAAGTTAATATATGCATAAGGGGATACAGCCCGGACAAGGTCTATGATACTCTTTTTTGACGTTTGTCCTCTAGTGTGACCTTGACCTTTGAGCTGCGGACCTGTGTCTTGTGCACTGCATACCATCTCATGCTGTTTAACAATTACGCCAAGTTATTTACAAATACGACAATGTATAATGGAGATACAGCCTGGACAAGGAAAATCCGGACGGACTAACTAACTATATAACTAACTATATAACACACTAACGCACAGACAAGCAACTGTCATTATGGTGACTATATGTCGCAAGCGGGCTCGACAAAAAAACGTCATTGATTATCAAGAACATACTGACCTCCGAATAAAGTCCGTCTGTCAATAAAGGCCATATTTTGTCTTTCATAAGGGTGGCCTTTGTTCACAGGTTTGTCAGTACATATATGTGAGAATGTGTTAATTTCAGTCATGGATAAGATACTTGTTTCTGAATTTCTGAGTTCATACCATAATATTATGTTGGTAACTTGGTACTAAATAGCAATGCTTTCTTTCGAATACAGGGATCTTAAACTCAAAGAAAAAATCATTTGAGTTCATTTATTTAACTATAACAAAAAGTACAATATTCTACATTGATATGTCGAGTAGCATTTCATGCACAATACTTTATCTCGAAGAGCATGTATATTTCAAAGCATTCCAATTTCATTATAAAATGCACGTGTACATATCTTAATCATATTTCAAAGAAAAGTTCAATGTTTTACACTTCGTTTCGACTATATCAGTATTATTTCAATAAAACACATGCAATATTGTTACAACAGATAGTATTTAATCCAACAAATTTAGATAAAAGCATGCACATGATTGTACGTATATCTGTTAACTTTGTATTCCGTTTGTAATAATGTTCTATATGTTTCATAATGTGAATATATTCGATACGCGTCAAAAATACATGAAAGTGCAATGTTTAACAGGGAGTTATTGATAGTTTTTAAAGTTTAAACGTTGTGAAGCTGGACCAAGATTATAATCGTTACAACTACATGTACCTAAATTTAATGAATCCGGCGGAATAGAGATTTGAAAAAAAATGTCACGATTATAATAAATGCGTTTTAAAGATTATATAGATGACAAAAAAAAAACAGTATACAGTCAATTCTGTGAACAAAGGCCACCCTTGGGAAAGACATAATGTGGGCCTTTTTTGTTATTTTAATACTTCCGGGCCTTTATTGACAGGTTATTATAACTGCCTTTTCTGCAATCATTTAAATTTGTTCTTCATCGTCAGTCATGTTTTTTAATGGCCTTAATCACAGGGTTGCATTTATTCGGAGGTGGCCACTAACGCAGGTTTGACTGTATTCGCATTGTAAACTTGACGTAATTTTATGAGATACTATGAATTACAGCATTTCCCGCGATGGCCTTTTAAGGGAGATAATCAAAATGGAGCATTATCTCGCTTTGTTGGAGTTATTTCCCTTTGTAGTTTAGAAAAAGTTGAAATTTAGGAATCTTGTATTATTTTTGTTCTATTCATATACATGTACAGGAACAATTTTCAATAAATAGTTACATATAAGTTCCTCATATACGGTATGTAATATATATAACAATATAACCTTGGTCAAATGGTTAGGGTGTCCGGTTGTCCACCTTCTGAGCAGGAGATCGAAGGTTCAAACACCAGTGGAGACTGGGTTACAACTGATGCCAGCTGAAGTCAAATAATGGTTACCCAAGCCCTATCTCAGCCAGGCACCCAGCAAAAAGAAACGGGATTCGGGAGGTACTAAGCGAACAAAAGATAGTTGTTTCTTAAGCCAACTTGACTGGCCCTTTCAATAGGGGCGACACCAACATAATTAAGTCTCTAGGATGATCAAAACTGCGGAAGTCACACTCTTGTTAACCTTTTACCTTTTACATGAATGTACTTAAAAGTATCTGATAAGGTTCATTGAATACAAAGGTCCACACAGAGTATTACCACGATAACGCTCTCCGACCTCAAGTTTGTTTGTTTGAATCCTGTGTGTGGCACGTGTTTTACAAGATGATCAGGTTGAAGACATTATATGTCTAAGGCCATTCATCCTCCACTGCTGACTCTAGTGCTTCATGCAGAGAAGTTTAAATGTGGAGAACAAGGTTAGCTTCCTGGTCCAAAATCCAGGAATTCTGGGTCCGAGACATAAAAGTTAAAACTTTATATCAAATCTCATATTTTGACTAAGTTAATTATGATCAGACAATATTAATATTGATACTTTAAATCACTGTAACCTCTCACAGATAAAGGGTCATAGGTTCAAGCCCAGCTACCGATCATGTCTCTTTATGTGAGAAAGTGGGCATTTGCTTACGGAGGATGGGAGTCTAGTATTGGTTCTTCAGGAATGATGGTTAGGTGAACTGTCTGCCTCATATGACTGACTGTTGAAAAGGGGCGTAAAACCCAAACAAACAAAATGAAGATGGAAATGTTCCATAAAATTTCTCAATTGTGACAGACATGGAAGGGTTTATATGATCATATCAGCTGACAATGACAACAATAATTTAGTTTCCGTGTATTATCATATCATTTAATTACATGTATAACAAAAAACAATACAATATGAACCAGTTACTGGTATATATTCAGGGTTTTTTTCTTCATTATACATTTGTACAGTTGTAGCCTCTTCACCTCTGAAAATCTTTGAAATCAGACAATTTTTCCCAAATTTCAAATTTACTCCTGGAAATTTCTTTCCCCAAATTGGTTTTAGGTGAGAATCTTCAACCTGCTATTTCATTCCCATATTAAGGGCTAGGACAGCGTCCCAAGAACATGAAGAAAACCCCTGATACTTAATAAAATTGTAACACAGTAAGTAATACATTAACTTAGAGGAAATAACTATTGGATTATTATAAGAAGAGTTGCATGGCATGGCACAGCATTCTTCATTGAAATCTCCCTAAATTTAAAATTCCTCCCTTTTATGATCACGTAAATTTAAGTTAAATGCGACAAAGAGGTGAAAAGACACATAAGCAGAAAGATGAACAAAATTAAGGCATATAGCAAATAATTAAAAAATATTATTAGGCCTAAAAAAAAGTTTGTTTCTGGTTATATGCTCATTCAAAAATAGATTAGGAATGTCCAGGTTTTTTTGCTCTGGAAAGTGTGTGTACTGTTCCTTTAACTTAATAAAAAGCCTAGGGTCATAGGAAAGAAACAAACAATTTTTTAGGCCTAAAATATTAAATGCTTGTTTAAAGGATATAAAAATCTTGACAAAACTTTGAAATAAAAATGACAAAGATAGCAGTTGAATTAACAACATTGAAACTTTCACTATACATGTACATTTAAAAATCACAAGATTGCAAAGCTATATATGTAGATAATAATGAAAGAAGTTTAAACAGTTCCAACATGAAAGATGGTTGTATTCAAAATACATAAAATAATTTCTCAGCTTTGTATTACCGGTATAATGTATATTGTGGGTCTTCAGTATAATATAACATTGAAACATTGATAGATTGTCTGCTAAATGTTAATTCGATATTTTAGTCAAACAATCTCATTACTATTTTAATTTCAAGGTAAAACTGTACAATAAAAAAACAAATCAAATGATGCAGATACTTAGTATCTTATTATTAGTCAACATTTTAAAAAATTAAAGGTTTGACTCGAGATAGACATAACTTCAGGGAATCAGTACAACAAAAATGTATCTAAAAGTGACTTCAGAGTGTTAGAGTAATACAAAAACATATATTTTGTTAATATTATTATATTGTCATTATTCATGTACTTTATACATGAAATATTACATGTAGTACACTAAATTCAAACTAAACAACAGCATATTTCTGCTATGCGACTAACCATTTAGAGATTTTCTACAAATCTGTGGACATAGTCATTGGGATAAATAAGCATGGCAGTGATGGCCTTAATAACATGACCAGCTTTAAAAACACAAATTACCAGTCCTCAAAAAGTACTAATTGTTATAAAATTTCTACAAAAAGGTTGGGGTACCATGCATGTATGGCAGGGGTAGACCAAAGCTTTTAACCGTAGAAAGATCGATTTTCCCTGTACACGCTAACGTAAAACATTTAAATGGCGGAGGTGTATGGTGTTTTTGATTTATTTTTCTATTATTGTGAGATTGACGGTAGAATGTTGCAGTGACTTCTATCAATTCACTGGAATCATTTTCACGTCCGCGTAAAATCCAAATTCTTCTGCCATCTCTAGAGCTGCACATGATGCTAGGACAACAGGGATATTTCTCCAGTGCATCAAAAAACTCACAATCTGTTGGAGACTGCAAATCACCAGCACTCCAGGAACGTCTTTCCGTCGCTTGCATTGTGTCAATCATAACTTCAACTTCTAACTTGTCGTTTACTAAAGCGGCATATTCACTGGACACTAGTGGTGTAACTGTTCTTTTAAACACGGAATTATAGGTTCCACTACGTATATCCTGCTGCTCTTTTAAGTCAAGGTAAAGCGTTTCCACGTTGGAAACCGAGCGGCCTGGGCAATCTGTTTTGTAATGTAAATTATGCCTTAAATAAATAATGTTTAACTTAAATGGGTCTTCAGCAAACAGGGTAGTTGCCAAACAGTTTGGTTGTTTTAGACGAGGTCCTCTATTGTACGTGTGATGATCCTTCGGGTCTGCTACTACTCGGTGTTCCTTGTCAACATCAATATATTCGTATTGATTTCCAGATATCATAACCTGTTCCCATTTCATGTCTTCCTTTTTACCAATACCGACCAACTTGAACACAACATGTTTGACCATTAAAGTCTGTTTCTTCGAGTCATCTATCCGGTCGTCCTCGCGTTTATATGGACTCTCATCTTTAGGGTCAATCAAAGCGATACGCTGTACTGCATACAATATTTCACCCATTACAATAAGATCAATGCCGTCAATTTTTTCATAATAATCTCTATCTCTATCCCGCCTTTCCTTAATATATTTTAAATTGATCTGATGCCAATCCGATGTGAGCAAATCGTGGCAAAATACTGAGAACAGCAAAGTTTCATGAAAGAAAAATAACTTGTGGGAGAAATATTGCACTTTCCACTGCTTGTCGGTTAGTGAGGGTACATCTCTAAAAAATTGCATAAACTCCATATCCATAGGACCGCCAAATCTTCTATGCCTTCTCATCATCTCCATCATCATCATGTGATCATGCATGCCCTCTCTGCCCCGCTCCATCATACGGCGTAACATTCTCGGTGGCATGCCAGACCTTGACATCTCCCGCATCATTCTGGGCGGCATATCTCCCATCATCATCATCATTTCCGGCATCTCATACATCATCATATGCATATCTTCTTCGTCCATGTCATCCATGTCTCCAATCATCATATGTTCATTTCGCCGAGATTTAGAACCAAATGCGTTCTTAATGCTAGAAGCAGATAGCTCAGATATTTTATACCAAGACTTCGTACATGGAACATAAGCGCAGACCAACAATATATTGTCATCTGTATCTTTAATGTCAGCCTTCTTAGCTTTAGTATTCAACTTTTCAAGGTAAGGTAAAGATGGAGTCAAAACAACCACAGCATCAACCAACTCACCAGCCTGTTTATTTCCAAAATTTCTTATTTTATGAATTGTTGGTGGTGACTCACGCCTTAGCCCCTTTGGTCTATTTGGGTCTTTCAATGTACTTGGTGGCCACAGCTCCCACAGTCTTCGCATCTCATCTCTTTTAGCCATCTCCTCATGAGCTTTTTTCCATGCCTTTTCTTCTTCAGCTGAGAAGCCAACCTCTTTCGTTGGGGGTCCAAAATACTTTAATTCTTTTTCGGATGGTGTTTCTGGAAACATCTTAAATTCAGGTTCCATTTCAACATCGGAATTACTACTCTCATGAGAAATAGGAATATTTTCCACATAATCATTAGGTTTAAGCTGCAAAAGAGCTAGTTTCAGTTTCATTCTGGAATCATCCGACATGTCAGTGTTCACCTCATCTAAATGATTCATTATGTCTTCCAGTTGATCTTTATATTCTATGTAAGAATGTTTTGTTAGTTTAAACTTTATCCCGTCAATGGCTTTTAATAAGAGCTGAGCTCGTTCCTCAGATTCGCATAAATTGAACCATTTGAAGATAAACTGCACATACTTTTCCCTACGAGTTATAAAGCTTGTATCGATATTGTCAATGAGACATTCAAAGCCTTCAACACTTAAATGATAAATATCATTTTGGAAAAGAATGCAATCATGGAAACGGGACCTTACGATCGGTTCAATTTTATCACGTAGATCGTTTATCTCGAAATTAATGGATAGTTGTAACATCTCAGCAGCATTATGAAGTCCAAGAACTCCATGAAGAACTTTAATGCATTCTTCTTTCAAATCCTCCAACAGAAGCATAGTGGCCAGGTTCAGGGCATCACTCACATTGCTTTCGTTGACTTCAAAGCTGCGTCCATAGAAACTATTGATAACCTGTTCCAGAACATCTGATCTGTCACACATGTGACTCAAATCAACTACTTCACTTGTAGCCTCTAGGAAGGAACTTGAAAACATACCCTCAAAATATGGACTACACGTGGCAAGCAGTGGCTTATGGGCATAAACTGTCTTCGTCTGAGAAATTTGTAACTGGACGTCACAAAATTCCCCATGTTCACGACTAGCATGTAACTTGTTGAGTATATCATTACTTTTATTTGGAGACGGATATGTTACAAATTTAACAGCCTCTGGTTCTTCTAGCTGTACTTCCATGGCTTCATTCTCCACAGCTTTAGAGGTTCCTGGTTTATTGGAATGCTCATCTTTTCTAAACATCTTGCGTTCTAGTCAACTCTGTCTGGCTCTCTTCAGGGCTCTCCTCATGTTATACTGGAAAGGACAAAAAAAAGTAACATGAAATGACTGATAACGATTAGCTTGTTTCATCTGGAGAGTAAATAAAGCAGTTGATCAGTGCACGGTCTAGTGGTAAAGCACAGGACTTTTAAATAAAAGGTTGTGTGTTTGAACCTCGGTTTTGCTATCTAATATTTCAAGCTTTTTTACTTCAGTGTCCCCACCCCAACTAGCGAGCCCAGTAATTGTGGCTGTTTTTGAAAAATCACAGGAAAAACAGTCACTTGAGTAAGGCGGGCATGTAGTCCAACTAATTGTACACTACAGATGATATCGAGACATTTTTTGCGCTTGTCGATATAAATTATAATAGATGAAATAGCAAAATCATGAACGGATTGCTCGTACGTCTCATAAATGTAGACTAGGCGGGCATGTATCTGTGCTTTCCAACCTGTTAAGACTTGTTTACACAAAGTAATTATGTCAGAACGTGGTGGACGTACAGTACTGTAGTAGAGCAAACGTGGTCCTCCTATATATAGTGTGATGGGGGGTAATGAAAAACTACCACGCATCGGCCGTGGTCGAGACAGGAAGATCTGCATATGGGAGGGAAATTTGACAGCAAAATTTATGATCGTACAGATCCTTCAATCTAGTTCTTCATACTGAAATAGACATCAATAAATGCAAGAAACACGGACAGACACGCAACGAATTTTCCGGTTATGCAAGAAAGGCGTAAAAACGCTTCAAAATATAAACCGTCAAATGAGCGAAAGCTACGAATCTGTCGAATAAATAAAACGAGCATAGTAAAAAAAGAAGACATACATAATACACAACGTCAAGTTTACCTTATAATATTAGCTGTAACAATAAGCCAGATCCTGATCAGAAGGTGATTGCTATGCGCGTGGAAACCATCGGAAACATGTATAATTGTATCTATTTTAAGAATGGGAAAATCCACCGGACCTGCTATAAATAACCTACGAATTGCTGGTTCTCGTTCCGTTTAGAGTGTACCATAGGCAGATTCAATAAACGAGAACCAGTTTTACTAATCACAAGATCGGAACTGCTAAAATCCGGAATTCCAGTCATCTAAAATCAAAGGACTGAAAGTCCTACTACATGCTATTTTATTAATTTTAAACTAGCATTATATCGAGTCCCTCCAATTAAATGGCCGCTTTTATCTGATTTTTAGAGTCAGTTGGTAAAGGATATGTTCTTTTAATTTGAATTGTGTTTATAAATCCGCAAAGTTTTATTTCTGATTATTTTTAGAAATTATGTAATATTATACAAAGTGTTTATATATATATATTTTATTAATTCTGTTAAATGTTTTTACGTAGATGATCTAATTATATCTTGTGCTAAATGTTATATTGAAAGATAAATTTAGTAAACTGCTTCCTACTGACTCTTCTGTACTGCAGTTTATAGATTTAGAACATCGATCGATTCCGGAATTGTCTTAAATTAAATGGTGACAGGTCAAGGCGGCACAATTCCATCACGGTCAATTACCAAGACGGCCCAAGTCCATGACGGCCTAGTCCAACTGCTAAAAATATATCTAATTAATGTCTGCTAATTCTTTTGTAACGCTCCTGCTGCACAATTAACTGCCATACAGACAATCAATTAAATACAAAAATGGTGCGAATCCCTGTTAAATCAGTAATAGATACAGTACGAGTTTTTCTTCAAAAGTGTCTTCTTACAGGCGAAGCCGAGGATAAATGGTTAGTCTAAGCGAACCGTCTTCTTAGCGTCTGTAAGAAGACATTTCAAGTTGAAGAAATTAAGAGTACGTGTATCTGACTTATACGACGATAAAGGATTATGTCCACGTAAAAGTTGAGTTATTGAGAAGTGTCTTCCTACAAACGCTAGAAGACACTTTTTTAATAGCTCTGCTGGGGGTATAGTCGTATAATTAATTATTAATACCGTCTAGGTTAAATTAGTCGGAATATATGACGTGTATGCACAGTATACATGTATATTTAGTTGATACCAACATAGGTAATATAATTATACAATACGGCAATTAATTTTCATTTGGCTAATTAAAGATAACTGGAAAAAATAAATTCATGAGCAAGTATCACATACTGTACGTATGCCTCTGCATACATAAATTGAGCAACATTTTCCTGTTGCCTTATTTACTCATCCCTTTATCTTTTGGGCTGGTCACATATCCCACAGTATGTAGGCCACGACAGATAATGTTAGATTTAGCCACTTCTGTTTGGTTGTCAAAATTTTGCTATAGATAAAAAAGATGAGAACATGTGGTCTAGTAAAGTCATTGTGTTTATTTTGTGACTGTTTGTATAAGTATGCATGTGTTTTGACGTGTACCGATATGGAGGACTTAAAACATTAATACGAAATTATTCACTCGCCATGAATCCGGTTTTACGTTATATGTCGGTTTTGTTTTATGATGCATTAAGACTGAATCGTCGAAAAGTGAACAACTTGTTTTTTTCATTCGTTCATTATTTCAATTCAAGAGAACAGAACTACGTATGCTTCAGTGATGCATAAGGATTATCTGTACAGAAATGTCAACGTGGATTTACTGTGTTCAGGGTTAGTAAAATTGCTTATCCAACCACTTAATTTGGAGCATGTTTCTTTCGATATGTATGTCTGTCTTGAATGATGTAAAATCCACTTTCACATGCGCAGAAAGTTTCCGTATACTATGAAAACTACATTTGGGGGTAAAAAGGGTCTTATAATTTTAATTAATGCTGTCTGATAGTTTTTAGAGGAAATAAGGAATCCTGTTGGCAAATAAATGCTTGATTTTATATCCAAGTATTTGCTGAGTGAGCTTGTAAAATACATGAATTTGTTACAAGAACTTCCGAGAAAACAATGGTTTTTAGATATATTTGCGATAAACGAAGGTAATTTCTCACCGCTTAAGCATAATCGTCGTTAATATTTGTGAGAGTACCTGATGAAAGCCAAAACTAGGAAGCTGTTTTCATTGCAACATATATCACATAAACATCTAAAGCATCCTGATACAGGCATGTGGTCATACTTTAGAGATAGATTAATTAGCACGCGCGTATGGTCCGGAATCAGTACCATGACAGTGCAAGGCATGCGTATGCTATCGAAACTGATTACCCAAACCTATTAAATCGTATCATTTCACCACATGCATGTATATATAAACCATATATTAGTACTTGATATTCAAATAATGGCTATATTTAACTTTATTGTTTTTAAGAATACTACGTACACGTTTTAAATATACCCTAGGCTCCTTTAGGTTTGATATGTTGTTCATCCAGTTGGGGATTGGCGTTCGTGTCGTTAATGATGTCATTTTTGAAGAATTCAATTCAAGTCTCTGTGTGTGTGTGTGCGTGCGTGCGTGCGTGCGTGCGTGCGTGCGTGTGCGTGTGCATATTACCAAAACCTCTGACAAAAATAATCAAAGTACTGAAAGCACTCATGAAGACTGAACTTACATAGACTTGCACAGCAACATATATGGAACGGGAATTAGTTTAACAATTGTATGGCGGATGTAGAAAAATACATAGTACTTTGGTACGCATCAATAATCATGTGTGCCGCACGAGTGACGCCTATGGAAAGCTGAACTATCGTTCACTTACCAAAAATACGTTACTTTGAATAACTATTTACTGACATTGAACAGGGATGCTATATATTACATAATATATAGCACCCCTGCATTGAAGTAGCATTTACGTTTACATAGTGTTTCTCTATATACATACTATGTAGTTCACAAGCACATGGTAATACGTACCATACCATACACCAATCGATTAGTATAATTACACAATTTATTAAACATACCAAGTGATTGATATTATACATGTTGAATATGTTGAGAAAATGGTGCTTATTTCTATCAATATCAGATTATTAGAATTGTTAAAGAGATATAGGAATATTGAATACATGTATATATATTGTCACTGAGAGATACAAGCAAGAAAATGATGGACATAATTGAAAAAAAAAACTGCAACCGATTTATTTTAAAACTCTATATGCTGCAGTTTTATATGATGATTTATATAATTAAAAGGGGGATAACTCTATTCATGTATTGGTTTTGATGACACTTCCAGTAAAATTAATGAATTAAACATATTCTGAAAAATGTGTCTCAGCTAGCACAAAATATGATAAAAATATACCGATCTTTTTCTTGGATTTTGCAGGACTCTGTCACGCTTGTTAAAATATATTCTATGGAATCCTCGCTCATAAAAATAACTTCCTGTGTCATAAATGTGTAGGTTTTTTTTGTTGAGCATGGTATTCTTTCCAGAATGAGGCTCATGGGGAAAATTTGTCCTTTCGATAATCGCGTGTCGCGTCTATGTTTCCCGGTATAGACCGGAAAACGAACCAATTCCAAGACTCACTATTATTCAGTAAGAGTTGTTCCCCTTAGCAAGATGGCTGCTCGTAATATTTATGTGCGTTTTGTTTTATTTATTTTGTAGTTTAGTCTTTTATCAAAGATTGTCATTTGCCATAAAGATGTCAAATTGTTGACATTAACTTTTTTAGTGTATTTAAACATCGGACTTATTCAAGAATTGTTATTTATGTCGAAAATCAACTAGAATTTATTAAGCATTTTGCAGGAATTTGCCCTTGAAATTGAACGTTTTATGCGTATCTATTATTGTAATGTGTATTAGTTTATTTGATTGAGTTTCCATTGGTAATGGTGTTTCTATGTATTCCTCTGATCAGTATGTAGAAACGTGGCGTCCTATGAAAAATATGTTACTAAGCAGTCTTCATTCAAGCACTGGAGAAAATGCAAACTTTACTGGACCGAATGAACATTTTTAGAGTGATTATAATATATCATTTTTTGTTCTGAATCATGGAAAAATGATCATTGAAAATTTACTGGACCGTCGGACCACTGATCTTCTCAAATTGCCATTTTGGTGGACTCCGTCAAGGTCTGGTGCTAAATTCAAAGACTGCTAAGTAAAATTCTGATATATTTTTGTTTGTAAATCTTCTTCCAAGTGAATGGACCAATCTCACTCTGGAGCATACTTGTACATTTTTATTTACACAGTGATCGTGATGCATTAAGAATAGAACCTTATATAGTTATATAGTCAGGGTTGTTCAGTGTTTGAGGTGGAGGCCAACCAGTCCTTTTCTAAATGATTGGGGTCTGTAGAAATGATAGAAATTGAATTAGAATTTTGTCTTTAAAAATTAAACGTGTGTGCAAGAATTTAGTTGTTAGGTACGTTGCACATCAAGAGAAAACCTAAATTCTTAGATTGAAACACATACAAATATTTTTGTGTAAAAACAAAAAAGGAAATTAATTTGACTCTTGTCTTTTTCATTTGCAATCTTTTAACATGTGAACTACAGTACTTAATTGTGTTTCAAAACTTCTGAATTATTTTTTACTGATTAATGTGTTTTGTATTTATTTCAGGGAATTTCAAGGAAAGTCTTTGGTAAATGTTTCAGACATCAGATCAGTAGAAGCTATGCAACAGCTGGCACTGCGTCTTCATTTAAGGTATAGACCAGAGGTTTTTATGCCTCGGCATCTTTGATGTCGGGGCATATAGTGATCGTCCTGTCCGTTCGTCCGTACGAGGTTAAGTAGATTTTACAGTTTGGTCTAGCACCAATACCGCTTGCTGGAACGCTTTCATACTTCTACAGTTGTTGCATATGATCATTCTCAATACACCCGTATCAAGAAATCCCACTATGACCTTGACATTGACTTAATTTGGACTAAGAATGATTATGTACCAGGTTAAGTAGATTTTACAGTTTCCTCTAGCACCAATACCGCTTGCTAGAACGCTTTCATACTTCTACAGTTGTTGCTCAATCTTGCCGTAATCATCAAACACCGACTTTGACCTTGACATTGTTCAAATGGGCTATTGCTGCATAAGCATGCCACTGGGGGCATACGCGTTTATTGAACACAGCGTTCTTGTTTTTTACTGATTTGGGGCTGAACCCCCCCCCCCCCATTTGAAAAACAAATGTATTTTTCACTGAAATTGGTAAAAAAAATCCCCTCCAGTGGAATTTTATTTTTCTTGACAAATTTTTTTTTTAATTTACCTGTATGATAGCTTTTCTTCTCTGTAATCATCAAGGTTGTAAGTTGTAACCTATTGATAAAAATTGGGAGGATATGTAATGTATAACATAGTCATGTTTTTGTCCCCTTTTCCCTTCATGTAATTTTTCCCCTTTCTAAGGGCCCTGCTACCTTTACTATAAAGGTGAAAAAAATGGAAGCATCTGTAAAATGCATTTTCACAATTTGAATCTTGTCTATTCAGACTGGCTTATCAGTTACTGCATCATTATGCAGACCATATGCTTATCAGTTGTCATAATATGAACACAGATGTTTCTCATTTACTTTCCTCCATCTTGATAACATAACAATAAGCTTCTGTTTTGTTATATTCTGTGATAGCTAACAGATAATTTCAGCAGATTTTTGGAAACTGAACAACAGTTAAGCTTTCCACGGTGACTGTCATCGCTCGCTTGGCACGTATAAATTTTCATGCAGACCAAAGTATTACACTTTATACATCCTCCATACAATTGTTATTTTAAAACTAGTTCCTGTTCCATGTTACAGTGCAAGTCTATGTAAAAGGGAAAATAGGGGAAATAATCATGAAAAAGCATCCCTGAAGTATTTAATTACCAATAGGTTGTTACCTTGATGGTTTAAGACATAAGAGCTATTCTATCAGACAATGGTCTCATCATGTTTGACAAAATATGTCTCTCTGATAAAAATGAATACAACTAATGGGATGTTTTTATTATGATTGGGGGGACATACTTTCCAGACCAGGGAATGAGGCAAAATTTCAGTCCCAAATTATTTTCCAGTGCTGGAATTTGTCAGTGTTTGGATTGAAAACTAGGGTGCAAAAAAAAGACAATTTACCGGTCCCGATTAAGACTGAATTTTAAATTCTTGGACCGATTTGGTTACAGAAAAAACCTCCAGATAAACAATAGCCTGAAGAGATCATCTCATAATCTGCTAATCTGATCAATCAATGTTTGTCACTTATGCAGTTGATTGAAATTGGTCAAAATATGTCGTAGATATAAACAGAAAACCTAGTAAAGCATTGTGTTAAGTGTTTATTTAGCCTTTGCTATCATTACATTTATGAATGACTGTTTATGACAAATTTTGCCACTTGTATTAATTTTGGAGTTAAAGACTTCAAACACAGTTTCTCTAAATGATGAACAACCAAAAGGGGTTTAACTTCATATTTCAATGGTGACAACACATACATTTAGGTAATATTTAGGGGGGAATTTCTCAAAAATGGGGAGGCATCCAAGCACCCGGACTGATGGAGATTTAAACAATTTTGCGCCCTGTTGACAAGACTATATTGTCATTTAAGCAGTGACTGTGTAGATATAGTTGTCAGAAGGTAATGACTAAAATTAGATTTTAACATTTGCATCTACTTAAAGTTTAAAAGGGATATCATAGCTTATATATTTCCATAAAATGACGTTGTAAAGCATTTTGTGACATATATTCATGAAAAATTTTATACTGGGGTTAAAGTTTGCAGATTTTTTGTTATCTCTCTTGCAGGCTAACGATGTAGAAGTTACTAAATCTAGCTCTTTGGCCACAAAGCCAGATGTCGGCAAGCTGAAGTTTGGTCACCATTTTACAGACCACATGTTAGAAATTGAATGGACCAATGGAACTGGCTGGGGAAAACCAAAGATTTGTCCTTTACATAGTTTTGAAATGCATCCTGGGGCAAAGTGCCTACACTATGCAACTGAGGTACAAATAAAAAAAGGCTTGCTGCCAAAGCAAATGGTCGAATCAAATACGAGTAAAACATAGATTATTTGGCTTAGCTCAGAACGGGTGTAATGAAAACTTAAGAAGCCATTATTTGATTAATGTACTACAAAACTATTGCTTTATCAGAACGCTACAGTTTGATTAATAAAGTTAATTTAAAACACATTTCTTTTGAAACTGTGAAATATAACATGTTTTGTATTGAAAGAAGTTTACCATTTACAGGGATAGGACATTGTATCCGGGGCCCTCAGTGTGGTTATCATGGGTGATTTTCCCCACTCACCTGATAAATGTGGGGGATTTGAAAAAGATGTGGGGGACTTGGAGTTACTAAACAATACAACCACTTAAAAGTGTAATTTGCTCTAAAACAAAAAAAACACACAAATTAACAACAAACTTTGTACCGAGGCATGGATTGTACAGTCTTACTTATTTTCACAATTACAGGGCTCGTTTATGGTACACTGTTGATTTGGTCTGTTTAGCACGTAAATGACAGATAAATATAAATGTATGTTGTTGTTTTGTATCGACCAGATGACCTTACATTTCCCGAAAATGTCTACTTTCACTTTACTTATTGATGTGTGAGGATAAAGTTGAAACGTCGAATAAAACTAATTAACATAATCATGAATAAACGCTGTACAGTCCGATTCCGTTATTAGACAAAAACAAACATAGCGGACACGTTTACTATGATCGCCAGCAGAATCGGCTGTCAGATGCCCGACCTGGCACGCATTGCCTCAATGAAAATGCGCGATCTGCCAAAAATATGCGTGAATCGTTCAATCATGCGGCCTTGATGCAACACTGTCTCTGACTAATAATCACTAGCCACTCACCGCTGAAAATCATTGTAATGACTTGTTTAACCTTGGTTAAGGAGCTTCTTGGCCTCCGTATGAAGCAATAATAAAAATGCTAGGATTTCATAGGCAAATTTTGAACCTATTGTTTTTTTCAGCTGTTTGAAGGAATGAAGGCATATCGTGGAGATGATAATAAAATTCGTATGTTTAGACCTATGGAGAACATGAAAAGAATGTTAGCAACTGCTGAAAGATCTTGTCTACCTGTAAGTAACAATAGTTTTTGAATTAAGCCGATAAAACTTCAGCTATTTCTCAATCTCATTTAAAAATGCAACTATTATCTGCTACTGATTATTCTTGTTAATAATCACAGTACGAAATCTCATTAACATAAAACTTCAGTATGTGGAATATCTCATTACTGTCTTTAAAATTTGAGATAGATAAATTTCTGCAGAATTGAATTCTGAATATTGAGTAAACTAAATACTGTGGAATCATTAATTTTCGTTGGTGACTTAATTACGTGGATTTTCGTGGGTCGGCTTATCCACGAAATCAAATCCCCATGAATATTAATGTAGAGATAAGGCATTTCTTTTCAAAAATTAAAATCCATGAATTTATGTCCCAATGAAATAGCCATTTTGATAAAAACCACGAAAATTGAGCCCAACGAAAATAAATGAAAATACAGTATCTGGATTGTTTTTTTCTTTCCAGTATTATTTGTTGCCATGTACAGGTTGATCAGTGGTCTAGTGGTAACGCATGGGACTTTTTAGTGTCCTATCCCAACTACCAAGCCAAGTACTGTGCCTAAAAAATCACAGGAAAAGGGGCTAGGCGTGTATTGGTGCTTTACACCTGGCACGATAAATAACAAGGAAAAACTTGGAAGAGTTGGGATACAAATGCTCAATTCTCTTGTATCTTATCTTCCCTCTCTCTGGGCAACTCTGAAATAACCATAGCTATTGAATACGCTGTTAAACAACAGATAAATAAATTGTTGCCATTTCTATTTTCTATTTCAGCTATTTGATGGAAGGGAGTTGGTTCAATTGATCAAACAACTGATTGCCATTGACGCTGACTGGGTTCCTAAAGCATCTAAAGAACAGCCAAGTTCCCTGTATGTAAGACCGACATTGATTGGTACTGAGGTAAAAGCTTAGTAAAAATTTATTCTTAACTACAGTCAAACTTGAGTAAAGTGTCACATAAATGGTTAGGTCACAATTTTGGACAAAGTTGTTTGTGTGGATGGTTAGATAAGCCTCAGAATGTGGGTCGACTGTTTATGAAGGTTGGTTATCTCTCTTGTCTTTGTTGACAGCTTTGAATTATTGTGGAATAATTAATTTTCATTGAAATCAAACCCCAATGAATAAAAATGCAGATATAAGGCATTTCTTCTCAAAGATCAAAATCCACCAATTTATGTCCCCACAAAATAGACATTCTAGTAAAAACTACAAAAATTGAGCCCAAAGAAAAGAGATGAAGAATTTTAGTTATATTGTTGTGGGCAGTTATTCTAACCAGTTTCCATGGACTTCATTTAGGCCTTAACCTGTACTAACCACATTCTATCCGCAAGCTACAGCCAAGCTTAACCCAACATAGATCAGAAATGGAGGACAATTTAATATCTTCAGTCAAATTGGTCATGGACAGTGTGAGCCTCGTCTGGGGTTTAAACTCAGTCTCTTGATCAGTAGACCAAAGCTCTAACAACTGAGCTAACCAGGCGGGCTTTACAGCTTTGAAGCAAATTCTTTATTCACTTAGTATGATAAATAAAACAATTATTTTCTAATCAAAGTTATTTATTTATAAGGTCTATAATCAGCAGCATTTTGAAGTACTGTATTCACTCTTGCATATGACACATGATTTTACGTCCAAAGTCGAGTACGAGAATCTGGTGCATCTTATAAACTGGTGTAGAACTCGAACCAAATTTCCCACAGCTAAAAATAGTCAAGATCAGGAGACATTGAATGTAATTGTTTACTGTAGAGGATCATATAGCAAATAGCATGTTAAACATTGGGAGTAAATTGTTTGTAATGTTTATCTAGAAATCAATACGATCCCTAATTACGTCGAGTCAGACATCTTTGCAAATTTGAAAATCATCGACCAATATTGGTCGATCGTGCTGAATTTTACGAAAAAATTGAGGTATTGAAAAGTTTAAGTATGTATTGGTAGGTTGAGTAATTAAATGGTGTTGTAGTAAAATAGTCAATCTCACGTTTTCACATACTTAAGTAACACAAAAAACAAACAAATTGGTGGAGAAAAAATTACGTAACCTTATTTTCTTAATGATGTAGAAATACATTGTATGTGAGCTATAATTCAACTATACTTCAACTTCCAACAAAATGAATGATACTTCACCAATAAATTGACTTTTAAAATACAACCTGCAGGGGTGACATTGTTCCGAATATATCCGGAATTCTGGATTTATCTGACCTGAAAGAGCTATGATATCTGGGCAAAATAAAAGTTATTTGATGAAAATATCTCAAGAAATGGCAAAGTTATGGTCAACTTAATCTGCTCTGAAGGATTTTCTTTAGTACATATTGAGTTAAATATGGAAACAATGTGGTTGAAGACCTCTTGTTTGGCAAATATGGTCGGCTGTGTATGATTTTCAGGATTTTTAATTTGGCTCTCTTGACACCACTGAACCTGAGGTTGAGACCATTTGATTTGAAAACCTTTTTCTACACAACTTAATGTGTGAAATTTTGATTTTACATCTTTCACTGTTTCAGCCTACACTTGGTGTTAACAGATCTACACAAGCAACTCTTTTTGTACTGATTGGACCCGTTGGCCCCTATTACCCTACTGGAATGGCCCCTGTTAAACTCATGGCTGACCCACAGTTTGTAAGAGCATGGCCAGGTGGCTCAGGAAACTTCAAAATGGGCTGGTGAGTGGACTTCATTTATTTCTTTTAATAACTGTGTTGAATCATTTTGTTGTTCTAAATTAATCACTGGTGTATCATACACCTTTTTCTTTTGATTATAACTTTTTCGTTTTTTTTTTCATTGTTATTATTCTTGATTCTATTTATTTTATAATATAGAACCCATTTATCTAGGTGGCTTGAGATTGTGTGTGGAGGGATGCTTTAGTTCATCTTTAAACACTGGAATTCATAAACAGTGCCTGTGGAACTAAGAAAAGTAAACTCTCACCATGTATTTAACTTGGCTTACATGTATATGAATAACATTAGCTATGTACCAGTATTAACATCAGCAAATGTACAAATTGTTACTTATTACAATGCACATACTGTATATTGATTGCTAGGGCTAGGCAAATACATTTGATAATGTTCGTATCCTGCATTATAAGTTTGAACTTTAATACCATCCCTACTCTAAATGTGCTTTGCTGTAGACTGGTTGTATTGTATTATGGGAACACCCATGACGAGCGGGCGGGCGGCGTCTTTTTTTCTCAGTTTTATTCAGATCCTCACCAAGCTTAATGGAAATATTTATGGCCATGAGATTACGGTCAAGTTCGATAACCAGCCTAACCGGCCCAGGCACTTTTGAGTTATG
Source organism: Lutraria lutraria (assembly GCA_964023205.1). NCBI lineage: Eukaryota > Metazoa > Mollusca > Bivalvia > Venerida > Mactridae > Lutraria > Lutraria lutraria. The sequence continues at coordinate 4,624,197 of OZ026846.1, read as the reverse complement.
ACTCTTGAAGCTTTGAAGTGAAAATTTTGACAGGCCTAGTTTGTGACCTGGCACCCTTGTAGAAGATTGTGTTTTAGGTACAATACAAGTTCTCCAGAGTGGCCCTCTCTTGAGCAACAACCTCTCTTCAACAACAGCATAAGTTTCCCCACTGTATGATTTAACTATTAATTTAACCTCTCTAAAGCAACAACCTATATGCAACAACATAATTTTGATTCTCATAAAGGATGTTGCTTTTGAGAGGTTGCACTGTATGTTAATGTTTGAAGTATGCTCTCTAAACAGAATCAGAATCCTTTAATCATAAAGATACAAAGCTCATTAACAGGTTTGTCTAATGTCACTGAAGGTTGTTTTTATTACAAATATTGCAATATGTCATCGTATATGCCTACTGTGGAATCATTAATTTTCGTTGGGGATTTAATTACGTGGATTTCGTTGGTCGGCTCATCCATGAAATCAAATCCCCACAAATTTAAATGCAGAGATAAAGCAATTCTTTTCAAAAACCAAAATCCACAAATTCATGTCCCCACGAAATAGCCATTTAAATAAAAACCACGAAAATTGAGCCCAACCAAAATAAATGAAAATACAGTATCGGTACCATGTGACGAATGCATCTCATGTATCCTGGCAACAAAATGCATTTAAATGCATTTGTAAAAATTTGTAAGAGGGATCACAATAGGATATTCACCAAATATTTTTCAAGCCCTTGTTTTCCTGTATCTGTGATCTACTTGTATAGTGCCAGTATGTTTTTTTTGGTTGAGTAATGCAGCCATTGCAAACAATTAACATAAACAAACATTTAATTTCTTTTTAATTTCTTTATATAATCATAGAAAAAAAGACAATCAATGTAATTTTAAGAATAATGGTATCATCAAAGATGGAAGTCTGTTAATTGTATATTCCTTGTGTTAATCAATTTTATTTTCACACAAATACATAATATAATAATTCTACTTTTGATTGACTAACATCTACAATGTACTGTGGATTCTCATTGGCTAACATATAAAATGTGCGGTGAACTCTCATTGGTCAATCTACTATGTGCTGTGGATTCTATGAATTTTTAATTGATTTGTTGGCAATTTTGTGCTGTTAAATCATATATTGTAGTATGTTGTAAATCATTTCTCTGACTAAAGTTACACAAAGTCAATCCTCATAATTTTTGCCAAAATGAGTTCACAGTTCATGTATTTATCATTATTCATAGCTAACACTAAAAACCCACATTAATATAATGAATTCTTGGTGATTAAAATTCATTTGGATTATATATACAATGATTTTTATATGCCCATTTGAAAAACGGGACACATTATGAGAATACCCATGGCAGACGTTATGCCCCTTGGTACATTGAAAATTGATGGAAAATTCAGTGTCCGCCCTCATAAGTCAACCAATTATCAACCAATCTTCACCAAACTGGATGGAAATGTTTATGGGCATGAGATCTCAGTCAAGTTCGATAAACAGCCCAATCGCCCCAGGCACTTTTGACGGGCGTATTTTGTGACATTTTGGCACTCTTCTTGTAAATTTTATTTATCTGTTGTTTAACGGCCCATTCGACAGCCATGGTTACTTCAGAGCTGCCACAGAGAGAGGGGTGATAAGATACTGGGGAACTGGGCATTTACCGATATAACCCCACTCTTTCAAATAGTTTTTCCTGGTTTTTAGCTCACCTGATTCATCAGGTGAGCTTTTAGGATCGGTGAATGTCCGGCGTCCGTCGTCCGTCCACAATTAGTTTGTTTACACTCTAGCAACCGCAACTCTTTACGAATCTTGATAAAACTTGCTCACAATGTATATGGCCACAATGTCTCGGCTAAGTTCAATTATGGGCAAAATCTGATAATAACTTCTAGAGTTATGGGCCCTTGAATTACAAAATTTGCTATATTTAGCTTGTTTACACTCTAGCGCCTTCATTTATTCACCAATCCTGATTATATTTTCAGTAAATGTGTATAACCAAAAGATGTTGGACAAGTGCGATTATGGGCATTATTGGACCAGATCTTCAAGAGTTATGGGCCCTTGACTTAGAAAATTTACTATATTTGAGTTTGTTTACACTCTAGCGCATTCATTTATTGACCAATCCTAATCATATTTTCAGTAAATGTGTATAACCAAGAGATCTTGGACAAGTTCGATTATGGGCGGAATCGGACCAGAACTTCAAGAGTTATGGGCCCTTGACTTTGAAAATTTGCTATATTTTAGCTTGTTTACACTCTAGCACCTACATTTATTCACTGATCCTAATAATATTTTCAGTAAATGTGTTTAACCAAACGATCTTGGACAAGTTCGATTATGGACGGAATCGGACCCAAACTTTAAGAGTTATGGGCCCTTGATTTTGAAAATTTGCTATATTTTAGCTTGTTTACACACTAGCGCCTTCATTTATACACCTATCCTAATAATATTTTCAGTAAATGAGTATAACCAAAAGATCTCGAGCAAGGTCGATTATGGGCGGAATCGGACCACATCTTCAAGAGTTTTGGGCCCTTGACTTAGCAAATTTGCTATATTTTAGCTTGTTTACACTCTAGCGCCTTCATTTATTCACCGATCCTAATCATATTTACAATGAACGTGTATGACCTTATGGTTTTGGACATGTTAAGTTATGGGTGGAATCGGACAACAACTTCAAGAGTTATGGACCCTTGGATTAGAAAATTTGCTACGTTTTAGCTTGTTTATCAGTATTATACCTTTATTGTTGGTTTTGATCTCAATATCTACGTAAAAATGAGTTTTACGAGATGGAAACTTTATTACCTGGTCATTGATTATTGGCCTTGGTTCTCAGGTGAGCGATAAAGGGCCAATGTGGCCCTATTGTTTATCATGCCCGGTACTGATACATTATTTAATCATGATGAAAATTGTAGTACAGAGGACATCACATACATAAGAAAAGCATCTTCTTGGAGCAAACTACTTCAACATTCCTTAAGCGATTGCAATTAAACTTGAAATATGTCATTACCATGAAGTGTAGATGTGCAAAACATAATTTTCATGCCCAATGATTAAAAAATTCTAGAGTTATGTGCCCTTGAACTTAGCTGTATAGTGTACTATTGCATTCTTAGTGTCAAAGCGGCAGCGAGAATATTAGTCACTTCTGTGACAAAGCTCTTGTTTAGTTATTCAGTCAAAGCAGTATTAGCAGCTACCTCAGACAAAATACAGGCCACACTGTGATTAAAGGCCATTCTTTTAAAAACTGTCATAGGGTATTGGAATAAAATGACCTCTGAATAAAGGTCACCTGTCACGTTTTGTCTTTCCTGAAGGTGGCCTTTGTTCCCAGGTTTTACTGTACATTCAGAGTATTTCCAGTACAATAGCTTCACATCAATCACTTATTTCTATAAACAACATATGATTCAGTGGTTGCTAATTTTATGACTGTAATTTATACATCACAACGATGATACACTAAGTTTGTGAATGCATGGGAGTGTATAGTTATCAGATAGAATAATTTAACCTGTGTGTATCATACAATAGTATATATATATCATTGACATACATTTATTTGCAAATTAATGGTTAATTAATATGATTTATTGATATACAAAATGTACATTAAATTTATAAATTAAATATTTTAAACCCACAGAAACTTTGATAATACATTTATATTTATACAGTTGATGTATTTTTATAACAAGTTTTTTGTAATTTTATTACATCACTATTATTAGATACCATGATAATTCATATCACTATACAAATCAATCAATTACTCTAGTATATATGTTTGAATGACATCAGATTTGGATCCACCACCATACCTTCTTATATAAATAATTCCATTGTCTTCATCATAACATATTCCAATGGGACAGGATACACCATCCTTCTTATTGATCAGTATCTTCTGTTTCTTACAATCTTCTGATATAACATGTACTGACCACTCGTAACAAACCAACACAGATCCATCTCTGCAAACAAACATTCCCCATGGTCTAATTAGATTTGAGTCTTTGTATGTAGCTTGTACTGTTCCATCCAATGTTAACTTTATAATAGATTTATGTCCATCATCAGACACATAGATACTCTCACCATCATGACTCATTACAACATAATCTGGACACTTAAATATACTGTTCCCTCCACTGTCAGGGTGTATAAGTTTCATAACATTACCATGGAAATCTAAAATCTCAACCTTTGGTGGTTTTGAATAAGATACAACAAGTTTATCATCAATGCAGTCAATACCACAACATGATCCATTTACATCAATAAACCCCTTCTTTGTTAAGTTGTTGTTTGTAACTTCAAGGAACTGGATCTTATGTCCAGATGTAAGTGTGACAGCAAGTATATTGTTAGTTATTGATGTAATATCCCATGGTTTGCCCATCACTGACACTGTGGATAATAGTTTACCATGTTTGATATCAACAAGCTTGACTGACTTGTTCCACCAATCAGTACATGCGATTATATTCTCACATGTATTCACCATACTTGTTATATAGGTTTTTTTTGTGTCACTGCTATCACCCATACTTATGTCTGTTATATGTTTAGGAATCATGTCAACAATATGTTTGTGTTGCCTTCTAGGATATATTGGTACATCAGAAAGTTGTAATTCACCAAATGATTTTTCTGTTGACAATTCTTGTATTAGTGAGGCATTCTTCCTGAACTCAACACATTTGATCAGTGCTTCTTGTATAGTTTTCATTTCATTGTCAAGTGTCACTAACTGGGTGTGTGTCTCATTTGCCAGCACAAACAGATTGGCTGTATTATCCATGTTTGATGTGAGGAGTTTTTGAAGAGACGTCAGTTTTGTCTGAATTATCTTCATCTGATCACTGTCTTTCTTTGATTCAAGTTGATTAGCTTTTGTAATCTTGTCACATTTTGCCAATAATGCATGTTCTGTTTTGTCCAGATATGTATTCACGTCTTGTCTGTATTGTTTTAAATTCAAAACAGCTTTCTTTATACTCTTATCTGCATCTTTGACAGTTTTTTCTCCATCTGACAGAACTTTGTTGACCTGAGTCTGTAGTTGTTCTAACTTATCAATGATATACTTGTAATGTATACTAGTGTTGTATCCATCAGAAAGTGTTGTTATGTAATCCACATCACAAGTTTTATGGTTAAGAATAATACAGTCACCACAACCTGTAACATCATGTTGCCTACAGTAGAATTTCAGATTCTCATGTGGATGTTGATCACATGACACTGTACATAATGTAATGTCAGATTTTTTAGGCTTGTTCTTTGGCATCTGCTGTTTATCTATCAATACATGATGTCTACTAGGATTTGGGCGACAGTGAATTTTCATACATGCATCACAAAGATATTCATCACAATTTTGACAATATCCTGCAGCTTCAACAAAATTTCCATCTTTTTCACATGCTTCACAATTGTCTTCAAAGTCTTCTGCTGATCCTTTATAAATTGATCCTTGAGGGATTTTATATTTCGCCATGTTTAATCCAAAAAGCTTCCTACCACATATTGACCTTAATTTTTAAGATTTCGATGGTAGCAAACATATATTTAATCATCAGTACTGTAGTCTGTCACATATTGAGCTATTTTGTTACAACTGATACTGTATTACCTCCACTTTGTACTGGCGCAGTTCATTTATAGTGATAAATTATTCCATTTCTCTTTACACAAAATTTTACAAGTCACTCGATTTTAAACCATTTTTGTAAATGTTAACTTCCGTATTTAAATCTACATATCTATTGGTTGAATTCTTCCAAGGATTGTATCACAGATGTTTGACTGATAAGAGGGTACATTGAATATCCTAGTTGTTAACAACTGAAGTATTGTAACTCAATCACCCAGTTATATTGATTATTTTTGTTGCACAAGCCTTTTCATAATCGGTTGTGTTTCAGACATGTACATGTCCTTGTGAGATATCACTTGATTTCAAACCGCTTTTGGAATAAATTTTAATGTACTTAACATATTAAGTTTGTTTAATTCTTCCAATGACTGTATTACAAATGTTTGGCTGAACTATAATAGACTACATTGAATATCCAAGATAAAACATGTCCCTGTTCACAATAATAATTTGTTATTGAAGTTCTACAATGTAAACACAGATTTATATTACCGGTAATTATTTGTACTCGTATTGCACAATCCATTTCATAGTTGAATACAATGCATACAATGTACCAGTCGAGGGTTCAGCGCATCACTGTCGTAACTTGTTCTTATTTCAATATGAGTTACGACACTGTTGCGCTGAACCCTCAAAAATTTTAGGAGTTAATTCTGATTACCCTTAGAGGATTGATAGAAGTTTAAAGCATTTTATTGCTTGTTTCTTTATTTAAAGGGGCATACCCTACAACTGACAAACATTCTGTGAAAGTGTAAAAATGTGTTAGATGTATATGTAAAACAATATATAATGGATAATTGCAAGAAGAACTTGGGTCATAAAATGACTAGTTTAGGTACTAGCCGCAAAAATCATAGCTATGAATAATAAATCACTTCCATCCAAAAATTGTACAACAAATTCCAAAGAGTTTCTGATCTTTTATGGAAACTAATATTTTTTGTGATTTTATTTTTAATTGGATGAATTTTTGGCTGTAACTTTCTTTGTCGGCTTTTTTCTTTACAAGCTTCTAATTAATCATCATTTTGCCTTGATTCTAAATTCACCAAGTTGTAGGGTATGCCCCTTTAAATTTCTTTTATCTTGATTTTTGTAGTTCTTTTGACAGGACTGTACAGTTTAAGTATTATATATGCAGCGTATCAAATTTTAATGATATGATTTAAGGGGTTTATTTAGTGAGAAACTAAATTTAATCGAGGGTGAAGGGTTTGAGATTTTAGAAGACCAACATATTACTTCCCTTACACTCCTGCGTAGGTCAGATAATAGCCAGTCCATTAAAAAAGTTTTATTTCCACACTGTGACATTATCTATGTTATTCTGCATAGTACTTCATTCATACATTATTGTTTCTGTACAAAGATAATGTGTTTACTCTTTCCTTGTTGTGAAACTATATTGACAAAAATCTATGCAATGAGTTGTCCTCAAATTAAGTGTCAAATTGTCTACAGTGTCTGTTGTGGCCATTAAATGTTAATATTGTTCTATTAAAGTATGCACTAACATATGCTGATAAATTCTACGCACTTTTATTAACAATGTGTTATTTAGTAACTACGTAGCTTCATTGAAAACATGTTACAGTTATTCAATTACCGGTAGTTTCGATTGTATCTACATTATACAATGTCATGTATTTCAGTCTTTGAATTGATTTTTTGTGACAGGTTGCCCGACTATATACTTTATGAAGGAAACTCTCTAAAACTAGGTTGTCCCCCAAAAGACTTAAAGAAGGAAAAACATCCTTTCGGGCAGGGGGTAACTGAATAATTCGAAGACTGGTATTTAGGTTATTAAGTATCAACATTTTGCTTTTTGTTAGCTTAGCCAATGGAAGGTAGATCTGTGAAAATTGATGTCAAAAGCTATGACAATATGAGTACATATATTGCATCAATATTTTACTTTCCTCTTTGATTTACTCATAACCTGTCACTGTCTTGTTGAGGATCGAGTGATATTAATTATGTAGTTTTGTTGTCTGTCTAGTTTGTGAAAATGAAATCCATGTAAAAATTCCAATAAATAATTTATGTTCTTCAGTAACTATGCACCGACGCTAGCGATCCAAAGTGTAGCAGAAAGTCACGGATGTCAACAAGTTCTATGGTTATTTGGTGACGATCATCAACTGACAGAAGTAGGGGCTATGAATTTGTTTACTTTCTGGATCAATGAACAAGGAGGTATCTATGATTCATACTTATATGATACACTGTATATGTCTTAATATTGGCATCCATTTTATTTTGACTATTTTGGCATTGGAGCTGCCAAATCTAGACCATGCCAATATAAAACTTTGCCAATAATAATTAGTAAATATATACGTATTATCATTTGTGTACTTCTGTCTGTTTGAATTGATTTAATTGCACAATAAACTTATTTAATGTGCGGATTTATATTTTGACCAATGGCATTGCAGTATTTTTCAAATTTGTCTTCTGGTTAAATCTATTTAACTATGTGGTTTTTTGAACAACTTGTTAAACAATCGGATCTTACTTCATCTGTATTTAAACCTTGATGTGAATGTGTTATCGGCAAAACTTAAATATGAACATTAAATGTATAAATATTTGTTATCGCATACACCTAGCTTGAGCGGTCAAGTTTGGTAAACCAGCGATTACAAACATTAACATATACATTAACATAAAATGTTGCATTATTTTCATGATCATATTGTATATGATGAATCTGTTGTTTAGCAATAAAAAGGAAGACTAAATAATTGTTATAATTGTATTGCTCATAATTTAGTAATGAGGCATATTTAGAATATAAAACATTCAATTAATTGTCATATACAAATACCAAAACCAAATTGCATGTTTATAAATATCAACATATGACATGTTTATAAATATCTAAAAATCCCAGCTTGTTTGAATGAATCATTTATAATGGTTAACATCTAGGCTTATCAACATTATCTTTTGAATATCTCTAGATACCAAGATGTATTACTTGAATACAAAAAAGTGATTCATGTTTGTCTATATTGTTTGTTTATTACATTATTTCAACTTTCAAATGTTGCATCTTCTCAAATTACAAGCTTTTACTAGATACAATGTATACAATAAGAAAAAGGCTTTGAATGGTAATGATTCTATTAAAAACTCCACAATGTGTGTAAGTGAAGGATATTCATTACATGTAATTTGTAAGTTTAAATGTAATTTTTATTCTACAAAATTTGACATTTTATGGTATGAACAATTTAAGACATTTTTATGATTTAAAAAAATGACTAATGTAATGAAAATACAAATTCAAGTCACTAGTTGCTTCTTTGAAGTTACGGGTATCAGTTTGAGAATTGAAATATATTTCATGTGGATTGGGCTCGAAATATAACCTTGGTGAAGTATTTTTTTCACTATAATAGATGCAGACATTGTTAACTAAGGATAAATGATACATACTGCTATCCGTATAATAATGCTGCATGGTTTGCAGTCATGCGACACAAACTTTTTTTGCTAACATTATATGTACTTACTGAATACAAAAAAAAACTTGATTAAGGATAGTTATTTTCTTTATATAAGTTGGGGTATTTTTGTTGTACACATGACTGTAAGCTAGGGCGAGCTGATAATATGCTATTTTGTCTGTCATCCCAGGGGTCATTATTGGCCCTATTCCAGGGCATAGATATTTTGCATGTAGCAAAATGTACAGACCCTCAAACAAGAGTGCTTAAATAATATTCCTGAGGTCTATTTTCCAAAATGTTTTACTTACTGCAGCAGAAATTTAAAGCCCCATTAGCTTTTTAAATTAAGAAATACAGAACAAAATATGTAATGATAGTAAAATATAAGGAATACATTTTATTTGTTCTAAAACATATTTACACAATGCCTTTCTTTAGCCACATCTCGTAGAAATGTTGTCAGATGCTTTTTCTTATTTTTTGCAATATCATTGAAAAAAATACTGTCCTATATTTCTATATGTACTTCATGCAATGTTTTTATTGCAAGTTAAAGTCAATTTCACTGATAAGATATCTGTCTAGATAAAATAAGACCTACTTTATTTTTAACATCCAAAATGCTAATGGGGCTTTAAATCAAATTTGTAAGTGATATTGCCATAGCTCTTTTTTTATGTGAGTATCCCAGGGCCCTCTTGTTTAAGGACTCCCTTAGTACAAATTACATGTTTTTTCTAATTGACTGTTTTCTTACCATTCTAGAGAAGGAATTGATCACTGCTCCATTGAATGGACTTGTATTGCCTGGAATTACCAGAAAGAGTTTGATTGAACTAGGAGAGAAGTGGGTTAGTACTTGTTTCAGTTATTTTTGCCTCATTTTCTGTTTTTTACAGAGTTGGCTCATTTTGAGTGGTTTGAGTGCAGGATTATTTACAAACAAGGTGTTGCAAATTTTGTATGCTTTAAAACTGCTCAGATATGTCTACATAACAAGTCACTTGATTGCCTGGAGTTTTGTTATAAATTTCTGAATTTGATATTTTGCAGTGCTCTATGATGAAAACAATTAGATTTTTTTTAAAGATTTAACCCTTTCTGTATGTTTGATTACCTTGAGATTCTTTTTTGCAGGGTGAGTTTAAGGTAACACAGAGAGAATACACCATGAATGAAATAGTGAAAGCTTTAAATGAAGACAGGGTAAGTTCTACTGTAACAATACTTTATAGATCATAAATTACTGAAGGACGAAATGCACCTGACCTATATAGTCTTTAATTGTGGATTTTTCGAAAACGATGTATGTTGATATGTTGATACAAACAATCATTGAAAGCTATCCTTATCAAATTAACATCCACAAAGCACAGCTATTATAATATTGTATACCGGTACATAGGCATGTAAAAAGAATGGCTAAAAATTCATTATATTCTTATTAAAATAATTTAACTTCCCAAATATCCAGATGTTCATTGTTATTTTAGAATATATTATAGTAATTATACCAAAATCTTGTGAAAATTTGTAAAAGTCTAAAATTCCCATTGATGTGTCATTTCTCTTCTTTTTTTTCATTTACCTGGTAATAATTTCTTTGAATTTCCTTATTTTGTACAGATACTCTCTGTTGAGAATTTGTAAGTTTTATGTATTCTATTAGTAAACTGAACTCTTATCCTGTACAGTTACTGGAGATGTTTGGGGCTGGAACAGCCTGTGTTGTAAGCCCAGTGGAAGGTATTCACTATAAGGGAGAGATGTTGAAAATTCCAACCATGTCAAATCCAGAAATCACCAACAGATGTATGAAAGAATTACTGGATATTCAGGTAATATGAATTTTTGCATTAAAACTTGCATCTTGAGTTGAGTGGTAACTCACTAGACAACTAAACAAAAGATCGTTGGTTCGATTATCAGCTTTGCCTTTTGAATTTCTTATGGGCGTTTTTGCAGTGTCCCCATACCAACTACAGAGCCAAGTACTGTGTCTAGAAATCGCAGGAAAAGGGGCGATGCTTATACCGTACTGGTGCTTTTCACTGAGCACAATAAAAAAACAGGAAAAATCTATTTGAAAAAAGTAGTGATATAAATACCTGGTTCTCCTGTATCTTATCTCCCCTCACTCGAAGACGTCTCTGAATTTACCATTACTGTCAAATAGGCCGTTCAACAACAGATAAATAAATACATTCATCCAGAGTTTTATTGATGCAGTTTGAGATGTTCTTTGGGACTGATGACATCATGCAATTGGGTGCCACTGTGGGATTTCTGGGAAAATCAGTTTTATTTATGACGTCATTCTCCTCCTTGTATGTTATGTTCTTTCTAGTATCCTTGCATGTAAGCTCGTACATGATGGCTTTGAAATGTTTGGAATAAAAGTTCCATGAGAGGCATATACATGAAATCTCATAGAGCAGATAATATTGGAATATACATTGTAGTTAGTGAACAAAGGCTTTATTTGAAGAAATTTCTTGCTATCATTTCAGTATGGAAGGACTCCCAGTGATTGGATGGAATTCCTTGATTGAGTTTCCATGACAACAGAATCAAGGATTGGTAGTAAAGTTGATTGATTAGGACCAACCTTGAGATTTCATACATGTACTAATGAATGGCTTGTGGAATGTTTGTAATGGTAATAGCTGATATCACTGAATTATCTGCTTCATATTTAATACCTGGATCATCAGTTCTGTGTCTTTCTTGAAGTGTAAATGGTATGGAACTGCAAATATACCTGGCTGACATATCTTGGCTAAACTTTAAATTGGAACAACATTAATGTGTATTTGGGTCATTAACACTGAGCTGCTTACAATATGACAGAGAGCAGTTGGTTCATTATTGTCATGTTTTCTTGTGGCTTGATTTACATAAAACACTTAGAGAATTTTATCTCTTTCAGTAAGCCTTTTTTTCAACCATGTTGTACCTATACAATGGAAGAAGAATATCACTTTTTAAAATGGCTAATGTTGCATAAAACACCATAGCTACAATTCAATACAAAAAGAAATGTTTTAATTGTACTCAGGAAATATGTTCACTTTTTGAAATTTATCCTCAAAGAATGAGTTAAATTAAAAAAGTCAAACTTGAAATTCATAAACAGAAGGGCATTGACTGTTTTCTGTAGTCTAAAGCACATAAATTATATTGCATAGCCTCGTAATTACAATAGGCTTACCTCACATGGATTGTTACAAATTTCTGTGCTAGCATTATTGTTTCAAAAGTATTTTAAATAAAATTCTAGTCAAGAAACATTACTGGGTAGTTTGGCCTGTTTTTTGAAGTATTAATGTTTTTTTAAAACTGCTTTGTAATATCAATATGACATGTCTTTATGCGTCCATTTTTCAATATATTTATGAACAAATTTGTATGTTTTATTTTATTTCAATAAAGGCTGATTACTTTATTAAACCGATATATTTTTTTTTTTTGACAATCTATTTTTGCAGCATTTTTTTCTGTTATTGTTTAGTAAATTCAATGTATAATAACTTTTGTTGACATAATTTTTATTCAATGTGAATTTGTTTAGGAAAAATGTTTATTTGGTATGTTTGTTTTACTTAATGCTTGATAAATGAAAAAGTTATAGTCATGAATGAATGTTTTTTTGTAAAGATCAAATTTTGTAATCAGGAATATTTTTTTGAATATTAAGCATAGCAATAATGATACAATATCATCTTTGTATATACAATTGAATCTTATGCAGTATAAGCTATTTTCAGGACATGATTTTTGACGACCCAATATGATATAAGCTTTGCTGTTCCCAAAAAAATAATTTGTATCATATTTTATGTATGGAAACAGCAAATTCTAAACAAATAGAAAACTTGGCTTTTGTAATTATTACTGTTAGTCTAAACTGATGTCATGATATCTTCGCTAGAATAATCTGTTCAGTTTGACATCAACCTGTGTCTAATCCATTCAGCCCACTTGGAACCCTTAAGTAATCATTGAATTAGGTTATGGACATGATTTTAAGTTGATTAGATGTAAGTATTTGTGATTTTACAATATATTCAAACATAAATTATGAATTAATTAAGTATATTTTATTTCTTTATTTATGAAGAAAGTTAGAATGTTATGGAATGATTTTGTTCTTTTGTTGTGTTCTTGAGAACAATTTTGAACCTTTGTAAACAATTAATTGACAAAGTGTGAGTACAATTTGTAAATATTATATAACTATGCAACTATGCTAGAAAATTAATGTTTAAATTAAGTGCCATCATGTAATAACCCACAAATATTTATCTGATTTTAATAAATTAACATAGCATATATTAACAATCATTGACTTGTCAGGATGTCCCATACAGATAAAAGTTATACATAGTCATATGTTTTCTGTAACTGAAGAGTTACCTTTTTGTAACGAAAACTTTGACTAACTTGTAACTTTATTGGATTTAGTCATTTTATGGTGTAACTAAAGTATAACTTTTTGAACTCTTGACTTTTTTCAGTGTGACTATATTGTAACTTCTTTCGTAATGGGATAATATATATAGATAAAAAATGTTATTTTTTAAATTTATGTTCGAACAAAACATTTTTGAATTAGTTATGTCCTTTTCTTGATAGACTGTTAATGATTGATAACAATCAGTATTATTTAATGATTCAATGTAAGGATTTGTAATGCATAAATTTTGAACTTTTTTTTCTTGATTTTTTTAATGTTATTTGTACTTTTATGTTGACAACATTATTTTATATGATCACTAATTTTGCCATGTACACTGTATCTCAGACAACCTCCAAATACTTGGATCTGTTATAATTGTAGTCATTTTCTGTGATTTTGATGAAATTTTAAATTTAAAAAATGGCATTATTCTGTTTGCTAAACAGTAAATTTAATTTGTTAGTTGATGTAATATGTTTTATAAAATGGCTGAATTTCGTATCAATACAGGTATAATTTTATTGTTTTTAGTTTATGAACAATATTTATTCACAAAAAGTACCATGTACTGCATGTTAGACATACAAAACATAAATAATACCCAATACAATTATACTGTTCTGTATATTATTATTAATTAACAAATAACTGTACAATCATTTATCATTGTTACATTTTTTGCCCTTACATAATAAAAAAATGTATGCCATGACTTTAATTAATTCAGGGACTCTAAATTACATTACATGTAGTTTAGGGTCCCTGCTTTAACATTGTCCATATCTGTGAAAATTGTTTTTGTAAATTGAATTTGACTATGTCTTTATTTTGGACTGTGATTACACTCATGACACAGATTTATTAAACATATACATAATGATTATATTAACATTAAAATGGTCCTTGATATGCTGTCCAAGGACTTTCCTTATCTATTTAAGTACACATGTACTTACTTGTTTTAAGTTGTCTTTAACCACATCTTTTTATCGGCGATGTGCTGAAATTAACTCAGTTTGACAGACATGGGCAATAGCTGTCTGATTCCCTGTAAATATGGAAGTCACCAGAATGTAAGAGAACTTAGAATTCTATGCTCATTACTGTATTACATGTACAGTCAAACCTATGCTTAAAGGCCATCCTTTGGAAAGACAGATAGTGGCCTTTTATTGACATACAGCCTTTATTTAGAGGTTATTTTGTTTTTAATAAACAATGATGTTTTTTTAAAAGAACAGCCTTCATTCACAGGGTGGCCTTTATTCGGAGGTGATTGTTTTCACAGGTTTGACTCTACTTAATTTCAGTTATATCACAATTTTGCAAAATATCTGAATTCCTTTTAGATCAAGTTAAGTCCTGTAATTTTATGTAACTTGGAGAAACTTGTGTTATATTTACATTTGTTGAACTCAAACTCAGACATATGTTTTGTTAACCAACTATTGTTGTATATTGGCATGTTTTAGATTAATTGTTCTTCATACGTTTATTGAATTTATTTTCTATGGTTTGTTATCATTTTATGGTAAAAATTATATTATCATGCATGGTTTTAATCAAATGGCTAGATGTCCATTTTATGTCCATGTGTTTTTTTTGTTTTTGTTTTTTTCTCCTATAAAATGGCCATACTTTTTCTTCATTTCCATTACTTTTTACTATGATTTTTTATTAATTTCTTTATTTTCTGTTTATGAATCTCTTTGTATGATAGCGGATTTTGAAATGTTGTATTTTTTATGAATGAATCTCCTTTACTTATAATTTCTGTTTTTCTTTTTTTACATGAATCTCATTGACTGTTAGTGTGTGTAGTCAGTTTTGTGTTTGTTTTATTTACTTGTACAGGTAGACATACTCGAAGAGAATCTCTTTGCAAGTTTTGTATTATGTATTGTAGTCAGTTGAAGATGTAAGTCTTCATTTGTTATTTTCCATCAACCTTACATGGGATTATAACTTCCCTTTTATATAGATTTTGGAACTTAAGCTCCCTTTGATATCAGTGTTAGTGGCTGTTTAGATGCATACTAAAATTTATTTCCTTCTGATGGTATTATAAGTTTAGAAGCTTATGAGGTCTACTTCCCTTAAATGAAGTTGTTAGTCTTTTCAGGTATATGTATGAGTTATTTCCCAACATGAATTCAGGATTGAGTTACCTCCTTTTGTATTGATGTCTTCTATATATCATGTATAACCTCATTTTTGAACACATTTAATTTCTGATTTGGCATTAATACATGTATTACTAATCATTTTTGACGATCGCATCCTTTCCTCTTGGCTTTTTTTTTAAAGAAAAATAAAATCAGTTGTAGTATAACACACAGATTGTTTCTTTTCTTTTTGCATTATTTTATGAAGAAGTCTTGGCTTTTTTTTAAAGAAAAATAAAATCAGTTGAAGTATAACACACAAATTGTTTCTTTTCTTTTTGCATTATTTTATGAAGAAGTGCGGCCTCTGTGGTTGATTGATTTTTGTCTCCAATTTTATAGTAATCAACTAGCCACTCTCCACTGTAATTTTGACTCCCACCTGGTACCAGACAAAAATTACATGTCAAGAAGTTAAACAAAGTTGGATGTTTCTACCCATGTGTACATCTAGGGTCTTCAGTCACCATTAAAGCTAGAAAGTCACCAAATGGCCATTGCTATTGGTGTGACATTAAACTAAGTTAAAAATTAATATGTCAAATTACTTAATTTAGAAAAAATTAGACATATCTAGCTTCAAATATTTTTTATCCAATTAATATGGGCATTTTTTAAAACTTGTATTAGATTCATAGATTCTTCTGTTTGAATTTTATGATACCGATAGGCATACTGCATATAAATTTGAAATTCAGGTCTACTTGATCTGTATTAATTTCAGTTTTGTATAATTGATCGAATAAAAACGTGTAAAACATATCATGGACATTTATGATGTCATTTGGATGTGAATGTGATAAATCTTCAGTATAACAATATGTGAGGCGATGATTATACCTTTCTTGAGGTACAAGATATTTACCTAGTTGCAGGTTTATCAATATAAATTGATGTTAAAGGAGTTTATAAAAAAGATTCAATGTTTTTTTTTTATTGATTCCTTGCATGTCCACATGTTGTAGATTGTTTGATATATGCTAGATAAAATGTCTCAGATTCGAGTCAATGCTATTGTTTTGATTGTAAAGTTTTTAAAATGTACCTAATTATGATTATAGCTTTTAATAAATATGAGAAGAAAAAAGTTTTATTTGAATCATCTATGTAAATGATGCTTTGGATCCACTTTCATGGTCAAATCACTATAACCTCTCACTGATAGAGGGTCATGGTTTCAAGCCCAGCTTCCTACCATGTCTCTTTATGTGAGAAAGCAGGCAGTTGCTTTCGGAGGATCGGAGTCTAGTACTGGTTCTTTCCAGGAATGATGGTTAGGTACCCTGACTCAGACTGCTGAAAATGGTCTTAAAACTAAAAAAACAAAGATGCTTTGGATTTGCCATGACATGCAAGATACTAAGTTGTGATGAATATAGAATTACATATGACCTAAAATTAATACAGCAGTCTTTGAATTAATTTTTGGGACAGGTTGCCTGACTACATACTTCATGAAGGAAACTCTAAAACTTGGTTGTCCCCCAAAAGACTTACAGAAGGAAAGCAATCCTTTCAGGCAGGGGGCAACCCACTAATTCAGAGACTGATACAGAGGGCCTCAGTTATTGAGCTTGACTTGTAATCAGTAGTTCCTGGCTGCTCTGAGTTTGAATCTTACCTGTGACCAGAAGAAGCTGTCCAGTTAGCTTAAAGAAGATCAGTGGTACTTCTCATGTGTATAGGTCCTACTTCATCGTTTGTACTGAAAATTACTGAAACAAGATTAAACACTCATGAAATCTTCATCAAACACACTCTTATGTTAGTGCATGAAGAAAACAGACAATTCTATTTCAATCATGAGCTGTGGTTGACAAGTTTGGGTCATAGGCACTCGATTCCGAGATTTTTATACGTTTATAGACATTACTTTTCAATTTCACTCATCAAACAATGCAAAACTGTCGAAAGAAAAATCTTCAATTTTTAGCTCACATGTCACAAAGTGACAAAGTGAGCTATTAGGATCACTCTCCGTCCGGCGTTACAGTTTTAATTGGATCACCAAACCTTGTCAGAATGTTTGCCTCAATGATATGTGGGTCAAGGTTGAACATGGGTCAGCCGGGGTCAAAAACTGGGTCACCAGGTCAAATCTTAGGTAATAATCTTGTAAAAGCTATAAATGTCATGGTTTTAATTGGATCTTGGCCAAACCTTGTCAGATTGTTTGTCTTAATGATATTAAGGACAAGTTCAAATATGGGTCACCGAGGGTAAAAAACCAGGTCACAAGGTCAAATCTTAGGAAAACATTATTAACACTGTAGATGTCAAATTTTGATCGTATCTTCACCAAACCTAGTCAGAATGTTTGTCTTAATGATATGTAAGACAAATTCGAACATAGGTCGTCTGGGGTCAAAAACTAGGTCACGAGGTCAAATCTTAGGAAAACCTTGTCTATGCTGTAGTTTTCATGGTTTTGATTGGATCTTCACCAAATTTTGTCAGAATGTTTGTCTTATTTATATGTAGGACAAGTTCTAACATGGGTCATCTGGGGTCAAAAACTAGGTCACCGGTTCAAAACAATGTTTTAATGAGTGAACAGTGATTGTCATGTGAGCAATATAGGGCCATCTTGGCCCTCTTGTTTCCTTTATTGAGTGTATAAAAAGTGTTTTTATATTTGTGTTTGATGAGTGAAATTGAAAAATAACGACTGTAAACATATAAAAATCACGGAATCGAGTGTCTATGGTTTGGGTCAATACTGAATAAATCTCAAAAAATAATTTGCAATACTAATTGTCCACACATATCTTTTAAATTTCATCGAAACATAATAATGTATTACTGTTAGAACTTAAAAGTAAATAATTTATATTACTGAATACTTTGATGTATGCACACAGTACACATGGCCGTTCAGAAACCGGAGATCAATTTAGTGATGTCTTACCTAATATATTTACCACGAAGTGTAATTCTTACGATACACAGAAGAAAATAAACAACAAAATCAGTGTTTTGAGAAAATGCGATTATATGTTTATTATTGACGTCATTCGATCTGTTCGTTACAGTTTTTAATTATGACAGGTATTAACTTTAACTCAAATTTATATAAAAATCATAGATAGTAGTTATTAGGCGTGAAAAGCGATTATTTTTAGTCATGTTTACTGATTCGTTCAGTCGATTACATTTAATTACAGTGAATCACAGTGATTATGCAATTTGTGAATGTATGAGAAATAATTTGGATTTCTCCTCAAATTTCAGAGATATTATGAACTTTACTGTGTTATTGAATTGTATGAAGCTAATAGACTGTGCAATTATGCATAGAGTCAAAGGGATAAGGTGATCTATGTGCCAAATTAAACCCCTTTGCCCTGAGTGGGCTTACTTATTCGGCTTTTTGGCCTCAGGAAGAATCATTCAAGTTTTAACCTGTCCTGGTTCTTTACAGAACTGGTACTTAGAATTGAAACCTACTTTATTGTAGTTTATAAATTTATTAGAAATAATGAAAATTTCACACACATGCACAAAATACATTTTTGATACAATAAAATTTTGTATCAAGACTCAAGTGCTGTATTTCCCTTCTAAACTTAATGTCATATTGATATTCTAATACAATGAAAACTTTGGTTATTATATACTTTGATGAATAACATATTACCCAGGCCCTCTTTTGTTGTAGATCCGAATCAACCAATGGGGCCTCCCCCATCATATGATGAGGTACAGAACATGCAGGGTGGTGGACCTCCCTCTTATCCCCCTCAGCCGTATGGATATCCAAACCAACCATCAGCTCCTGGTATGCAAACAACACAGTATCCTGATCCTGGTGGATTCAAATATGATGTAAGATTGTTTCCATGTTTCTACTGTTACAACTTACACTTAAACCTGTGTGAACTAAGGCCACCCTTGGGAAAAGCATAATATGGCCTTAATGGATAGATGGCCTTATTCAGACTCAGAGATCATTTTGTTCTAATGATCAATCATCAATGATGTATTTTTGAATGGTTTTTAATCATAGGATGGCCATTACTTGGAAGTAGCTACTGACACAGGTTTGAATGTATTTTCAAGCCCATCCACTTGACTCATTTTGTTCACAGAAGTCTGAACAACATTTTGTGGATTTTGACCTTGTCATGGAAAGGAATCTACATAGTATTACTATTACAAGCGTTGTTTGTTATTCAATCCATAACTTTTATTGTAAACAGTATCGTATATATTAATAAAAATACAATACATGTTTGTACATGTACATGTAATTCTTGCCAAATAATTATGTTTAAACTAGCCTTGGCATAAGGCATATTTTCAAAGACAATAGGATTAATTGAAGGCTTTATGAATTGAGCCATATTTATTATTTTCTGCTGATGATCAAGATTCATAAGGACAAATTGGTAGTTACTTGCACAGTAGACTGTAATAGTACAAAATCCAGACATACATAGTTACTTGCACAGTAGACTGTAATAGTACAAAATCCAGACATACATGTTAGGTTTACTGCCTATTGGAGATACTTTATAGCAGAAATATTGATAAATACTGGCATTATGTCTGAAAAAAAAACATTCTGTACTAATAGCTATTTACCCTGTCCAATTGGGAAGCAAAAAAGGCCATCCTTAAAAAATATTTTGTTTGAGGTTACACTACTTACTCAACAAAAAAGCCTTTTTAAATCCAACTGTTTTTAGTCTCTTGAGTAACTTTTTTTTCAATATAAAATAGCATTTTGACAGGTATTTTGGGTTCAATGTAAAAAATAAACCATAAACAAAATCTTTCCTACCCTCTGAAAGTTCACTGTGTAGGATTACCCCAAACAAATATTTTTTAATGATGGCCTAATCAGAATCTTGTTGGTAAAGTATGTGTCACATTCTCCACTTTTTGCAATTTATTCAAATATTTTTTTTTAATTATTCATTTTCTATTATGATTTATAATGTGTTCCTATTACTTATTTAAAGCAGTACAGTGGAGTTCCACAATACCCAATGCAACAAAACTACGGCCAAGCACCATACCCAATGCAGACTGGTGAGTATAGGTCTTTCTTTCTACATTCATGTATTAAATAATTCATGTTGGTCACATTTTCAACTCTGAACCAGGACCTTTTTTCCTTCTATAACAGAGGCCAAAATTGAGTGACTTCCCTATTGCAAAAGGGCCCCTTTTCCCAAAATAGGGAAAAAATTTCCCAAGGATGCAATCCTATTCTGACTCAGTTGTCTAGCCTTCTCAAAATTTGGCCAAAAAATCGCACTTGAATTTCCCAAAATGAAAGGCTATGGCCGTTTCACAATTTTTGGAAAAAAGGCCCTTTGTATGACCAAACTTCTATCTTTACTGGTCTCGCTACCTAGGAAAGTAAATTCAAAACTTTTATACCATCAATTTTTTAATTCTGAGCATTAATTCAGCTTTTTATGCCATCACTTGATCAGGTGCACATGAATTTTGATACAAACCATAGTACTGTGCTTTCTACTTCAGCTATGCATTTGTTTCCATGAGTACTTTCAGTATTTTAATTATGTTTGTAATGCCGCTGCTTTGATATTTTAATAATTCATTTCTCTTTGTCTGTTAATCAACAATACTTACATTTCATGTTGGCGGTTAGCATACTATTACTTGTCCAAAACATTATTACTTTTCTCCTACCTATTCTTGCTGAAGTTTCGTTTTTATAGAAATATTTTTATTACGACTATAAAAGACTTATATACCATTAGCACTTCTTGAACTAAAGTCATGCTGACCATTTCATAAAATGGTACTTTGACTCTTGAATTTAGTAAAATAAGGCTTCTTACTCTTGAGAATTTACAGCGCAACCTCTCTAAAGAAACATCAGAATCAAAATTATGTTGTTGTTGAGAAGTTGCTGCTTTAGAGAGGTTAAATTAAAAGTTAATTCCTACAGTGGAAAAAATCATGTTCAAACTTGTTGGAGGGAGGTTGTTGTTCAAGAGATGGCTGCTCTGGGGTTGCACTTTGCTGACTCTTTAAATCATAATCAGCCATGGGTCATATTTTGACCCTCAGCTTTGACAACCAATAATCAAGAACACTGATTCCTGTTGATTTAACAGCTGACAGTTAAACATGAATCTTAATGTTACATATATCTTGTTTCTTCTTACAAACAAGGGCTGGCATGATCTTAGGGTATGATCTAACATATTCCTATGAAATGATACTGTGTACCGATACATTTTGCAAACAGCTCACCAGCCTATTTTTTGTATGATTACTAGTATTATATCTTAACAGGGTAATTTTACATGGTATTTTTTTACTTAAGTAAATAATTTTGATATCGTTTAGTGTTTTATGCAATAATTTGTTTTGCTTCTTTATTTAGGTGGACAGTACCCTTACGGAGGGGCACCTCAAGCGGGAGTTTACCCACCTGCACCTGGGGGGCAGGCTGTATACAACCCACAGGGAGGCGTAACAATTCAGCCGGTACGTATATAGTTCCCTCATCATATTGTATTTTATACTAATCAGCACTCTTTGTTCACTTCTACTATGGTTATGGTACTTACTGTTAACACAATACCCACAAAACCTTTCTCTAGGGCTGTCACTGTAATACACAAATTTGTGAGTACTCAAAATGGAATAAACAAGTGTAGGGGTGTCAGAGTTCCAGAATAAGAATTCCTCCAGGACCACTTTTGAGATTGATCTAAATCTGAGGAGTTTTTTTGGGGGAAGGGGGGCATTTAGGGTCAATTCAGCACTGGCAGGGCTCTCCTTTGACTCTTGAAATGGCATTTTGACTCTTAAAATTTAAAAAATAAGCTTTTTGACTCTTGAGAATTGGAACCAAAGGGTCAAATTTACTATTACTTCAGTAGAGAATTATGTTTAAAGACTCTTTACATTTCTATCAGGTAAGGGTCATTTTGACCCCCAACATTTGAAGTCTACGGAGCGCCCTGGCTGGTATTATGAAACGGCAATCTGATTAAAATCATATCCTCAAACCCACTACGCTATGAGGATCTGAAGACGACCTATAGAAGGTCACCTCGGGTACCTTTTCCACTAGCCAATCAGCGCCTTACTTTCATAATTCTGAAAGTGATCTGATTCTATTTTTAACCGCAGTAAAAAACAATATTTGACTTGTAGTTATCACGAACACCTATTCTTACGCAACTAAATGTAATGATTGCGCGTATGTGACATGCGTGTTTATTAAATTTGCTATACTACTATGGCCGAATCGATCAGGATTACTAAAAAAATAAAAAAATGGTTGCAGACAAATATGTTATACGTAATTTAATGTTTACTAACGTTTAAATAACATCTTCAGGTAGAAAGTTCATTCGGCCAAAGTACCGATGAAATGAGTTATACGATTGGCTGAATTATAAATAGATATAAATAGTGATAATGGAAATTCCGACTTTTGAAAATAGAAACTGGTATAGGCCGTCATCAGATCTTGCCGTAAGGAAGATCGAATACTTTAGTCAGATTGTATGAAACGGCTTACGATTGCACATTTTAGTGCAGGAAATAGCTGATAATTTATGGACTATACTCGTTATATCCATACAAATATGACACAATTGTTTAACTAAAAGAACATTACTTCATTACTGGTAAAAGTAAATGCCGACTTAACTCACATTATGGTACAGAATAGGTAGAAAAAGTTCAGAAAGTTTGATGTAATACATGTAGTTTCATTGTTTTAAGAAAAAAACTGTCAAAAATATTGTTGAGTGTGGTATCTGTGACATTTTGAACAGTTACTTTACTTCATACATATTTGTGACTTTAACTGAAATGGTTTCAATTACTTATGTGACAGCCCTTCTTCTCACAATACTATCTAGTCCTGTTCTTGTATCTCTTCTTGCAGATAACTAACAGAAATCCCACTAACAGAGGAAAACAGATAGTTATCATATTTTTTATATTTATATGTATCGGCATTATGATATATGTCTTTTCAAATATCTTGTTTTAAATGCAAATATCTGTCTATGTAATCTAGGTAATATCATTTAGATTTGCATTTTTGTACATGTATGGAGGTATTTATAAAGTATGAATGTCAAAACCTTAAGGCCTAAATTAAAGTTTGGTTTCTTTGTCAATTCCAACCGACTCATCAAAAAAAATTTGACTTAGAAAATAGTAAAAGTTATTTTACTCTTTCAGTGTTTTAAAAATATTTAGTTCATGAATTTAAGTCAAATGCATATAATGTGGATAGCAAAAAATGAATTACCTACCTACCTACCTACCAACCCAATTAAAAAAGTATGGGTCGAAAGTGGCAAACAAACAATATTTTAAAGATTGCCTAATGACAATATCTGTATTGCAATACATTGCAATCTGCAATAGCACATTGTACTGTATTGGAATACATATTGCTGAGAGAACCTTTTTGTACATTTATGCTGTATCATTATTTATAGACACAAAGATTTTTTTTACTTGTAATGTGTCTTGAATCATTTAAGACACTTTATACAAGTATTCTGTTAAAATGAGCCTTGGGATTTTGCATCTTACATTTGTACCTTGACAGACTGTCTTCAATTCCAACAACATTGAAATATCAACATTTTTTCTACCGATTGATATTTGATACACATTTTAAAATATTGATATTTTGGCACTAAACTATGGTAGAAACTATAGAAAAAGAAATGTTTGCTTATCAAAGTGATAAAAAAAGCTTTGTTTTGTTACTATTTACAGATACTATGTTCTTGCATCATCCTGGAATTGAAATCATTGAAAAGTAGATTATTTTTGCTGTTCAATTTCCTCTGAAGTGAAAAGAATATTATTTAGTTAAACTTACATTATACATACTTAATAATTAAGACAAAACATGAGAAAAAGAGATTTCACTGGCCTGTTTTTTGAAAGAATATATCGTTTATATTTGATTTCTATTATATCTATATTGAAAATATGCAAAAAATAAACCAATGACATCTGTATATTAAGTTTTGCAGTAAATACACCAACAAGTTTACATTAATAACAATTGAATTGTATTGCTTACTGAAATATTGTGATTTTAAAAAGAAATGCCATAAATATTGCATGGATTGGAATATTCATCTTCTGGTTTTGAGATATACATGTATCCGTATACTAGTACTATTATACCGGTGTATTTTTCTATATGAATTTAGTGTGAATTAGATTTTTTTGTAACTTTGTGTACCCGTAGTGATATCAGCATTTATAGAGTCCATATATTTAGATAGAGTTGTTATATATAGTCTATAATTGTTAATCAACCAGTCAATACATTGTACATGTATACAAATTTGTTTATATATCTATGTATACCACCAAGGGGTTTTCTTTTATTATTATATTGTTGTAGCCTGTTTGAAAATTTCTTTTGAAATCATGCAAATTTCCCCAAATTTCCAAATTACTCCTCGAAATTTCATTCCCTAAATTGGACGATAAATTCAAAGGAGAATGTTTTCTGCAAAGAGTATTCCACCTGCTAGTTCATCCCCACATTAAGAACTAGGGTGCCTTTCCAAAAACATATAGAATTTAGAAAACCCCTGCCTTCCTTTGTATACCATTTTAATCGGAAATCTCATCTATATGGAAAGAAGGGGGTCTAGTCGGTATTTGTATCAAAGAATCTTACTGTACCAGTATGTCTGATATTGATTTATACAGATTATTCCTAAGGAGCATTACTTGTTACAAGAATTTTCAATAAGATGGTAAATATAATGTTTATACTATGCTTGGACAAGTAACATGTAATTCATAGAAAGCATTATGTTATTTTTGGTGCATCTAGATTTTTATGGTGCATTGGTGCATTTAATTGGAGAGGGGAAGATTACTATGAAAAAGTCACTACCTAAGTCTTTTTTATCATGCTGGTCTAATACTGTACAAGATTCTAATTTGAATTTGTATGTTCTTGGCATCAAATGATAGTAATTGTCTTGTACAGTATGTAGTTCTTTCATATCAGGTTAAGTCAAGCTGCCACTCGGCATTTATTGAATGCAGCATCTAGATTTGATGTTTTCATACCCTCCCAAACGAAGTTTAAGAGGGGGTATATTGGAGCCACTCGTTTGGTCGGTAGGTCCGTCTGTCCGCATAAAGTTTGTGGAGCGAACTACTTTCACATTTTTTAAGCTATTGCAATGAAACTTGAAATATGTTATCACCATCAAGTGTAGATGTGCAACACACAATTTTCATGCACAGCAATTCTCTCATTGCAGAGTTATGTCTTCTTAAGTGTACTATTGCAGTATTAGTGTCAAAGCAGCGGCGGGGGTATTAGTCACCTCTGTGACAGCTCTAGTTTTTGGCTGCATTAGGAAAGTTCATTTTAGCATTTATGGTGAAGAGCAACAATTTTTGTTTTTGCTTTAAAAAGGGCATTTATTTGGGAGGAGCATTTTTTTTAAGAAAATGGTATGTTTAATGTAATGAAAAGTGTATACATAGTAGAAAGTGGCCGAATTATTGACTTTGTTCTAGTAGCACAGATCCTGATATTGCCTAAGCTTATTATCAAATTTTATTATTATTATTTTATTTTGATTTTTATTATTTTATTGTTATAATTGCAGGTTAATAATAATCAGATTACTGCAATGCAAAGAAGAAGAAAACTTGTCGGGATTCTGTTTGCGTTTGTTGCTGTTACTGTGTTTACTTACATCTTCGTTAGGATTATGTTCTAAATGATGAAATGTTTTGAAAAATCAAAAAAAAAATTGTTGCCATGGTGACAATGGCATTGTTGGTTCTACAAAATAGTTAAAAAATGACTAATAAACAAAATAACTCAAAATTAAAAAGAATATGGTCTAAGCTCAATATTTCGACCACATTCAAATTACAAAGTTCTTCTTCGTAACTTTTTTATTGAAAAAAAAATGTTTGGTTATATTTTTAAATTCACTATTGTAGATTTTGAAATATAATTATGGTTAAGGATCAGTTCACATCACATGCATTTTTTCTTTGGATATCAAAAGCATAATAATAATTGTGTCCCCTTCATCAAAGGATTTTTAGATAAATTGTTTTTGCGAGTTTTCTGTATTCAGTCAAACAATTTGTTCTTCATTCAAATTGCGTTCAATGCTGGACATTTTAACTGTCTACAATTTTGACTTTTAACCAATATCAAGCCAAGAACATGTACTAGGCTGGACAGTCGATTACTCCAATATGTTGGTTGAATGCATTTAAATTTGTTTGTTTCCTCTGATTCCTCAGGGGTGATATACCTTAAAATCTAAAGAAGGGTCCACACTAAATTTATGACCTTGACCTTTGTTTTAAGGGTTCAAGGTCATATGTCTTAAAATTCCATTTTTTAATTATCAGAATAATCCTGGGTGAAAGTTTTATGTACCCTTTATGTGATGCCAAAAATATTCTAGAAATTCAGATGTTAACATTTTTATGAGAGTTCAAGGCCTTTTTCTTTTCTATGTCTTATATTATTTGGAAACAAGTCTAGTAAAATGGTTTCTATTTTCATTTAGTCAGGGTTCGGTAGATTGCACTGGTATATTGTAGTATTTTGAAAAATAAAACATTTTATGTATTAATTATTAATTTTATACTACATGTATTCACGAATTATTTAAAGAAATAAACAGATATTTTTTAAATTCCATGTTATATAATAGCAAATATTTTCTACATCATGTAGTATATGCAGATATTTCGGTGGCTATTTTAAAAAGGGGATCAATTTTTCATTCTATAATATGTAACCAAGTTTTGCTTTGTATTCATATTTTTATATATTTGGCCTAAACAGGTAATTGCAGCAGCTTCTGTATTCCAGGTCTTCAAATGGATTGAAAAGAAAAATGACCCTTTTTTAACTGGTTAATAATGACTAAAATTTGACTGTGTGGGGAAAAAAGTGTACTGTCCCATCACATGTAACTCTAAATATCAATTGGACAATAATCTAAGCATTTGATATCTGTGGCCTTAATCTAGAATTGTTATCATCATGGTCATGAAATATCATCACAGTTTTTCTGCAATGTGTGTATTTACATTATCATACTTGCATAAGTATCACTTATAGAAATGAACATTTTTGTGCATGATTGTGTACAATTAAATATAGGTTTTGATTTATGCAAATTGGTCTAAAATAGTTTTTCTCGGATTGGTCAGATATGAATACTTTGATGACACTTAGTTAGCACATAGAGACAAGACCTTAAAGTACTCAATTCTGATTGGCTATTTAGACCTGTCAATCAAATCCTGTTGTAAGTTCAATTCCCATGGAACTTTTTCATTGATGCATGTTGGCCCAATAATGTTTCTAGTTGCTATGAGACATGATGGTTTATATAAATTGTTTCCTTATGGTTGTGAAATAGACGAGAGAAAAACATGTTGTCCTTTTTAATCCCAGATAGGCAGAAAGTCTGGGTAGTCTTTGCAGACAGTTTTAGGGTATATCTTAGTTTAAGGTTATGCTCAGGTTGTCTAAAGTTAGTTTTCTGTGTTACCGATTGTAAATGGTGAGATTGTATACCGGTCCATAAATGCATGTTGCTGATTGGTTGGTTTAAACTACAGCTTTGATATTGTCCAATGAGCAGACTGCTTTCTTTGACTGGTTACTATTTCTCTTGCCAGGTTGTTGAGATTAATTTTGCCATGATCTGATGTTTTTATTGTTTCAATTGTCAAGCTTTTAACTTGTATGTTGAAAAAATTTATCTGTGTTTAGTTTTAATAATTTTAACCTTTAATTATGTTGCTTTTTTCTGCATGTATTTATTTTAATAAAATTGTGTTCCTAATTGATTTACTAACCGTAGACATACATTGAAAAACTAGTGAACAGTTTGGTTCTTAAAGATTAAAGACCCATTCAACACATGTGCTGTATATATCTTTACTAAATTCACATTTTTTACTCCAAATGTTATTTTTTAAATGCCTGGTTCTTCTGTATCTTATCTATCTCTATCTGTGGCAGCCCAGAAATGACCATAGCTGTTGAATTGACCTTTAAACAACAGATCAATGAGTGTTTTTGAATGATTTTGTACATTATATTTTTGATAATTTGGAGACTTTAAGTCCATAATAAAAATAAATTCAAAATGTGTATGTTAAAGTTACAAACAACTGCACTTGTTATGGTATTTATATTATGTAACGTGGCAAAAAGCTTTATGAAATGAGTCATGCACTGCAAATATGGTTGACTATATTTTCATAGTAAAATTTCAGCAAAAAAATAAATAAGAAATACACCAAATCAATATGTTTAGTTTGTATTTTATAACTTGATCAGGAAAGTAAATCCTATGCATGGGACATTTGTTAGGAATTATAGGTAAGAAGTTATTTTTTATGACAAATTGTGTTAATTAAAGTCTGAGTTCCAAAGAAAATATATTCTGCAATTAGTTAATGGCTTAGTTATGCATAATTTATCCATTTTACTGGCATTTTTCCCAGTAAGAAAGGTGCTCAAAATATTTTTTATCACCATTTATGATACTTAGGCTTTAAAATTGATTTCCCATTATCCTTTAGAAGAAACTCTCTTGCAAAATTCCCTATCTTCTATTATACAAAAGCCAAATAATTTCAGATACTTCTTGTTTAATAATGTGGTTTCATTTATTTTCACGGGGTTCAATTTTTTGTGGTTTAGTTTGCCGATATGGCTATTTAGTGAGGACGTTAATTCATGAATTTTGATATTTTGAGGGAAAAAGAAATTTAGTCTTTGATTTCTGTCATTTTCTTAAATAAAATATCCTAGTAAGTGAAAAAAGTACAATATGTTAAATTAACTATCACATGTTGAAGTTACATGCTACAACTGCTACAATTACTGTAAGAGTGTGAAAAACCTGTCTTAGCATGTATAGTGTTTGTAATAAAAATGTTGGTTCACAGGGTCTTAAGTTTTGTGTTTAAGCCCCAGTCCTTGTGTCCAAATTCTGTGGGTTTATGATGTGAATTCTTACGTTCCAATATTTTGTTACTTTCAGTTTGTCTTTGTAAAAAATCAAACCATTGTTCTGCTTAGAAATCATTAGACTTGTTTATTTTTGTTTCATATGCACTGTTGTTGTTGTTACTCATATTTTTGTACTTTTTTTTTCGATAGAATTCGAAAAAAAAAGTTTTCAGTCACACCTGTGTTAGCGGCCACCTCCGAATATAGGACACCTTGTAAATAAAGGCCATTCTTTTTTTAAACTGTCATTGATTATTTAGAAAAAAATGACCTCCCAATAAGGCCAGCTGTCAATGAATGCCACATTATGTCTTTTCCAAGGGTGGCCTTGTTCACAGGTTTGACTGTATTTGAAATGGATATAACATGTTTTTGTATACAGAATTATCACTACTTATATGAGGGTTGTTACATACATTCTGTCACTGGTCTTTAGATATTTCAGGTTTTCATAGGAACCGGATATTTTTGGGTCATCCCCTGTAAGGCATAACAAAAAGATGGTTTGTTTCTGGTTACCTGACCTACCCTGATTATTCCCGATGACCCTAGACTTTTTATATATAGGCCTGAGGAGCGATACATCCACTATCTCACTTTTTAACCTTTCCACATACTTTTCAAGAGCCGAAATAAATACAAAAAATGTGAAATATTCCTGACCTACATGTACCTGCCAGATTTTTAATGAGCATGTAACCACAAACAAACAATTTTTTAGGCCTAAGTTACTAAGCCCCCCCCCCCCCTGAACCCTAAAAATTATTACTATCCATGTCCTGAATAACTCATAGTAGTCTCAAATTGATGTACTGCTTGGACACTGACTAAAAATAAATCATAGAAAACTTTGAAGCATAGCAATTACCCATTAACCTGTAGATAGAATTAAGTTCCCAGGGGCTTTAATGCCAGTCCTTATTTGTAATTATTCTTATGGTATGATTATCATTGGGACAGAAATATATAGCCACTGTACATGAGTGACTGTTATAATTCTTTGTTGAATATCTTTGTCAATGTAATACTGTATGCTCAGATTACACTGTGTTTTCACATGTTAAGTCATACCTGTGTTAGTGGCCAACTTTGAATAAAGGTCACCCTGTGAATTAAGGTCATTCTTTTAAAACCCTTCATTATTTTGAATAAAATGACCTCCAAATGAAGGAACACCTGTCAATAAAGACATCATTTTGTCCTTCATAAGGGTGGCCTTTGTTCACAGGTTTGACTGTTTATTGAATTAACAACATTTTGTACAACATTTTTATGTACTTATACAATATTGTTTTTACAAAAGTTCATCAGTGACAGAATGTATTAAATGGCCAACCTGTATTATTGATGTTACATAATAAAGTAAATAAAATTGTATTTACTTTTTATTATTTTCAATCAATGGTCATTTTTAGCTGGGCTGTTTTCAATGAAAAAGTCAAGTGATTGTGCTCAGTGTGTTGTCTGCGTCTGTGCAAAAACTTTAATGTCGCTCATAACTCAGAAACTATAAGAGGTAGCAACATGAAACTTCATAGGTGAATTAGATCTCACCGCCTTCTTCTTTTACTTTTCTGTAATAATTGGTTTTACATGTGATAAACGCATTTTTGGTGTATGAAAACCAAGACACAGCAGTTCCAGGGCATGCCCCTTTAATACACATTCAGTCATTTTACACAACCAGTCAACCTAATACACATTCAATCATTTTACACAACCTGTCAGTCTATGCACAGTCAATCCTTTTACACAACCAGTCAACCTAATACACATTCAATCATTTTACACAACCAGTCAAGTCTATGCACAGTCAATCCTTTTACACAACCAGTCAACCTAATACACATTCAATCATTTTACACAACCTGTCAAGTCTATGCACAGTCAATCCTTTTACACAACCAGTCAACCTAATACACATTCAATCATTTTACACAACCAGTCAACTCTATGCACAGTCAATCACTTTACACAACCAGTCAACATAATACACAGTCAATCATTTTACACAACCAGTCGACTTAATACACAGTCAAGCATTTTACACAACCATTCTACTTAATGCACCGTAAATCATTTTACACAACCAATCAACTGAATACACATTCAATAATTTTACACAACCAATCACCTTATTACACAAAATTACCTCCCTGCTCTTAAACTTACAAATTTATGAATTAATTTACTTTCAATTTAATTTTTTCCACTTCATCAATTACAGAAACCTGTTAAAAAATTATTGATCTGTTATTTTTATCATTTTCCTTAATTCACTTGAACTAAAGCCATCAATATGTCAAATGTCAATACAAGGATTGTATTTCAATTCATATGGAGATTAAAGTAACTGTGACGTTTTTCAGCCCACTCGCTGTTATCGATCTAAAATCAAAATAAACTTCAGTATGTAATATGGAATAAAATTTCGATTGGTAATCTACAAGTATGTAGTTTATTTGTGTAAATACACTAAACTGATCATACAGTTTAAATCTGCACAGATAAAGGATTTCTGGACTTCCAATCAGTAACTGGTAAGTCAAAGTTTATTTTTGTTTTTATTTTAAAAACAACTTTTTGGGAGAACAGGTCTAAAACAATCCTATATAATTTGTATGTAATTTCTGCCATAGAAATGGGATTTATTAAACATAATTTTTATTAAAAGAAATTATTTCACCATGAGTTTTTTGTCCTGACTTGAGAAAAGCAAACTGAGTTGATTCAGTACACGTTCAGTTTTTACCATTTATTTTGTTGACTTGGCATTGTGTGGAATCAATCATGTATATTACATGTAACTTCCACTCAATGAAACTTTATA
The DNA here is from genome assembly GCA_964023205.1 of Lutraria lutraria. Lineage (NCBI taxonomy): Eukaryota > Metazoa > Mollusca > Bivalvia > Venerida > Mactridae > Lutraria > Lutraria lutraria. The sequence continues at coordinate 4,591,564 of OZ026846.1, read as the reverse complement.
ACGACCCTTGGTTCCGTGTTGAATGTTTTTTTTAAGGTATTAAAAATGTACACATGCACATTCATTTAGATAAACATCCAATATTTTTGTGTATTGATATTGCAAAAAGCGTTTTCTTGTTCACCGACAAGATATGGAAGGACGGAATGAGGTAAAGTTGCATGTGCGAATCATGTTTCTTGCTAATTTCTTTCAATGCTTGAGTTTATCAAAATATGTGCCAAGGGGAGCTAGAATTTGCGATTACAATCAAACGTGTGTTAGCATTCACCTCCTGTGAATAGAGGCCATTCTTTTAAAACCAGTCATTGATTATTTAATACAAAATGACCTCTGAATAAAATTAACCTTTGTACACCATCCCTTTAACGTACGTGTTAGCCCCCTATAGACTCATCTCTACACCCTTGGTATGAAACAATTCACAACAAATGGTTAACGTTCATGTTTACGCCACACCCTGCCCTGCCCCCCCCCCACCCCTAGAACCCCACCCCTAGAACCCCACCCCTAGAAATGCAGTATCCAACTCTGCTTTCCCCGACATATCTGTCAAAACATGTATATCAGCCACCAGCTCTTAGTTGCATGTTTTTTCTTAATAATTCAAATGCACTGAATTTCATTACATGAACATTTCATATAACTCATTAATCTTAGGAGATTTACATAGATTATTTGTCTGATCGATACAGACACTATGACAGTATTGAAGCATTAATAATTATGCAAAAAGATCTTTTTGAAATTTAAGTTAAGCTCCCACATTTGATGAATAATTAAATTTGCAATTTATTATTATAATTGCATTCTGATCTTTTTGTCACCATCAATATTCAAATTTGGCGAGCAAATTTATAAAAAATGAATCATAATGAAATTAGTTTGATGCGTAAATGCTGATCGAGCCCTTAATTTTTAAAAGATTTTTCTGTTAATTTGAATTTTTGTAGTATTACCTCATTCTTTAATTCTGAACTTTGTTTATACAGATAAACCTTGATACTAATTAAGGACCAGCTTTGGATGCAAATAAATTGGCCTCTATATTGAGGTGCTTTTATTATTAAGTTGAGATATACCGGCCATGGTGTAGACTAATGTCGGAAGATATTAATGTTATAATGAGGTGGCTGTATTATTAAGTTGAGATATACCGGCCATGGTGTAGACTTGTCGGAAGATATTAATGTTATAATGAGGTGGCTGTATTATTAAGTTGAGATATACCGGCCATGGTGTAGACTTGTCGGAAGATATTAATGTTATAATGAGGTGGCTGTATTATTAAGTTGAGATATACCGGCCATGGTGTAGACTAATGTCGGAAGATATTAATGTTATAATGAGGTGGCTGTATTATTAAGTTGAGATATACCGGCCATGGTGTAGACTTGTCGGAAGATATTAATGTTATAATGAGGTGGCTGTATTATTAAGTTGAGATATACCGGCCATGGTGTAGACTTGTCGGAAGATATTATTGTTATAATGAGGTGGCTGTATTATTAAGTTGAGATATACCGGCCATGGTGTAGACTAATGTCGGAAGATATTAATGTTATAATGAGGTGGCTGTATTATTAAGTTGAGATATACCGGCCATGGTGTAGACTAATGTCGGAAGATATTAATGTTATAATGAGGTGGCTGTATTATTAAGTTGAGATATACCGGCCATGGTGTAGACTAATGTCGGAAGATATTAATGTTATGAATGAGGTGGCTGTATTATTAAGTTGAGATATACCGGCCATGGTGTAGACTAATGTCGGAAGATATTAATGTTATAATGAGGTGGCTGTATTATTAAGTTGAGATATACCGGCCATGGTGTAGACTTGTCGGAAGATATTAATGTTATAATGAGGTGGCTGTATTATTAAGTTGAGATATACCGGCCATGGTGTAGACTTGTCGGAAGATATTATTGTTATAATGAGGTGGCTGTATTATTAAGTTGAGATATACCGGCCATGGTGTAGACTAATGTCGGAAGATATTAATGTTATGAATGAGGTGGTTGTATTGCTGAGGTGGCTGTTTAGTGAGGTTTTACTGTGTATCAAATTATAGAACAGAACTTTATTTTAGACGTGTACATGGTACATTGTCTAATATATACAAATACAAAAATTACGTATACAAATATTATTAACCTTGTCAGACTAAAAATAAGTTTGTTTGGAGTACTCCTACCTACTCATGAAAATCCTAGCAAGTAAATAAAATCAATTTTTAGGGGTTATTTTTTTTAATATATATATATATACTGGTAGAAAAAAAAATCCTACCTATCTTCCCATGCAGTGCTACAATTCTGGGTTCCGAATTCCAAAAAAAACTTATTTTTAAATCATCGGCCTCATCTTAGCAAATTTATAAATACTTCAATTGAAATAACATAACAATAATTGGTGAGAATAGGCTTAATAATGATAAATGAGGATTATATACTGTATTTTCATTTATTTTCGTTGGGCTCAATTTTCGTGGTTTTTATTAAAATGTTTATTTCGTGGGGACATAAATTTGTGGATTTTATTTTTGAAACAAAATGCCTTATCTCTGCATTTAAATTCGTGGGGTTTTGATTTCGTGGATGAGTCAACCCCACGAAATCCACGAAATTAAATCCCCAACGAAAATTAATGATTCCACAGTATTTAATAGCTTATAAAGGTAAATACAAAGTATGGATCTTGTTTTGTTTGTAGGTACAAAATGATGGATGACAGACAATACCATCTTAAGTTTGACGCCTCTAAGGGCCAGGCTGTGGATGACTATTTAGAGTATAAAAGGTAATTTTAATTTTTCATGTAAAAAGGGTCCGAAGGGGACACATCTAACCCATATAGGGATATAAAATGCCCGGTTCTCCTGTATCTTCTCTCCCCTGTCTCTGGGGCGGTTCTGAAATGACCACAGCATCCAAATGGGCTGTTAAATAACAGATAAATATAAATACCCTAAAGGTCATGGACAAACTCTGAAGAATTGATAAATAATAATTATATTTTTGACGGATATCAAACATGCGTGGGTGTATGCCTTATCCATATGAATGTATACAACTTAAAGTATTAAATGACATCTATGCAAATCAATTTTTCAATGTTTGACTACAGTTTACAGATTGTACAAAAGTGGGACTTAATCGAATGTTTTGCCAACGCCCAGTTGAGGTCATTAATGAACGGATATATTTATATTGTATGCTTGTATTTGTTTACTTATTGTTGCTACTGTGGTTTTAAGCTGTAGGTTTATCTCAAAATTTAAAATAGATTTGACATTGATATTTTTTGTTTGCATTTTACCACTGTGATGTGAACTTCCTTTGTTGGTATTGTTTACGTGTGTTTGTTTTTAATTTATTTAACTCAGGCTATCTTTGCATGCCAGATGTTAAAATAGATTGGCAAGTAGTTGGCAAAACTCCAAGAATCTGAGAACCAGTGATTAACTTAATATATAAATGACAGACTACCTATGACTAAAGGCCATCATGTTAAACATAGGCACTGGGTCCCAGCTTTCCTTGTAAAAGCTGTCAAAACGTTTAAAGTTGGGGAAAACACTACAACGAAAGCAAGGTTCCCGGAAAGCACATGCAGATTAGAAGGAAAGCCGGGACCCACGGTTATTTTCGTCACTACCGTCAATCGAAAAGATGGCGAGTTCACTACCTTGGTGTATTTTATATGCTCAATTAGGGAAAAATTGAAGATATTTCTTTCGACAGATTTGCGTTGTTTGATGGGTGAAATTGAAAAATAACGTCTGTAAACGTATAAAAATCACGGAATTGAGTGCCTATGATGTGAAATTGAATAATGGACAGTTTTGCTATAAATTGTACATGGATTGATATTAGCCACAATAACTACCAGCCCAACTTATGGCTTTATTCTTCTTCTCATTTGTATACTGAGCCAAAAAAGAAAGTATCCACTCTATATTTATGTATATATTTAGACAATGAGCATACATCCGAATTCCTTATTTCGATTGAAATGAAGAACAAACATCTTTTGACATGAGTGTTATTTTAGCAAATTATTAATAATAATGAAATTATTTTGAAAATAAATAAAAGTGAATACTTTCTTTTTTCACTCAGTGTATTACTAGTAGCCCAAATGAAGGCCAGCTGTACATTCAGTGGTTATTCTTCTTTCTATTTCATGTTGACTATGTATAAGTTCACATGCTTAATCTTGTTGGAATGTCACATTTTGGACGATTCAAAGGTTTATTTACTAATTATTGTGTCATTTTCATTGAGATTCACATAAACTAAGGCATAAAACTTTGTTTGTTTCTGGTTACCTGACCTGGAACCTTATTTTCCCTACAACCCTGGACTTATTATAATGCCAGAGGAATGGTACATCCACTGTTTCATTTATTTTTACCTTTTCACATGCTTTTAATTATCATAACCCCGCAAACAAAGTTTGAGAGGGGGGTTAATTGGAGTCACTCTTTCGGTCGGTCATTGGTCGGTCTGTCCGCATAAAATATCACAAGTTTGTGGAGCAAACACCATCCACATTCTTTAAGCGATTGCACTGAAACTTGAAATATGTTATCACCATGAAGTGTAGATGTGCAAGACACAATTTTCATTCCCAGCGATTCACTCATTCCAGAGTTATGTGCCCTTGAACTTAGCCATATATTGTACAATGGCAGTCTTAGTTTGTGGAGCAGACTACTTCCACATCTGTTCAAGGGATTGTCAATGAATTGAAACTTGAAATATATTATCAATATGAAATGTAGATTTTCATGCCCAGTTATCCACTCATTGCAGAGTTATGTCCCCTTGAACTTAGCTGTATAGTGTTTTAGCATTCTTAGTTTCAAAGCGGCAGTGGGGGTATTAGTGACCTCTGTGACAGCTCTAGTAAAAAATTCCCCACCTACCTATGCTATCTTAACCAGAGACAAACAATTTTTATGCCTACTGTGTTCATATCGATTTTATATAAAGACTCTGTTAAAGCCCCATTAGCTTTTTAAATTAAGAAATACAGAACAATACATGTAATGATAGTAAAATATAAGGAATACATTATATTTGTTCTAAAACATATTTACACAATGCCTTTCTTTAGCCACATCTGGTAGAAATGTTGTCAGACGCTTTTTCTTATTTTTTGCAGTATCATTGAAACAAATTTTTTTTTCTATATGTACTTTGTGATTAAAAAACAAATTTTCGGAATGTTTTTACTGCAAGTAAAAGTCAATTTCACTGATAAGATATCTTTATAGGTAAAATAAGACCTACTTTAATTTTAACATCCAAAATGCTAATGGGGCTTTAATTTAAAGCCCTAGCTAGTCCCTTTAGATGCAATAACAATCAAGCCTGTGTTAGTGGCAACCTCCGAATAAAGGCCAACTTGTGAATAGATGCCATTCTTTTAAAAAACATCATAGATTATTTAGAACAAAATGACCTCTGAATAAAGGTCACCTGTCAATAAAGGCCTATTTGCAAGGGTAGCCTTTTTTAACAGATTTTACTGTATTTAGAAGTCCATTTAACCACACGATTAAATTATGTATGAAGATTTTGTAAGTTCAATGGCTAACAATATTGCCTTATAAATATTAATGCATTTCGATTATTCAATAAAGCCATGAATATATTTCCATATTATGTTTTGGCACGTTGCAAATATCAATAGTTTAATAACCTTTTTATCATTCCAAATTCCCTTTTTGTAAATACATGTATATTTTATGTAATCAATACACCTTAGGGACATGATTATGTTCACTGAGGTAAAAATGTGATGAAATCTTCTTTCATGAGTCGAAATGTCATGCAAGTCAAATCTGTATCAGTGGCCGCACTGAAGTTTATTTCAACCCGTTTCCAAATAAAAAACACATTTTACTCACCTTTTTGTTCAGATTTCAATAAAACCCCATTTCACTCTCTCTTATAATAACTATGAAGGTTCAATCTATAATCATAAGCTACCATACAGTCAAACGTTGGCATATTGACCACTGAGAACATTGACCCTTAAATGGTCAAGAAGAAATGTAGTAACATATATTTTACAATAGAAAACGTAATACTATTTTTAGCTCACAGTCACATGACTTTTATTTCAGGATTGTTGGCGAAGATGACGGCGGGAAACTGTTCACACCAGAAGAATTTGAAGAATATAAGAAGAAAGTGTTACCTATGGTTAGTACATCAAATCTTCAGTATCTTTTCATATACAGTTACATGTATTTATCCATATATCATTTCCTATAATTTTAGATATAAAATATCACTTTTCAGTTCCTACGTATTTGTTTTTTTGTTTTTTTTTAAAAATCAGTTATAAATAGCGCTTGATTCGCTTATGCTAGTACGGTTTCCTAGATGGTATTCTAACCTTAGTACTAACTTACCCTTCAACAAGGAACCGGCAACTTGTAGGAAAATCTACATTGTTGTCAAATTTTCATGTAAGGGTATGACCTGCCTCGACTGGGAATCAGTTCTCTTTATTTGTGTGTTTATCTGTTCCTATTGTTACATTTCACTGCATAGACATTAAGATACATAGCGGATCTACCCAATTGGTTTTAATGTACCCATATTTTAATAGCAATAGGGTGCTATGTAATCAAGGTCATGGCCGATGTTGCCATCCCCAGTGTGTTTTATTTTGTTTTCCCTCTGTTAGTTAAGATTCACTTTATTTTATTTCAGCGCATGAAGAATCGTTTGTACACTTGTTTTGTTACGCCTTCAGGAATGGATTGTAAACTGGTCGGTCCAGAAACACCATGTTTCTGTAAACATAGGTAAAGTAACATGTATTGGTCTCAGGTGTGACCGGATTTATCTGTCCAGAAATTTAAGAGCTATGAGTACTGAGCAAGATAATAGTTATTTGATGAAAATATCTCAAGAAATGGTGATGTTATGGTCAATTTAATCTGCTCTGAGGAATTTTCTTTAATACAAACTGAGTTATATATGGAAACAATGTGGTTGAAGGCCTCTTGTTTGGCAAAAATGGTTTGCCGCATATAGATGAAGTAACATTTATTGGTCTGTGTCCTTGTAGTTGATTCTGTACTTGCTTAGTTTGGTGATGTTGACCTCGTATAGTATAATATAGGTTTCAAACTGACAGCAAAAATGGTTTGCCGCATATAGATGAAGTAACATTTATTGGTCTGTGTCCTTGTAGTTGATTCTGTACTTGCTTAGTTTGGTGATATTGACCTCGTATAGTATAATATAGGTTTCAAACTGACAGCATTGAGGAACTAGTGATAACTCGTCAGAGACCATGAGAACTCAACCATGGAAGCCACTATTGAAATCTTTATCATAGTTTATATGCTTCAGATATAAACAGCACCAAACAGACTTTGAGGAAATCCCTAAAGGTCGCCCAATCAAATTACCTTGTCGTGCAGCGAAATGTAAATGTGTGACTTACCATTATGTTCCTTTAAATGGCTCTCAGCCAATCCGCTGTCATTGCAAGCATACAGCGGATGAACATCAGGAGTTTGGGAAATTTGTTTGCAAGAAAGGTAAATATTGAGTTTATCCTGATTCCATTGGTAAAATTTAGATTATATCTATATTTATGAACAAATTTGGCCTTGCAACTTAATCCCTTACAAGAATATATAATTGTATATGTGGTGAAACTAATGATAGATTATATTCATTAGTAAGTGATGCTATTGAAAAACTGCAATGTCAATACTCATGTATTATAATGATCCCTCTGTGGTTGAGTGGTTAAGGTCGCTGACTTCAAATCACTGTAACCTCTCACTGATTGAGGGTCTTGGGTTCGAGCCCCGCTACCAACAAGTCTCTTTATGTGAGAAAGTAGGCCGTTGCTTACAGAGGATGGGAGTCTAGTACTGGTTTTTACCAGGAGTAATGATTACCTACCATGAACTGTCTGCCTCATATATGACCCTGACTGTTGAAAAGGGGGCGTAAAACCCGATATACACAAACAAAAAAATTTCAATGTTTATTTCATTCCATTAATGGTACAGTTTAAGTCTGTATTGATGTCTGCTGTTACTGCGATAAATAAGGCAGGTGTTCCATAATTCACGGAAACACCATTTTACATGAAAATATCCTCCTTCTACAGCAACATTGCTGTCAATGCCCGGAAACCAAACATCCGTTCCAAAGGCCAATAGTGGCACTAGCTTACAACAGCTTTCCAATCCAAATCACATGAATACTGGTTGCCATGCCAACCAAGGGAGCAGTTATCGAGAGTGACATAAGCTTGCTATATAGTTGTGAAATTATCATGCATTTCAAAACCATGTAGTGTTTATTAAGGGTCTTTCATTGTTCTTCATGAATTTTTGTCCCATGTTCAAACTTGCTCCTTCCAGCTGGATGCACAAAATGTACAGGATTTAAGAGTTCTTTTACGTGTGGTTGTGGGTCACCAGTCAGTCAGCACACCATGATCGTTGAAACCGCTGATGAACGCGAGGCTAGAGGCCACCCACTTGGTGAAGCCACGCCCTATGCCGCCATGGGAGGTATAACAGGATTCTCATCTCTCGCTGAAGGGTACCAAAGACTTGACCCCAGTGGAAAAGGTTTGGAATTCATGTCAACTTTATTAATTGATTTAACACAAAAAACAAAAAAAGTATTCTTGTCAATTATGATAATATCAATATTAAATATGTTTTCTCATTTGTATTTATTTTGTAAGATGAACGGTCCATGATAATTAATGGATGTATACTTCTGATTTTCAGATGCAGTCATTTTTTATACAAGAATACTAGTACACATTTTACAATTAAAATGAATGTTTCAATAAGGATGTGATATTGAATTACAGTCAAACCTGTGTCATCAGCCACCTTCTAATATATAGGCCATCCTGTGAATAAAGACCAGTCTTTTAAAGTGTCATTGATTAAAATGACCTCTTAATATAGGCCCTTGTCAATAAAGGTCTCATTTTGTCTTTGCCAAAAGTGGTCATTGTTCACAGTTTTGACTGTATACAGGTTGATAAAATTCTTTGCATATTTTGTACTTAATGTTGACAAAATTATGCCAGCATTTGATTAGAGTAATATGAATCAAAATATTATATGTATGTGTACTGTTTAATTGTGTGTGTGCGGTTTGAATTGGAAACAGTTTTAAGAATTAAGTTTACTTATCTCTATTATGGCCCTTTCTATTCACAGGGGCACCGAGTAAGGGGTTTTTGGAACAGTCTGTGACATCATCAGATAACCCTTTCCTCCGTGGAAATGTCCACGCCATAAGATCGCACCAGATGAACAAGAAACAAGCAGGTAGCTTAATAATTTGAACTTTCTTGGAACATTATCTTTAAATTCATTTACTTTCGAGTTTGTCTGCTTGTGTGCATTTGGTTTTCAAACCATTTATGAACAGTATTTTTCTATCATATAGTGCTGACATGTGACACAACATACATTGGCAATATTGACCTGTTTTCCTCAAATGATATGCAATTGCATACTAACCCTCACGATGTTAAATCAGAGGTGGTACATAATTTAACTTGTATATAAGATCTTAGGTCATGTCATCACAAAGAAACATACATCTCGGTCAGGTTTCGCACCTGCTTGCTGAACCTATCGACTGCCCTGCGCTGTACTGACGGAACTAACCAGAAGTTATTTAAGTATATGTTCTGCTTGTAAAGGGAAACATATAATTATACTCTTTTGTCCTAAATGCAGTTTTTATAGACCCGCCTCAGTAGTCGAGTGGTTAAGGTCACTGACTTCAAATCACTGTAACCTCTCACTGAGGGTAGTGGGTTCGAGCCCCGCTACTGACCATGTCTCTTTATGTGAGAAAGTAGGCAGTTGCTTACAGAGGATGGGAGTCTAGAACTGGTTTTTCCCAGGAAAGATGGTTAGGTGAACTGTCTGCCTCATATGACTCTGACTGTTGAAAAGGGGCGTAAAACTCGATATAAACAACAAAAAAAGAGCAGTTTTTACTTTTTTATATGATCACATGTAATGTTTCAGATTTTATGTTTAATTTTCAACAGGTCACGTGACTGGACCGGAAGATGAAATATTTGATGATATTGGTGAGCGTGTCTCATCTAGACGACGTGATGGCGAGGACGAGATGGCATACTTTGAAAGACGTTACCAAGAACGGGTTTGTACTCTAAATAAAATTTGTATCCTTTGATATTTAGTACTTATTTGATAGACAATGAAACAAAATCCAAGGAAGATACACACATTTCCACCATTTGAGTCACTCAGACAGCCATCTGCAATGGCCATACCTAAACACTGCAATTAATTTCTTCAGTTTCAATATCATGCTCAACATATTAAAAAATGTGCAGTGTTTACCCACTGTTATTGTAAATACTGGCAATAAAAAAAAAATCATATATAAAAAAGTATTAGAATCAAGCTGCCTTGAACATAGGTTTTTGCTACTCATATACAGTTAAACAAACACATGACCAATGTACATAATCAGTGAACAGCAAGGATCAGTTTGTCCTATTTCCGACTAAAATAATGTTAGTGACTTTATGAAAATACCAACCAGTTGGTTATGTAGAATGTTAGCTTTTAATTCAGGCTAGTACATCTCTTATATTTAAACTATTTATACGTCCATAGGTTTGGTTTACGACAAAAATCTTTCAACTATTAGTTGAACTTTCATATTTTTATGTATTCAATAATTTGTTTCCATAGCAACGACATCAGCCATCTGGTACCCCAATTGATTCACATATGGATCGTTTGAACATAGGAAGCAGACAGGCTATAGAAGAAAAACCAAGATCGGGGCGAAAGAAGTGATACGTAGATCCTAACACAAAAATTGAATTTTTGTTACAAACAAAAGTGATATGAACAGTTATCTTAAATTTACATTTTATTTGTACTCATTTAATATGAACTATTATTCTTATGATTTTATAATATAATTATAGATTTAAACTTTTATCAAAAATGTTTTCTCCATTGTACATATAATAATATACATTGGTATAATTAAATGATGCACAATTAAACCCACTTAAGGACCCACTCAGAGAAGACCACTTTATTCTAATGACTTCTCTAATTTTTGTTTAAATATTTCCATTAATATTTTATCTTGATTATGAGGCCATCTAAATATCAATTAATTCATCCAGGCCTGGCCAAGGACTTTGAACCACATGGTCTTGGGTCATGGCAAATCATACCTTCTCAGTTTTCATGAAAATTTGACAAAAGTGTTGATTTTCCTCCACATATGGAAAAGTTGCCGGTTCCTTGTGGAAGGATGAGTTGATACTGGTTAGAAATTAATAGAATACAGTCCAAGAAAAAACGGTTAGGCGAAACTGCCGACATATATAACAGAAATATTGTTAGAAAACAAAGACCCACTGGAAAGACGCGTCCAGGTCTCCCAGAAGTGGTTTGAATATTGAGTTTATCTGTATTCTCATTATAGTTCATTATTTATTATATATTTCTTAACTTTTTATTCAGTTTATTTATATTCTTAATTTTATTTTTCTGTTACTTGATTGCTATTATATAATATTACTTGATATCTATTTTATATTTATGCATGAAAATAAAAATACATGCAAATTGTACTAAAGTTTTATTTATGCATGCTTTGGACCTTCAGTAGTGACAAATTACGGGGGAGAGGCAGAAACCAACTCGTTTTGGAGCTAAATATCTGGTTTAAAATTATGGGGAGCATAAACCGTATCAAAGGGAAATAACTGTCACAGTACGGTTTACAAAGTACAGCTGTACTAATGTATATAAGTATCCAGTTTAACTATTTTGAAGAATTAATGTACCCTTAAATAGCATAAAAGTCATCTCATTATCTTGCTTCTTTTAATAAAAATTGCATCAAATGCATGGAAAACACCAACATTGCGTCAACTTTTATCGCAACACTGAACCAATCTCCAGTGGGATATTGAAAATAACCTTTATCAAGTAAGTTCATATAAATCTTGTTATTTTTAAATGCTTTTGAACACTAATTTTTCTGTTTCATTGTTTTATTAAATTGTGATTTAGAATGTTGACTTTTTAAGTGTATTTGTTTAAAGTTAAAAGTATATTTGTGTTAAATGTATTTCATTGTACAATGTAAAATTTAAGACAATTTTTTATTAACTTCAAGAGTTATCATTATTTCAGCTCTTCCGAAAAACTGTTAAACAGTAGTTACAGCAACTACGACAACAACAGAAGCAACACCACTATCAGCAACATCAACAAGAACAACACCAAGAACTGCTAAAACAGATGGTCAGGAATTATAAGTTCAGGTTTACCCATTTTATTCATCTTCAGTTTGTATTATTCATTGCTGTATTAAGAAATTAACTGTATTATGGTTTCGATGCCGACTGCCAAAATAAAACGGGCGCCAATATACAGAATCCTCTATATTCCAACTTAGTGTTGACACTTCCTCAATATTAAGACTTTCAGTTTTCTTGGTCCCAGATGTGATTATAGTAATGAGATTTTAATTTAAACCTTCACTCCTAGCTGCTTGTATTTCTACCAGTCTAGGCAGCTCTGTTTTTAACATCACATTGGCTGATGATCTAGGGGTCACATAATTAGACCCTGTCAAAGCATATGTTTATTCTTCGCAAATTTGATCAAAGATATTTTGCGCTTCTATTGACTTTATTCTTGTTTTCGAACCGGTCTTTGTTATAATATTATGCTGGTGGGCAGTTAAGTTAACCTGACCTGTGTTCCTGGATAGTTTATCAGTACCTTGTTCTCCGCAAACAACTACCACTTCTCTGTATGAATCATTTAGACCAGTGATGGAATACAAATGGCCTTAAACTTGTTTCATTTATTGTGAAGATGACTGTCAAAGTCTCTGTATAGGCCCATTTTTTAGGAAATAAAGCTTAAGATAGATCTCCAAGTTTAAATAACATATCTTGATGCTAATTTCTATGTTAATTTTGGATAATAACAATTATAATATTATAATCAAAGCCTATTCTGTCTGCATTCTTCTACTCGTTCAGTTGTATAATCAGCAGCTTTGTTTATTTAAATATGTATTTAAAACATCAGCAATATCTTTCAAACCAAAATACTTTGAGAATTAAATTGATATTCTAGTTTCGAGACTCATCTCTAGTTTTATAACCTCACGGCTAGAACACAAATACAATGTAGTCATGTGGTTTAATTACCAGAATGAAAGTAAAGTTTCATCACTGATGCCTTTGGATCCTGTTATTACAGTAAAACATGTCTCATTGATCACCTCAATTCTAGTATTAAGACCACTTTGTTATAATTAACATTTTAAGTATGCAATATTTCTCTGTATTTAAACTTGATAATAAGACCACTTCAATATTAAGTCAGGTTTTATTTGGTCCCAAAGGTGGTATTAATGTCAAGGTTTTACTGTCATGTCATGACTGAAAATATGACATATAATAAAATATAATACAACTTTAGATTTATGATTTTAAAATATTTATTTATAATTAATGCAAATTGTGTATCAATGATACAGATTATCAATTGTATACTGTAGAACTAATTTTATTCGCGCTAGTTTTATTTTCGCTAATATTCGCGAATCGAATACCTCGCGAATTCATAAATGTCACGAATAAATGCTGAGTTTTATATATTCGAAAATGAATATGTCCGAAAATACGCAACTGAATTCTGTAGTAGTTTTTTATCGTAGAATAATCAGTTTAGTTAATCTGTTGAAAGCAATATATTAACAATAAACATGTACCTTTAATGTTTGCAATCTATTTTTTTGTAATATCGCTTTTACTAAACTAATGTTTGTTGAACAATTTTGGGCATCGTTTGAACATACTATGAACAGTTTTTCACATTTATCTACTGTTTGTAAGACATAACTTCCACAACAATCCCAAACTATTATCAATATATTGTTATTATACTTTATGAGAGATAAAACACTGAATCACAACAGATCAGGTGTGACACACAAATATCAAAGCAACGACAGCGTGTCTTTGATCGCACTTTAATTCTGCCTAAAGACGTCATGAATTCATAAATACGCGAATAAAGAAAACACCTGATTTTTAACAAAAAACGCGAAATTTTGACCTCGCGAAATAATAAAATTAAAGTGTTCTACAGTATTAGATTAATGTGTACATTATCAAACAAATCAAATGTATACCACACTCAATGCTAGATTCAATACTTTCACTAAAATGTCAAGGTGAAAATGGGATCACCTGTAAATGTAAAGACTTATTTGTTAGATCCCAATAGTAGTCTTCTTAATATGTAGGATTTACTGTTTGTTCACTGATCAGTGGGTTACTACAAGTAGACCAAAAGTTTACAGCACACAACATGACAAGATTATTGCGCAGTATCTTTTTTACAAAGTTTTAACAATTGTATACACAGTAGTACTCTGGCTGCATTATTTCTCTTACGGTGATTTAGTGATCTTATATAACATTCCAAGGCTTCTGTTTGTCTGTTTTCTTGTTCAAAACATTGTCCCAGTAAGTTAAGGTCTGTCTCCGGGTGACCAAGATCTGTAGTATTTTTAACAGCAAGAAATAAGTTGTGAAGTGCTTTTGTTTGTTCCCCCTTCATATGTCGATGTTGACTTATCTTATATTGTAGAAAGTAAAAGTACGGAACAGAATCTACAACTATTAAATCCATCCATAGACAGTCTCTCTCTGTTCTCATTTGCTTATCTTCTCCCAAATAAGATCTTGCTATTTCATACTGAAGTTCATGTGGAATGCAGTTTATTTCACATTTAAAGAATACAGTGCAATATGGAATAGCACTCTGCCATTTTTCTTCATTGCAACTTTTTTGGAGGAATTTTTTAAAGGCCCTATTTATTGTTTCAGGTAATATTCCATTACACCAACATAATGGAAGAGCCTCTGAGAAATTACTCTGATAGAAGATATACAATTGACTTAACATTGTATTTGCTCTTAATATGTCTCCACTGCAGTATAAAACTGAGGCATACTTAAGAAAACATGGTAATGAATTATACTTTAGGCCAGTTTGCAAATAGCTTATGGCTTCATCTGAAATTGTTGTGTTTGAATCAATATTTAAGCAAGCTTTTAAAGAACCCAATGCTGAGTTCACTGTTGGTTCAAGGATTTCAATAGCAATGTCGCCAGTTTCTTGTTTTTTCTTCAGACGTGAGAGTTCTTCTCTATGATGATCATGTACAATGTCTAGACTTTCATGTTTTATGTCTTGTACAATCAAAATGTAATATATTCGGACAGATACAGCAATATTGTAGATAGAATTAAAAGATAGCCTCGCAGAAATAGTCAATGGACTAGGAAGTTGCGAATCTGATAATTTTACGAACTTCTGCATGAGTCTTCTTCCTAGGTAATCAGTCTGTATCTCAAATAAAAACAGTGGATAATTTGTCAGTAGATTCTGGATGATGTCTAATAATTGACTTCTCTGAGTATTATCCATTTTACCAGCCAGTAGGTTATTTTCTGGTATTATAAAATGTGGACAGTTTCTTTGTTCAACACATTCTTTTAACTTTAACAGACAGGTAATTAAGTTTTGACATAAGTTGCCAGGTTTCCATTTATTTGGCTTGTCAGCTATACAATAAAATAAAGTATTTTTACACATGTAACTTGTCAGAACATCAACATGTGGTTTTATGAGGGTTTTAAGTATCATCTTCAACAAGACATAGCATCTCATTTGTGTAATGTTCAAACTGAACATGATATATCTCTCCTGTAAACTAAAAGATATTCTCCATTCTAATTCTGGTTGTTTAGACTCCTTACTGCCAACAGGTACCACAAAACAACCAACATTCTTACACTTTGTTAACACTTCTGATGATGGCCATGTTCTATTTGCCTGTTTCTGTAACCACGTTGGAGGCAATGATTTACAATATATACCGTTGACAAGGTCAGTTTCAAGTGATCGGTTGGAAAGTCCGGTATGTCTCATTGCTGGACCATGTACTGTATCAAAATGATCATTCGTCAAATCTGCACCAACACATGTAACGTTGTTCATGAGTAATTTCCCATCAGTAAAAGTGATATTTTTTTACTCGCATACCATGTCGTTGATTGTTGCTGGTGATTTGTCTGGTTTGATTAGTTGTAGATAACAGTAACCAGGTGACGTCTTCTCATTTTGTATCATCAAACAGTTTGCAACTCCATCAACCCACTCACTCATATTTTGTATTACTTGAACATATGACGCTACATTCAACATATCACGATCTGATTCAAGTTGAATTGTTGTGGAACCTTCAGATTGGCTGCCAAATATGAAGATTTCCGTTCTATAACTATTAAAACTTAATGTTGATATCCTTTCCTCCAGCAAACATGCTACTCTTCGTTTCATCACAAGTCTTTCATTTACTCCTATATCATCCATTACTTCTGACAGATACAGTGATAATCCCTCCATGTCTTTGGCTTGTCCAGACCAGGGTCTTTCAATTGAAATTCTACAAATATCAATTTTATACAATGTATAATGTATTGCCTTATCAATCTTTTATTTATCTAGTGATCTACAAGTATTTGGTGAGTTAAGAAAATACATAGATCTACATAAAAACAAAATGTGATTATTATGTAGACTATAAGTATTCCTGTTTGTATTGTTTAAATTAGACTAAATAATTGAATACACAAGTAACATATTTATCTTGTACAATGACAATTAATAAATAATACATTTTGATCTGAAAAAAATATAATGAATTTGGTGGATTTAACCGGTCCTCTTGAAATATTTTAATAAAAAATGGACAAATGTACAGAATGTTAAACCACAGGAGCCTGTTATTCAATAAAAAAAAAATTATACTCAATAAAAAATTAGAAAATCTACCTACGTATTTTCTATACGTAGGTAGATTTTCTAATTTTTTATTGAGTATAATTTTTTTTTTATTGAATAACAAGGCTCCTGTGGTTAAACACAATGTTATTTATAATAAATACATTCACGTACCTTTTTCTGTTTACAACAGCCTTCAATCAGTTTTTGCACGATTTGTTTCGTTGTTGACAATATAAGTATAACTTGTCATTTAAATTGTTTGTAGCAGCTGCAACAGTCAAAACAAACATTGTGAAATATATTGGAAATTTAAGGGGAGTTTTCTAAAAATCTACTTTCTGTTTGAAACTAAGTAATATAAGGGAGATAATGCATAATGTATTAATGTATAGTACAAGATCTCTAAGTTGTTTCCCTTAGTTAAAAAGTGTTTTTTGTTAATAAAGTTATTACCGTATTTCAGAAATCGCTCAGTTTTCATTGAAAACCTGCATACCGAACAGCTTCCATTAATTTAACCTTCCACCTACGAACATAGTTCCATTTTTTCAGTTCAATGGCATAAATACAAATTCAAATATTACGTGCATATAAGTCAAAATCAGATGGCTATGCAATATCGTAAACGAGCAATACTAGACAGTCATAAAAAATCTAAACAATCCTGTCCCTCGGATTACTACAATATTTACTATCAGTACACACATTTCAAGGAAGGATGACGTCATAATCCTCGTGCTTTATATGCTAATTTGTCTGGTTCCTAGCTTCTATTGTAAACGTCATCATTGAATTCATGGACGATGCGATGATAACTGTGTGTCAACAAGATATTTAAAAAAAGTGGTTCATCGGGAAATTGTAATCGATTGATTTGATGCTTATAACGTGTAACTTTTTCTTCGAGTGTGTCTTCATGTGTGAGATATTACATTCTGCAAAAGTTGAGTATACAAAGAGGCAGGTAATGTAGACTATATGATATTATGCTGTTTGCTTAACTACTTTTTGTGATCAGATGGGAATCATAAATCAAAGTACTGAAAGCACATGGAACGGGAGCAGCTTTAACAACTGCATAGCGGGTGTAGAAAAGCGTTAGTAGTACTTAAGTCTGCATCGAAATTCATGTGCGAACTATCGTTCGGATTCAAAAACTCACCCTACAAAGAAATTCAACTTTTGACTGCTTTGTAGTTCCGAACAACAGCAGTACCTTCAGAGCTTTGATTTCTAAATGTTTACAACCGTTTTTAACAAACGTTTAGAGAGATTCGAGATCTGTATCAGTTTATGTTATAGACACTAAACTTGTGTTTAATCTGTGACCATAAGCCATTTTAAGCCTTGAGTTTACTTTGAAATGATATACACGGAGGGTATGTCAATTTTGTGTTAGACAACAGTATTTTGGTAAATTTTATTATACATTTTTATTAATTGTGGTTCTGCATACTCCTACTATGACGTAGGGTAGTGTTAATTTGCATACTTAATTCATTAATATAAGTAAAGGTTGTTTAATCACAGGTAATTTTAACGTATCTTGTTGGTTTCGGTAACGATTCTTGCTTCACAGGTTTTTATCACAGATAATGCTGCACCCTAAGTTTACTTAATATCAGTAAGTACGTACGTCTCATATACAGGAAATGATACCAATTTTATTGCTATTTGAGACGCTTCAGTTCCAGGGCATGCCCCTTTAATGTTGTGTAGTTTATAACGTCCTGCAGTTGTTAAGAAACTACATATTGACTTTAATTTTATTGGTTTGCAATGATGATTGCACAAGTCAGCAGTTATATTATAACAGAATTCTACTTTGGTGGATAGTAACGTTTATACAGTTTTCACCACTTCTATACATCAAGGGCGAATACCATGCGATACGCCGATGATTATTTTCTGAAAATTAACACACTTGCCTTCGTTAGTCAAACATTTTTAGTAGGAATTCTCAAGATGATATTTTAACTTGTTCTGAATTCCAATGTGCAACTCATACGTAGAATCAGTGTTTTGCAGATTGTGAACCTGAATGTATTTAATCTTAGAATTAGTCTGCACTGCACTGTTTCATCTCGTCCATTTATTGCCAAAAAATAACACATTGTGAAAATAGATCTTTTATCCTAGAATAAACATTACATCTTCCATTCGTTTTTGTTGCTTGTTTCTACTAATACCAGTTTGAATAGGTCTAGCAATCAGACCTGTGAACTAAGGTGAACAGTCAGACCTGTGAACAAAGTTGAACAGTCGGACCAGTGAACCTGTGAACAAAGTTGAACAATCAGACCTGTGAACAAAGTTGAACAATCAGACCTGTGAACAAAGTTGTACAGTCAGACCTGTGAACAAAGTTGTACAGTCAGACCTGTGAACAAAGTTGTACAGAGGGACAGACATCATGTGACCTTAATGTACGATTGACCTATATTCAGAGGTTCATTTGGTTCATTGTACTAAAGTGGCTGTTGTTCTAAGTTGACCGAGTGAATGTACACCCTAGTGAGGTTTGACGGTATTCGATCCAATTAAGTGTTATTCACTCTTTAAAAAAATGATGATCTCTATTTAAGAATCTTCACTCAAAGGTAGATTCAGATTTCCTTGAAATAATACAAAAAAGAAAACTAAACTTCATGGATACCGTACAGTGATTTGAAGTCAGCTACTTTACCATTCGACCACGAAAGCGGGTTAGCTCACCTGGGTACTAAATGCTCATGGTGAGCTTTTGTGATCGGTCTTTGTCTGGCATCCAGTGTCGTACGTGGATCTTCATCACCTGGTCAAATCACAAGACAACCTTGTTAATACTTCAGAGGTCAAAGCTTTCATCATATCTTCACCAAACTTTGTCAAAATGTTTATCTTGATGATATCTTAGACAAGTTCGAACATGGATCATCTGAGGTCAAAATTAGGTCACCGGTTTGAATCACAAGATAACCTTGAAATAATTGCCTTCTTGGGATGATTTAATTAAAGAAATACAAGCAAATAACGATCGGAACCTCTCGGTGTTCGTCTGCAGGAAATGCGTAATCTTAGTTATCGGAATGTCCGGGAATGCCGGAGTGATTGCGATGGAAAATAGGATGTTTGTTATAACAAGGTCGTCTAATAATGTGGTCGCTGAGTGAAGTTTTACTGTAAAAACTTGGACCAATGCGTATACTGCACTGAAGTAAATGCGAGTTAAGTCTGTTTCTCTAATTGGGTGAAAATTTACTTTCAGTCTCGCCGCCGCTCAATTTGAGTGGCCGTTGTCCAGTGGCTAGTGCGCTGGAATTGTAACTCGGCAATTTAGGTTCGATTCCAAGTCGTAACAGATCATACCCTTCACATACACTAACTCACCGTATACTCAGAACTCAGCTCGTAAAATTCAGTTACAAGTCTCAGATAAATTACACATGTACGTGCGTTTTTTAGGTGAATTATTATGTTATCTATGACCTGAAAGTTACTAATGTGTGATCTAAGAGTAAAATCGAGAATTTCATTGAAATATTCATTATTTATTTAGTCTAATAAACTAAGTCTAACAGACTAAGTCTAATATTCGTCCTCTAACTTACGAATTTTGAGAGTCGCGAGTATGTAAGACCAATCGGAATTCCTCGGCGTTTGTCTAAAGACAGTTACGGAAATACCCGAGTAGTTACGATTGTTTTAAGTATGTTCTAATGTTTTTAAGACATGAAATTGCTGCAAGCGTTTATATGGAAATGCGTTGAACTAGCATTTAAATCCAAGATTATTTTTAACTTACATGAGTAATAATAGTTTGTTAATTCTATTTAATGCGTTGATATTGTAACATTTTAACACTTTAACTCGATACTATTATGTTAACATGATCGAATGTTAAATTCTATTCATTCTAATTTGACATCACAAGTTCATCTTTAATTTATTGCTGCTACTGTAGTATGCAATATTTATACATGTAATTAAGTCTACATCGGAAATTGTCCTTAAGTGCATTATATAACTGAAACAATGCTTTGAAATGTCGCTCAAATCTTGTATTTATTTTAGCATGTCCCAAGTTTTCAATCGAGTACACATAATTTGCAGGGGGCGGTGGTCACTGTTCTTCCTGGATTGAGGTGAAAGTTATTTTGAGCACCAGCTGTAATGGTTTAAACACTTTCCAAGCAAAAGACCGCTTTCTCATACGTGATCTATGTCAGTGATACGTGGTTATTGTCCGTTACGTGAAATATTTGCTCAAGTCCGTCCGTGTCCGTATAACTCTGTATC
Source organism: Lutraria lutraria (assembly GCA_964023205.1). Taxonomy (NCBI): domain Eukaryota; kingdom Metazoa; phylum Mollusca; class Bivalvia; order Venerida; family Mactridae; genus Lutraria; species Lutraria lutraria. The sequence goes on along the minus strand of OZ026846.1, from coordinate 4,570,369 downwards.
TTTGTCCGTGACAAATCACAAAGTGAGCGATTTCTCGGACAGGCACCATTTACGGACAAGGTTTTAAGCATGCAAGATTACCAAAAACAAGCTTATCTTTCTGGTAATACTCAAGAAATGGATAGAATTAGTCAGACAGCACCCTGTTATATTCGACCCTCACCTCCCTGAATATAATGACAGCGTATCCTGTACCGCCCATGGTACATTCAATCGATTTGCACGAGTTTTTCGTGTGTCCTTTCTATAATCCCCCAACATTTGTAGTAAACAGCCATTGGATGATATAATAGTGTGTTAAACAGGCAATGTGTAAGATTTCAATAAAAATGTGGTCATGTGACACGTAAAATTTGGTCATTTATACGACGAAGTTACACGGTAGCCTTAGCTGTCTGGCAAAACAGAATATTTCGGATAAGAATTTGTTTCAAGATGTGGTCAATTTTGGGTGTGAGGACAAAATATATGAACAGGTAAATTCTTTGTAGTTTATTATGTTGTAATAAGCTTTAATTCACTCGACGGTTTGTCTTCCAAATATGGTATTATGTCTATTATATATATTATAAAGGTATGGAGTACACGTGGTGTTTTTAATGTCTGATAAAATACGTTGCAATAAAGTGTCTCAATATATATAAATGCAAAACATTGTATTTTAGTAACAATGGAACGGACCCTTAATTTGGTATTTAACTGAAATACTCTTTGAAGATATAGGGGACTAGTACGTCGTTATGATGGTGTATAAACTGATTATTTCTGCTTATTTTGACGGCAATGCAAGAATTCATATTTTTAGAGCTCGGTTATTCAAAGAATATGGAGAGCTATTGCAAGTAGTCTTTGCGTCGGTGTTGCATGTGGTTAAAAGTTTTACATGCAATTAAGATACTATCATGATGCACATATCTCAGTAACTAACTATGGGTTTGAACTGAAACTTCATATAGATGTCCAGGGGTATCAGACAAGACAAGTTAGATAACTCATGGTTAGGTTTGGCCCTTAGCATGTGTTTATTTTCACAATATGTATTTATTTTCTATCAATAGAATTAAAATACCGTTTCCTTCTACATTAGTGCAAAGCTATAAAATTGTATTATTATATTGTATAATATATTGTATTATCATATTTCTTTGTCTGTTACACTGTCTTACAGACGGCTCTTTTTATATCTTAAAGACATTGAACCAGGAATGCGAGGCATGTGACTTATGGACCAGAAAGTCCCCTAATTCCACAGTAGGGGGTAATAAAACAGACAGGGTCATTGATAGACTAGCACCTGTTTACATAATATGTTACTATATGCTTATAAAAACAAAAGCAATTTAGTCATAAACTTATTATTACTGTAAATCAATAAAATTTATTACCCCACTTTTTGACTAGGTGTCAAGTCTACAGACCGTGACCAGACTGGTTTTATCTGATTAGGGGCAATAAAACAATTAAGAGATTAGACCACATGTGGATTTGGGGGGTCACTTATATAGTTCAAGTTCAAGAAAGTTTAATGGTATAAACATGAATACATGTTTGTCGCCATTTACAATAACAGATGGCGATACACAAAGTAAATATAAATACAGAAAAGCATGAATACATGTAATATTAATTATCAGAGGATATTATACCTCAATATACAAAACACATGATATTATTATCATTTACAAAAAAAAAAATACATTGAAAATTCATTAAATAAGCTAACGATTAGTAATTATTCTAGATAGAGACTGTGCTCTTAATTTATCTGCATGATATAAATAGGCAGCCAGATTTATAGTAGCTGTTCAATGTCTTTAAGTACTACATATATATATTGGTATTGTCTTATAGACAAAAGTTTTTGTAGAAGTTAGGTGAAGACTTTGTGTATTGAGACAGTTGAAAGTTCAAGTAGGTTGTGGTTTAAAATAAAATAGAACGCTCAAACGAATTGTAATAAAGATGCATTTTTCTGAGTTGTTCATTTCATCGGGACCACAATTATCATTCAAAATGTACACGCAAACTTAAGGCTTCACAGCAATGTATGCATCACATTTCTGCGTACTCGTGAACCCTTGCATGGATATTTAGTGCACGAAACCGCTTGGCTTATACCGGTAGTTTAACAAAGTGTGCTGAATACTTGTTTAAACTCTACCATCTAAGGCACAGGTAACTGTATCATGAATAGATTATAAAAATATGAAAAAAAAAATTTAAAAATATTTTTAATTTTTTTTTTCATATTTTTATAATCTATTCATGATACAGTTACCTGTGATCTAAGGCCCCGTTTTATCAAACATCTTAGACTGTCCTATCTCCCTTTCTCAGCGGTAAAAGGCGTTTCTTCAATATTTTCTTAAGTTGAAGTGAGCTTTCTTAAAGGTAAGAACATGTGGCCGCTGACTAAATCTTGAATTTTAAGACTGTTGTGTGCTATGTACTAAATATTCGTAAATGATTCTTCAAGATATTCCCAGGTTTTTGTGCAGGGGCATAGCCAGCATTGAATGAATGTTACACACACAAGGAAGAACGAAGGGCTAACCTAAATGTCCGGCATTTTTTTAAAATCAGAACTAAAATGGAGAACTTTAAAATGATTTAAATTTGTATTTGAATCATGCATTTTATTTCAAAGCGCCGTGATTAAAGATTATTAGACATGATATTAGCTTTTGACTTAGATGACATGTTTGGCCATATGAATTGTATTTTTTACTTTTCAAATTAATTTTACGCACGTTTGTATACATGAGCGTATCGCTGATATAATAACTTGTTGACAGTATGATATTATTACGACCTGTACCGTGAAAGTATTGTTCTCTTTAAAATAAACTTTTTAGCACTTCTCTTTTACCTAGCATACGTGGGACGAATAGTCTTAATACATATTTTTAAAAAAAGCCAATACATATTAAAATGCATTTGGAATTTTCGTATTATAAATTGCTGTGCTCCAATTATCACGCTGAAATCGATAATCATTTGATCTGACCAGCTTGATTATAATTGGGGAGTTACGGTTGGATTGCCTAACAAACATCGACGTGCAAAAAAGTATTTTTGTGTGCAATTTGAGCGGTAATTTCGTAGCTTGATTGTGTCGTGTCTTCCTAGCTAAGAATCTTAAGAGACATAAGAAGGATGTTGATTAAACGAGGCCTTAGGGTTATAAAACTTGGGTATACCCTGTGTTAGCCTAGATAATCCTTAGCAGAAAGGTGTGCTTGTTAAGACAGTCTTCCTTCTATTACGTTACGTGCTAAAAAAGGGACAATTTGAAAGTTTTGTTTAATATAAAATGAGTTTTTAAAAGGTCGCTAGTTATGCGAAGTCAGATTGGTGCAAAGTTTTAACAATCATACTATCAAACCACGTTCCGTAATTTATGGTAAAGGTTGCCAGCCTGCTTAGCTCGCATGTGATCGCACTATGTTTGAGCCCTGGATTTTATATCTTCTATGTACAAAATGTTTGGGTATCACCAGGTTCTACAGGCGATTCGCCCACCCGGTTTATATAGTTTAGTGGTTAAAGCGTTTGTCATCTGATCAAGATGTTGTGAGTTCGAACCCCGAGCAAAGCTAACACTACATCCGTGACAATTTTGACAGAAGATATTGCATCCTATGTTTAAAATGTCCTGCACCCCTGAATCATGTGGGGTAGCTTGGTAGTAGCTTGTGCACAGGTAAAATGTGGTTAATTCTGGTTAAGGTCTAAATGAAGTTCAGGGAAGCTGGTTAGGATACTGCCCCCACGATAAAACAGAAACAGTGTTGAAAACTGCGTTAAACCCCGGATGAAACAAACATATGTAGGTGATTTCATTCAATTAGATAATTATTGTTTTATCGTTATTTGGTTACAGGTAACTTGACAATTGGAAACTGTCTTCAATCAAAGTTGTTAGTACGGTATACTTCAAGCATATGACTATATTTGGGAGATTTCGGTGAATCATTCTCAGCGATCAACTACCAACATGTATACTTCAAGTATATGACTATATTTGGGAGATTTCGGCAAATCATTCTCAGCGATCAACTACCAACATGTATACTTCAAGTATATGACTATATTTGGGAGATTTCGGCAAATCATTCTCAGCGATCAACTACCAACATGTATACTTCAAGTATATGACTATATTTGGGAGATTTCGGCGAATCATTCTCAGCGATCAACTACCAACACAGTTCAATTCAAGCTAGAACAAAAGTGACAGTCAGTGATGATGTGACATTTAATGGCTTCAAGGTAAGACTTCTATGATTGTGTAATACATGACACACTTGTTCTTTATAGATGAATTGGGTATCAAAAAAGTTTTTTGTTTTATCATACATGTGGTAAAACTATAAGTTTTAAGTTTTTTAAACAGTTAACATTGATATATAAATTTGCGTTCAAAATTCCTGGAGACTGAAATTGAGATATAGACAGACATAGACATATCTAAGCTAAATCGTGCTGTCCAATATGATTTATTACGCATGTTTATTGTCAGTAGCTGTATTACATGTTTACCAGCATCGTAGTACAATGAGGCATGTCAAGGCATTTCCCTCGGCTAGAATTACAGAGCAATGACACTAATGTGTTCAGTTAATTCCTTAATTATTACAAGCATTCATTCGATTGTGTTATAAACTTATATAAAGAACGCATCGAAAAATGTACACAATATTTGTTATAATATTATGCTCAGAGCACCATTCACCAAAGATTGTTTATGCATGATGTATAGTAAAAACAAAATAAACTATTGTTATAAAACTGCCATATATATATATATAACATCCATTATTTCGATAATTTTGGGTTGAAACATGGTTTATATGGCCTCCAAAAAACGCACCAGAGACGTCCAAGGTAAAAATAATTACGAGGAGGGGGAGGGGGTGGGGGGCATGCACCCGGATCCCCTAGAGTGACCCTGGACTGGAACTCATAGAGCGTCTCCCCTTAAATTTATGCGTTTCTGTTTTCTTAGCTTAGATTTATTTATGAAACGGATTGTAAGTCAGATTTCATATAATATTAAATAATCAATCACGTTTGGTCATTATGTGGTTACAAGTAACGTGGAAAATGGAAACTGTCTTCAATCAAAGTTGTTAGCACGGTATACTTCAAGTAATCTATATGACTATATTTGGTAGATTCCGGTGAAAATATCAAAAACAGTATGAATTAGACCAAAAGCAAGTCAGCAATATGTGACAACAAATTGATTCAAGGTAAGACTTTAATTATTAATTGTGTATTACATGATGGACTTGTTCTAACTTCTTAGTAAGCTAGATTGGGTATCAATAAAGATGTAAAGAAAGAAGAAAACAGTATGTTGGACATAAACCTTCTGTCTATTATTTATACGTTATGTACATAATAATCTTATTGTGTTAGTCAGTTACACACTTTGTCAGATACTTACATACATGGATAGTTGCATACATAGTCAGATACTTACATACTATGTCAGATACTTACATACTAAGTCAATACTTACATACATGGATAGTTGCATACATAGTCAGATACTTACATACTAAGTCAGATACTTACATACATGGATAGTTGCATACATAGTCAGATACTTACATACTAAGTCAGATACTTACATACTAAGTCAGATACTTACATACATGGATAGTTGCATACATAGTCAGATACTTACATACTAAGTCAGATACTTACATACATGGATAGTTGCATACATAGTCAGATACTTACATACTAAGTCAATACTTACATACATGGATAGTTGCATACATAGTCAGATACTTACATACTAAGTCAGATACTTACATACATGGATAGTTGCATACATAGTCAGATACTTACATACTATGTCAGATACTTACATACATGGATAGTTGCATACATAGTCAGATACTTACATACTATGTCAGATACTTACATACATGGATAGTTGCATACATAGTCAGATACTTACATACTAAGTCAGATACTTACATACTATGTCAGATACTTACATACATGGATAGTTGCATACATAGTCAGATCCTAACATACTAAGTCAGACACTTACATACTAAGTCAGATACATACTAAGACACATACATACTAAGTCAGATACATAGTAAGACACTTACATATTTAGTCAGATACATACATACTAAGTCAGTTACATACATACGAAGTCAGATACATACATACTAAGTCAGATACTTACAAACTAAGTCAGATACATACATACAAAGTCAGATACTTACATACTAAGTCAGATACATACATACTAAGTCAGATACATAGTAAGACACATACATACTAAGTCAGATATTTACATACTAAGTCAGATACATAGTCAGATACATACATACTAAGTCAGATACTTACATACTAAGTCAGATACTTACATACGAAGTCAGATACTTACATACTAAGTCAGATACATACATACGAAGTCAGATACATAGTAAGACACATACATACTAAGTCAGATACTTACATACTAAGTCAGATATTTACATACTAAGTCAGATACATAGTCAGATACATACATACTAAGTCAGATACTTAAATACTAAGTCAGATACCTATTCAGACACTTACATACTAAGTCAGATACATACATACTAAGTCAGATACTTACATACTAAGTCAGACACTTACATACTACGTCAGATACTTACATACCAAGTCAGACACTTACATACTAAGTCAGATACATACATACTAAGTCAGATACTTACATACTAAGTCAGACACTTACATACTACGTCAGATACTTACATACCAAGTCAGACACTTACATACTACGTCAGATACTTACATACCAAGTCAGACACTTACATACTAAGTCAGATACATACATACTAAGTCAGATACTTACATACTAAGTCAGACACTTACATACTACGTCAGATACTTACATACCAAGTCAGACACTTACATACTAAGTCAGATACATACATACTAAGTCAGATACTTACATACTAAGTCAGACACTTACATACTACGTCAGATACTTACATACCAAGTCAGATACTTACATACTAAGTCAGATACTTACATACCAAGTCAGACACTTACATACTACGTCAGATACTTACATACTAAGTCAGATACTTACATACTAAGTCAGACACTTACATACCAATTCAGACACTTACATACTAAGTCAGACACTTACATACCAAGTCAGACACTTACATACTAAGTCAGACACTTACATACTAAGTCAGACACTTACATACCAAGTCAGACACTTACATACCAAGTCAGACACTTACATACTAAGTCAGACACTTACATACCAAGTCAGATACTTACATACTAAGTCAGATACTTACATACTAAGTCAGACACTTACATACTAAGTCAGACACTTACATACCAAGTCAGATACTTACATACTAAGTCAGATACATACATACTAAGTCAGATACTTACATACTAAGTCAGATACTTACATACCAAGTCAGACACTTACATACTAAGTCAGATACTTACATACTAAGTCAGATACTTACATACTAAGTCAGACACTTACATACTATGTCAGATACTTACATACCAAGTCAGATACTTACATACTAAGTCAGATACTTGATACATCGACATTGTGAGGTTCAGTTACGTACAAAATGGCATTGTGGGGATCATTTCTAATTGTGGGGTGCGACTTGTGGGGATAAAAAAAACCGAAAAGATTAAAGCGTGCACCCCACAACATACCTCTCATGAGAACAACGTCCGTCCGTTAGCAATTTCGTGTCCGCTCTGTAACTCTTTAAGCATGTGAAGGATTTTAAAGAAAAGGAATTGTCCACCCCGTCCAGATGACGTGCAGTGTGCATGTTTCGGAAGGCTCGCTTCAGGATCACACTGAAGGGTCAAATATGACTTATTTCGTGTCTGCTCTGTAACTTTTTAAGCGTGTACGTATTTGTGCGTATGAAATTCCGTGGATAAATGAAAACATGCATATACATTTTTTTTATACATGCACGAAAAATACCCCCAAAATAATGTTTTATAGTATCAAATTTGCTCTATTTGTAGCATGGTGCAAAGATCTTGGATATCGCTCATTAACTAGATGCATCATCTGTATGATGCTGCGGTGAAAATGTTTTCCTACAATGCTCCTGTATTGATCAGATGCCTTCCTGAGGGTATGTACTAGTTTTATGGTCATGACTGTAGCATTGTTACTTTGCATATATAATATCTTTCAATTATGTTTAATACGGGCCCACTTTTTATGTTAAATTCATACACGTGTTCTTGAAGTAGAATTTCTGTCAGCTGATGGATCCTCATAAAAGCAGGACCATGGTTGCATTTGGTCTGAGATTGATCAGTTGTTTTAGTATTAAAAATTGATACATTACACGGAGCAACATACAATTAGCAAGTCACTTATGCATGTGTCAATGTTATCCCCCGGAGGTGGGGGCAGCAGGATTTTATAGGGGAATTGGACATTGTGGAATTTATCTGTCAAATTTCCCTCCCATGCATGTACAGATATTCCTGTCTTATTTCTTAGGGGTAGGGTTGTTTTGATGCGAAACATCCCTATATATGTAGTGTTTCATTACGGTGCTTAAAAATAACACGTCGTGAAAATAGGGGACTGTCTAAATTCCTGTCACCGATCCATATAAAACGGGTCAAGTCTATTCCCCGCTCTATGTGATGGCAGTTTTTATCAAATTATAAATTAAAAGTCCTGCTGCCTATTTCTCTGTGTATCTCCGCCACCCCCTCTGTGGAAAAACATTGAAAAGTGCATTACTTGGTTACATACAGCTAGCTGATTAACGTACAAATGGACAATCACTTATCAAGTTATATACACTTATTAACATACAATTAGCCAGTCGCCTACCAAGTAATATACACTAATTAACATATAACTAGCCAGTCGCTTACCAAGTAATATACACTAAGTAACATGCAATATTAGCCATTCACTTACCAAGTTACGTACACTAATAAACATACACTAATTAACATACAATTAGCCATTCACTTACAAAGTTATATACACTAATTAATTAAACATACAATTAGCCAGTCACTCACAAAGTTATATACACCAATTAACATACAATTAGCCAGTCGCCTACCAAGTAATATACACTAATTAACATACAATTAGCCATTCACTTACCAAGTTATATACACTAATTAACATACACTAATTAACATACAATTAGCCAGTCATTTACCAAGTCATATACACTAATTAACATACAATTAGTCATTCACTTATCAAGTTATATACACTAATTAACATACAATAAGTCATTCACTTACCAATTATATACACTAATTAACATACAATTAGTCGGTCACTTACCAAGTTACATACACCCTTGGGAAAGACATAATGTTGCCTTTGTTGACAAGTGGCTTTTCTTTGGAGGCCACTTTTTCTGTATAATCAATGACGGTTTTTAAAACATTGGTCTTTGTCCACAGGGTGGCCTTTATTCGGAGGCGGCCGCTTATACAGGTTTGACTGTTACTATGCAAGTATCCAACATCAAGTTACTTACCTATGGCCTCATAGACTTATACTTGTCTTGCAAGGGTGACTCTTCTAATTAGGTGCATGGTTTGTGAAGAGTCCATAACAGTTTTTTTATATAAAATCTGTAGATTATTGTATTACTGTATTCATGTTTAATTTAATGATGATATATTATGAACAATGTTTTATGATTTTCTTGTAGTGCCTGCACTTGTTATATTGTATATTAATGATAATGATATAATATAAACAATGTAGTATGATTTACTCATGGTGTCTGCACTGGTTATATTAGATAATTGATGATGATGATGATGATATAATATAAACAATGTATTATGATTTACTTATGGTGTCTGTACTGGTTATATTAGATAATTAATGATGATGATGCTATAATATAAGGATTTATGATTTTATTATGCTGGCTGCACTTATTGTATTAAATTATTGATGGTGAAAATGAAATATAGTCTAGTTAGATCATAAGGGCGACTCTTTCTTGAAAAGTCTGTTTATTGAGATTTCGCATTGAATCTCAAATGTGTGCATTTCTTTTAAATTCTAGTTTCTTCAAGATTGTTCTTAATTTGAATGTTTTTGTTCATCTTATGTTGAGATTGTTCTAAATTTGATTGTGTTTTTGTTCATCATAATTGAGATTATTCTAAATTTGATTGTGTTTTTGTTCATCATATGTTGAGATTGTTCTTAATTTGATTGTGTTTTTGTTCATCATATGTTGAGATTGTTCTTAATTTTATATATACCAATATATTAAGTTATTACATGACTTATGTTCAAAATTATTATCTCAAATGGCGAGGACAGATGTTTTAAATATTGTTTCCATGATTTTCTGTGAGAATTTTCAAAAACAATGACACTCCTTCGAGTTCTGCATTTTTATGTAAATTTAGCAGATGACTAAATGAGCACATGCCTTACTTGACACTTTATGCACTGGACACTTGACTAACTGGGCACTCGCTTTATTGGGCGCTTGCCTTACTTGACAATTGACTAACTGGGCACTTGACTTACTTAACACTTGACTAACTTAACACTTGACTAATTTGGCACTTGCCTTACTGGGCACTTTATTTACTGGACACTTGACTAATTGGGCACTTGACTTACTTAACACTAACTAACTGGACACTTGCCTTACTGGGCACTTTATTTACTGGACACTTGACTAACTCGACACTTGACTTATAACTGGACACATAACTTACTAAACACTTGACTAACTGGGCACTCGCTTTATTGGGCGCTTGCCTTACTTGACAATTGACTAACTGGGCACTTGACTTACTTAACACTTGACTTACTTAACACTTGACTAACTTAACACCTGACTAATTTGGCACTTGCCTTACTGGGCACTTGACTAATTGGGCACTTGACTAATTGGGCACTTGACTTACTTAACACTAACTAACTGGACACTTGCCTTACTGGGCACTTTATTTACTGGACACTTGACTAACTCGACACTTGACTTATAACTGGACACATAACTTATTAAACACTTGACTAACTGGGCACTTGCCTTATTGGGCACTTTATTTACTTGACACTTGACTTACTGGGCTCTTGCCCAGTTTACTCCAAACTTGATTTACTTGACACTTGACCTAATGGACACTGTATATAATGGACACCTAACTTACTGTACACAATGGACACCTAACTTACTGTACACTTGACTTAATTGACACTGTATTTAATGAACTTACTGGAAACTTGACTGACTAGAACTTTGATTTACTGGACACTCCACTTAATGGACACTCTATTTAATAAACATTTAACTTACAGCACACTTGACTTACAGCACACTTGACTTACTGGACGCTGTATTTTATTAACACTTGATTTACTGAAGATTATCTTAAAGGACACTTTACTTACAGGACACTTTACTGACTGGACACTTTACTGACAGGACACTTGATTTACCAGACACTTCCGTTTTTTTCTAAAGTGTATATATTTTTCATGTTGTATTATGTACTTCATATTGTTTACTACATTGTATATTGTTGTAATAGTTGACTCTTACACATTTTGTACCCCGTGTGGTATTTATACTTGGTACAACTTTTGCTGTGTTTCTGGTCTTTTTCTCCTGCTGCTTACTTTCTTGTAATGTATAAAATGTTTTTATTGAATGTACTTGATTTTTCAGATTATATTGTTAAAATATTGTAATAGGACACCCTTACACATTTTGTTCCGCGTGTAAAGTATGTGATACTTATGAAAATTTTGCCGTGCTGGGCATTTTTTTTTTTTTTTTTTTGCTTTACCTGCAATATATATACTTTGATGTTTTTCCGATTCCTTTGCTTGCTTATTTTGTTATTCAACTTTGTGTATAAAATTTACTTTCATATTTTTTCTTTGCTTGTTATACTGTGATCTGTTGTCTTGGTAATAAAATTGTGTTTTCTTATTCCGTGACAAATCTAAATTTCTGAATAAAAAATGCTAACAAAAAAGCATAGCTTGAACTTTATTTATACAAATTATTCATACATGATATGACAAATGCAAATCCAAGCAGTATGTTCTAATATTTTGAGATAAATTGTACCCAATGTTCCTGTATTTTGTCAAGTTCATCACAAAACTACTTCTTGCTGAACAAATCCCAACATCAGAGGTAGACATCTTGGTTCTACAATAAAATAATAACAATATTTAGATGTTAGAATGTAACACGCACCTAATCAAATTAAGAATACATTCGAACAAGAATTTCAGACAGAATTGTTTTCAATATACCTACTAGTAAATAAATCAAGCACAGCAAGAGAAACAAATGTCTACACAATGTACGGACGGACAATCACTATATGTCAACTGTATTGTAAGTAAGTACATAAAATGTATCTGTCTAAGCTTTCATGTACACATAATAGATGCCTTGGCATAAAAGTTAATTAGGTTAATATTTGTTTATAGACGCCTTAACATCCGTGGTCATATGGCGTCTTTTGAATATAGATTATTTTATTTCTAAAAAAACATAAATTTATATAGTAAAATGATTTTTTTTTATAAATTTTGTTAAAAGCCTTGGCATAAAATGTTGTAAAGAATTGCATTGGCCAGGAATCATTTATCCAAACATGTAGTTTTATTGACAACTTGATCAAACAAATATTGAAATGAACTTTTTATTTAAATACTAATGTATTTATTAACAATGCAGAATGAATGGAAAGAAGAAGATACAAACTCTTATCATAAAGGAAATATTTCTTTAACCTAATTGTTTGTATTCCATTGTTGTGCTGACAAATTTCATAGTTAACTACATGTTTATATAAATACTATCAAAGATTCCATCCAGCATCACCTATAAAAACATCAGATACAAAATAAAATAAAATAGAAGTAACTTCATACAGACATTAGTATTATATAAAACCATTACATACGATACTATCACACAGCTACACATATAAAACATTACATACATAGCTACACATATAAAACATTTCATTCATATATAGCTACACATACTTATCATTACATACATATATAGCCACACATATATAATGTAACATATATACATAGCCACACATTTAAAACGTAACATACATACATAGCCACACATATAAAAAACGTAACATACATACTCGTACATAGCCACACACACAAAACATAAAATACATACATAGCCACACATATGAAACATAAGAAACATATATAGCCAAATAAATAAAACATTACATACATGCATAGCAACACACATAAAATGTAACATTAAAATGTAACATACATATGAAATGTAACAAACATTGTGTTTGACTATGAGACTGTGTGTTTGTGAAACTGTGTGTTTGTGAGACTGAATGTTTGTGAGACTGTATGTTTGTGAGACTGTATGTTTGTCAGACTGTATGTTTGTGAGACTGTGTGTTTGTGAGACTGCATGTTTGTGAGACTGTATGTTTGTGAGACTGTATGTTTGTGAGACTGTGTGTTTGTGAGACTGCATGTTTGTGAGACTGTATGTTTGTGAGACTGCGTGTATGTTTGTGAGACTGTGTGTATGTTTGTGAGACTGTGTGTATGTTTGTGAGACTGTATGTTTGTGAGACTGTATGTTTGTGAGACTGTGTGTTTGTGAGACTGTATGTTTGGAAGATTGTATGTTTGTGAGACTGCGTGTTTGTGAGACTGTATGTTTGTGTGACTGCATGTTTGGAAGATTGTATGTTTGTGAGACTGTGTTTATGTTTGTGAGACTGCGTGTATGTCTGTGAGACTGCATGTTTGTGAGACTACATGTTTGTGAGACTGTATGTTTGTGAGACTGCATGTTTGTGAGACTGCATGTTTGTGTGACTGCGTGTTTGTAAGACTGCATGTTTGTGAGACTGTATGTTTGGAAGATTGTATGTTTGTGAGACTGTGTTTATGTTTGTGAGACTGCGTGTATGTCTGTGAGACTGCATGTTTGTGAGACTACATGTTTGTGAGACTGTATGTTTGTGAGACTGCATGTTTGTGAGACTGCATGTTTGTGTGACTGCGTGTTTGTAAGACTGCATGTTTGTGAGACTGTATGTTTGTGAGACTGTGTGTTTGTGAGACTGTATGTTTGTGAGATTGTATGTTTGTGAGACTGTGTGTATGTTTGTGAGACTGTGTGTATGTTTGTGAGACTGTGTGTTTGTGAGACTGTATGTTTGTGAGACTGTATGTTTGTGAGACTGCGTGTATGTTTGTGAGACTGCGTGTATGTTTGTGAGACTCTGTGTATGTTTGTGAGACTGCGTGTTTGTGAGACTGCATGTTTGTGAGACTGCATGTTTGTGAGACTGTATGTTTGTGAGACTGTGTGTTTGTGAGACTGTATGTTTGTGAGATTGTATGTTTGTGAGACTGTGTGTATGTTTGTGAGACTTAGTGTATGTTTGTGAGACTGTGTGTATGTTTGTGAGACTGTGTGTATGTTTGTGAGACTTTGTGTATGTTTGTGAGACTGCATGTTTGTGAGACTGTATGTTTGTGAGACTGTGTGTTTCTGAGACTGTATGTTTGGAAGATTGTATGTTTGTGAGACTGCGTGTTTGTGAGACTGCGTGTTTGTGAGACTGTATGTTTGTGAGATTGTATGTTTGTGAGACTGTGTGTATGTTTGTGAGACTGTGTGTATGTTTGTGAGACTGTGTGTATGTTTGTGAGACTGTGTGTATGTTTGTGAGACTGCGTGTATGTCTGTGAGACTGCATGTTTGTAAGACTGCATGTTTGTGAGACTGTATGTTTGTGAGACTGCTAGTTTGTGAGACTGCGTGTTTGTGAGACTGTATGTTTGTGAGACTGTATGTCTGTGTGACTGCGTGTTTGTAAGACTGCATGTTTGTGAGACTGTATGTTTGTGAGACTGTATGTTTGTGAGACTGCGTGTTTGTGAGACTGTATGTTTGTAAGACTGCGTGTTTGTGAGACTGCATGTTTGTGAGACTGTATGTTTGTGAGACTGCATGTTTGTGAGACTGCGTGTTTGTGAGACTGTATGTTTGTGAGACTGTATGTTTGTGAGATTGTATGTTTGTGAGACTGTATGTTTGTGAGACTGTGTGTTTGTGAGATTGTATGTTTGTGAGACTGCGTGTATGTTTGTGAGACCGTGCGTATGTTTGTAAGACTGTATGTTTGTGAGACTGCATGTTTGTGAAACTGTGTGTTTGTGAGACTGTGTGTTTGTGAGAATGTATGTTTGTGAGACTGCGTGTTTGTCAGAATGTATGTTTGTGAGAATGTATGTTTGTGAGACTGCATGTTTGTGAAACTGTGTGTTTATGAGACTGTGTTTGTGAGACTATGTTTGTGAGACTGCGTGTTTGTCAGACTTGTGTTTGTGAGACTGTGTGTTTGCCAGACTGTGAGTTTGTCAGACTATGTGTTTGTGAGACTGTGTGTTTGCCAAACTGAGTTTGTGAGACTGTATGATTGTCAGACTGTGTGTTTGTCAGACTATTTGTTTTTGTGAGAATTAGTGTTTATCAGACTATATGTACGTTGTCAGACTATATGTGCGTTTGTCAGACAGTATGTATGTCTCTCAGACTATATGTGTGTTTGTCAGACAGTATGTATGTTTGTCAGGCTATATGTGTGTTTGTCAGACAGTATGTATGTCTCTCAGACTATATGTGTGTTTGTCAGACTATATGTATGTTTGTCAGGCTATATATATGTTTGTCAGGCTATATATATGTTTGTCAGGCTATATGTGTGTTTGTCAGACAGTATGTATGTCTCTCAGACTATATGTGTGTTTGTCAGACTATATGTATGTTTGTCAGACTATATGTGTGTTTCTCAGACTATGTGTGTTTCTCAGACTATATGTGTGTTTCTCAGACTATGTGTGTTTCTCAGACTATATGTGTGTTTTTCAGACTATATGTGTTTTTTTTTCAGACTATATGTGTGTTTGTCAGACTATATGTATGTTTGTCAGGCTATATATATGTTTGTCAGGCTATATATATGTTTGTCAGGCTATATATATGTTTGTCAGGCTATATGTGTGTTTGTCAGACAGTATGTATGTCTCTCAGACTATATGTGTGTTTGTCAGACTATATGTATGTTTGTCAGACTATATGTGTGTTTCTCAGACTATGTGTGTTTCTCAGACTATATGTGTGTTTCTCAGACTATGTGTGTTTCTCAGACTATATGTGTGTTTTCAGACTATATGTGTTTTTTTTTCAGACTATATGTGTTTGTCAGACTATATGTATGTTTGTCAGACTATATGTATGTTTGTCAGACTATATGTGTGTTTGTCAGACTATATGTATGTTTGTCAGACTATATGTGTGTTTATCAGACTATATGTGTTTGTCAGACTATATGTGTGTTTGTCAGACTATATGTATGTTTGTCAGACTATATGTGTGGTTGTCAGACTATATGTATGTTTCTCAGACTATGTGTGTTTGTCAAACTATATGTATGTTTGTCAGACTATATGTATGTTTGTCAGACTATATGTGTGTTTATCAGACTATATGTGTTTGTCAGACTGTTTGTGTGTTTCTCAGACTATGTGTGTTTGTCAGACTATATGTATGTTTGTCAGACTATATGTATGTTTGTCAGACTATATGTATGTTTGTCAGACAGTATGTGTGTCTCTCAGACTATATGTGTGTTTGTCAGACTATATGTATGTTTTTCAGGATATATGTATGTTTCTCAGACTATGTGTGTGTTTCTCAGACTGTATGTGTGATTGTCAGATGATATGTGTGTTTGTCAACTGGATGTGTATTTGTCAGTCTGTATGTGTGTAGACTATATACTAAAAATCTTATACATACCACTGATTTCTGTAGCCATCTAGTGTTCAAGTTTCCACTTTGCACAGATAAAAGTCAATATTTTTCCTGCATTCAATTCTGTTCCATGTCTGCACTCAAGGCTCTGAAGTACTTCCAAAATCCTTCTGCCTAGGAATAATTTCAAATACATTTATTTTGATAAAAAATTCAAAAAGCTACTTCCTAAGATTTTGTTCATACTAGGTTGACATCCATTGGTTTCTGGCTTAAAATTTTGATTGTCAACCAATTTCCATACTATACAACATTATAGGGTTGAATATTTTCAGCTATAAGCAACACAGTATTGAATGCCAGGTTCAAGTCGGCTTCTGGCCTTAACTATTTCAAGTTTAAAAAAAAATATCTTGATGGTTTTATAATATGGTACAGTACTGTCAGAGATTTCCAGATAGATATTAATCATGACTTTTTACTGACTGTTTTATATAAAGTTTTAAGTCAATATAATAATCGCCTACATTCAGATCATAAGACATAATTATAATTAACTTACCATGAAGGTGATGAACAATAAATGAAAAGTCAATAAGCAGTAAATTTTACAAGAAAGTTTAAGATGGTACTCTTTTGAAGGTGGAAATCCACACTGAACAAGGTCTATAATCACGTGACATATTGTTTTGATTCCCGAGGGTCGAGATGAATGTTTGAAGGTAAGTCATATCACAGACGAAAAGTAGATCTAATAAATGAGTGATTTCATTTTCCATTTTCCCCCAGTTCTGACAACCATACAAAAAAATTAAACATTTCAATCTTACAAGCATATTTTTATGAAACGCACACAAACATAGTCTAATGTCAAGAAATTTGCTGTTGCATGCGGGGAACAAGGTAAGGATTAATGCAGAATGCAGGAAAATAGGTTTACTGCTCGCTGGTATAAGACTGAAATACTGTTGAAAGCAGGTTCATCAGTTGTTTAACATCCCATGTGACAGCTATGGTCATTTCAGGGTCGTGACCTTCCGATTATTAGTCCATCCCATTTAACCACTAGACCACCAATCTACCCTAAACACTGCTAAATAATTTTTTTTTGTCAATATTTTGTTTATAGATGCCTTAACATCTTAAATAATCAATCTTTAACATGGAAAATTAGATAATGTTAAGACTATGTAACATTTAAAACACCTACATTGGACTGTTGGGCAGGTCTTCACTTTTTAACACACTCCTGGCTTCATAACAGTTAATTATAATCATTCATATGATCCATTCCTAGAATTGCTTTCTGTTCTTGTTGCTGTCAGCTGTGGATATAAAGCAAACACTGATATCATTGGTCCGTTAAAGGCTATAATTGTAAACAAGAGGGCCATGATGGCCCTATAAATGCTCACCAGGAGAAAAGGTCATTTGGAGATTAACATTGTTGAATTTTTCTATACGAGTCTAAGTAAGATCAAGTGACCGATCTGGGCCGTTTTTTATCCCGTGGCCATTATATGAACAGATTTAAAAGAGGTCCATTAGACAAAGCTAGATACCAAATATCTTAGCTCTAGGCCTTGTGGTTTCGGAGATTTTTTTTAATTTTCCTATATAAAATAGAATAAACCCCAGGGCAGGGCTAATTTTGACCCTGGGCCATAATTTGAACAAACTTGGTAGAGGTCCACTAGACAATGCCACATACAAAATATCTAAGCTCTAGGCCTTGTGGTTTCGGAGAAGAAGATTTTTTAAATTTTCCTATATAAGTCTATATAAATCAAGTGACCCCCGGGGCGGGGCCAATTTTGACCCAAGGGCAATAATTTGAACAAACTTGGTAGAGGTCCACTAGACTATGCTACACACCAAATATCAAAGCTCTAGGCATTGCAGTTTTTGACAAGAAGATTTTTTAATTTCCTATATAAGTCTATGTAAAATCAAGTTACCCCCAGGGAGGAGCCAATTTTGACCCCAGGGGAATAATTTGAACAAACTTTGTAGAGTTCCATTAGACAATGCTACATACCAAATATTTCAGCTCTAGGCCCTGTGGTTTCAGACAAGAAGATTTTTTAAGTTTTTTCTATTTGTTGCCATAGCAACCAGAATTTTTAATGAAATTTAATTTTTTGAACAACTTTGAAAGGGGACCTCCCAAGGATCATTCCAGCAAAGTTTGGTTGCAATCAGCATAGTGGTGTAGGAGGAGATGTTGTTTTAAGTAAACATGGACGCCACGTAATCGTAACGACGCACGATGGACGCAGGGCGATCACAAAGCTCACCCTGAGCACATTCGTGCTCTGGTGAGCTAAAAATTCAAACACTGTGTCCAGCTAACAAATGTTTAGATTTAAACTAAGATGCTGCATTCAACAAACACATGCTTGACTAAATATAACGAAGTTCCTACAGGTATACACCACATTTAGTATTTACAAAACAGTGACGCCTCAAATATGTATTGAAAAATAGTACCACTTGTTGTATAAGTGTACACTGCAGACTTCATCAAAGGTTCATCAAAATAATTCATCAAAAGTTTATGCACCTAAGATTCATGAACTGTTCATTAGCTAAGGTCCATGAACAATTCATGAAGTTTATTGAACTATTCATGAACATAATCAGTTCATGAAAATTTCTTGAACAATTCATACTTTTTATGATTTTTTTCATCAAGGTTCATCAAAATAATTCATCCATAGTTCATGAACCTAAGTTTCATGATGTTCATCAACTGGAGTTTATGAAGCTGTTCATGAACATCACCAGTTCATGAAATTTCACAAATTGTTTATCAATGTTCATCAAATGTTCATGAAAATAATTCACCTAAGTTTCATGAACTGTTCTTCAACTGAAGTCCATAAAGTCCATAAACAATAAAGCTTCATTCACCAGGAAAAGTTCATAAACCAAGTGTCTAATTTGTATGTCATTAATAAATTCATGAACTATTCATGAATATGCTCATGAACATTTCGTGAACTGTTTGTCAAATTCTTGACAGAGACAGGCTTTTATTTTTCTAAAGTTGGTTTTATCTAACATATTTAAACTTCGTTCCTGACAGTACTCTCAGTGCTTTGTTTTTTTAAATGATTGTGTGTTTCAAATAAAAGCAACTGCCCTATAAATGTACCAAAAAGTGTGATTAATAAACAGAATCAGTACAGGTACGCGCAGTGCTAGACGTAACAGTAAAAAGTAGTTAACCAAGAAATTGCCATAGATGGTATAGAAAAGGGTATAATCTAGTAAACCAGAAATAACCCAATTAAAAATGGTGTATATTGTATAAATGGTTAAGGTCCATTCAAGGTTGAATAATATGGGAGAATTGGGAATGGTCCAAGGCAACAACAGTATAAACATCAAAAGCATTCTAGTATGCACTGTTGCTGCTATAAATGAAACAGTGACAGATAAAATTCTAGTTAATTAAGAAATAACCCATTTATGTTAATACAAGTCCTAATCTGGACATGGTCAACTGAAGGTTCAGTGAGTGATGAAACAGTCAAGTCTAGTCAGCCTTATACAGATATATGGGCAGACTATCAAACAGTCAAGTCAATCACTATGTAAAAATTTCATTGAGACATTCATGTTAATAATTTGATGGTTTTTCAGTCAAACAGTAAATCAATTTCAAATAGCAAAGATTATAATTCAACCACATTACATGGCCATAGGAACCAGGGAGGGAGGGCCTAGGGAGGGGGCAACTCTCCCCCAAATGATTTTCAGCTGTAATGATAATCTAAAAGACCTTTATTATTCTCCCCCCTATTGTTAGCCAAAATCTTAAATAAGCCCCCACCCCCTCAATCTGTTATTGCTTCCTAAGGGCCTGTAAATATTCATTATAACATTGAAGCAACCTCATGGGTCTCTTAATATACATGTGCTGACAAAAAGCATGAAAATTGCATGGTAAATATTACAACATACATATAATATGGGTCATATCAAAGTATTCAACTAAATTAAACTGTATGTGACCACAAAATATTCAATAAAGAATTTAGTACTTGAATTAAAATAACTCAACAACTATGAAATAGAAGAAAATTAAACCAACAATTTAATAGCAATGTACCTTCATTTGCAGAATTAAGAATGCATAATTACATTGTTTCAAACTCACATACTTTTGACTAAATTAATAATTTTATTGCTTTGATACAAAAAAGATTGAAAACTGAACAGAGGTAAAATCAACCTACCATGTGGCTGTCTGCTAACAAACTGATAGAAAACTGGTTCTCCTAACAAACATGTGTTCACTTTTTCAAAAAGCATGAAATTCATGGCAAAAACAAGTTGACAAAATGGGGTGATAGGAAAGCACTGGATTGTTTTTAACTGAACACATTTTGATGTGTAATCAAGAAGGATTAAAACTAGAAATACAGTGAAAGCCCTATAATTAGACTACAGATTATCTGAAAACATGGTGTTGCCCTAAATGAATTTGTTTGGTCCTAATTTTTTCTCCATGTATTTCAATGTTAGATAACCTTGATTGTCCAAATTGTGTAATCTGAATACCATGGCTTATCTGAAGTGCAACACAGTCCGCAAAAACATTTAAGTGCATATTTTTTTACACCTGTAAGCTGAAGATGACACTCATAAAAAAGACTTGGATGATTAACTTTTAATTTTGGGTTTATTAATAAATTGCATTAATGATTTCATAATTTGACTTTAATAATATTTTTCAGTTTAGTAGGATGAGGAAAATAATGTAACCGATTCGGCTCAAACCTGTGACCTCCTGCTTGCAAGTCATATGCTCTACCAACTGAGTTAACCTAGCTCTCACTGATAGGGTTCCAGCTCAGCTACCAATCATGTCTCTTCATGTGAGAAAGTAGGCAGTTACTTACGGAGGATTGGAGTCTAGTACTGGCTCTTCCCAGGTATGATGATTAGGTGACCTTTCTGCCTCATATCAACTCTTGACTGCTTAAAAGGGGTGTAAAACTAAAAAAAAAAATTCAAAATCATTCAGCGTTGGAAAATGAATTCAAACACAATAAACCCAAGCAAAGGACCCGGCAACAGGGGTATAGCCAAATCATTTTCTGTAAGACTTTTTTATCAAGACTGAGCAATCCAGGGAAGACCAAGACATGGGGATGGATGGGATATCTAAATCAGTCAATTTTGTTTATATATATAATTATGTTGTTAACATGCATACATCTTAATTTATTTGGAATAGATCTCCCTTAATTTTCTCCCTTATAGATTTCGGTCCGGCTGATTCCTAAGAATCGAGGTTTTACTGTCCTTAACAACCCTAGTAAAATAAACTGACCAGTGTCAGCTTTTATGTGTACTCAACAGATGATTGGGATGTGTTTAAAGTAAATGTAACATGTACATTTATGATTAAAAACAAGAAATAATCTGATGTTTTTCACCTCCGGGATAAAAAGGTGGTGGGCTCTTAGAAAGAGGGGGGGGGGGGGGGGGGTATATAAATACCCTCCAACATAAACTTATCATAAGTTATCACTATTTGATCAATCTCATGATTTAAAAAAAAAAAAAAAATTAATTGGAAGGGAATCTTACTATAGACTATTATCTTATTATTAATAAGAAGAAATGGTATAAAGCCATAAAAAGCTTGTTTATGATAAAGCTATAAAAATGTTTTAAATATTTCTAATTACAAGCTTGTTAAAATAGGGTACCGGTAGGTAGGTCGGGATTTTTATTCACTCTAGAAATCATGATGAAAGGTAAAGTGAGGAATTGATCATCTGGGCCTAAATAATAAGTTTGGGGTCTAGTTAAGCTTTGAACAAGAAAGTCTGACAGACGGAAAGACGGACATTTAAGTAGCGACTAAATGACCTCCCTTAGTGGAACATAAAAATATCATTGATCATTCAGAATTACCTCTGAATAAGGACCAACTGTCAATAAAAGCCACAACAAATCTTTCTCAAAGGTGACCTTTGTACACAGATTTAACTGTAATTTACCTGTAACAAATATGGTACAGACAGGCCTACCAGCAGACCCAAATAAAACAGAAGGTTTAAAAAGGTTTCAGCACAGCAAAATAAAGTCTTTTGTCGGGAGTTTTAAAAGTCCTTAAATGAAGCTAATATTATATAAATACATAGGAGGGACATGTTGACTTCCTAGTGTTGAACGTGCATTAAAAGTTTTTTTGTAAGGTTACAGAGCCTTCTGCTACAGCCTTAAGAATTCCTCTTGCAAAAAATTAAGGGCAGAGGGTTTGTCATAATTGGTTACAGATGGACATACATTGTATTGTGTCTTTATGCTTAAACTTAAGGTATATTAGTTAAAGTCTCCTTATAAATCAAGAAAAATGAACAGCATAATTTGTTACAATAAAAATATTAAATGCGGAGATAATATTTAAATAATAATAAAACCATACAAGTACTATCAAAGTATTAAAATTGATTAACATATTGCATCTTGCATAAAATTATTTTTCATAAAAAAATTTTTTATAGTGATACTATATAAATTCTACTTTCAATTTGCAGGATATAGTTGGCATACTGCAAAAGCCCCAGTCCCAAATACCTAGCCAGGTACTTTGAAGTTACAGGAAAGGGGTGAGGCGTGTACCGGTGTAACAGGCCATTTCCCCTCTGGCCTCTTTTTCTGTGTGGCCTTAAGGGGGGGGGGGGGGGGGGGAGAAATGGCCAAGGGAAAAAAGGCCTAGGTAAATCTTTCCCCAGGGAAAATCTGACCACGGGAAAAAATAGATTGTAGACTGTTACACAAGTGCTTTACACTGGACAAGAACGAGGAAAAACTATTAGAAAAGAGTAGGGAAAGAAATGCCTGGCCCTCCTGTATCTTTTCTTCCCTCTCTTTTTGGCAGCTCTGAGATTACCATGGCTGTCGATTGGGCTGTTAAACAACATGAGTAAACTGCAAAAGTGAACTGAGTTTTGCTGACCCATGTACAGTGCAATCTCTCCAAAGCAACACCCTTTGGGAGTAGCAAACTTATATTGCTGTTTAGAGGGTGTTGCTTTAAAGAGGTTAATGTAACAGTTAATAGTGCAGTGGGAAAAACATGCCATTGTTGAAGGGAGGTTTTTGCTCAAAAGAGGGCCTCTTTTGGGAGGTTGTACTGTACATGCTATTTAAGATGTCCTTAAGTCCCAAATGATAAGGTAATTTTGATGCATCTCAGGAATGGCAAGTGAGCATTAAAAGATAGCCATGTCCATTGGACTGTCCCAGAATGTCTCGTAAATGGTTTCCCTTAAAAATAACTTTTTTATTTTGCAGGCACTTGTATAACATCAAAATACACATTTTGTTTTAATGTTGTTGAATTTCTTTTATTTATTGTCCTGTTTATTTTGTAGTATAATCATACTCTTCTGCAACTGTAAGCAGCAACATCCATATTCTCTGGACACATTTTTTGTTTGTCATAAATCATTAATAATTAAATTTAAGATTAATGATTACCCTATGTATATTTATCTATGCATGCAAGCTTAAAATCATGTTTTAGGGTTGGAAACAAGCTTGTCACTGGGGCACTCTTATGGGAACTGGGAAGAGGCATTCAGGACCAAAAAAGACCAGGCCAGGGTTTAGAGATGATAACAAACTATATTGATTTGTTGAGGTCCATGCCACCAATTGCTGTAAAGTCTCAATGAAACTACATTTAGTTCAATGAAACTTCTTATGATGAAACGGAGGGGTAGGATGAGTACAGGTGTAGGCCATCTAGGCCAATTTCCCCCCCCCCCTAATAGTAACAGTATTGCATTATGATTCTAGGCCATTTCTTCCCCCCCTGGGCAACTTTTCCCCCCTAATTATAACATTATTGCATTATGATTCTAGGCCATTTCTTCCCCCCCTGGGCAACTTTTTCCCCCCTAATAATAACATTATTGCATAATGATTCTAGGCCATTTCTCCCCCCCCTAGGCAACTTTTCCCCCCCTAATAATAACAGTATTGCATTATGATTCTAGGCCATTTCTTCCCCCCCCCCCTGGGCAACTTTTTCCCCCCTAATAATAACATTATTGCATTATGATTCTAGGCCATTTCTTCCCCCCCTGGGCAACTTTTTCCCCCCAAATAATAACATTATTGCATTATGATTCTAGGCCATTTCTTCCCCCCCTGGGCAACATTTTCCCCCGTAATAATAACATTATTGCATTATGATTCTAGGCCATTTCTTCCCCCCCTGGGCAACTTTTTCCCCCCTAAAAATAATATTATTGCATTATGATTCTAGGCCATTTCTTCCCCACCTAGGCCACTTTTCCCCCCTAATGATAACAGCATTGAATAATGATTCTAGACCATTTCTTCCCCATCTAGGCCATTTTTCCCCCCTATTAATAACAGCATTGAATAATGATTCTAGGCCATTTCTTCCCCATCTAGGCCATTTTTCCCCCCTATTAATAACAGTATTGCACCCTAATAGTAACAGTATTGCATTATGATTCTAGGCCATTTCTCCCCCCCTGGGCAACTTTTCCCCCCTAATAATAACATTATTGCATTATGATTCTAGGCCATTTCTTCCCCCCCTGGGCAACTTTTTCCCCCCTAATAATAACATTATTGCATTATGATTCTAGGCCATTTCTTCCCCCCCTTGGCCACTTCCCCCCCCCCTAATGATAACAGTATTGCATTATGATTCTAGGCCATTTCTTCCCCATCTAGGCCATTTTTCCCCCTAATGGTAACAGCATTGAATAATGATTCTAGACCATTTCTTCCCCATCTAGGCCATTTTTCCCCCCTATTAATAACAGCATTGAATAATGATTCTAGGCCATTTCTTCCCCATCTAGGCCATTTCCCCCCCCCCCCCCCCTATTAATAACAGTATTGCATTATGATTCTAGGCCATTTGTTCCCCATCTAGGCCACTTTTTCCCCCATATAATAACAGTATTGCGTTATGATTCTTGGCTATTTTTACCCTCTTGGCCCCTTTTCCCCTGTCTTCAGAAATACTATACATTATTGGCTAGTTTTTCTCTCTTGGCCACTTTTCCCCTTGTCTTCAGAAATACTATACATTATTGGCTAATTTTGACCCTCATGGCCAATTTTCCCCCTAACTTAAATTCTGAAATAAAGCTAACCATTATATTAATTGGTTACATTTTTGGTCACATTTTCCACTCTTGCAGCTCAGAAATATAAACATGAAGACATAAGTATAAAATCAGAAATATGAACATAAAGACATAAGTATAAACTCATAAATAACCTTCAGAAGTAAGTATAAACTCGGAAGTATGTACTATAGAAGTAAATATAAACTCAGAAATATGAACTTACAGAAGTAAATATAAACTCAGAAATATGAACATAAAGACATAAGTATAAACTCAGAAATATGAACATAAAGACATAAGTATAAACTCAGAAATAACCTTCAGAAGTAAGTATAAACTCAGAAGTATGTACTATAGAAGTAAATATAAACTCAGAAATATGAACTTACAGAAGTAAATATAAACTCAGAAATATGAACATAAAGACATAAGTATAAACTCATAAATATGAACATAAAGACATAAGTATAAACTCAGAAATAACCTTCAGAAGTAAGTATAAACTCAGAAGTATGTACTATAGAAGTAAATATAAACTCAGAAATATGAACTTACAGAAGTAAATATAAACTCAGAAATATGAACTTACAGACATAAGTATAAACTCATAAATATGAACATTAAGAAGTCAGTATAAACTCAGAAGTATGAACTGCAGAAGCAAATATAAACTCAGAAATATGAACATAAAGACGTAAGTTTAACTCAGAAATATGAACTTACAGACGTAAGTATCAACTTAGAAAGTATAAACTCAGAAAAAGGAGCATACAGAAGTAAATACATACACAGAAAATTGAACATACCAAAGTAAATATAAATTCAGAAATTTGAACATACTTAAGTAAATACATACTCAGAAATTTGAACATACAGAAGTAGATATAAACTCAGAAATATGAACATACAGAAGTAAATATAAACTCAGAAATATGAACATACAGAATTGAATATAAATTCAAGACTGAAGTATAAACTCAGAAATATGAACAAACAGATGTTAAGAGAAAGATGTAGATATACAAATGAAAAAATCAGGGGGGAAAAAGTGGCCTAGAGGGGGGAGAAATGGCCTAGGCCAATTTTTCCATGGGGAAAAAGTGGCCAGGGAGGAAAGAATGGCCTGTTACACCGGTACTAAAAGGCTGAATTATTTAATGCTTGTATACCTAAAGTTACCCTCTATTGAGAACTTCAATCCTAATCAGGCACTCCAGGAATGAATGGTATGATTTTGAAGCTATTAATGCTTATTCTTAGCTCAAAAAAGAATGTTTTAGTAAGTTACTCTCAGACACTAGTGCTTAATGTAGAATTAAGTGTAAATGTATTCTTAATGAACAAAAAATAAATACATACTTGTATAAGATCTTTGTCACGAAATCATTGTCTAACCTTAAGCAATACTCGCTATCAGAAATATGTATTTATGCCTTAAATTTACTAGGTTACACCATCAGGTAGAAGTAGGAGGCTGGACTGTAGTAAACCTGTGCTAGCGGCCACCTTCAAGGCCACCCTGTGAATAAGGGCCATTCTTCTAAAAAACGTTATTTAGTACAAAATGGCCTTCAATTAAAGGCCACCTGTCAATAAAGGCCACATTTTGTCTTTCCCATGGGTGGCCTTTGTTCACAGGTTTGACTGTGTAACAGTACTGTGACAGCTACATCTCACACACTATGCTCAGAATCCATCTCAGTTAACAATGACACCAGACCAGAAGACAAAATTGTCATGTAATGCCAACATCAGTGATTTTTTCACCTTTAAGGGAAAGAAGGAGGGCTTTTAGAAAGGGAAAAATAGCATGTTGAGGGGTAAAAGGTTAAACAATAACATAGCAAAGCAAACATATTCTCCTTACAATTTATTACCAATAGGTTATAACCTTGATGGATGCATCCAAAGATCTTATCCTACAGTTCATGCAATTCAATGATCTTTTTTATACATGTCAAAAAAAAAAAATTCCCTGAAGTTTTTTTTATGAATTTAGGGAAAATATCAAATGTCCAGAGCTTAAAAAGATTTTTTTAAGAATGTATAAATAAATTCAAAAAGAAAAAAAATTCAACATGCCTTGAAAATTACACACTACAGTTTGCACTGCCAAATGGCAAAATTGGTTGCAGTATCAGAAGGAGATTTTAAACTAGTCAAACTATCTTGACTCATGTGTTCATTTTATGTCGAAATAAATCTATCTATCTATCTATCTATCTATCTATCTATCTACTGGACAGGAATCATCATTCATCATGTTGAATTTAGAGACATAAGTCAGCTGGATGTTTTGGTGTTTTAATATGCCCTTTATTTTAAGATCAGGGGCATGTTGTTGGCCTGTCTGTCTGTTTGTACCAGAATTTAACCTTGCCTATAAAATCAAAACACTTCTACCTACAATCATCAAACTTCATATGTTGGTTCCTCATGATAACCTCTACAAGACCTGTGCATTTTCAGGTCAGTAGGTCAAAGGTCAAGATCACACAGAGGGGGCATTGTGCTCTTCATATATTTACTGTATTGATAAACTTCATGAAAACAACACACATACATAATATCAAATGTCTAAACATTAACCGATGACATTGATTATTTATCTGAACTTTGACAGTAAATTTCTACAGGGTCAAGGATCGGTCTCCAATCTCAAATCTCCTAACTTGTCTTTTAATATTTCTAAGGTTTTTATTATCGGATAAAAATGACATTATTGACTCATTATTCTGACAGTATAATTGATCTGAATATGTTTATTTACACTAATCAGCTCCGTATCTTCAACCATAATACTTTGATAATGGAATTGAGATTTGAGCTCAGATCGAGACTGTTCTCAAGTTTTATAACCTTAGGGCCAGTTCATAGGAAGCAAAATAATCAGAGTGACAAGATTTCAACATATGCAAAGATATTTCTAGTAGCATTTGTTATTATGATGTTATCAAGGAGAAGTATTAGCTGTTTAATGATGTATACATAAATGTTTCAGTCATTGAACACGGAACAGCAGATTCCTTGCTAAAAACAATTTGTCAGCTTTTGAGCCAAATTCTGGATGTCATAAGCAGGGTCTTTTGAGGAAAAGAGGAAGATGCTGGACACAGGTAAAAGGGGAAAAATTACATGAAAGAAGCAAATTTAGAGAATATGTATGATGCAAATAGGGGAAATAGATTTTTGGGATAAAAAACTAGTTTATTTCCTGAGAGGAGGTCCCCTGGCTATCAGTGCTTTTTAATTGTAAAAAAAACTTCATACAAACATTTGTCACCGCTAAACTCCCCACTGGTTCCTCAGCCAGAAGTGTTGTTTCATTCTCAGGAATGAAAGTGTTTAGTAACCAGTCAGTCCAACCTCTATATGTGAAGCACTGGACTCATTCATTATGTGGTTATCAACATACAAATATTTCATTATTGTGGCCAACAATAAGCCAGAAGTGTTTTGACTTTCCTTAGTTTTGATATGCTCAACGGAAAAAGACATGGTGTTTGAGAAATATATGGACAGTGTTTGTGCTTTTTTTGGATGGTTTGTCATTATTTAAAGAGACATAACCCCAGTCTAGTCATACAAACATGAGGAGGGTGGATAGGTGGTCTAGAGGTTATGTGCTGGACTACTAATCAAAAGGTTGTTAGTTTGAATCTCGGCTCCGCCTTATATTTCATGCTTTTACAGTGTCCCCCATCCAAACTATCAAGTCAAGTACTGTGTGAAGACAATCACAGGAAAGGGGTTTGGCATGTATCAGTGCTTCACACCAAGCATCATAAAGAACCAGGAAGAGCTCTTTGAGAACAGAGTGGGGATATAATTGTCATGTTCTCCTGTATCTTATCTCCCCTCTCTCTGAGCAGCTCTGAAATGACCATAGCTGTCAAAAGGGTATTTAAACAACAGTTAAAACAAACAAGAGGATCTGGTTATCAACATACTGGAAACATTATAATGCTGCAAACAATGCACCTTCAGTGTCCCAATCCCAACTACTGAGAAGTTTATAACATGCGTTGGAAAATTCGAATTGTCAAAGTACTTTCCATTCAATATATATATATATAATTATATGGGTTACATGGAAAAATATTTTTTAGGATCTATTTTCGTGACAAGCCCCTTTGGCTAAGTTATGTGTAATTTTAATATAAACAATTTCTTATACATTTGTGTTAATTTCTTGAATGATGCAAATGATGCATCTGTCAAAATAAGTTAACCTGTTAAAATGTATAAAGCTTAGCTATATCTAACAGTTCTATTATTGGCGGAATAATTGTTTGAATGTGATAAGAATCATACCCAAGTACCTAAATTTAATAATGAATACTGGAAACGACCTGTACATTTTGATAAACATTTATAAATTAGTGACTAAAGGAAGAAAACTCAAAAATTAAAAAAAGACAAAAATCAAATGTCCAATGTTTAATCGGGCAGAGTTTTCCTCTTTTCTGAGGTAAAATACATTGTTGTATATATCTTTCATGAAAGTGAGATCAATTGGGTATTCTCATTATACGCTCGTAAAGTGGAAATTTGAATCTTTGGAGAGCCGTCATAAACTAATACCCCTGCTGCCGCTTTGAAACTAAGAGTGCGATAGTACACTATACGGCTAAGTTGAAGGGCACATAACTCTTCAATTTCATTGCAATCGCTTATGGAATGTGGAAATTAATAGGACAGACTGACTGATCGCTCGACCGACAGAGTGACTCCAATATACCCACTCTAAAACTTCATTTGCAGGGGTATAAAAATGTATTTCCGCTACATGCATTGTGAATATTCCCCAAATTTGAATTTTTCACGTAATTTTTCTCCCTTCACCAGTGCACAGCATCTTCCCCTTTTCCTCCCCCCCCCCCCCCCCCCCGAATATATATGTGTGGAGACTGGTATGATCTATTATGAAAATTCCAATACTACACAGAATGCTTATAAAAGTATTATAAAATGTCAATCACAAACCTAGGAATGAATCAGATCATAGCTTAAAGACTTTCTGCTTTCCACTCTTCAATTTGACGCAGAAGGCTCCCTTGATCTTCTGTGGAATATCTGGCAAAATAAAACAATCAAATACAAACTTTGATTACCATTTAAAGGCTTTTTTATAATTTGAGAAGATGCTATATTTGAATGTTGAAGTAAACTTAAATATGTTGTATTCAAGTAATACATCTTAATTGGTAATTAGAGATATCCAATGTAGTGTAGTTTTAATATAATGCATATATCATACAAGTATGAATCATAGATACCTCCTTGTTCATTGATCCAGAAAGTAAACAAATTCATGGCCCCGACTTTTGTAAGTTGATGATCATCACCAAATAACCATAGAACTTGTTGACATCCATGATTTTCTGCTACACTTTGGATTGCTAGTGTCGGTGCATATTTCCTGAAGAATAAAATTATTTGTTGAGATTTTTACATAATTTAATGATAGGACTACATAAAAAAACTTTAGATATATAAATATACAGTCAAACCTGTGTTAGCAGCCACCTCCAAATAAAGGCCATCCTGTGGATAAATATCATTCTTTTAAAAATATCAATGGTCATTTAGAACAAAATGAGTTTCTGAATATAGGCCATCTGTCAATAAAGGTTGAATACTATCTTTCCAAAAAGTGACCCTTGTCCACAGGCTTGACTGTATTTAAAAAAGTTTTGCCGACGTACCGGTCTGTTATATTTGGGAATATTTTTGGAAACAAAGTATTTTTTGGGGTCTTAGATGCTCCATATGTGGTACAGTTTGTTTTAATTTTCTTTTAAACTTCAAAAAGATAATTAATGGGTTTTTGCTAGGGGCATACTCACAAAAATATTAACCTGACTCATATCTACAAAAAAGTTTGGTGCAGAGTTATGAAAATATACGAAAACGTTTATCAGCATATGAAATGGTACATCAAGGGTTTTTAACTCTGTCAAAGGCTGAAAACTCTGGAGTTACATGCCCTTGAATTTGTATTTTTGATATAATTATATGAAAATCTTGGTTATAGAATATATAGAATATAACAGCAATGTTAGAGCATACTTATTTAACCATTTTAACATTTTATAGCTACAATAAACTCTGTGGACTATTTGGTAAGTACATGTAATTTTATGGCAATTTATTTCATATATTTTTGTAAATAGAGTTTCGCAGCGTGGAATGAGTAAGCACAATATTTTTGTCCTAAAACAAATTAAAATGAATGAATGGAATTTGCAGATTTACGTAGATAATGTCACAGTGTGGAATTAAAACCTTTATTTACTGTATTAGCATTATCTGAACTACAAGAGAGTGAAACCTTTAATATATATGTCAGGGGAAGTAACTTGTCAGTTTTCAGTTTACTAAAATCTCAACATTTTCTCCCTTGATTAAATCTAGTTTTATACACTAGATAAACTCATTCCCTTACAATAAACTGTTTGTATATGATTTATACCTGTCATTAAAAATCAATAATTTACAATACAAAAATATCTCACAAGGACATGTACATGTCTGAAACGCAACCAGTTATGAAAAGGCTTGTGCAACAAAAATAATCAATATAACTGGGTGATTGAGTTACAATACTTCAGTTGTTAACGTCTAGGATATTCAATGTAGGCTCTTATCAGACAAACATTTGTGTTACAATCCTTGGAAGAATTGAACCAATAGACATGTAGATTTAAATACGGAAGTTAAAATTTACAAAAATGGTTTAAAATCGAGTGACTTGTAAAATTTTGTGTACATAAAAATGGAATACTTTATCACTATAAATGCACTGTACTAGTACAAAGTGGAGTTCATACTGTGTCATATTATAATAAACTGGTTCAATATGTGGTAACTAGACTATAAGGATGACCATAAATATAATATAAATATAATTTTCCTATAATCTAAATCTTAAAAATTAGAAACAATATGTGATAGGATTAGTTGACTTGTTTAATTATGGCAGAACATAAAATCCCTCAAGGATCAATTTATAAAGGATCAGCAGAAGACTTTGAAGACAATTGTGAACCATGTGAAAAAGATGGACATTTTGTTGAAGCTGCAGGATATTGTCAAAATTGTGATGAATATCTTTGTGATACATGTATGAAACATCATTGTCGCCCAAAGCCAAGTAGACATCATGTATTGATAGATAAACAGCAGATGCCAAAAAACAAACCTAAAAAATCAAACATTACATTATGTACAGTGTCATGTGATCAACATCCACATGAGAATCTGAAATTCTACTGTAGGAAACATGATGTTACAGGTTGTGGTGACTGTATCATTCTTAACCATAAAACTTGTGATGTGGATTACATAACAACACTTTCTGATGGATACAACACTAGTATACATTACAAGTATATCATTGATAAGTTAGAACAACTACAGACCCAGGTCAACAAAGTTTTGTCAGAAGAAGAAAAAACTGTCACAGATGCAGATAAGGGTATAAAGAAAGCTGTTTTGAATTTAAAGCAATATAGACAAGATGTGAATACATATCTGGACAAAACAGAACGTGCATTATTGGCAAAATGTGACAAGATTGCAAAAGCTAATCAACTTGAATCAAAGAAAGTCAGTGTTGAGATGAAAGCTATTCAGACAAAACTGACATCTCTTCAAAAACGCCTCACATCAAACATGGATAATACAGCCAATCTATTTGTGTTGGCAAATGAGTCACATACACAGTTAGTGACACTTGACAAAGAAATGAAAACTATAAAAGAAGCACAGATCCAATGTGTTAAGTTCTTGAAGAATGCCTCTCTGATACAAGAATTGTCAACAGAAAAATTATTAGGTAAATTACGACTTTCTGAAGTACCAGTATCTCCTAAAAAACAACACAAACATATTGTTGACATGATTCCTAAATATATAACAGACATAAGTATGGATGATAGCAGTGACACAGGGAGAAGCTTTATAACAGGTATGGTGAATATATGTGAGAACATAATTGCATGTACTGATCTTTGGAACAACTCTGTCAAGCTTGTTGATATCAAACATGGTAAATTATTATCCACAGTATCAGTGATGGGCGAACCATGGGATATTACATCAATAACTCACAATACACTTGCTGTCACACTTACATCCAAACATAAGATCCAGTTCCTTGAAGTTTTTAACAACAACTTAACACAGAAGGGGTTTATTGATGTAAATGGAGAATGTCGTGGTATTGACTGCATTGATGATAAACTTGTTGTAGCTTATGAAGAACCACCAAAGGTTGAGATTTTAGATTTCCATGGTAATGTTATAAAACTTGTACAAACTGACAGTGCAGGGAACAGTATATTTAAGCGCCCGCTTTATGTTGTAATGAGTCATGATGGTGAAAGTATCTATGTGTCTGATGATGAACATGAATCCATTATAAAGTTAACATTGGATGGAACAGTACAAGCTACATACAAAGACTCAGATCTAACTAGACCACGAGGAATGTTTGTTTGCAGAGATGGATCTGTGTTGGTTTGTTCCAGGAAGTCAGTACATGTTATATCAGAAGATTGTAAGAAACAGAAGATACTGATCAATGAGAAGGATGGTGTATGGTTTCATATTGGAATATGTTATGATGAAGACAATGGTATGATTTGTATAAGAAGGTATGGTGGTATATCCAAATCTGATGTCATTCAAACATATAAACTAGAGTAATTGATTGATTTGTACAGTGATATGAATTATCTATAGTTATCTGTGAGTTAAAGATAAAAAATATCTAATAAATGTATACACATGTATCAATACAATGTTCAATATAATGACATCCATTTATATAAGTAATTATTAAGCTGAAATATATTTATATACAAGTAAAGTGCGATTTTATTAAACTGTCAAAGCTGAATAATTACACGGTCGCTGAATGCACTTATTTTTCGTGCCACAGTCGATATTTTTCGTTTATTTTACCATATATATATTAGGGAATGTCTCATTCCGCTTGTTTATATAGTATATTGAATATTATCCCATCACTTATGAAATTAATCAAAGTTAAAAATAAATGAAGTATTGAACATGAAGTTATGCAGATTTTACATGTTAATAAAATCATGCACACTATAGTTATGTACATGTACACACAGATTTGATGATACCATATTTGATAACAATACAATGGAGTAATTGAAACTGTTTGCACAATGATATGTATTATCTATGGCCTATAGGTATCTGTGAGTTGAAGATAAATAAGATCTAATAAATGTATACACATGTATCAATACAAAGTTCAATATAACAACATACATTTATATGCAATTATGAAGCTAAAATGTATTTATATACTAGTTCTGTTATGTACATGTACACACAGATTTGATGATACCATTTGATAACAATACATACATTGAAGTGGTAGTTATTCTGTTTAAAATTTTATGTAACAGCAAAGGTTTTTTTTTGCTCTATTTATTACCTGATATGGGCAGTTTCCCAAGCAAAATTTCTTTCATTTTCATGCTAAAATGGCTAGAATTTCCATCCCACAAACGTTTTCCACATGATCATGTAAAAATAAGAATGAAACAACAGATTTCGAACCATTGTCATCAATTACAGTGTAGTAATATTTATATAAAAAATTATGATTTAAACAACTAAATAATTAAATATTTCATAGATATAAATATTATTATACAATTCCAATTTTGGTATTTGTTGCGCTAAATTGCCCCCTATATTGACGGGCATTGGTAGTGAGAAAATTTTGGAAGACTATAATAATTGTATATATATACTTAGGGTTAATTTTGCCGTGCTTCTGGGCATTTTTTCCGTTTTTTTTTTTTTGCTTTCCTGTTGCTTGCTGTGTTTATTATAAAAACGTACTTCTGTTTTCTGTTTTTTTTCACCTGTTGCTTTTCTTTCTATGTGTATAAGATGTTTACTTGTAATATTACACTTCTATTCATATTTATGCTGTTCACTTTGTATCAAATGTACTTCTAATATTTATTCTTTATTTACTTTTTACATTGTGTGACCATTATTTTATTTGACTTGGTAATAAAATTGTGTTGAATTATTCTGTTTCATGTTGATTTTCATCACATCTATTTTTTTTTAATGAAAACATAGCTTCAAACTTTTATTGATACAATTTTCTAACACAACATGATATCAAAAATGCTTTTCATATGCAATCACAAGGCATCATCTTTAATACAGTAATATATACTGTAGAACGCTTTAATTTCGCGAGGTCAAAATTTCGCTTTTTTTGGTTAAAAAGCAGCTGTTATTTTATTCACGAATTTATAAATTCGCAACGTCGATAGTCAGGATTAAAGTGCAATCAAAGACAGGCTCACGTTTTTTGACATTTGTGTGTCACATATGATCTGTTTGACATTTAAGTTGTGATGCAGTGTTTTATATCTAATGGAGTATAGTAACAATAGCTTAATAATAGTTTGGGATTGTTGTGGAAGTTATGTTTTACAAACTGTAGATAAGTGTGAAAAACTGTTACTACAGTTGAATCACGAAAGTACGAAATGCGATAGTTCGAAAAATGTGATAGTTTGAAAGCGTTCGTCAGTCCCGGCGAATTTCCTTCTATTTTCAATATAGATTTGATGCAATAGTACGAAATGCTATGGTACGAAAAATGCGAAAGTTCGAAATGAAATTGAAGTCCACAGATACGTTTTACACTACAATAAGATATGAAAGTTCGAAGTGACTGTACGCTATTTTTCACACCTATTCAATTTATTCGATAGTTAACTGATTTTATTTGTAAACAAGCTAAATATAGCAAATTTCCTAAGTCAAGGGCCCATAACTCTAGAAGTTTTTGTCCGATTTTGTCCATAATCGAACTTAGCCAAGACATTGTGACCAATCATGATTGGTTAAGAGTTGTGGATGGGTAAACAAACTAATTGTGGACAGATGCCGGACGCCGGACATTTATCGATCCTAAAAGAGTTAACAATCTCTGTTTATGAAATCACGTAAAACTATCAGAAAAAATAATTAAAATATACTCAATGCTTCTTAAGGTGTAAATATACTCAATGATCTTGAATTTGAAATTAACTTATTTCAGACTATGTCTGTGTCAGACTGTATGTGTGTTTATCAGACTGTGTATGTGTTTATCAGACTGTAGGTGTGTTTATCAGACTGTGTATGTGTTTATCAGACTGTGTATGTGTCAGACTGTGTATGTGTTTATCAGACTGTATGTGTGTTTATCAGACTGTATGTGTGTTTGTCAGACTGTATGTGTTTGTCAAAAACGGTAGATGCATGCTTGTCTGACTATGTGTGTTTAAAAGTCAGTGTTTGTAAGACTACATATGAGTTTTTCAACTAGATGTGAAATCCCAGAGTGTTGTGTTGTGTAAACAAGAGAGCAAAATTTCACAAAATACGCCCGTCGAAAGGTTTGGGATACTATGAGTGGCAAATTATATACTTTTTGAAAAATAAGCAGCAACAAACAAATACAGTCAAACATTTGAACAAAGGCCAACCATTGAAAAGACGTAATGTGGCCTTTATTGACAGGTGGCCTTTATTCGGAGGTCATTTTCTTTCTTCTAAATAGTCAATAACAGTTTTTAAAATAATGGCCTTTATTCACAGGGTGGCCTTTATTCAGATGTTGCCACTAGCACATGATTGGCATTAGAATAAAATATTGTTCACTGATAAGAATCGAGAGGCAGTATTTCTGTGTTAAAATAAATACAATCTTAGCTAAGTTATACCATGAAACAGGATCAGGGACCAAAAATACAATAACATGCATACCTCAGACAGATGTATTTACAATACAGAAGTATCATAGGAAGGCATTTTCACTGCAGCGTCACACAGACGATAAGTAGATCAAATTGATGGGCGATTTTATTTCCATTTTTCCACTGTTATGACAACCATTCTACAAAAAATAAAATAGTCCAATCCTTAAATATTTGTACAATTTTATGAAGCTGAACACTATGTATTATGTAGAGAAGTTGGCTGTCGTATGCGGAGAACAAGGTAAGCATTGATACAGAATCTAGGAAAATGGGTTTACTATCCACTGGTATTTGACTGAAATACTGTTGAATTCATGTGCACAACCAAAAAATATTGTAAGTTTGTTTATTTATCTGTTGTTTAGCAGTCCATTCAACAGCCTAGTGGTCATTTCAGGGCCACAGCCTTCAGATAGGTAGTCCCTGTCCCGTGGCATTATCACTTGACCCCCAATCCTTCCTAAATAATAACTCTTTTGACACACAAAGACAGAAAATAATAGATCGTAATTTCAAACACCTACCTAATAGACTGAAAACCAAGTCTTCATTGTCAAACACAGGTATCACAACATAAAATTCTAATAATTCAAATGAACCATTTCTAGAATTGTTTTCTGTTCTTGTTGCTGTCAGCTGCAAAAAATATAGTAAACACTGATACCCTTGGTCCATTAAAGGCAATTTTAAAATTCAAACAAGTGGGGTCCAATTCATAAAATTTTAGATTTAAATAAGATGTTGCATTCATTGAACGTGTATGCTCCTGGTACCATGCTTGACAATAGACTTCTAATCCAAATGAGGTCAAATAGTTTCGAATATACATTTTTGCTCTATATATTCCATACAGGAAAATAACCAAGTCCCATAACAGGTTAGCATTTCTGTTGGTGCTAGACAAAATAATGATCTATTGATGCTAGACAAAAGGGTATCTTGTAGTAAAGAAAAATTTACCCATTTAAAAGTTTGTATATCTGCCATTAAGGCAAAGGTGAATTTCAGGTTGTGTGATATGGGTGAATTGGAAAGTCCAAGGCAACAACCGTAAAAATATCAAAGTGATAGATGAAACAGCAAAGTCTAGTTAACCTGGCACAGACAGACAAACAGACAGACAAGTCAATCACTTAGTCAAGATATTATTTAGACATTCATGTAAATATTTGATTATTTACTAGTAAAACACTGTCAATCAAAATGAGAATTTATTTCTAATACAATAAAGCAGAGATCAAAATTCAACCACAACATTCAAACCATATGGGGCTAGAATGTTGAAGCATCCCAAATGGTTAATTAGGCCTAAACTTGCCATCCAGATAAAAACACATTACAATTTTATCAAATACAGTGCAACCTCTCCAAAGCAGCCCTCTCTATTGAGCAACAACCTCCCTTAAACAACTGCACGATTTTCCTACTGCATGATTTAAATATTACTTTAACCTTTCTAGGGCAACAACCTCTCAACAACAACATAATTTAGGGTGTTGCTTTAGAGAGGTTGCATTGTATATACATACATTGTACGCATATAAATGTGTTTATGGTCAGAGTGGCCATTTCTATAGTTATAAATAGCAATTATACACCATCCCACTGGAAAGGGAAGTTTTATCAGGGGAGACAACTGTGGATACATTTTGCAGCAGCACTGATCTATGCAAAATTTTATATTGATCAGTGCTACTGCAGAAGGTACCCATAGTTGTCTCCCCTGATAAAATTTCACATTCCTGTGCACCATCCCTTCAACATGCTAAGCTCCTATTTTTCAAATAAACACACCACTATAGACAAAAAAACATGACAATTGCAAGATAAAAATTACAACATATATCATGTGTCATATATTAATTCATACTGCCCTCACAAAATATTCATTATAAAGAATTTATTTATCCCAATATCCTAACAATGAAATTATAGAAAATTAAACAAACAATAATATAATTAAACACCTTCATTTGAAGAAAGAATGCATAAATAAATTGTATAAACTCACACATCTTAGACTTAAAATTTTTTTTAATAATGTCTGCTAACAAACTGATAGAAAACAGGTTCTCCTTACATACATGTGTTCACTTTTTCAAAAAGCATGAATTTCATGGTAAAAACAAGTTGACAAAATGGGGTGATAGAAAAACACTGAATCGTTATAAACTGCACACATTTTGCAGTATAATTTAAAGGCTTAACAATAACAAGAGGGCCATGATCATGTCCAATAATCACTCACCTGAAAAAAGACTGTGATTACTTTCATCTTCATCCTTGATTTCGAAAGCATAGTACTGCCAAATCATAGAAATCATTTTAGAAACAAATCAGGGTTGATAATTTATCAACACACATTACTTTTTTGGAAAAGAAGGTTTTCAATTTTTTTCCTGCATATAGCCTTCATAAAATCAAGTGACCCTGGGGCAGGGCCAATTTCGACCCCTGGGGCCGTGATTTGTTCAAACTGGGTTGACTGGTTCACTCCTCAATGCTATATATCAAATATAAAGCTATAGGCCTTGCAGCTTTGGAGAAGAAGATTTTTAAGATTTTCTAATGGAAGTCAATATAAAACCAAGTGACCCCCAGGATGGGCCAATATTGACCATGGGGCCAAAATTTGAACAAACTTGGTAGAAGAATGATATACAATGCTACACACAAAATACCTAATGACTAAATATTGCAGTTTCTGACCAAGAAGATTTTCTTAGCAGTTGCCATGGAAACCAAAGTTCTGAATGAAGTTTAGTTTTTTTACAAATTGAAATGGAACCATCTCAGGATAATTCTTGAAAAGTTTGGTTGCAAATGATGGAGCAGTTTTTGAAGGAAAATGTGGAACGGATGTAAAAGGATCATGCATATACTGTCAAAAGTACACTGGAAGAGGAGCGCTCACACACTTTGTGTCAGGTGAGCTAAAAACACTAAAGAACCCTAGTACGATACTTTGACCTTGAAATGTAAAATTGTATGTGTAACTCAACAGGGGATAAAGAGTGGGTTAAAATCATTATTTATATTAAATCTAACAAGCAGAAATACATTTGTCATTGAGTATTTTTTTACCCCGAAATAAAAGGAAATGTATTGGAACCTAACAACAGAGGGGGGGGGGGGGGGGGGGGGGGAGGGGGGATAATGTGACATAGCATTAATACCGTATAACAATACTTAACATAAGCTATCACTTTTTTGCTCACATGTGTGGTCACATGTGTATGCCAGGAGTCCTTCTCAATCATTAAAACTTGAAAAGTCCCAAATGAACACATTTGTATTGATCGTACACAACCCTGACATGTTATCTCGGTTGTTATGTATTATCTTTGGCATTATAATAAATGCCCTTTTTCAATTCTCATTATGTGTTGTTATCATTCTGCCCATACATAGTTCAACTTTAACTGTGCTACGTCTTTCCTCGCAGGACAATACATAAATACATGTACAACTGAAAAACAGTGAATGAATTTATGCAGCTATATAAACGTCAAAATGCCATCAAAATCAACATTTGACGTTTATTTTACGAATTAGCTTGCACAAATGAATCGTAAACACGCCGAACACAAAATAATTAGTATTTACTCACGTGAAACCTTAAAAGTGACATTCATTTGCGTACCAACAAGCTAAATGTGCTACACTGTAAACTGTACGATTTGTCTCCCTTAAATAACCGCAATTTGGATAAAATTTTCGGACATCGGTGTTTATGCCATAGAACCGGGTTAAGGACCCTAAAAATTTTGACTGTGATAGTAAAAAAATGTAACTCCTTCCCTTCTTTGTTAGACCAACTCTAAAAT
This sequence comes from Lutraria lutraria, assembly GCA_964023205.1. Classification (NCBI taxonomy): domain Eukaryota; kingdom Metazoa; phylum Mollusca; class Bivalvia; order Venerida; family Mactridae; genus Lutraria; species Lutraria lutraria. Next base: position 4,528,739 of record OZ026846.1, on the reverse strand, counting down.
TAACATCCACCCCAATCTGAAATTGTTTCAAGGACCTACATGCCTCTTATAGCTAGATCTATATACAGGTAAATTTATGGCACTTCATTTTTCACAATAAATTGAAATTATATATTCGTTCCTGGAAAGAGACGCCATAGATCTGACACCTTTTATCCTGAATAAATCATCCTTTAGTTACACGCGAAAAAGTGCAAAGTCATAGACATAATCCAGCTATGTGTAATCTATTTTCTTGGTTCAGTATATAGTGGGGAGATATAGCCCCTTCATACAAGTTTACCACTGCAGCCGGAATTATAGGTGAGACTCCCCCCCCCCCCCCCCCCCTCATCTGTTCCTACGGTCATGTTATGTGTATGCAGTAACACAACCTTCGGTGTCTTCTTTTATAAAATGCATAGTATTGCCAATTTTAAATGTCTTTCGTATATTTATGAAAGACGTGCGCGTTTGTAAATTGGCCATACACCACTGAACAGTTCTGCTTTCTAAAATCGTATTTCATTTGATAGAATTTGAGGTAGGAGAACTTTGACTCCAACAGGCCTACTTATCTGTAAACAATATTTTAGCTTACATTTTGTGGGGACCATGTGTTAAGGCCTCTCCTATACATGCATATTTCCGCGGGTATGACAAACGATTTGAAACAAGAGGGCCAAGATGGTCCTTTATCGCTCACCTGAGAACAAAGTCAAAATAATTAATGAACAGATAATATAGTTTCCAACTCGTATAAGCCATTTTTATGTAGATTTTGATATCAAAACCAACAAAGAAGGTATAATACTGTTAAACAAGCTAAAACATAGCAAACTGTCTAATACAAGGGCCATAACTCTTGAAGTTCCGGTCCGATTCCACCCATTACTGAACTTGTCCAATACCGTAAGGTCAGAAACATTCATTGTAAATATGATTACGATCGGTGAATAAATGAAGGCGCTAGAGTGTAAACAAGTTCAAATATAGCAAATTTTCTAAGTCAAGGGTCCATAACTCATGAAGATGTGGTTCGATTCCGCCAATAATCGACCTTGTCCAGGATCTTTTGGTTATACTCATTTACTGAAAATATCATTACGATCGGTGAATAAATGAAGGCGCTTGAGTGTAAACAAGCTAAAATATAGTAAATTTTCTAAGTCAAGGGCCAATAACTCTTGAAGTGCTGGTCCGATTCTGCCCAAAATCGAACTTGTCCAAGATCTTTTGGTTATACTCATTTACTGGAAATATTATTAGGATCGGTGAATAAATAAAGGCGCTAGAGTGCAAACAAGCTAAAATATAGCAATTTTTCAAAGTCAAGGGCCCATAACTCTTGAAGTTCTGGTCCGATTCCGTCCATAATCGTACTTGTCCAAGATCATTTGGTTATACTCATTTACTGAAAATATCATTACGATCGGTGAATAAATGAAGGCGCTTGAGTGTAAACAAGCTAAAATATAGTAAATTTTCTAAGTCAAGGGCCCATAACTCTTGAAGTTCTGGTCCGATTCCGCCTATAATCGAACTTGTCCAGGATCTTTTGGTTATACACATTTACTGAAAATATGATTAGGATTGGTGAATAAATGAAGGCGCTAGAGTGTAAACAAGCTAAATATAGCAAATTTTGTAATTCAAGGGCCCATAAAGTTATTTTGCCCATAATCGAACTTAGCCGAGACATTGTGGCCATATACATTGTGAGCAAGTTTAATCACGATTCGTTAAGAGCTGCAGATGCTAGAGTGTAAACAAACTAATTGCGGACGGACGCCGGACATTCAACGATCCTAAAAGCTCACCTGATGAATGAGGTGAGCTAAAAAGTGCAGTACTCATTGACTATAGTACTATATGATTAACACAGATATATACAAGATAGTTAGACCTTAGACAAATCGATGTAGAGTTCTTGGACACATGAATAATACCAAATTGTACTGTCAAACCTGTATTTTAAAGACCATCGGTAAATAGTAACCATTAAACCATTAGATGTACATAGTTATATTTTTGATACCATTGAAAAAGGGCATCTCCGATAAAGACCATCACGGAATGTGATATTTACAGAAAAGTATGACTTTCTCTCCAAGTACCTTGACATTGTGTTTCGTTTTTTTTTTGTTCAGTAGACTAAACAAAGCCCACCACAATCAGTAATCACTGCTAACACCATGTACAGGTGTATATAGTCATACAGATCTACGTCCAATATGCAATCAATTATAATGAAGATTTGAAAATGCCACATTTGTTGACGTCGAATATAAATAAACCAATCGTTTCCATTGTAAAACAAAACAAAACAAATCAAAACAAAAAAATCAGATTTACGTGAGTATATATCCCGTCACGTGAACCGGATATAATTCTTATGACTTCCTGTTCATGTGCAAATTCATGCAACGTGCATCACGCATGCGGTTAAATGTTTTAAACTGATTTTTAAACTACGTGTACAAAGGTTTGATGAATAATATATTTAATCACGCAATTCAAAATTACCAAATTAGTCATCTTGGCAGAGACGTCACTGAAGTCGCCCTACAGATAGTAGTAACCACAGCTTTTTTTTCTTTTGAAGTAACCAACATTCTATCAACACGAAAATAACATGTTAATCAAAGCACTTTCAGGACTAATGTTGGTTGGCTTTGGGTAATTGCAAGTTCTTTCTTTTTTTATCTCGTTTTTTTTGTCATTCATGTTCTGCAATTCCATTCAATGCTAACAAAAGCCTAAAGAAAACATGCAGACAGACTAATTGCCTTCATGAGGAAAGCCGAAACTGAGATTTAAAACTTGTGGCTCGACCCTTTTGCTTTAATAATATTGTAAATATTTATTCTATGTAGAATTTTGTAAATATGGAAGAACTAAAAGCAATAAAGTTTGTTTAAACTAGACATATTGGTTAGTATATCTCAAGTTGAGATGTAAGACAATGAAATTGCTGCCTTCAATCATTGTTATTTAATGTCTTCAGCATCATTTAGAAATGTGTTAAAGAGAGGTTAAATCAAATTACGGTAAACAGAAAAAGTACACTGTTCCAATACAATCGACAGACTAAAATTAATAAAGCCAGCCAAAACAAAACTTAAATAATTCCCTGCATGCAATAGATCAAATTGAAATGTTCAGGAATTTGGTGCAATGACTGAAATATCAAGCAAAGGAGAAAATGTATGCTTCGCGTCAAAACTGGTCCAAAGAAGTATGCCGGCCTTGTGTAACAAATCGATGCTGATCAAAGTATACACAGTTTAAATGGCGTTTGACTGGGTTGTTGATAAAGAAATGGAATATGCTATTAAAACACACTATATGTACGTGTAATTGTATTTATTTCGGGTTAACGCCATTTTCAACAAATTTTCAGTTATATACGGCGACCGATTTGCCTATCAAAATTTCTTGGACGGTACTCCAACCAGTACTATCTTGCACCTCCATAAGGAACCCGTCACTTCTCCACATGTGGAGGAAAATCGTCATTAAATTGTCAATTTTTTTCTTTTACTAAAGTGATGTTTATAAACTGACAAGAAACTAAGACTTGTTTGTGTAGAAAAAATCCCCGAAATTGTATAAAAACGACCATCATTAAAACAAGGATTTTTTGTCAATCAGATAAAGATGATAATACTGTGTTTGTACTAATTTGAATGACAAAACTACATAACATTTACATCACTGAACTTAATGAGGCGGCCAGCGGCGGAATTTGGTTTACATGTATAATACGCCTTTCAAAGCGTAATATTTCTGGTTTACGCCCCAAAACCAACTACATGTAAATGAAAATGTTGAAATAAACAACCACAAGTATTCACATTAAGTAAGTTTTTTGACGATTAGTAAAAGTTCACAATTTGTATTTTGATCTTATCGAAATTATGATAACCATCCCTTATTTCAAGATTGGTTTACATCATTTCCTCCTATGAGAGTCAGATTTTTTTCTTGACCCTTGGAGGCTTGTAACTCACAAGTCAGCGTAATTCATTGTCATACCACCTAATGGGGTACCTTATGAAGTTCGAGTCATCGATAGCGTGCCTGCACTATGAGGATGGCGTTAGGCCGACGGACCTCGGATTAGTGAGTTCAAACCCTGTGCATGTTCTTTGTCTATGGCCATTAAATTTTTATCCTCGACTTCTGATCTGAGTGACAATGGCAGAGGAGATAATGCGTAAAAAGTTGTGTTTTGCTGGTTGCCCGACCGAACCTAATTTCCCCCAGCGACCCTACACTTTTTATTAGGGTCTATGAACGGAACATCCACTTTCTCACTGTTTTACCATCCCACACGCTATCAAGCCTAAGCCCGATCTTCCTACCCTGTTTTTGACGAACATGTCACCAGAAACACTTTTTTTAGGCCTGAGTACATTGGTACTTAATCTAGGGGAAACGGTTTATGGAAAGATTGCGGGAAGTTTTTTCTGTACACATGGACATGTATACAGCTGATAAAATATACATATACGTAGAAATTCCGGAAAAAAATGTTTCGAAGCAATACATCATACGATGATGTAATGTAGAAGTTATTTAGTTGTGTGGTTATATACTTTTTAACGATTAAAATATCGTACAGAGTCAATATCAACTGTACTATTCATAACAAACATATACATATCTAAGACAAGATATTCTTACAGAAAATGTTTAATGTAAGAGCAAGTGGGTTTTTGTCTGGAACTTATAAGGAATTTAAATCGTTGACAGCGTTATTCATCATTCAAATTCACTCGTTTATCGACTTTTATAAACAAAACCTCCATTCACATCTGACGAAACATGCATTAAAATGACAAAAACAGATGTACATAACTCATTCATTGTGAGGTTTAATGCATTTGTGGTTTGGAATGCATTTTAAATAACTTTATGTACACGACTGAATGACCCAAGACAAATTACCGCATGTATTAAGCTATTTCATTGTCTACATCGATGAAACATAATTAGTTTTATACTGTTTTGTTTAGGTTAAGTTTAATATTGATAATTAGCGATACGTAAGCGTTTGGATGATCAGACACGTTTGAAGAAATACTGATTGCATGCACCGCCTCTGTATTACGAACATGAGCCACGCCTATTTAAGTTCATGTAGCTATTGACTAGTATTTCAGATAAATACATTATGTACATCGTTTGGTTGACCAAACCAGTGCTAGCTCCTGAGATATCAACCAGTACTGACCATTACGTACCCCATAGCCACACCCATCTATGTTCATGTAGCTATTAAGTAGTATTCCAGATAAATACAAATTACTGTACATCGTTTGGTTGACCAAACCAGTACTTCTGAGATACCAACCAATACTGACTACTGTACACATACCCCATCGAAATTCCGAAAGCCACGCCTAAGCCATCGTGCACGGCGTGTGCTTCAAAGACTTGAGGCCAATGACGCACATGATTTACCCTGATCTCTTTCATACGACCATTCAACAAAATTCAGTGTTAGACAGAGCCAATTAAGTGCCAGTTATGTATAATTGCCTCGACATTAAGGACACATCTCAAACATGAAAAAAGTTACATGTAATTAATATTGTGATGGACTCATCAAGTTTAAATATGGAAATTACAGAAATTGTGTCCGAAACTGTGTGATTGTTAATAAGGTGATCGTTGAACCATCAGAAAAGGATTAACATATCCATCGGTAAATTCATAAGAAATGTTTTAGAGACGCCCAATATCGGGAGATAAGATTTATATCTCTACTCTTTTCGAAAAGTATTTCCTGGTTCTTTATCGTGTCCGATGTAATGCACCGAACAACGCTTCACCCCTTTCCAGTGACTTTCTTGACACAGTATTGACTCGATAGTTAGGATGTGGACATTGTAAAGCGTCTGTGAAATATCGAAAGGCGGAGCCGAAATTCGAACCCTTGTCCTTTCGTTGAGTAGTCCAGCGTGTTACCACTAGATCACCAATCCATATCATTATAGACTTAGATGTTACAGTCATGAAAACTTTATCAATGTATACTGATACATAACTAACACGTGACAAGTCATACATTATGTAACATCTGTTGCGGGCTTATTATAACTAATTATTTACAATATTGATGATGTTGTGTCCCTAAGCAACGAGAGTTTTCACTTCAGGGCACCAGATCTCGCGTCACTTGGTTTAGCTAAATATTTTCCGGAGGCTAATGTCTTTGCCATTTTTTTTTATTGAAACCATAAGAAATAAAACATTAGCGACATCAAACAAACTTATGATAATAAATAAATAAATAGTGTTCGAAATGTGTGTTCAAGCAATCATAAATGTATATCAAAGTTTTGACTGAATATCAGAAAGCGGCTGTCATGTATACGTAGAAGACTGATCATCTTGAATGTATTGTATCAAATATTTTGGTTGGTTCATAAATTATTAACTTATTCTATTGTTTATTAAAACATTTATTTCTGTAAAACAGTAAGATGGTGATTGTAACAAATTAGTAACGTATATAGTTAGCAGATCACAGAAATGTCCGGCTGTTTACGTATATCTACTTTTTATTAAATCAAAATTAGCTTGTCTGGTAAGTCGGAACTTCTTAATTATTTCGCTCGTTTCAGACTTATACGGCCATACTCGTAATGAAAAATAACAGGCCCAGAAGTTATAAAACTAGAGTTCGGTCTCCAAGCTCAAATCTCATATCTTTTATTTTAATGTTTCTAAGTTAATTGAGATCAGACAATAATGATTTGATAAATACATCATTATGACAGTATAATGGATCTGAATATGTAATTAAAGTTTTAAACATTAATCAGTGCTATTATCTCAACTGAAATTCATTGAGAATGCAATTGAGATTTGATCTTCGAGACTGTTCTTAAGTTCTATAACCTCTGGGTTAGTTAATTATACTGAAATAATACAGCAGGAAACACGGTTTTGAATTTAACTGATAATAAAATGTAACCAATTTTGTTATTGTGCCGTGATTTTCCCCTTATTCTAGTTAAGTGAAATTTGCACAATTTTTCGTTCTACTATCATTCGAATAGCACCGACTCCAATCGGAACTCGTCGGCGTTTGTCTAACGAAAGTGCGTATTTCTCAGTTACGGAAATGCCCGAGTTGTTACGATTGCACCGACTCCCGACTTTTTCTCCAGTCTAAAAAGACTGAACACCTTTTCTTTCGAGTTATTTATTAATTACATTTTTATGTTCATACGAAGTCAACAATAAAGAGTGACTTCTCGCAGGAAAAAACTGACCTTTTATTTAAAACGTTTTTATCCAATAAGAATAAACGTTATACAAAATTCAAAAATATTAAACCAATAAAATTTAAGATAACATGAAGTGCTCGGGGCTGACTTTATAGTTATTACTGAGATTGGGACCAATTAAAAATCAGCGAACTACAAATATGCGATCTTGGAGTTTTATTAAAAAACGTTAACAAAATACGTGTTCTAAACCAATCTCTATCTAGAGTTGTCGTTCTTTATCTCTCACAGGCCTACATAACGAACGGCAACTCTGTGTAGAGAAAGGTTATAAACCAACAAAAAAATGAACTTAGCGTACCTGAACTTATAAATTATGTAAAAATTACCCTAAACAAATTGATTTCTACGCATTTCGATGTCGATTGCTGCATTACAGATTCAGCAATGCCAGGCTGCTTAAAATTGTCAAAATGTTTAATGTTATTATATCCTGGCCAGAGTCCCCACTTCCGGCTTGTTTATCTTGCTTCCCGTCTTCAGAGTCATGAGTAATTTCCTCTGAGGTCATATCCGGTACCAAAGGTCGGTCAGTTGACTGTTCCACGGCTTCGCCACTGTCCACAGTAGCGCCATGATAAGCCAAACAGGCTTTCACCATGATGGTTTTCATACCACGCTCGTCCACACTTTCCTCTTGGAAATAAAATGTGCAATTTCTCGGAACATCTCTAAACCGACATCTTCGAAAGGAAGATTGTGTATTAATTGGAAAGCCGTAGACGTGTTTAAAGGTGGCCATTTTTTTACATTTATCCGGGCATTTTTTCATGAATGCAATACACTTTGCACATTCTTTGTATGTGCGGCAGAATCCAACTTTGCTTGACAATTCACATAGAAACCCAGAATATCCCTTGTCACAGTCGCACGCACCGTTATTACATACCCCATGTCCTTCACAGGGTAGGTGGTCCGATTCCTGACACGAATCGGACATTGCTCCACTATCTTCCGTTCCTGCTCCTGTGTTGTCTTGAGCCATCAAACCATCTACGTCATTTCCCATATTCGTAGACGAATCGGCTCTATCGTTCGGCCCTACTTCACACTTAGTACCGTTGTATCCGTTATTACATATGCATATACCACGCTCACAGTCCCCATGTCCATTACACGGCTGTCCATTGGCCCCTCGGCACACAAACGCCAAAAAACCATCGTTTAACGCGGATCTGAGAGGGTCTGAACCATGTTCACCGTGGGACGCCACCAGAGTGATTTCTGATGCCAAAAGGCATAGGAACAATTGAAAATACATCACAGGATGTCAAACTGCAACTGCTTTCAGTAAATCCTGGGTTATTTCTTTATTAATTGTTAATTAAAACGTAACAACACACTGAACGTCGTGTAAATAAAATGTTAAGCCACTTAGACGGTCACATCTGAATTGTTCACTTCAGTCACTTCAACTGTAACAAATTTATGACGGTTGATCACCGTGAGGATGACTTTTATTAATGAATGAGTGACGTTCCTATGATTAACAAATTAAACACAGAATATTATTCACTATTCAACTCTCGCCACGGAGAAAATTATAATTTTAAACATCATTTCCGTTAACTGACGACTGCGGTTAAACCTGTATCATCGTCGTCATGCCTCGTGATCATAAACAAGAATAACGCTGAGGATGTACATGGACAAAGCGTGAGTGATACTCGCGGGCTGTGTATCAGACATGCATGTATAAATATTGTTTAGAACTCATTAGCAGATATTCCGAAAGAATAAACATCAGACCGTATGTTGATTGGATGTTCTAACATTGATATTATTAACATAATCTTGTAATTTAAGTCTATCTGTCCGACGACTAGTCTAGAACTGGTAGATAAATCGGGGACACATGTTATGACAGGGGATCGCCAGTTTGTTACTAGTAGTTGTATGAATTCAGCCTCGTCTTGTCTTGAATTTCTATATATTTAATTCTAACCGGGGATATCGATAAATCGCGGACACCTGATATGGCGGAGTTTGTCAGAATGACTTTTGCAGTAAGCTTCATCTATTCTCAGTTTCGTTGGTAAGATATCTAACTAAGGACCAGTCCAGTACTGGTTGTTAATTTGGGGACACCTTTATGGCAAGCGGCCTATTCCTAGTTTTGTTGGTAGATGTCTTACCGGGGACCAGGCAGGTAAAAGTAGATAATTCGGGATATTATTTATCTACATGTATGTACTAAAAAACACGATAACCCCATCTATCAGACACTATTTTCATAAGTACAATACATTTATTTCAGCGTGTTTAATATTGTTTGACATTTCTGTTGTTTTGAAATACATGGAACTTGGTAAGGGGGTGACCGGGATGGCTCTGCTACATTACTCTCCAAAGTTGACGTGGACAAATAAATGGGCAAACTTTGGTTTTACCAAAATTTAAAAAAAAGATAAATCGGGGACACCTGTTATGACAAGGGTCGTAAATATTTCAAGTATAATACATAATAATGTTGTTTAACACTATATATATGGTCCATGATTTCAGGGCCGTCCCTGAGAAAGGGGGGGGGGGGAGGGAAGGTACAGGAGAACCGGTACTTCAGTAGTTCAGCGCCTTACCACACCACTAGAGCATCAACCAGCACTGACTGACTCTTGCATTTAACATTGACTGTAAAAATGTCATGTATTATCACAATCGATATTGACTCAGTCTATAAGATATTTTGTACGTTAAGAAGTAGTTAAGTAATCACCACATCTGCTAAATAACATATATATTACATCATCATATGATGTATTGCTTCATTAACGTTCCCCCTTTTCCGGAATGTCTGCATACAGGTATTTTATCTCATGCATGTATACATACACCGTATGTGCACAGTAAAAAATACCCCCACACAGACCCTCCATAAACAGTACCCCTGGCCATGATTACCTATACCTGTTTTGATCCTAAGACACTCAGATATTGCCAAATAATTAAGGCGTAAAATTAAATTCATTGTTTCTGGTTACATGCTCATTAAAAATAGGGTCAGTAGGTCACTAGTTCTTGCTCTTCGATGCGTGCGGATAGGTACTACAAGCGAAAAGTTCATGTACCGTTAACCGGGCTTGAGAAAAAGTCTAGGCTTGCGGGGAAAATTAGCGGGATAAAAAGGGTGACCAGAAACAATAAATTTTTTACTACAAATAAATTCGGCCTTGAAGTTGACAAAATACAGCCTTAATTATACGTACTTAAATTTATACAAACAGAAAATCGTGTGTGTCATTGTCATCAAATATGATGCATGTAGACCATTCTGACGACAAAAATGATGAACTAGTAGTAAATTTACATTTTGTGCCAAAGCACATGCGCGGACAATCGATCTTGTATTCATAAACACAATCGGAACTCTTCGGCATTTGTCAATAAAGGGCGCATTTCTCAGTTACGGAAATGCCCGAGTGGTTACGATTGAAACCGTAACATGCTGATTAGATATACTTAAGAACTCATTATTATGTACGCTTCATAGCGAAGTGATTTATATCCTAATTAAACACTCACCATTAAACTGAACATCAACCAAAAGTGAAAGTTTGCATTAAGTCAACTGTATGTGTTTTATTTATAATGATACATGTACTTTATGATACATCATACTTACAAATGTACATGTATATAATTATATTATTGGAGCGTATCATTACTATTTTTTACGGTGACAAAAGTTGATAATTTTTCAATAAGTCAAGGCCATGAAGGCCAGAATCCTTTTATTTTCACTCATAGCATGTACATGAACATTCATGACACAATGGGTAGACAACCCTAATTTCTTATTGTTAGATATACAATGGTTTTCATAACGATGAATTGAAAATGATTTTTTTTCTAACAATGAACAACTAGAGGAAATGTCGAGTCAATATTTGCTGTTCCCGTTCCATGTTGCAGTGCAAATCTAGATAAATTCAGTTTCCTTGATTACTTTCGGTACTTTGATTAATTCACCTGATAAACTTGGTCTGATTTAATTTTCAATTATCATGATACATTAATACATGTATATCCAATACGCCTTTTACATGAAAGGTAACTTTCTATTGGTTTCTTTACGTAAAGAAAATGTGAACAGTACGGTCATTTTCAAGGGGTAGAAATAGCATGTTGCACCGCGACATTACGTTTGTAATTCTGTAAACAACTGGGTGTATATGGCTTATAAGAACTGCGATTCAATAATTATGTATTCATCTAAGTTTGGCTCTGAAAATAGTTCTATATATCCAAGGGAGAAAACTATGGCTTATAAAAGAAATGCATATCGTAGTTTGTTTCCCTTGCTTGCAATCGTACGTATTACTCGGGTATTTCCGTAACTGAGAATACGCACTTTCTTTCGACAAACACGAGGAGTTCCGATTGCCTTGCTTGAAGTACAAGGCATAATAAAGAAATATACAACGTTACATAATACATGAATGTTAATTGCAAAAACTCAGCCTAATAAGGCTTATCAGTCACTTATTATGATTATACATTTTATACGAAAAACATATAGTATATAAACACAGAATTTAAAAGTAAATAAAAACATTTATAAGTTACATAAACACAGTTTGTGATTAAATCAAAATATGTTATGAATGTAGGTACAATAGAACGGTATGATATTAAACAATGAAAAATATATGATGTAGGAGGAAATTCAAAGAAGAAACGTTAGTACAACATTCCAAATCTGACATCAACATTAATTATCGCCACATTCCATATCACTGTCACAACATCAGTCATTCATATTATTTTGTTACTGTTACATAGTAAGCCTACCATGAAACCTCGATTTTAAGACCGCCTTCGGAACATAAAAATAATAAATGAATGTATAATAGCGGTACTCATGCAAAGTTGAAATACAGTGTATAGACGAAATTCAACGAAGGCTACCAATTGGGAAAGACGAATTGTGACCTTTCTTGACAGGTGGTCTTTATACGAAGATAATTTGGGTCTCAATGGCATTTTAAAAATGGCCTTTATTCGGAATTGGCTTTAAAACAAAGGTTTGACCGTGATCTATATAATGAGGTATTCCTCAATATGTATATATATATACATGTAAGTTAATGTAGTTTTCGTTGCCTTTTCTTCACCATATAATGAGGAAAACAAACATAATAAAAGATTCATAGACATTTATCGATACATACTTGTAAATCGGATTATTTGCTGTATTCGTAATGAATCTATGATCTGTTATATTTCCAAACAATGTTGTCAGAATATCAGCGGCGGCGGCGGATTCCGCAGAATTACTCACGATTCTTGTCAGCATGCGTAGTGTGTTGCTTAGCTGAAATTAGAACGAATTGGTAAAGAAGCTATGATTTTAAAGTCACCATTTGTTTAGGCTCGCCTGTTTACCGTATAATTTACCGGAAGTCAACAATTTATTGTCAATACGTGTTCGAAGACGCCAACTCGACGATGCATAGTTCCAGCAAATCTCTGTTTGAGTCTTTTAAAATAATTTTCATCCATTTACATCTGGCGCTTTAGAAACGCAGGGATTTCATGATTTCGAGTTTGAACTCAGACTTATCATGGCAGTTGAATATTACTTCATTATGTATATAGCGATGTTGTCTCTTCGTCGAATGTGCACATGTACACAGAAAATATAATTTTTGTATTAAATTCGTACGAGTACAAAACAGCTAGGAATATGGTGCGATGATGTACATGTTCTCTTTTGGGAAATTAAATCATCAGTCTGATTTTCATCGAATATGCAATTTTCAGTCCGTCTTATATCCATGTTGTCCGAAATTCAGCTTGTCCGAATTCAACCAAAGTTTGTTCCGATATATACGATTGTTTTATTGAATGGTTATAATGAGTTATCATTAGTAATGAAATGATTCAGGTAAAACTCTCATAAAATGACGATAAACTGCCATACTGGCCAAATATGAACTGGATCGACATAAAACCCGTCCCGATTGGTCATCAATATTCTTATTTATAACAATAGATACGAAATATTCACCTCATTTCGTGCTGTTTACGTATTGCACGACAAGTTGATCAAATGTTTGCACGTTTTTATCAATTAAATAAAACAAAACAATACGACCTGTTTCATTGGATACCTTATGCTGTTTAACTATTTTTCGTGATTACTTCGATTAAAAAATCGAACATATTGTCTACAGAGGATTCCAAGTTTTAAGGTAAACTTTTTTATCAAGTTATATTTTTCTAACCATTTCACTCTCCTTTTGTATCATCTTTGATTAGGGAAACTGTACATGAGCATTACGTATTGCTAGTAAATAGTTTATGTTTTATAAAGTTGATACATTGGTCAGCCGTAAAAATGGTTTGTTTTGGTTGACCGCCCTACCCTGATTTTTCCAGGTGACCCAAACCTTTTTATTAGGACCGAGGAACGGTTCACCCACTGTTTCATCTTTCCAAAAATAATTCCTGACCTACCAACGCTATTTTTAATGAGCATATAACTAGGTAGAAACGCATTTTTAGGTCTCATTAATTCCACTGTTATGTAAAATAGTATCGGTATGAAATTGACGAAAAACTTATAGCATGATTAGGCATATAAACATCTTTTTACACATATTTTTTATACATTCAGACAGTAATTAAACCTGTTTGAAAAAGTAACACCAATTTGTTAACTAACCATTTTAACCATTTTTTCTCTTTGTTTCTATTTTTAGAAACTCGCTATGACGTCAAACAACACAACGACGTATGTGATGACGCAACACATTTCGGACACGCAACTCACGGTCATCAAGTTTTCTTCTATTGCCATAGCAACCATTGGAACGCTTAGCAACACAATCATGATAGTGGCGATAATTTACGGAAAACTTTATAAAAACGACATCTTTTTGAAAATACTTAATTTGTTATTGTGCAACTTAATTCACTGTGTGTTGTTTTTACCACTGATAGCGATCCAAGCTTTCACCGGATTTTGGACAAATAATGAATTGGTGTGTAATGCAGTTTCGTTTGGGTTGTTTAGCAATATTGGGACGGAATTATTTGGATACGTTTGTATTTCATTGAACAGATGTCTTTGTATAGTGAACAAAACTCTCCACAAAAAATTGTACGGTAATTACCGGGTTTTGGCGATGGAGTGGATTTTATCCTGGCTCATTTATCCCACAATTCTTGCATTTCCGTTATTCGGAGTTTTCAGTCATTATCAATACGCTCCAAAGAAATTAGTATGTCACCCATTTATCGGACCAGACTGCGAAGGATATTGTCTGTTTGTGTTCATATTTGCGTTTTTATCGACAGTACCAGTGATTGGTTATTCTTATTTCCGGATAATTGTGGTTTACGTTGCCATTCAAAGAAAATCGGCAAAATATCGCGAACATGCAAAAGTCAGTACCGTAAGTCACGTGGGTGATAATCATTCCCATGGTGCAACAGTGGGGAATGGTTCCGAACATTCAAATGATGGAACCCGTCACAAGCGGGTTTTATCCGTGCGGAGGAGAGCTGAAATCAAAATGGCGTTCTCCATTCTGGCGATAATTGTACTATTCATGACTTGTCGTCTGCCATTTATAACTTTGTACATCTTTGACCCCTCCATGACAAAGGTTGACCCATTGGTGCACACGGTTTCAATTTATATAGGCTCAAACCTAGGCTGGATAAATCCTTTTTTATATGCACTTACTAACAGCCAGATCAGACACAGTCTTGTGAAAATGTACAAGAAATTCCGACATAAAGCTTGAACCATATGTCTTCTTACATTAGTTCGATAGTTCAATACAGTCAAACCTCTGAATAAGTGCCACCTGTTCATAATTGTTTCTTTGCCGAGGGTGGCCTTTATTCACAGTTTGACTCTATATTCTTTAGTATTTTCTCATCAACAAAACAATAAATACGTGCAAGGTCCAAAAATGTCTTTTTCACTATCGATATGCATGATCATACTAGGAAGCAGAGACGTATAATACGTCCGGGCTCTGTATGAAGTTAATTGATAAATCAAGATGATCTGTATGATTTTCCAAACCTATATAGTACATGTATATACAAATGCATACTGCTACGTGAATTTAATGTACACGTACAAAAATAACAAAGAAGCAAGGGTACTAGAAGTAGTAACTCAGCGGATTTAATCAGGGACTTTACATTATGTATAGTCCTCATGATAACCTACTCTGGTGCTAGTCTAGGGTGTTGCCATTATGCCACAAGTTGATACCCTTACGAAGACACCGACCGACCGGCTAAAAGTTGGTAATCATTCAGTCTAATTATAGGGAGAAAACGCAATCATAACTACTCAAACATTTCCCTGACTGAGAAAAACGTACATAAGTGTAGGGTTGTGCGGTTTTCGGTCACTACTTTTTCAAAATTAGGTACTCGTTTTAAAGAATCATTCTCAGAATTACAGACATTCAAACGTATTAATCGTTAGCGATTGATAAAATAGGCATCAAGCTTCCATTAAAAGAGTACTAGTGACAGAAACATCGTTGGATTAGACAAACGCAGAGGAGTTCCGATGGGAAAACGAAGCAATTTACGAATAAGATGCAGACAAAAGTCCTCTCCCCTTAAACCTCGTGATGGAACAGAACTCACATCCTTTGCCAACAGAATATAATTTACGTGACGTGAATGCTTAGGAGCATTGATCGACCGTGAACAAAATCCTGCAAAATGCACCAATGGTTACCATTTGAAACCACGTGGTCGAATCAAATCGACCAATGGGGGACTGCTTAATTGATAATAAAAATATTCTATTCAAAACATGCACGTAAGCTATTTAAAGGAATCCCACTTGTATGCTGTACCAACAAGAATGTCAGAAATGACATCAAAATATTATTTCATTATTTATGTCTTGCATATTTCTGTCTTCAAATTGCGATATTTTTCAACATTAAGTTTTAACTAGCCTTAATTAAGTGTTAAGCTGTTCTGTGGGAAAATACGTTTTGTCTGTTGTTTAATGTCATTGGAATAAAATATTTTTTACCAGCATAAATTACCGGGAAACACAAAGTCCAATCATCGGAGCGATGATAAAAGACGGAGATAAAAGATTTGATCAACCTGAATTGAATCAAATGGGAAATTCCCACGATCTTAAAATAGGAAAAAGTAATTCTCATGTGATAATCTCTCCCGCTGACCTACATGCATTGAACACAGCGCGCAGGCAATAAATATTTCCTCATTCGGCTTTTGTTTAATACAGTGTAGTAATACGCACAGTTAACACTGTTAGAATTTTATTGATATCTTTGTCAAGTCAGACAACTGAACAGTCGCCATATTAAGGCATGAGTGTGGCACGTAAGAGAAAGCAATGTCCATCTGGTAGGCTAACCAACAGAGTAACAATCAAATCTGGGCTAATGGTGAATTGTGAATAAAGGCCACTTCACACACTTGCTGATATAATAGATTTTACTTAGCTTCTGTATAAAGGCCAACTGTTCATAAGGCCATACACATATTATTATGATCGTTCACAGGTCATTCTCGGTGATTATTGTTTATAATGATGCTACAAATGTATGTTTTATGTCTGTGTACTGTTGGATCTATGATCCTATGTATTCGAAATAAACACATTATAGGATCCTATATTTCATTACGTATTGTGTCAATCATATTTGTTTCTTAACTTAAGGTAGCGGATGAGTCAGATTATGTAAGAAAATTACATTCTACTGATTTGACTGTATGCGTGGAGGAAATAACAGAATAAGTTGGGATTTTATCTGATCCTCACAAACTTGGGAAAACAATTTAAAACTTTTACTCAGATACACAACAATTACTGTCCATTTTACTAGAAATTTTAAATATGACATTGAAATGCCTAATAACATTAAGGGGACTCGGTGGCCGAGTGGTTATAGTCTCTGATTAATTATCACTAGCACCATACCCCTGTGAATCCAAATCCCTGCCGGGACCGAATCTCACGTCAGGAAGCTGTCCAACTAGCTTATGGAAGATGGGTGATTCTACCCAGGTGTATGTCTAGGATCTTCTTCCATCTTTTAAGCTGGAAAATGGACAAATTATCCTACATGGCTGTAAACCACCAGTACGACGTTAAGTCATAATGAAAAAGAGTACTGAAAGTGAACAGGGAAACTTAACTTACATAGACTTTCACTGCAACATGGAAAGGTAACTACATTTTGTACTTAGTAGTTTAACAATTGCATGGCGGATGCAGAAAAATGATGTACTTTGGTTTGCATAAGAATTCATGCGCGAGGAGCGAGCGACGACTATGGAAAGCTGAATTATGGTTCAGTTTCCAAAAAGACATAAAATAAGATGGATTTAAAGCAGCTTATCTGGAACCTCACATGGAGATAAAGTAATCTATCCATCAGCGTGTTTTCTATTGGTCAATTTTAGCACTGAAGACAATAATTGAGAAAAATGTATAGCGTCCGAAAAAGCTGACCATACTGCTAAGTCAGCCAAGAGTAGTCCTCTCAGTGCTTTGATTGTTAAATACAAGGGTATGACGTAGCACCAAACAGCTAGGAACATCATATATAGCTTGCTCAGAAACCTTTTATCAACCAGAAAAAATAGGCCTTATTTCTCAGTCACTTCTATCATGACTAGTAGCGCATTATCATTGATTGTCTATATCCAGGGCATACACTTTTTGTACATCAATTATTACTGTCAACTAATTTATAGTGTCACAAAAGTCAATGACTCAGTGTTTGTGTGCGATTTAGTCACGTGTTATGACATGCAAACACTTCGACTACTAGTTTCGCTGACAACTGTAAATATAGGTACTGTAAACAAATAACACTTTGTCCGAGTTCACGAATCTAGTCATCGCCGACCATGAACCATCACAGAGAAACACTTAAGTTTAATAAATATGTCAAACATGTTATGTACAGATGATTTTTGGGAATTGAACGATAGTCGAACTTTCCATAGCAGTCATTCACTCGCCGCGCAAGAATTTCGATGTGGACCGAAGTATTCAACAAGTTTTTCAACATCCGCCCGTTCCATGTTGCAATGCAAATGTGATTGCAGTTTCCATGAGTATTTTCAATACTTTGATTGTATTTTCAAATCAGTGGGGTTAACGCCGTTTTTTCACTTACATACGGCGGCCGGTTCAACTTTGGCTGTACTCTAACCAGTACTAATTTACCCTTCCATTAGGAGCCGGGAACTTGCTCCACATAATGGCGGGAAAAGACAAAAATTTCTAACTTGTAAATATCCTATAATCAAACTTTGAATACATTCTGTTGAACCTGCGTACAAATACTCATATCACCAAAATTAGAGTACATGTAATGTACCACTTTATTGTATAGTTCGAGGGTTCAACGCAACAGTGTCGTAACTCATATTGAAATAAGAACAAGTTACGACAGTGTTGCGCTGAGCCCTCGAGTTGGCCTTAATTCAGAGGTTTATTTTGACTACATTATATACTTGTATAAGCATGTGATAAAATATCGTAGTTTATATGTGACCGTTAAACACAGGTGGTTGTTTAGACCATCCATATAATTATAGAGACAATGTGATGGTTAATATTTTGTTAAGTTTGTTTGTTCGAGTTTTAAGCCCCTTTTCAACAGCCATGGTCATATGAGGCGGACAGTTCCCCCAACCATCGTTCCTGAGAAGAACAAAACGAAATGTGTGCAGTTTATCGTATCTGTGAGACAAACATTACATAAAAGTATAAGCATGTAAAAAAAGAGTGTAGTTTAATGTTTATACGTGACCGTTAAAACAGGTGATTCTTAACATATTCCATGAATAGAGACAATCTGACAAGAAATATCATTACAGTGCAACCTCTCCAAAGCAACACCCTTTGGGAGTGGCAAAATTATGTTGTTGTTGAGAGGTTATTGTTTTAGAGGTAAAATAAATTAATAGTTAAATCGTGCAATAATGTTGTTGAAGGGAGGTTTTTGCTCAAGAGAGGGCCGTTCTGGAGAGGTTATGATGTAGTTCATTCAATACGAATTATGTGCGGATTACTGGTATAGTACCTCTTAACAAAGACCATCTCCCGTAAAGACCGTTATCAGCCTCTCAAATCCGGCCCTTATTGACAGGTAGTGAATCGCCAAAAATACGAGTAAAAATTTGTATGTTTGTTAATACACATGTATGAAACAACAAATAAGACAGATTTAACTTTGGCCTATTGAGATTATGCATGTACATTTCTATTTTATTTGTCAATGAGCGTTGACCCCTTCCTGACAAACACATGTACATTGATTCATGTGATATACATGTATTACTAACTTTACGAGTGTTATGCACTTACATACATTATATGTATATTTGTATATACGCTTCTGTTAGTTTCAGTAAACTAATTGCCTACTTAATATATGAAAACATAAACATAAGGCCGGTTAAAATAATATATTCAATTACTGTCCCCAAACCGATTTGTTTTCATTTCGTTTCAGTGGATTTAACGCCGTATTTTAACAATATTTCAGTTATATACGGCGTCCGGTACATCTAACAAGTTATCCTGGACTGTATTCTAACCAGTACTAGTTTACCCTTCCAGAAGAAGCCGGCAACCTCTCCAGAAAAATGGAGAAAAATCGTCATTTTTTTAAAAATTGTATAAAAGGGTAATAATGACCTATCGCGACCGGGATTCGAACCCGAATCGTCGGGTTACGAATCAAGCGCATTAACCGCTGGACCGAGGCCGCGATTTGATTCAAAATTAATGAGAACATCTTATTTGAAAGTAGGCTTGGACTTGTCACATAAAATACATGTATACAGCAAGCATTGGGACAAAAATGATATCTCTAAATACTATTATTGAGGCGTTCTTATTATCACGTTTAAAAACAATCCATATAAGGGAAATGCAGGTTATATTAATCACAGACAACAAAGAATATCAAAACATTCGCCTGAGCGATATACTTCTCATGTTTAACCGTCCTAATGAAATTTGAGCTGAAAAAAACCCCGTAGAATTCAGGGGAATTCCCAATTGATTTTCATTTGAAACTATGACAACGAATGGGCTAAACCCATTGGCCCATAATAACAAAGACAGCTGATTCATCGTATTTAGTATGGAAGCCGAGCGGTGCCATCGGATTGTAAATTTCGTGATAAACAGCATGTTAACGAAATCAACAAAATCGTAATTCGATACTTGCGGAATATTTTGCCAGGGTGTTTTTTTTGGTTTTGGATTGAAGATCACTGTGGCATTGACCATTAATCTACTGACCTCAAAATCACTGAGGGTCATCTACATGCGATAACCTACCTCCCAATCAAGACCGTGGACCTACGGTCAGGTGTGTGTTGAAGGTTTTAGCCTTGTGTCATTTGGGATATTAATCTTTTAACTATACATGTATTTCTAAGGCCTCAAAAACTCACTGTTTCATTTTATGGGAGTAATTTGTAACTTAAGTGTTTGCACTCAAATCTTGTTTCCGTCTTAATGTTGCCTTTTATGTTTATCGATCCATTACATCTTATGACGGTCTGACAAATTATTTTGCATGATTTGTTTTAGATAATGTCAAGTGCACAAACATATTTGTGTTTCTGCAGTGAAAAAAACTCGATCTAATATTATCTTCCGTATGTTTTTTAATTTTCCGTTTAAGTTTTGCGTATAAATCTTCCGGGTCGAAACTGAATAAAACATAGTCCCGTGTTAATCGCGAGCAGACGAGAGCTGACGTGCTTGGTGAAAACATGGCTTTTATGACACAAATACAGAAAGTAGTAATACTTGTCGGATTTTGTCTGTCATATTTCGCGGCAGCAGATCAAGTTAATCTACCGGCGCCTCCGACGGAGAGTTTTCCGATTGGTGATCCCCGACGATGCGCCGACGGTAAAAATGATACAAGATTGCGTTTTGAAGTTCTGCCCGGCGGTGGATGGGATAATTTACGTAATAAGGATATGGGGATGGTCATGAGTCAAAATTATTCCCGATGCCGAACTACCGACGACGGAAAATTTCTCATTCCCGACGGCCTTTACACAATACCCATCAAGAGTAGCAATGTGGAAACTTATGCGGAGCTGATAATGCATTGGGACAATTATACAAGTACGCTTTCACGAGGAATCAATATTCACGCCGGACTGAATCTAAAACATGTCGGAATCAGTGGGAAATTTTCCGACGAATACGAAAGTGTCAAGTCAAGACAGTACATGGATAAAACGGTGACAACTCGTATACAGGTAGGTAACATGAATATAGTGTATTCATAAGTTTAGTACTTATCACTAATCGCCATAATGTGCATAAATGTGTATTTACATGTTAACCATACAATATAGATTTACCGATAGTCGTATTGAATTCCCAAGCAAGGTATCTCTTAAAATCAAACTATACAAATGTATCATAAAGTGGTATGGTCCGAGTACAACAGAACCCGGTTACAGTGAGAACTAGGGAACCAGAATATAATTACTTCATTCAATCGTTACTACTCGGGCATTTATTCCGTCACTGACAAATACGTCTCGTACCGTGATCAATCGTAACTACTCGGGCATTTCCGTAACTGAGAAAGACGTCTCGCACATAAGTGTAGGATTACAAATTTTGGTTATGCGGTTTCCGATCACTATATTTACAACATTAGACACTCGTTTTCTAGTATCATCCTCTGAATTACCGACTTTCAAACGTGTTTTTCGTTCGCGATAGATAAAACGGGCATCAAGTTTCCATTGAAAGGGAAACATTAGATCCCCAGGGTCAGCCATGATGGAAAGTAGCCCGTGAACAACAACAACAAAATGCCGGTATGTCTATTATCAGAGACATAATTTTATAATACGTCTCTGTCTTAACTAATTGATGGTTCTCCAATTAGGACTGTTGCGGTATTTCGATATATCGCGGTGCGCTGTTAACGTGTACCGTATCGATAGGGTTTGTATCGGCCGCATCGACACTTATCATTTAACACAAACTTCATGCGAAAACATCAAAATTTACAAAAAATCTCTCCCACTAAGAACTTTTGCAGGTTACCACGATTCATCGCTAATTTCGAGTTTCTTTTCAGAATTCGATTGTCAGTGAACAGAAGTATTTTCTTTTATTTTTACATACTTTCTTTTCGAACAGTACAACTTGTATTTTAATAAATACCACACTGCGATCTTTCCCATAAGGATCGAGCTTCTTTAGAATTTTTGAAAATCAAATCACCCTCTTAAAGTCAATTTTCATTTAAAGAATGATAATTAATGGTTAATTTATGTACATATTTAGAAAAAGTCAATGATACTCAAAATGCGTCAATGCCTCAGAGTGGGCCCAGGAATTAGATACTACAACACCATTTTTATTTTATAAAATATTTTCTTTTATGTCGATGTAACAGTATGCACCATTGAGTACAATGATGAATCATGCCTAGTTTCGCTTTCATCTCTGTATATTTGGTCATGGTTATTGCATAAGACGCAGTTGTATTGGGCAGATGCAATAGACGTTAAATGCACTCAATAGAATATTTATGATTTTTTTCGAAACTTGGAAACTCCGTAAATCTGATATCAATAAAGCGTTAAAAATGATTTGTTTCTAGTTACCCGACCTACCCTATCCCCCCCCGCGAGTCTAGACTTTTTAATAGGCCCGAGGGACGGTACAGCCTATTTTCTCACCATTTTAGAGCCAAAAACCCTGTCCTACCTACCCTATTTTTATTGAGCAAGTAACAAGAAACAAACATTATTTAATTTACTCCTAGGTAGAATAATATTCACAGGTTGAAATTTGATACAACTAAATCTGAATAAGCTGTACTGTATTCAATAATTTATTCTTTTTGAATCAAATTAACTTCCATCTTATGCATACAGTACAACCTCTGTAGAGCAACACCCTGTGGGAGCTGCAAATATTGGCAATTGTTTAGAGGCTGTTGCTCTACAGAGGTGAATTTTATAGTAAATGTCATCTAAGGGATATTTTGAAGGTGTTGTTATAGAGAGAGTGTTGCTCTACAGAAGGTCGCTCTGGAGAGGTTGTACTGTAATTATAACCCTGAACAAACACTGTATCCTGTAAAGTTCATTAAGACAATTTAATTTCTCTATACGGAGCGGAGTACAGCCACACCTGTCTTAGCGGCCACCTCTAAATAAAGGCCACCCTGTTAATAAAGGCCATTCTTTTAAAAACCTTCACTGATTATTTATACCAAAATGACCTCCGAATAAATACCACAGGTCAACAAAGGCCACATTATGTCTTTCCAAAGGGTGGTTATTGTTCACAGGTTAACTGTACCTAATAAAACGAGAATTCATTCTAAAATATCGCAGTGGATCACTAGACAAAACCACCCTACATTTTTTATTCAAATACGTTTATCTTCATATCATTTTCCAGAATGTCTTATGTATGATCAAGTATCGTGATTATCACTGCGAACTTTGGATTCAGACTTGATGAAAACACCTACATACATGATACCTTGAGCCAGGGACACTATATAACTGTATACTTATAGTATATTACTGTAATGTAGTGTCCCTACTTGAGAAAAGAAGTGTTAGTCAGCTTGCATTAATGCATCTTATCACTTCAGTATTGAATCAGTCTTCTTTTTATTCATGTATTTTTTCCAAGTGGTTGGTATTAGATAGTGCCCTTAAAAATAGTTTAAACCGCTTTAACTTTGCTTTATATAGAACATTCAAAGGCGGCAGGTATCCTCTGGGATAAGTTGTATAAATGATTTGTAAGGTTTGCATGGTATGGTTCCTGGACCTATACAAGCCATGTGACGGGGGTGATAAATGTAATTTCCCCTTTGGGCCCGAAAAAATTCTCAGGGAGGTTTTCGTCTCCATTTGTTTTGTATTCTCCTTCCAAAAAAAAAAAAAAATGGGTATGGTAGAATTTTTAGGGAAGGAGAGATTTTGGAATATGTTTATTAAGGTGTCTTTCTTATCTATGTTGTATTCTTTCAGGCTCGTTATGTCCAGTATACAGCTAAGTTAGAACCGGACACGGCAGTGAATGACGCTTTTAGGGCAAGACTTCGCAAGATCGCCGCCCACTTGACATTGAACAGAACAGATCTCGCCCGGTACGAGAGTCAGCTACTCATTCGAGACTTTGGTACCCACGTGATTACAAGCATTGACGTAGGAGCAGTTCTGGCACAGGTGAACGAAATTCATTGATTTCTAGGTGACATCATTATGTACTTATTCGTTTCTAATACTGGTCCATTGGAATTATTAAAGGCAGTTTTACAAAAGACAGATAACCGTCAATGGTTGGTAAAACGTTACATCATTCTGTTCACGTTATTGTAAGCAGGATCGAATGCTGTATATTATAGCCTCCCTGTTATCAGATAAATGTAGGCGTACAGACCATTGATTAAAATCTTATCACGAGTATTAGACATTAAATAATAACATAAACATGCATCATTGATTGTGTAAAACAATCTCTGTCACTTAAATTCTACCATATCATGTTAATTCATCTTGTATACAACCAGTGTTTGAGTTTCGACCTGGCACAGAAACGTTCATAGGGTCTTGTGCGTTAAATAGACGGGGTCATCACAATGTATAAAGCTTTTGTGTAAATATTTGGCAAAAACTGAACTTAGAAATATGAACATTAAAATTCGAATACCCATAACTCTTTGTTCATGAATATATAAATTATCTAAAATTCTTTGATTACAAAAAAGAAAGAAACTAATTGTTTGTTTCTGGTTACAAGCTCATTAAAAATAGGGAAGATAGGTTGGGCTATTTTTGCTCTTGAAAACGTGTCGAAAGGTAAAATACATAGTTCCCACATCTACAATATTTACCTCCCTTGGCGGCCATCTCGCATGGCAAATTTCTTATGCTCTTAATAGAAAAAATAAGAAAATTGGTTATTAAACAACTTAATGTATAAAAGATATAACTTAATCATGAAGTTGTTAAGGCCATAATCACATCAGGTGTAAGAAAATGTAGTTGTCACATATAAATATTCAATATTTAGAATTATCAAAACAAAAATATAAATATCTTCTATTAGTGCTTGTTGAAATTGCCAAGCAAGATGGCCGCCAAGGGAGGTAAATATTGTAGATGTGGGAACTATGTATAGTAGATGTACCGTTGAAATAAATACATAGATTATATATAGATTAAACTGAAGACGATTTGTTGGACTGCAATTGATAATCGCAGGCTCATTAATTTTGCAACTACATTTTTGTATTGTGTAGTTCCGAACAACATATATTGATCAGTGCATTCAGAGCTTTGATTGTACTTTGTACGCAAGAGAAATCATTTGAACGTATGTAGCAACGTCTTTTATTTCTGTCTTTTCAGTTGGATGAGCTTTCGGCAACCTATTTACGAAAGTATGAATCTCAAAAAAATACTGTAATGGCCGCAGCCAGTGCCAGTTTCTTTGGCATCTTTGATTTCGGCGTCGACTACTCACAAACAACGACAAAGACTCAAATTCAAGAATATCTGAAACAACGAACTACATCAAAAGTTATGACGTTTGGCGGGCCTGTGTTTAGGTGAATACATGTAATTTTACACACAAGTGGTTGGATAAAATTTCCCTTCTAAAGCTCGCAATTAAGAGCTATGTGACTATGTTCCTAGCCTCAGGACTCGAAGCATAGATTAACAAAGTATTAACTCGCTCAAAGATTATTTGCTATTCTTTAACACAAATAATGCATTGGTAAAAGAATGTGTGGTATTTGTTAATCCATTTGATTGCAATTGCTTTAGCAATGACGCTCACATCGTGCATTATAGTGATAAAGTTTTATTTCTATTAAGAGCTCATTTGTTTTTCTTGCAGACCGAAGAACTACACTGCAAGTATGTGGAGCGAGTACATACAGAACGAGCTGATAGCTTTGGACAGGTCAGGTGACCCGATTTATTACTTTGTCACAGAAAGCAACTTGCCCGACATACCTACGTCAATCGTGTATGACGTGTATGATTACGTCAGAGCTGCTGTTGAACTTTATTACGAATACAACACGTATAGAGGTTGCACGAACGAAGATGCGCCCAACTTCAGCTTCTCAGCTAACGTTGATGACGGAACATGCAAACAACCCAAGACTAATTTTACCTTTGGTGGAGTGTACCAAACGTGCACCGGAAATGGTTATGTTGATTTATGCAAAGGAATCAAACAGAAGAATCCACAAACAGGAGCCAACAGTTGCCCCACCGGATATGAAGCCGTTCCGTTACAATCAGGGTCCTATTCATCGCACGAACAGCGTAGAGAGTGTCATAGTTGCTGGTTATTCTTCCACTGTTGTCACACCTACACGGTTAGCGCATACGCGAAATATGAGGCGTTCTGGTGTGCCGCCACCGGGCAGGTCAAGCAAGACAGTGGATTTCTATTCGGTGGCTTGTTTACATCTAAAACGCCAAATGTCTTGACACAAAGTCAAAGTTGTCCAGCAGAATATTATCCTTTGAAATTGTTGGGTGCAACTGATTTCTTGGTTGTTTGTGTCAGTGATGACTATGAACTTGGGTATCGATACTCCCTGCCGTTCGCTGGTTTCTTCTCCTGTAACTCTGGAAATCCGTTAGCGTTTAAAGAAAAATCAGATTTGCTGAAAAGCACCAAACAGAGGAGCATGCTTCACGAATATATGCGTACTTCAGGAGTGGAAGCTTACCCCAAAAATTGTCCAGATGGCTACAGCCAACATTTAGCGATCAAAGACAACGACTGTAGCATACACTACTGCGTCAAGTCAGGTGCGCTTTTTGGACAAGGCCTACCAATTGTGAAAAGACCTCCATTCATGGAAGCACCCAGAGACGGATTTACAAGCATTGAAAACACTGCATTCGTGATCAGCGATGATGGAACATTATGGACAAGTATGGAAGATTCAAGCAGTACCGTACCTAAATACATGGTAAGACATGGTATGGATGAACCACAGACATACACAACATCGTCGTACCAGATCAGTGGAAATGGTGGAGGAAAATCACATATATCTGATGGCGGTATAGTCGGCATAACTCTGGGAGCCACATGTTTTTGTATCTTAGTCACTGCCGTTATTTTCACGGCAGTTCGCAAACGCCGAAACAGGCCGTATCGTGAATCCGATCCCTGGGCCGGACAAGCAGAGGGTCGAAGTATCAACACAAATCCAGCACGTGGGTACGGTCGAATGGAAGAATCCACGCCACCAATGATTTCTACAAGGGCCTAAGTGAGACTTAACTGTTCATGAATGTCTGAATTAATACTAATTTTTGTCTGTACATATTAAATGAATCGTAGGTTTATATTGCTTTGAGCTGCTATTGTTGGGCATCACATTAGTGAAAAAAAACCGCAACATTCCATTGAAATAATACTGTACATAATCATTAGCTTTAAAAACTTATTATTCGTTTTACACTGAGAACGCTAGTGCTAACTGGCATTTGTACATCTTGTTGACCGGCAATACGGTGTAAAAAACTGCTATCAGGGACTGGTTTAACGCAGTGCAATAGTAAATTAAAACAAACACTAGAAGGTCGTGATATTCGATTAGAAGAATGTTTTGACAATAAGCAATGAAAACAAAGATAGATTCCGTATATCGATACATTTAATGTTCTAAATTGCGGTACGATATTGCTAGTGTTGGATATCGCGATACTTGTATATACTGGTTTATCATATTGTATGCAATGCTGTTTCTGATAGAAATAGCTATATATTTATTTAATTCATTTTAAGTTACAAAAAAATCAGGCCATTTTATTGATTTAAAATACTACGTGTTTTGTACATACGTGTGTTGTTATAGCTTACTAACATTATTTGAGTGCAATAGCTGATAACATTTTTGAAGTGATGAATTTATGTGCATCTTGAAACTAGTGTAAAAAATGATTCCCCACGAATCAAAACTTGGCTGATAAAAAATTAAACTTTTAATGGTATTTAGAGGGGTTTTCCCGTAAATTGTACAGTTCATACTTTTTTATAAGATTTCACACACGTACGTGTTACCATGAAGGTGCACTTCAAGTACTTCCGTCTTTGTCATTTGTGACAGGAATTAAATCATCACAAAAGTTGCCAAAGACATAATTCGACGATGAAAGTTTTATTAAATCATAACAGTTCGACAACCCCTTTTGCTATCAGTTCACGCACCTGTGGTCTAACTTCTCTTATCAGCCATTTTCATTAAATCTAAAACCCGAAGTGAGGTCGATGGTACATAGGGCAACACCCCAAGATTATAATTTAGAACAAGGAAATATTCTCATTGTTCGTTAACACTTGATCCTGTAACTTGTCTTTACGTTGTATAGATCTTTGTCATTATCAAAGTTTTATCTTAAATACAAAACGTCGGATACTGTGAAAGAATATGATCAGTTGTGCAAATCAGTAAATTTATCATCCTTGTAAAGACTGAGATTTTAAATGATGTGGATACACAGCTGAAAAAAAAAGATAAAAAGCGTATCTGCATCCCTGGTGTTTATTAGGGCAGTTTCAATATCACAGAATATATTTTTGTATTTACATTTAGAAATTGATTTTTTTTAGTTGGGGAAAGGGCCTCTTTCTAAAGTTTTAGGTAAAATAACACATACTTTTTTACTTGATGTAAATTGAATTTTAGGGGAAAACTGCAAGATTTTAAAGAATTTTCCTGAGGGTAAGCCTTACCCTAATTGTTGGATGTTATTATGTAGTGTAGTTGGTTTTAAGACATAAAAGTGAGTGACGCCTGTTAATGGCCCCTGCTATAGAAGGAAAAACGCGCTGTATCTAAATGGGTTTCATGTTTTATTCATCAAATTATTCTCTCTATTTTTTTTAAAATAAAAAGTGAAATATCTGAAAAGCGTTTGTTGGTAATTGCAGTCCTTGGTCATTGATAATTTAAAGAATGAACGTGTATACGTTCATTTATCCAAGCTCTGACAGCTGGTACCCTCCCTTTCCACGGTCGTAAATCACTAAGGTCAGTGAACGGGAATACAACTTTAAGAGACACTGAAACCCACAGATTATTGTAAATAAATAAACGTAAATAAACTTACCAAGCTGTCTGTCGATGCAGGGTAGAATATTACATTCATTATTGACAGAAAATGCACACTAACACCATCCGTTTGCCAGTTGTCACACAATACACGGTGGACGACTTCCGGTCATTTAATACAAGGAAAAATCCCGCATTCCGGACCAGACCGAGTAAACGTCCGCGTGCAGACGCATCATAGCTCAGTTGTGTGTAATTCAAAATCATTGGGTTGCAAATTCATTTTCAAAGATACAATGAACATATCGTCGGTCATTTGTCAAAGATTAACACATCATAATAGACAAGTTGGCGGAACTTAATTATGTGGGTGTGGTACAGATGACAACAAGTTATCCAAGGAACAAATGTCAGCAGCAATTTACCAAGGTCGAGCCAAGTGGCATTTGCAATTAAATGACGCATTACCAGGCGCGTAGCTGCCTATACGTGAGTACGCGGCTGAATCCACATGATTCTGACACAAAAAAAAAAAATTAGGAATTTTTTAAAATCACAAAAATCTACTTCATTAATGTATAAACCCTTGACGCTTTAATATATTCTATTTGTCCATATTTTAATATAATATTAAGAAATCGGTGCCGGAATTTACGCAGGATTTTCGGGTTTTTATGGTGTACCGGTGGCAAAAACGAGTATATACAAATGTATGTGATTATAATAAAACAGGTCATGTTCACTTTGTATTTGATTTATATTCAGGAAAATCTGTCCTGACTATAGCGTTTATTCGCTGATTTATGGTACCAAAACTGACTTCTTGAGAACTACATTAATGACCCTGAAATCACCTAGAATGCACCAGATTGCACCATTATTTTCAAAATTTTCCAGGGGAGAATGCCCCCGGACCCCCCTAGCTTAATCCTGAATCCACTTCCATGGAGGGCTAGCTACGCGCCTGATTACGGTGTTCAAATAGTAAAACAATATGGTATATTGGAATCTCACAAGAGCTCTAGAGCTTTCACGCAGAGCTCATTATGTAAACTGGTTAATACTATATATATGGACAATGGTTGATTGAGTTTGAACCCCGGGCACACCACATGTTCTCTGTAGTGATTTTGTTGAAGACATTGCATCAAAGACCATTCAATAAACATCACTGATCATACATGCATACATGTTTTCAATAAAAGGACAGAACAAGACGATTCGGAATCCAGGAATTCTTATTTAACTTACCACTAGCTGGGTATATAACTGAATACTCCCCCCCCCCCATCAAAATCTGGGCTTGGCAGGACCAGGTAAAATGTATGTCTTACAAATACAGGTTTATGTATTAGAATCTTTGTCTTTTCATAAAAAAAAAATATGAAAGATATTGCATAAAAAAACTGGTACAAGTACCACCCAATATGAGGAGTTGAAAACATGAAAATAACAACAATCAAATTGCATACAATTTATTATAGTAATCTCTTAATATTCAGAGTCTTTGGAAATAATATAATAATTACATCAGAATGAAAAAAGTGCAATAATATATACAACAAAGCAATAAAATTAGAACATCAATTAATTCATAACATAAACATAGTAATAATATTTATATATATATATATGTAAATTTGTAACACGTAAACAAGTAAACAACTGCTCAACATTTGCTTGAAACACAGTAATATCATAATAATTAGGCCATGGAAAAGATATTTTTCGATTCTCAACTGATCTATGTTGTTTTTATAAATGGGGTGCATGTTGTTAAGTAGTGATTTGCATTTTTGGAAACTGAATGATAGTTTAACTTCGCATAGCTTTCACCAGCTTGGCACACATGAAATTTGCTGCGGACCAAAGTGTTGTTTTTCTACAGCCGCCATGCAATTGATAAACTAGTTCCCGTTTTATGTTTCAGTGCAAGATTATGTCAGTTTTCATGAGCACTTTCAGTACTTTGATTAATGAAAATTTTGCATAAAATTGAAAAACCGAGTTGAACAATTCAGTTCATGAAATATCATAATGTTTTTTTTATTCATTTTTTTAAAATAGAAATAATATGGGCAGACGGAGAAGCTAAAAATATTTTTTCTATGGCTCAATTTGAACACCACCGAAAATAATTAGTAACAAAATGAATATTGTGCACAAATTCAGAAATGTTTCAATTCATGTTTCAGAAACATATCGAGGGTTTCTGAAGTGGGTGGGGTGTAACAATATCATCTAAGTGAAAAATTAACTGAACATGTAGAATAATTATTAAAAATATGTGCCAAATCTCCTGCCATTCAATTAGGAAGACATGTTTGATAGAGGCACCATTTAATCACTCTGGTTACAAAACTAACCATTCTTACTTAGTTTATAAAATGCGTAGATGTGTGTAAGGTGATGACGAGGTCATTTTGAATGACATATTGTAGACAACAGTTTTACCAAATATTCCATAATAAATGCCCCAAGGGATGCTGCATTTCACAGGCCGCTTTCAAACCAAATTAAGTTTTAATTTGAAAAATGCTTGGATTGATTTGAAATAATACTTGAAGATTTATCAAAACATTGGTGAATCTAGAATTTTCATTTTCCCAAAACAGTTTGAGTACAATTGGGAAAATGTCTATTATGGAATATTTGAGATAGATCTATGTGAAATTTAAAATTCAGATTTGTGCAGCAATATATATAAAATGCCTTTCTTTCTCGGCACAAATCATTCATACACCAACAGAAGGCATAAACGCAACATAAATCTTAGAATATAAATGATGACCATAACAATTTCTATGATGTTTAAGTCAAGCATAGATTTGTGTCACCAAATAGAATGTCAATTTTGGTCAAGTGATGATTAATGATTCCCAATAATTGGCCAGTATGCAGGATAAGTATAAATAAAATCGGGAACCAGTCTCAAATAAAAGCATCTGATTGGTTGTTTCTGATTTTTACTGTTGTAAAACTGATGAAAAGGCCGCATTACATAACCGGGTTTAAAACTTGATTATGTAACCACAAATGAACTGCCATTTCAATATGTATTATTTATTTTCTAATAATACTAAAATTATGAAAATGGAATTATAATACAAATGAATTTGAAAAAAATTGCACAGTTGTCCGTACATAACATGGGAAAAATGGATTTTATGTATAGAGAAAGGAAACATATTCATTTGTAAAAACTAGAATGAACTACAGTAAAAAATTGTGTCATACTCAGAATATTCTTGTAGGAAGCAAATATAATTATTTGTGTTTTCTGGTATAATATTGTTCGAATGTAAAACAAATCTCACAAAAAGAAGGTATAACCTTTAAAACATCTACACTTACTGATGTGTACACATAAAGTGATGATGTCACCACTTAATGATGAGTACACATAAGGTGATGATGTCACCACTTAATGATGTGTACACATGAAGTGATGAAAATTTAGGCAAGAAAAAAGCTTTCAGGCTAGCAATTTTCACAAGCTTGCTTGGAAAATGTTAAGGAAAAGACTGAATATAAATAAATGGAGGTTAACTGTATATAGGACATGTTTAAATCTGTCTATTTTAACAAAATTCAAACAAACAAATAAGCACATACACAAATTAGACACAGCACAAATAACTCACAACTTGATTAAAAAGATAAACTTCACAGGTACAAATAAACAAATGAGTTACAAATCATACATAAACATAACAGGTTCATTATAGTTTATATATGTAAATCTAGCTTGGAAATTTGATTACAAATATGAATATTCAACATATTTAAATTACATACACTTTGAACAGGTTCAATATGTAAATTTAGCTTGGAAATTTGAATACAAATATGAATATTCAACATATATGAATATTTAACATACATTTGTATTTTAATTACATGTATTTTGAATTGGTTATACATATATTCAAAGAACCCAAAACTGAAATTCTTTGAACAGTGTGTTCAAATCTCAATTATGTAAATCTGAGACTCTTCAGGACTGAGGCTTGAGTAGTCTACTGTAACAGCTCCATTCTGATTTTGAAAGAATTTCTTGATCTAAATCTGCACATCATTTTACCACCAGTGATTGGATGATTTAAAATTAATTATCACGAATCATAAGCAGTTGTTCAGGTCTCCATGGAGACAGTGTCGGCCATGAGCAATGATGCATTGTGGGAATGGTAAGCAGAGAATTCTGGGAAGAAAAGCCAAATTAAGGGCTGCTTCATTTATGAACTTGAAGTCCTTGAAATCCATGTTTGGATAACTGTGCTTCTTCAAATGCTTTTCTACCCTCATCACCTAAAAATAAATAAATAAAAATAAATAAATGCGAAAATCAATAAATTTACTGACCAGAGGAACGAATCAATCAATCAATCAATAGTACTTTAACAACTAGCAAATGAAACACTGGCCCTGGACCAGAACTAAAACAATGCACACTAAATAAGAACATACCTAGAGCAAGAAGAGCTTCTTTTGCACGTTTCTGGACTGCACTGGATGGGTCTGATTGCCATAGATACACCAGTTGATCAATACTCTCTGTTGCCTGAAGGTAAATACAGTCATATTCATGAATTTTGAAGAGCTGATTGAAAACTTAATTCAAAGGATTTTATGGAAGTGCTAATAAAATATTACAACTTGAAGACTAAACAGTTTTGAGATAATTCAACCTTATGTTAAAAACTTGTTTCTTTTTTTTTACAAATCAACCCATGACAATTCCTGTATCAAGCGAAATATTTCAATTCAAGGATTTATGAATTAATGTATTAATCTTTGACTAATTGTAGTTTCTTAAAATTGATATGAAGTTAATGCAGGGTTTTCATTAAGAACTGATTGCCAATGAAAACCATCTGTTAAAATTGCAAAAAGATTGGTTACAATCCCCAAAGTTCAAAATACTTATAAAATGGGCACCCTCCTTGACCCTTGGCCAAATCTGTTACTTTCGTAAGAAAATCTGCTGTACTGAATATTAATACAGAAAATACCCTTGTAAGTATGTGCAGTGTCTCTATCACTTTAAGTTAAGAGAGATCTTCAGAGATAATAAAGTTTAGGGGAATCTAGAGGCCTGTCTCAAAATACAGCGTGCTCATTGTTAAATTTTTCAACAATCCTCAAATTCAACCAATCATAAGTTTGAGCAATAAGAAAGTCACACACTCACCTCAAGTATTGATAAAGCCACGCAAGCCCCACAACGAATCTCAGCCGTTCTATCTTCTAACCCTTCAACAAATGTCACCATAGCTTTATCTCTGTTCTCCTTCTTTCTTTGAATAAGATTTAGATAGGAAACTGAAAAATAACAATAAATAATTATAACAAAATCCAGGGCGTCAAGTCAATTTTGGTCCAAAAATTAAAGCACAAACCACTGAATTTTAGGAAATTTTAGGAATAACCCCAAATTAAAAGAATAACTCAAAAAGGGGCCATAACTCCTGTGAAAATGTTTGGATTTTAACAGAAATAAAACCTGACCTGTATTTTATTACTATACACCGTCATATAAAATACGAAACCAATCCATGAAAAAATCTTTGAGTTAACGCTCGGAAACTAAAACTTGAATGGACGGTAGGACAGGTAACACTGTATGCCGTTCCCTCATTTCGAATGCTGGGGGCATCAATGCTGGGGGCATAAAAATGACTTTGTAAGACAGGTTTAAGATTTCTTGAGATTTTGCTGTCAATTTCTTTTTTTCGAAGATAACTTACTTGTACATTGTTCTACTTCTGTATCCATAGTTACAAGGAGCATTCCAATGACCTTGAGGCAAGGTGAAGATGGCAAACTTTCTCGTAAGGTCAATATAGCCTTGATCACAACGTCAGGGTTACCAGATGTCAACTTCTCCACAAGTTTCACTGTAATAAACGAATCTCCAAAATTAGAGAGTAGATAAAATATTTTCGTCATAACAACCCAGTAAAATGAAGAGTAGCAAAAATATATAATATATGCAAGTAAGATGGTGGAAGAAGAAACTTGTTACATAATAATATAAAAGTAAATGCTGTAAGATGATCATGCAAGTTTATAAATAACTTGGTGAAATTAAACAGTTATATAATCCACAGCAACATGGGGTAATACACATGAACAAATAACTTTTCAAGTAAGAAAAATTACTAAAAAATATTGTACAAACTCAAATAAGGCAAATATGGTGTCATATTTCTGCCATGACACCATGGTACCAATCATGATAATGCTCAAAACATTCCAATAAATTAACATTCTAATTCAATGTTTCAAGGTAAAGAAAAAAGCTGAAAAAATGCTACATAGTAAATGTATATGTTGCAAATAATGCTATAATTAAAAGGTACAATTACACCGCTTAGTATTACGATAGTTTGAAGAAATATTATACATTTTTCAAATTTAACACCTTAATAAATTAAAATGTAAAACATACTTTCAACAGCCACGTCCTCGACATGTCCAAGGCCGCCTTCTTCGTTGAAATACAACATAAACTGATGTAACGTTAAAACAAACCAACTCTGCTCTTTTTCTGTCTCATAATCAGGTATGTCTAACACTCGTGTAACCACATGCTGACAAACTGAAATATAACAAACAGACAATAGAGGTACATCCTATGATTAAGTGATGTGATCCAGGCATAAAACAAACAGAGTAAAGGCATATTCATTACTTATATGACACAATGATGGCATAAAACAGAGAGTAAAGGCACATTCATTAATTATATGACACAATGATGGCATATAAAAACAGACAGTCAATATAAGAAATGTTTTGTCATCATTTAGTTACCAAAACAAGAGACCCTTTTTGGACCCCTTAATATTCAAATTGAATAATTAAAAGTTTTTATAAGTACTGTTATGAAACAGTGTATACATGTATATTTAAGCGATTCACAAGGACAAGTTGACAGTATCTTGCGTAGAACAAGGTAAGCATTGGTACGGAATCCAGGAAAACTGATAAGGATGAACAAGTCATGAACTAATTAACTAGTCACTTAAATTGGCATAAAACATCAATGTTAAATCTTTCTGTACTTAACGCATTGCTTGCGCAAAACATTAACTAATTTATTAGTAATTTTTGTAATTTATTGGATTGTGCACTCTGTGGTAAGTATAACAGCAATTAACCAACCTTTTACTGGATCAATCAAGTGCTTTTCAGCTATCACAGAGTTATATTTTTGTTCAAGCATTGTAATCATTCTCTCTGGATGAATATACAATGATGTTTGGTCGGTACATTTTGTCCAGAATTCTCTCAAAGTCTTGTCATTACAAATACCAGTCATCACTGTAAATAGAACAATAGACATGTATACACATAGTCACATATATAATTAAATATTCATAGCCACACGACACATAATGTAACTTTTTGCTCAGGTGGGTGCAATACAGTACAACCTCTCCAAAGCAACTCCCTTTGGGAGTAACAAAATTATGTTGTTGTAGAGAGGTTGTTCCTCTAGAGAGGTTAAATTAATAGTTCAATCATGTAGTGGGAAAAAAAAAATACTGCTGTTGAAAGGTGATTGTTGCTCAAGAGTTCATTCAGAAATATTTTAAAACTTTATGATTTTAGTCAATTTTATTAGATCTTCGTTTCCGTTTACAAGTTAAAAATACAAGACAACATTTTTTCTATCGTTACATAACTCACCAGAATGTAGGTCAACTTGCGATCCAGACTTTGCAAATTTAAGCAGATTTTCCACAATCGTACACTGTTTCTGTAATTTATCCAGGGCATAAATCTCTCGACATTTTAATGGGCCAAAAGCGCCAAGGTTCTGAAACAAAACAAAACAAAAATACAAACTTGATCATTTAAACTAAACAATCTGCGTTCAGTAAGTGCCTATGTCCCTAGTGGTGGCAGCTTACCTTTACCTGTTAAGTATAGACGGATGGTATCATTTGATGCTGGGGCCATCAATGCTTTTTTTCTGAGTGTATCAAATTTTTTCACAAAAATAAATTTGTGAATTTATAATGCTTCAATGAAAACAAATCTATCCTATAAGTATATTTCGAGGGTTCAACGCAACAGTGTCGTAACTCATATTGAAATAAGAACAACTTACGACAGTTTTGCGCTGAGCCCTCGATTTGCAGAAATTATATCGCAACAATAAGATGCTGATGCAGAGATTTTACTGTTTTATTATATAAAAGTTGACCATAAAAATTATCAACAAACCTCTAAAAGTCGTTCACAGTACGTCAGATGGTACATGAGGCACTGATCCACTTCCTCGTTTCCCGTCGAAGGTGGTACCGGGCTCGATCCTAAGCTGGAACCCAGTTGTGTGTCTTCACTAAGTCGTTGAGCCAAACTCTCGATACCCGAGTCTCCGGTTTTCGCTGTTGATTCAGGGCTACATAACATATCGTCAAAACTAGGCTTGGTGTTGCTGTTAGGGATATAGTGGTTATGTTGTCATGGTTACAAAAGGGTTTTATGATGTCATGGTTAATAAAAGGTTTTTAGGTGTTATGGTATAAAATAGGTTTATGTTGCCATGGTTAGAATAGGGGTAAAAAAATTGAAGGTAAGAAGTCTTTAAAACAACAATCAATGGTCTCAATATAGAAATGGTCTCATTATCAGTATAAATAAATAAACAAATAAATAATATGTACATTTGTATATGTTTACATGTCATGTTTGTAAATTTTACCTAAGGCATGTAGTTGCCGACTTGTGAATAAACTTAACTATTAAAAACTGGACTGAACATAAGCAGTCATTTATATATTTGTTTGGGTTTAACTCTGTTTTTCATAATAAATATAGGGCGGCCGATTCACCATAACCAGTTTTCCTGGACTGTATTCTAACCAGTACTAACTTACTCTTCCATTAGGAATCAGCTACTTTGCCACATGTTCAGGAAAATCGACAATGTTGTTAAATTTTCATAAAAGGCTATGACCTGCCGCGACTGGACATAGTCAGTCATTATACTGAGACGGATGCCAAGTGAAGTTTTCTATTTATGTAATTATAAGAATCAAGTGTCGGGGCCTATGGGCCATGAAGAGTATCTATAAATAAGGGCCTCATACTTACTCGGTAGGAGATTGAGGTTCTCCGAGGGTATCCTCGGTATCGAGAAAGTCGAAAGCTTCGAGAGCACTCTCTATAGACACGCTAATACTTGAAGATCTTGAACTACTGCGGAATTGTTTCTGAAAATGAAATAAATGATAAGAATACATGGAAAAAGAAGCAGTACTTGTACAAATAATCAGGGCTCTCACTAGATGTCGAAAGTTGCAGTCGAAAATTACCCTTAGCTGATAGTAATTTTTAGAGTCAACAAAATTTCCTACTAATGTAATAATGAAGATCCTCTGGTACAAACTTTCAAGAGTTTGAAGCTTATTCTAGCAATTTTAAGAGACATTTTAAGGGTCACTTGAAAGCCCTGATGGCAAATTTCTTAAAATTTGAACAGAATTTTCTTTTCTTTAATGATGGATTATTATCATTTTAATCCACATTTAAAATACTAATGTACGCTTAATACTAAATTCATATAAATCTGGTGAAACTTTAAAACTAATTCTAGAAATTTAATTAATATTAATCATTAAATAATTGACAATACAATGCACTACTAATGATTGATGATCTTAATATTAATGATTGATTTTTTTTATATAAATGGTCTTTTAAAATATCATTAATCTAAATCAATTAACAACATTAAAGAAAGTTACCCTGATTAATTTTTGTGCAAATTTCACTAAATCTTCTAATTTCTGTAATTCTGGATACTGGCCATGATAGTCCTCCAGGGAAGAACTTAAATTGTGTAAGATATCCTCAATATTTAACACAGAATGTTCATCGTCCTTCCCGCTCGAAATCGCGTGCGGCAAAACACTCGGGAAATGTAAATTTCCCATCACAGGGGGCAGAGAGTTTCTGAATGCATTGTTAGTAGTTGGAAGGTGTGTTGAATGTACTTTAGAGTCACTCTCCCCTGACACTGGCAACACAGGACTAGAATGGAACCCGGCTTGAGCGTGGTGACTGGTTTGTGACATAAGGGGACCAGTCTGCTTATAAACATCCGGTAAATGATCACTTAATCGCGCACTAACGTGTGGACTGTCCAATCCATGGTATGATGACACGTTATTATTGTTCATATGC
Source organism: Lutraria lutraria (assembly GCA_964023205.1). NCBI lineage: Eukaryota > Metazoa > Mollusca > Bivalvia > Venerida > Mactridae > Lutraria > Lutraria lutraria. The sequence continues at coordinate 4,489,159 of OZ026846.1, read as the reverse complement.
GAATGGGAATTTGGGGCATTTGTTCGTAGTATGAAATTATCATCCTTGGTTTGTTGAATCACAACTGGTGTAGATTGTCGTCTGTCCAAAGTTTCATCCTGAAAAAATAAAATTGCATTCTTTACCTTCAGAGCTAATTGTAAATATTAAACAGTGTTGTAGGAGATTAGTGAAAGAAATCAGAGATAACTTATTCGAGTCGTGTTAAGGTATACCTCTGTCAAATTGTTCATGAAGTGTGCAAGAATACTTCAAGAAAAATTCATGTTTTCATGTCACATAACTACATGTACATAACATTATTTTCCGCGGAGTTGACTACTATTAATTCTACCGACAAACCATAATTATCGCTCCTATACCCTCCCATCAGATTTTCTCACCAGATTTACTCTTTCATAAAACATTACCAATATCTGCATCTGATCTTCAGTACTTACAAGAAATAACATCCTTTAAGATGAAATAAATGTCAGATTACTAAGTAATGATAAAATCTTACATATTCGCCATTTAAAGCAATGACTGATACTGGTCGTCTACGTGGGGTCCCTTGGGCTCGTCCGGGTGCTTCTACAAACGTAAAATTCTCATCAACGCCATCTAGCGGACTGTAAGAAACAATATTTATATCTTGAATTTAACAGAACATCATATTAGTAGTGTTTGATGTATTTAAAATATTTACAATAAAAATTAAAAGCAAAAATAATAGTTTTTTTTATAACAGTAGTGTTATATGTATACAAAGATATTGGATACAAACTTAACATGCTTACTTTACTATGTACTTTGTATGAAAATAGACTGTTATATATTACATGTGGAATAGAAAAAAAAATTGTTTTGTTAAACTTTTGAAAACTATAATAACCATAATTATATAATAATAATGAATGATTATAAGTCACTGACATAGTGACAATGATGATAAATAAACTAAATTTTCGTCATTAACTAACATGATTTCAGTAATAAATGAGTATGAAAAAAAGATAATAATTAAACTAGAAAATTTTTACATACTTCCATGTTATGACGATGCTGAGTTTTAACGAGCCATTCACATTGATGCTGACTGTCATCAATTGTGGATTCGCCGAAAATAAATCTTTTGTCTCGCAACTTTTCTGTCCCAGTAAGACAGACTTGAATGCTCTCACCTCTAAACCCTGAAATATCACAAAATAGAAATTGAAAACATAAATATCCATGCTATAAAAATCAACGTTAACTTGTTGTACGCATATAAAATCCTGGCTTCCGCACACCTGAACCCTTTTATTTCCACAGATTTTTTGGGTCTTGGTAAATTTTTCTTGCCAATAATTACATATGAAGCATATCTCAGAACAAACAAAGAAACTTGAAGAAAGATTGCAAACCAACCAAGTTATTTGTGAAAAAATTTAGATTTTTGTTTTGCAGACTTTTTGTTATACTTCACTTACTTTAATATTAAAAATATCACCGACGACTGCTTTGAAATTGAATTCTGGGATGTCCCATTTCTGGTTCCCAGTTTTCTCAATACGTCCTTTTGTCTTCCATTTTTGAGTCCCGTGTCTGACAGTTACTTCAAAAACATCGCCGGGACACAATCTTGCAAATCCTGCCATTCCTAATAAAAACAAATCATACAAAAGTGAAAATAACTCTTTTCAAAACTAATAATGTGGCATAATAATTAGATGGACTAGTATGTCATGAGATCATCACATATTTTGTACAATAAAACCTCAATTAAAACCAAAGAAAAATGGTTCAAAGATTGAAGTGGTCGCAATAAACATGAAAGACCTGACCAAATGTAACTGTTTTTTTATAAAGCGGTGGTCTTACTATAGAGGGGTTTCTAAATACAATATTTCAACAACTTATAACATAATAACAACAACAAAGGAGTGAAGCGGACCACTCAACAAAGACAACGGGTATTTACCAATTTATTGCTTCGACTAGTTTCGACTAAACAGTTGTCTTCATCAGGGAACTTATAACATGATTTAACTGGCATGGTTTTATCTCTATGGCTGAATGTAATTATCACTTTCAGGATAGTATACAAGGACGAACAATAGACACTTTTTCAGCAAACCCTCCTGACATAAAGACCAGCACAGTATAAGGATTCCTTCTACATTTCAACCTGATAATGAATACTATGACTTTACGATCTTATTGGTCCCATAGACAGACTTAATATCTAGGTTTACAGTAATGGTAAAGATACTTTGCATATTGGATACTAAACAAGAAAAGATGCAGGCTGCAGCGCTGCCATGATCCGGTACTAGACTAATACAGTCCATGCAAACTGGTTAGATAACTGACTGACTTATATGACTGAACTATCATTGAAAAATGGTGTTAGATAACTGTAAATAATATAACAAGAGAAGATTAGTGCTGATGAATCAATACCTTTTAATTTACAGTTGAATGTGCCCATCATGGCTTCAAGCTGAGCCTCAATGTTACACATATTTTGTGTACATTCTTTGTAGCCATATTTTACATTAGATAAAGTGTGTCGTTGATTACCAGGGGAGGTAATATAAGCTCGGTGCATTGTACGAACACCTGAAAAATAGTAACATATTTATGAAATAGCAATAACATAAAAAATAATAATGATAATAAATTAATAATAAAGTGATAATTATAATGATACTTGTAAAATAAATGCTATAATGATAATAGTAATTACAATATCTTCTTTTTTTTCTTTTGTAAAACAAAGGGGAACAACTAGAACATAATTTTCTTCACTATTTCATGAGTTACTTCCCTTTATAACAACTGAATTTATTGATTTGAGAATGTAAAATTAATTTCATAAGTTTTCAATGATCTTGCATCAGAACTTAGCAGAAAACAGCAATGGATCAACAAAACTTTGATCAACACGGCCCCTAAATTCAAGGGGCTTGGTGTATATGATAATGAAACTTTTAAAAAATAAACTTTCCAGGTAATACGCAGTAAGAAATGTATTTTATACATCACAAAGGAACTTCCATATTCCCTTACCAACCCCATAAATAACCCTTTTTTGCACTTTCTGTATTATTCCTAAGGACAATAAAGATGAAGCCCTTTATTTATTATTAACAATGCATCATGATCTATTGTTATTATCAACAAAGGGGATTGGTCTTTCCCCAGCTAGATGATTGGTTTAGATACCTGCCTTCAATCAACCTAATCGGATAATATTACAGATATGGTAACCCCTATTTATGGTACCTGAACCCTAAACTAAGTACTATTATCAACTCTGAAGATACTTAACCATTATTTAGGCATATGGCCCTTTACTAATAACCAATGAAAAGTCAGAAGCTATTTGACCCCTATTCATGTCCCTGACCCCTGAATTTAGGGTCTGTTACAAAATCATTAAACAAATATATGTATTTTTCCTTCCAAAATGAGTCAGCCCACATGTAAAAAATTTTTTTTGCAAAGTTGATAAATTTTGTAAAAATGTCATCTAACAAAAATGTGTGAAAAAAAGTTTTCAATAAGGAGGAATTTGTCATTAACTTGAGATGTTGTTCATGAAAGATTTGTCTATCTGAAGTTACTGACACATGACCTGTAGCTGACCCCTCCCAGAATAATGACTTTTTAAACTTTTTTCTCTTATTTTTCAAGGACTTTTAACTTATTATCCTTAATCATTCTTATTCGCTTTCAAAAATTCCTTTTGAAAATCTGTACAAAAAAAGAAGACAGACAACACAATATTAAAACTCAGAAAAATAAAGTGCATAGAAATGGAATTTAACTTTTTATTGGTTTCGGAAATTGACTAAGTGTGACTCATTCAACAGGGCTGTAGGAACTACATGTAAGGGGGGGGGGGGGGGGGGAGGGTGAATAATGTTGGCTGTAATGGTAACTTAAGGGGGCTATATTTTTCTCCACTCCCCTTGTCAGATAAAATCTACAATCAGCTCCCTAAATCGGAAAATTCTTCCAACGAGCCTGTCTGCAGGGTTTCAATGATAAAACGTTTCTTAACGGAGTCCTTTTAAGGTGTTTGTTAGGAGTTCAAGCAGGGAATCCATTTTTGGGGCCTCGTAGGTTAAAGGGTCTAAAAAACACAAACACAGTATCCCTATCTTAACTCACCTTCTCTAAGTTGTTGTTGTAATAAATAATATTCATGTAATTCATCCAGCTGGAAAAAACAACAACAACAATTATTTAAAATAAATAACAAAAATATCTTAACATTTATCAAAGGTAAAATTATCACTTATTATATGATGCATAAAATTACCTGACTGGAGTTAGCATAAAAAATTATTTTAAAAATCTGGTATTTTATTTACAAGCTGTGCACGCTTTGACTATTAAACAGTACAAAAATTAAATGGTCTTAATGTCAAACATATGCACAAGTTCTTATATTTCTTACTTACATAAACTAATCGAAATGTCACATCTTCATAATTTTTTTTAGGTTAATTGCAAATAAGGTATTTTGTGCAATTAAGTTACAAAAAAAACCCCAACCCTTTTAAGGACATATGAAGCACACATTAAAATTATTCAAGGAGACAAAAATTTGCCTTCTATAACTTTAATTCATAATATCTTATTTAAGACATTTCAAAATTATTTTTTATTTAAATTACATAATACAAACAAACCTTCGCTAAATGAAACTCTAATCGCTTTAAGTATCTTTCTGCAGACTTCATTTGCTACAAAAAAGAAATAAAGATGACATTAATAATATATATATATGATATATATATATAGACAAGTAAAATGGATTGTCACAAAACTAGGTTTTCATATTCTGTACCCTTATCCTTTGAGATATACAGGAGCAATTGTGAACAGAAGAGTTTTCTCAATACAGTCAAACCCGTGCTAGCAGCCACCTCTGAATAAAGGTCACCTTGTGAATAAAGGCCATTCTTTTAAAAACTGTTATTGAAAATTTAGAACAAAATGACCTCCTAACACAGGTTACCTGTCAATAAAGGCCACATTTTGTCTTTCCCATGGATGGCCTTTGTTCACAGGTTAGACTGTATAATACATGCGTGCACAAAATAAACAAAAGGGCCATTTTAATTTTTATAAATTAAGGCCTTTAATTTTGCTTTCTGTCAAAGATCATAGTTTAAGTAAGTCTGACCAATACAGAACTGATGTAAACAGGCATATGTTAAATCTTTAACTGGGCAGCATTAACCATTGCTAAATGCAAAATTTATGATACCATAAATCAATACCATACACCTGTACCCAGTATTGTAGAATATTAGTAGTAAACCATCTTAGATGAAGCTGATTGAAGACCAGCAGAAATAGGAACAAGAAACTCATCCATCAAATACGCATATTTACTGTCACATCACGATTAGGTGTAAAATAAATAGTTTGATTCTGGTTTTCTGACCAACCCTTACGATAGTTCAGCTTTCCGTAGCCGTTACTCGCTCAGCGGACATGAATTTTGATGCTGACGGAAGTACTATGTTTTTCTACATCCGCCATGCAATTCGAGGGCTCAGCGCAATACAGTCGTAACTTGTTCTTATTTCAATATGAGTTACGACACTGTTGCGTTGAACCCTCGAATTGTTTAACTAGTTCCCATTCCCTGTTGCAGTAAAGACTAAATATGTTCAGTTTCTATGAGCACTTTCAGTACTTTGATTTCCAGTGCAATGACTCTCGACGTTTTATTAAGCCAGAGGACAGATTCATCCAGTTTCTCACTTGTTCATGATTCAACATGTTTTCAACAGCCCTCAAAAAAGCCCCGCCCTACCTACTGTACGTTTGATGAGAATGTAACCAGAAACGAAAAATTTTTTAAGGCCTTATTTCTTATTCTTAACATCAATAAGTATTATAAAGACAATGTCAAACTACTCTGGGAACATTATTCACCATCTTTACCTAAATAAATGCCCCACAGAAATTACATTCTAAGGACTTCAATCTTTAAATTAATAAATTTCTTGTTTTTTTTAGAAATTTCAAGATTCATTCAATACAATTCGAATCGTGATTAAATATTATAATAAGGTAGGGTGTATTAAATAGAAGTGGGGGCATTAAATAGGAAATATTTGGTATACATAGAATTAAATTCACTTATTTCGCGAACACATCTAGTAATAAGGCAAGCCACATTAGTTTTATATAAAGCTGTGAAATGCACACAAAGTTCCAGCATTGTTATTAGTTTATTTCATCTATATTGGTGTAAAACACAGATACACGCCTTGCCCTTTTTCCTGTGAGTTTCTAGACACAGTACTTGGCTTGAAAGTTGGGCATCGGGACACTGAAAAAAGATTTGAACTACATCATCGATCATCCCTTTTTATAAGTATAGACATCTTGAAATTGTAAGAAACAGTACTGATTGAGCTAAAGCAATGTAACAACATGTTAATTATGCTACACCCCTCGATTCTCTTTTTTTATGTAAAACTATTGATTAAAAATATTTGTATCCACTAACCAAGGTTTTAATATGCTAAAATTAATTGTTAGCCAATATGCAAGCAAGCAGATTCTGAAAGCAAGCAAATTAATTCAGCAAAATAATGTTCCCAACAGCTTGCTTTTTTGCTTAGTACCATGTGATGCAATACAAACTAAACGGCATTAATAAATTGTACAAACAAAATCTAGCAAAAAAAATAATAAAGATTCAATGCTGTATGGCTGTAACATCAAGTGACAGTAAAATCCCTACCAAGTCACTCCCTTAAACTATTGAAAACTTTATTTAAACTCATATTATAATTTCTCTGACTAAACAGTGTTACTTTAACCATTTCATACAGCATAGAATATAAGAAAACATATTTATTAACATAACCGTTAAATAATAAAATTAGACCAACCTTAAATAATATTGGTTTGCTGTTATGCGACTCAAATTTTAACAACAGAAAGGTTGTTAAATAGTTAATTTTACTTACACTATATATTGCTTGTACATGATTTAGTAGTGAAACTTCAAACCAACAAAATTTTAAGGATGGCCTAAAATTAGCACACACATACCTACACACACAAAAAAAAATAAAACCACATGCAAAAAAATGCAGAACTAAATTAAAAATTAAATTCAAACCAAAATTTTTTTTTAACAAAACACACTCAAATTTACCTTATCAGTTTCGTGTATTTTCCCCTAGAAAAATGAAATAAAAACCAACCATATTGAATTACTATAGCTGATAATTTAATTAAATAATCAATAAAGGTAAAAAACATTAAATTAATTGGCAACAGTAATGCTAATCAATCAAGTTACAAAATGATTACTCAGCAATTTTTAGAGCAAAATTATATGTTTTGCTAATGTTGAAACATATCATTATGCATGGCACAAAAAGGTCAAGGTCAAATTTTGCAGTTGAAAAAATTGGTACAGTCATTTAAAAAACCTTAATATTTATACATTTCACCAAAATTTTTATACTGTAACATTGTCAAATCAACAAGTAAAAAATTATCAAATTATACACAAAGTAACTTTTAATATTGAATTGAGAATATAGTTGCTTCCCTTTTTTTAAAAGTTCGGATCCGAAACAAAGAACATTTTATTCATGCTCAATTTGAATATTCTGATTTGACTTTTTTTGATAATGATCATATTGATAAAGGGGCAGTAACTCTTAATGCCAATTACAGGAAAACTGGATGGTATAAAGAAACAATATTCATTTTATGGAAAAAGAATATCTATTTATCTTACGATGGGTTAAATAGGATTTAAATGATCCAAGGATTATAACTGATTTAAAAGTGTCCGTCGCATATCATAATGTAATATTCCTGTAATAATTTCACATTCTCTTACGGGTGATAAATAGACAAAATGCATTAAAAACTAACCCCGCACACCTTAAAAATGCATAAACTGCTAAATAGCAAAATATATCATAAAGGTCAAACGCAAAGGTCATAGGTTAAGGTCACAGTATAATATGAAGGTCACAAACCTGCGCTGTTGATGTCCCATCTGGTTCTCTGTGCTGTAACTGCTCAATATCTTCTTTTGTTGCCTCAATAAATTCTCTAGAAGAAATTGATAAACATACAGATGAAGACAATCATTTATTTGACCAATTTGAGGAATTATATCAAGGCAAGAAAGACGGTATTAGTAAGAAATGAATTTTGTTATCATATTGACAGTTTCTAAAGGCCAAGGCACTTGACTCCTTAAATCTATTATTACAGGGTGGAGTCCAAGTGTTGTTTGAGATGAGAAAAAATTTAGCCACATGATGTTACTTTCAGTCTTGGATCAGAACTTTAAATGGCAACAAATAAATACAGTCAAACCTGTATTAGCAGCCACCTCCAATTAAAAGCCACTCTGTGAATAAAGGTCATTCTATCAAAGACTGTCATTACTTATTAAAAATAAAAAGACCATTGAATAAAGTCAAACCATCTTTCAATACATGCCACATTATGTCTTTCCCAAAGTCAGGCCTTTGTTCACAGGTATGAATGTATTGGGAAGATACTGATGCACAAAGTTAGAAAAAACACTTTTACAAAGTCAACTGTAAAAATTAAGATTATGTTTGAAGGAACAGGACTACTTCATCTGTTCTTGCTCATTCAACATGTGATAAATAAGATAATTACCTGATCCCCCGCTTCACGCTCTGAAACATCAGCAACGCTCTGTTTGGTCTTGGTACTTTAGGTACCTTTGGGGATTTCTTAAAACTGAACCCTACAGCCCCGCGGGTTCCAGGACTCGCTCGAGGGGACTGCATGGGTGGCCCTCTGTGGTGCCGGAATGACTCCCCTAGCACAACAGCTGGAGGACCGTCCCGTCTCATACCCATACCAACATGCTGATTTGCCATGCCGTTAAAAGACTGGCTTCGTGTTACAATAATCGCTGATTTAGGGCGTCCTCTGTTAACGTTAACTGCCGATCGTGAATGCAAATAATCTCCACTGCCATTATGATGTGACAAATCCTTCTTTGTCATCGAGGGGATATCTAAAAGCATAGACAAAAAACACAAAATTTAATGTTTGAACAACTTTCTTTACATTAATGTATTAATCCGTAACTGTAATGGTGCAACAGTTAGTCAGTAATACTTCAATCGACAATGTCTTCATTTTAGAACAATTTTTCAGAGAGACTTAGATTCAGTCTGAGTAGCAAAATGCTGTTCAACACAGTCATGCAATTCTTGAACCTGATTGGTTCACAATGAGCTCAATTTAAGATCAACCAATCAAAACACTGCATTTACAGACTGGTCTAAAAAGACAGTCTTATATCTCTTTTCCTGTTTATTGACACAAATAATATGACAAAGTATACATGCAAAGATAAAATTTTAGGTAATACTATGACAAGTATCACTTATAGTAAATTAGAATTTATGCTCACAAGGCCATATAAGAGCCTTCAGTAATTATTAAAGGACCTTGTTTTAAATAATTTCACAAAGTATCATTCTTTATAGCACACAATGCAACTTACATTCAACTTTTTAAGCATTCAAGTGATTAAAATTCATATAATACAATTTTATTGATAATCACACATGAAAGAAAAGTTATAAATGAAAAAATTATAATTTTAGAAACAAAACAAGAGTAACTTGCTTTCAAATATGGTTAAGATAAAGCAAGCAAAAGTCTCCAAAATACTGGTTATGAATTAATAATTTATCTTTACAATTATAGATCTTCAAATTATTATTGAATTTTTCAAAAACTATAATTTTTATTACCAATTTCCTGTGCTATTGAAATCCATAAAACTGGTTAAACAATTAACTGAAATTTAATGTACCATCCAATAGCTTTAAGACATGATCCCACATTAACTGTTAGAAAGTATCAAAATTAAGTTAAATGCTACTTCATACTAGCATCGGAATTTAACTTTGTCTTATTTATACACAGAGCAAGAAAATTGGGAGATTTTAGCCATTTTGTACAATATTTACGACATACCAGAAATTTCATATTAACTAAAATAATCCCTTACCTTTGAAGAGCAGTGTTTATACAGAAAAATTAAGTCAATAATTTAAGGGTCCAATAATATAACAAGGAGTTCAGCAGCACCCTAAATATATCCTTTATCGCCAACTATACAACAGATACTAACTAAACTGTTGACAAAATTTTCACTATTAAGATAAAACTTTTGTAAACAATCCCTCAAACGAAACATGGAAAATATTTACAAGGGAAGAACGAGTTAACGCAGACCGCAAATAGAGCAAATATTATCACAGCGGAATAAAAAAAGGAAAATACTTAAATGGTGACTGTACTTGTTTTTACGATAATTATTATGTAATTTTATCATAACGTTCTTTCAAAATATTGTGAATCATATAATTTGATGCAATCGGGTGTACACTGTAATTAAATTATTCATCGACGGATCATTATGAGTAGTAAATCGCGAGATGGTTTAAATGTTTAACGCTATCTTAGCGTGATAAAAGGCTTGGTTTTTCAGTGCAAACTTATTGCCTTGAAAATTAAGAGTTTAAATTACTAATTTCTTACAGAAAAGTTCATTTTTTTAAAAAACTGGGAATAGAGAAAATTATTAAAAGCAACGTTACCAAATGAGTAATAAGAGATTTAACTTCCTATTATCTGAGTAAAATCCTGCTATATATGTATATAAGTAGAGCAGTCAGAAATTTATTTACTAACTGTCTTTTATTGATATAACTTAGTTCAGTTTATGATGATATCAATGCACATTAGTTATATTACATACTAAAAGATTTATCTATGGTGTCATATCATATTAAATGCAGTCTATGATAGTAAATTGAATCATACATCAAATAATATGCAATAAGAAAGGGAAAAAATATCACTAAATGGCTTCCTTTTAAGGACAAAATTGTTCTGAGTCACCTAATATAAACTATAATTATGATAGCATGATATATTATTCAAACATTAAATGTTAACGCTTTTAATCTTGATTTTCAATGATGGATAAATAAATTATTATTTACTTGGCTTATTATAAGAAGAGCTAAACAAACTTGTTGATACATAGAAACAATATTTTGATGAGTCAGCAAGATACATGATCAAATATTAATGATCACAAAATGTGTGATGAATGAAAAACAATAAAATCTATATGCTATCATAGTATGTGAACTACGTACGTACAGCTGTAAAGACTGGCATTTTGCTGCCAAATAATAGTCAAGCAAACAGTCCACCTGGCCATTAAGACCAGAGTTTTTATTCCTAATAGTAGTTTTTGAAAAATAAAACAAGTCGCAGGAAATATGGACACCCACAAACCCACCCTGACCTGCATGCCGACATTTACCAATTCAGAAAATCTGGTTAAAATATTGATGCCCACACTACATAGCTGTTTTAGTCCATCAACCCAATTGTTCAAAATTATCAATTTTGGCTAAAGGCCATTGTTTTTAGATAGACTAAATCAGTACTTTATTTCAACCCTGTGTTTAAAGTCCACCTAAACATAATAAATTTTGGTCCCTTTCAGGAGATGGTCTTTCCATACAGGGTTTGATTGTATCAACTATCTAACTGTTCCAATGTACAGTACAACCTCTGCAGAACAACACCATGAGGGAGATGCAGATATTGGCCATTGTTTAGAGGTTGTTGCTCAACAGAGGTTAAATTTATAGTAAATATCAGCTTAAGGAAATTTTGAAGGTGTTGTTTAATGAGATGTTGTTGCTCTACAGAGGGCTGCTCTGGAGAGGTTGTACTGTAGATATCAAATAAATGTGAATATGTCATATACACAAAATAGACATACAGTAAAAACCTCACTATTAACAACCATCTCCATAACAAAACCACCATATTATAATAACCACTTATTTAAAATAATCCGACCAGTTTTTGGAAAATGCCGTCACTCCCTTGTCACGCATGAATTTTTTCTACATCTGCACTGTAATTGTTAACCTAGTTCCTATTCCATATTGCAGTGCAAGTCAGTGTATTATACAGTAAGTTAAGTTTCCATGAGTACTTTCAGTACTTTGATTAACCTATATATCCTTTATATTAGAAACTGATCAATCACAAGAACATCTCAATCAGTGTTTCTTCCACTGCAGAGCACGTTTTTCCTGCACATTTTTTCAGCCTTGCCACATTAAAGATCGGTCTGTGCTTTATCCATGACACACCATGGTTTTTATTATTTTGTCTCAAAATTATTCAAAGCTGTGCATTATCAGTGTCTGTGATATGGCTTTTAGTCATTCCTAATCGATTGGCAGATGCTGATTTGCATACATTATTGCATATACATAAGATATTTTTTCATTTTTTGTCATAATCCGCTTGTTCAAGAATACCCTCAAGAAATGACCCTCTTAAATTTCCAAAGACATCCCCAAATTCTGACTTTTAGAGTAATGACCCTCTAAAAATCAGAGCTGGAAGAAATGACTGCTCAACATACAAAAAGCATCTTTGTGTCCAAACAGATGCCTTGAGGTTGCATATATACAGTTCATGAAGAATTACCATAGACAAATTCCATGGTAATGATGTTAGTGTAAGTAAAAAGGGGTTAATTCAAAAGGGCCAGTTTGGCGTCAACAGGGTCAGACATGACAACCGAGGTACCATGCAAACACATCATGCACAAATTCAAACTAAAACATTGTATCAATAATCGGTTACCATGGAAACATATTTCAAAATCACCAATCATAACTTACATCTGTTCTCCTCACCATATGGTATTGTTTTACTTCTATATATGTGCAGAAATTTCCCTTTCGCTCCTGGGAGATACAAATATCTCGGTCCATTAGTAATTGTCTTCATTTTTACAGCTATTTATTTTTCGTAATTATCCACAAAAAGATGTTCAATAAATTCCACAAATATCTCTCAAGTCTAACCTGTCATCTTTGTACAGCACAATTTTATTAACTGTGCATATATGTGTCAACTTATTCCAACATATACTTATACAACAGTCATCACGAAAATCACCAGTTATAAATTGTAGATCTATATCAAATTGGTCATAAAAATATATAGCATGTCCTTCACTTTCTTCAAAACACAATCACCAATTTCCTTAGTTTCAGAGGTCCATAGAAATAAGATCAGATTGTCAATTAAGTTCAATTAATTGGTAAGATATCCAATTAATTACCAATAAAATCAGCCACCACAGTAATGTTACCTGTTTAAACAAAGAGGAAATATATTTAATGAGGCAATTAAATTTGATATAAGATATAACAAAAAATGTGTTTATTAAATTCCTGTAATCAACCCATTAATTGGTATGTTATTTCCTGTTATTGATATTTATCATTTTTTCATCGATCCCTAATTAACCAAAACATATTTTAGCATGATAAAAACTTGACCCCTCAAAAGCTATACTTAAGTACGGTATATAAATAATTAATATTATGATAGATTTAGTTATTTCACCACAAAAATGTATGTACCGTTTTATTTATACATATATAATCTATATATAAACAGATGTTTACAGATAAAAAATATACATCCCATATCATTGTTGCTGTAGTTGTACACAAATTTTGCATTAAACCCTAAAATACATATGATAATAAAATAATGTATACTCAGATAATATACATGGTTTCCTTAGATAATCTATGATTTATTGTAATAACAAAGTGATACATTCAAGTATTTGTTTCAGATTCCTTTTAAACAGGATTAGACAGAAAATTTACTAACTTAAAAATCTTGCGTAAAATTGACTTCATAATTCATAAAGCAAAATAAATTATCTCAAACCAAACATTAATTTAATCCTAATTGTAATCTATATCAGGTTTTTATGATTAATTTAATCCCAGATCACAGTTATATACACAAACACAGCATATTGCAATCTTTGTGACAGAATTATTGTAGAGGACGAATTCCATTGTTACCATAAAAATGACAGGTGGCTTAAATCTCTCAAATAATGGAATCCACAGAATGTTGCAATGTATGCAAGTCTATCTGTCAAAACATTCCATGAAAGTTAAAATCCCATTTACTGATGGACAAGTTATTTTTAATAAAGAATACCATTAAAAATGATAAATTCAATAAGAAAATAATAATGTTATATACATGTATATATAAAGCATAAACAATCCCACTTAAACATTTAAATATGAATTTGAAAATTCTTGAATTATTTAGATCAGACAATATATACACTCTTTATATCAAGGAAAAACACAAACATTTGTTGCAAAATGATTTCTGGTAAATAGAATAATATTCCGAACTTCTTGTTTCCAGTAAGTCACATTAAGTAATTGTAATATTCAAATATTTTAACATAACTGATCAATATCATTTGTTTGAAGAGAAATTCATGTAATTTACATTCAATTCCAAATGTCACTTTTAAATCCAAAAATGATTTTACCAGTATAGGCATAAACAAATACTCTGTATGTTATTTCTAATCAAACAATGTCGATCACGAAGTTATTTGTATGTAGATCACTGACCTACACCAGTGAAGGTATGTTCTACAATCTAACTACAAAGTGTGCAAGGTAATTAATAATTAATTAGATAATTTATTATAATTATATCCAGATAAATTATCACCTACAATGGGTTTTCATGGTGATATATTGTCCATTGTTAAGTCACATCATATAACTATCAAAGACTTAGCATTTTTTATGTCATGTTACTAAAAATAGATCATGTGATTTCAAATTATTGATACACATTTGGAAGTCTATTATTTGTCTAAATAGTAATTTATTCTGAGAATTTTCATCACATACAAATACAATACAGTCGAGATAAGAATTTTCACAGATTGGAAACAATTTAGTGTTTATTGCAATATCTATGTGTACATGACTGTATAGTTCTTTATTGGGTGAGAGACTGATAATGAAGCTTAACTGTTATATTTAATTAGCACTCAAAGGGAGGTAGTTATAACTTACATCATCAAGACACAGCCAGGAGCCAATTCAAAAAGCAACACAGAAAGCACAATTTTTGGGAACCGAATGATAGTTCAGCTTTCAAAGCCGTCACTCACTCTGCGAGCATTATTTTTTACCAAAGTACGTTTTTCTACATCCGCCATGCAATTGTTAAAGTAGATCCCATTCTATATTGCAGTGCAATTCTATGTAAGTTCAATTTCCATGAGTTCTTTCAGTACTTTGATTTTAAATAAATTTCATATTTTTTTTTACATCATTCTGTTAATCAAAATGAACTCATGTCATCTGCTACAATGATAATCTTAATGATAATTACGGACATTATACTCTGTAATAAGACACTACACAATGTTTAATACTTGAACCGTTATGAGGTCCAGACAGACAAATATTTCTACAACCGATTATTTAGCCATTGAGGTGTGAAAGCAAATAATGCAATCTTGAAATCTAGTTGTGTCAGTCTCAAACAAACCCCTTGTTTGTCGGACATCTGCATTCAGTACTTCTAGACTAAACAACAGCCCCACCTAATCTGATGTAACATTATCTATCGTACAAACAATAATTGAAATTGAGAGGCCATAAAGATAGCAAACTAACAATACTGATGAATGTATTTATCTATTTTAATTTGTTGACATCCCACGAAAAAATAATATTTGTATTGCCAAGTTTATCAAGTACTTAAACATAAAATAAATATTTGATCGTAGTTTAATGTGTTATATTCTGACACATTTTTCCTACTCTGGAATTTAACATCACAAATCAAAACAAATCTGATGTAAATAAATTAAACCAAAACAATTAATGATAAAGAAACATTTTCTGCATAATTTTATTCACTATTTTCTTTAATTTTTCATGAGATTTTTTCAGCTACTCAAAATATTAGTTTTAGATTAGACTGTGTCACATTTCTGGTAATTTCTATTTTAGCACATATATAAGCATACTAAGTGAGTTTAAATCACACTGATCATTTTATAATTTTTTTCTTCTGGGCAATTCTGAGTGGGTGGAGAAATATAAGTGAAATGGGCCTGGTTTTGGTCTGCCCTTTTGCTGCACCAAAGACACAAATAGAGAATAACAGACCCTTATATGCAAGTATTAATACTGATAAAAAAAATATAACAGATTTAATTGATTTGCGAATAGCAAGCATCACTTGACCTCAGCACCATTTGTCTTTTCAAGTTAATACTATTAACTCGACAAGCTGGAGTACCTAAACACCTAAATACAGCTTAGTGAAAATTCCCATCCTACTTAAATATAGCACTTCAAACATAAAAACTGGTTCTTATTTAACATAAAAAATAATCAGCCCTCAAAATATTTATTAGTTCACAGTCTCATATTCTGTGTATAATATACAATCCAACATAAAATGCCATTCATCTCAGTTTGTGGGCAAAAAAAAACAACATGAAAATATTCCTGAATTTCTGTTATTTGAAATTATCAATAAATGTGACAAAAAAGGTATTCCATATTCTTAAAAAGAAAAATCACATTCAATCCATGACATATATTTAAATAATTCATTTTTCTTATTTTTACCAAATAAAAACTGTGACTTAAAAATTAGCATAAGGGTTCACACATTTATAAACTCTTGAAGTTTCACATTACCAATCTGGACAGCAGGATTTTTAATTATTCTAAATTTGCTGGTATTCCCCTAATAAATGCCCCACTCCAAATTCACACCCAACTAGTTAGAGAATGATTTATCATTAATCCCAATATAATCCTTTTATCAGAAATGCCCAGAAATCATTAAACTTTATAAATTGAAAAAAAAACTTTTACTGTAACACCACAATCATGGGGATGCTTTTTAGGTGATATGGGGTATTCAGACACATTAAAACTTGTTACAATGAGATATTCCAAAAATTCAGAAAATTTATGTTTCATTTGATAATTATCATGCTTGAATGTGATAAGTAAATCGTCCAGAATTAAAAGTAATTACGTTGCTATAGTAACTGCATATATTGACAGCAATACACACAAGTGTCATAAGGTAGGTGTCAAAATTGTCAGTGATAGTGATTGTTATAAAACCACAATACCCAGGTGACCCCTGCAGCTAAAAGATAACAACAATATCACTGACAGGGACAATGTACATGTACTTAATGACCATTAGATGAAATGTCCAGCATCATAAAGGGAAATATATGGTTTTGCATCAGTGACATATGTCATTGATAATTAACAAGACACGATTGGCGTGAGACCTGTCAATGGACTTTTGCATGATAGGCAACTAAAAAATATAGACTTGAGAAGTTATTATTACGCATTGTGGCAAATGTCAATTTATCTGTTGTTGAACGGCCCATTTGATAGTAATGGTCATTTCAGAGCCGCCCCAGAGAAACGAGAGAGAAGAATTGTTTCCCTATTCTTAATGATTTCAATTGTTTTTTTTCGGGTACTTTATCATGCCCAGTGTAAAGCACCAATACACGCCTCATCCTTTTCACTGTGATTTACTAGACACAGTACTTGGCTCGATAGTTGGGATCAGAGCACTTAAAAAGTGTCCTTGAGAATTTGAACATCGGAGCCAAGATCCGAACTCGTGACCATTCATTCAGTAGTCCAGTGCGTCATCACTCGACCACCAATCATCCTTCGTGAACGTCAGAAGAAATTATTAGATATTGCATTAGATGCATTATGTCAAAAGTGTAAAATCTGTCAATGGATTTCTATGTGGTAGCTAGGCAACAAAAAAATTATATATTTGTGAAATCAATGAATCTTGTGGCTGATACCAACTGGTATGTTTGAAACTGGATTAACTATATTTATATATAATTATCAACAGTATATTAGCCACATATGAGAAACTTTTCTTCTTATCAACTTTAACAGGTTTTCTTTAAATTATTTAAGGTTAAAAGTTTAATACACCAAGTCGTTTAAAATAAAAAATAAATCTGGCAATATTTTTGTGTCAAAAATTTAAAAACAAAATTAACCCCTCGGATATTAGTCAATTTCATCAAAAATATTTGACACATAATGATACCAGCGAAACAAATTACAATATCTAATATTACAATTAGTAACATTAATAGACACAAAAGTCTCGTTTTACAGCTTAAAGCGTAATTAAACTGTCATTTAACAGATAATTATTTACTGATAATTTAATGAGCACCACCACTAGCCTGACACCAGTATACTCATATCAATAAATAAAGGTCATCAAAATATTCAGCCCTTTAATCTTGAACCTATCTATATCTACAATTTTCATACCATTTGAAGACATTTTTTGTCCCTTATTTGAACTTTTGAACCGTAAATGAAAGTGATGATTTGTTTACCACTTATTAACTTTTTATGGATCTTACGCCTAAATTTAATGGTTTCATACCTTAATACATACATACTTGTAATACTGGAAAACATCAAACAATTGGAAATAGGGGCTATCAATGTAACTTATTTATGCCTCTGAAGGCTCTGATATTACACACACTTTTAAGCATAAAAAAGGGCTGATTCAATGAACCCATTTAGATACAATTTATACAAGTACCTTTAGAGAGATTGTACCTGGTTTTAAAAAAAAATACAAAGTTTGTAGGTCAGCCCTTTTTTCAAATATGTTTTTCCTAGTTCTGAGATTTAGTTCATACAATCAAGGACTTATATACATACATGGATTCGCAACTGCTAAAAATAGCTCAAACGATATCGTTTGACGATCCCACAATGCATTGCTATATACTCGGCAATGTCCGACAGCTGTATTCGGGTGTTTACGAAATTTATTATACTAAAAAAACTCTGGCAATTGGGCACGGGAAATTGGTAAAGGATGCAACAAATTCCTTAAAGATATTGAGATACATTTATAATCCATAAAGTCTAAGTATAAGCACTGAAAAAGGCGTCAGTCGAACATTTTAAATTCCAAGATGGCGGACATCTATTATAATCCTTTCGTCTCCGAGATTAAACATTCGGAATACCACGGATATTTTCGCTGTTATTAACATTCGGATCATCGCGGATATTTTCGTATTTTCGCTTTTGTAAACAAGAGTATGAAATCCCGTTGATTCACATGTTATAAACGCGGGATTTGATTATGTTTAACTGTTAATACGGAAGTTGCGAATCCATGTATGTATATAAGTCCTTGATACAATTGAAATAAAGCATCAGCACCAAATAAAGGTCAACAAACAATTACTGGATGGACTGACATTAAATGGACCAAAGAAAATAATTAACTGGCCCTCAAAATTTACTGGAGGACTCTGAGTGAGGTCTTTCATGTACAAAAGTATCTGGTCTAGACCCAGAAATTGGTCAGAAATTTCAGAATATAGTTTTTTTCTAATGCTTCTTCGGGTTGAAAGCCATTTTTAACGATATTTCATGTATATATTGTTCAGAATATAACTGAGTTGTTAAAATATTATATAATTGTGAGCTATTATACAGAAAAAAAAATCAATTTCAATGATTGACATTAGATTGTAATTATCTGGTGACCAGACAATTTTATTATTATTTAATGGCAATAAGTGGACAGATATTATTATATTTATATCTATATCTGAATGTAAACCACTTTTATTGATGACATAATTGATTTATAGCAACAATCAATCCAATAAGCTTAACAAGATAGTTACTTATTTATTTGGATTTAATTACATTTTTCAACATTTTTTTTCAGTTATATACAGCAGCTAATTCACTGAACCAATTTTTCTGGACTGTATTCTTACCAGTGCTTACTTACCGGTACCCCTCCAGAAGGAACCGGCACCTTCTCCACATATGGAGGAAAATCAACATTTTGTAAAATTTTCATGGAAGGGTATGACCTGCAGGGACCAGGAATCAAACCTGGATCACTGAGCTAAATATCCAGTGCACTAACCGCTGGACCCCGGCCCTAACAAGATTTGTTTGTCCCTACTAATTACATAATTTATAAATATTTCTGTCTTTGAGGAAACAAATTAATTTTAAGCCCATCGCTTGCTTTGCCAGTAAATTCTTGATTAATATTTATGATTCAAACATAATGTAACCAAATAACTAAATACTTTAAATTGATACAGAATAAAGTAACTTTGTAGAGAATTTATTCTATTTAAGTTAACACAATGACCTTTGTGTGACCTTAAAACCCCTATTTTATCTTTCTTATCAATAAGTATTGGCCCCCTTTTTAGTTATATCATAAAGGTCTACTGTCAACAAAATAAGGTATTTTTCTCAAATTTCCTTGTGAATTAAGTAATTTTATGAAAGCAAGTAGGACAAAGTGTCGTAAAATAAACCCAAAGATGTCACAAATAACAGAAAGGAGCAATCAATCACACAACATGATTATAAAACTACAATAAAGTTATGCATTCCTTTAATTTTAGAATGAGTCATATTATAGTGGAAGTTTTACTAAGAAGAACAGACTTTTGATAAATCTTTGTAAGCTTTGAAAAAATAATAATATGTAGAACATTAAAATCATATTCTGACCAGAACTGGTAAAAGGATCAGCTGCAGCCAATTTTCTTAAAAAAAAAATCTTTTGAACATTCTATCAATTTGATACAAGTATAATGAAAACTAATAAAAACAAGTTTCATTAGTTAGATTTTTATCAATGATGAGGTTATCTAAATGGAAAATTGAAAAAAAATTGTTACACTTTTGACATTTATTGGGAGCTCAAACAACAGTAAAAATAAGCACCATTAAAAACAACAACAGCAATTAAACCATTTGTATAAGCAGTGTTGCCTGTTAACTTAGTCTAAATATCATTAAATATACTTTAAAAACTTAGAGAATTATTTCATCTGTTACATCATCAACAACAACAGCAACAACAATAGGGGACTAGGCAAGTAATATTACATGTACATTTTTTTCTCTGATTTATTTTAACCAAAAGTATTTTTTTATTTTAAAAAAAACAACAAACAAAACATTATCAGTCTATAATAGTTAAATGCTTTTTACCCACCCTCTGACTAAAAAAAATAAATTAATAAATCCAATTTCTTCACAAATCACTAAATAATGCAGAATAAATAACTATACAGATGCTGTAATCCACTGGAATTAAATCCCTTTTTGTCCATAAAACACAATTAAATAGATAGTCAGAGTTCAACCAGCAAGCTAACGTCCTTGTACCCGTTTGCTTACTTAATGAATTGTCACCAGTAGTGCAGTCACACCTAATGGACGTAACTCGAAGCTAAATGACCAACTCCTTCGACGTACAATATACCAGTACCCCTAAGGCTACGCTGATAGTTAACAACAAAGTCGACAATGTAAACGACACTATAATTAGAAGTTGTTAGACTACCGTGGCTTTTTGAGATCTCGATGGTAGTTTTTCAATTATAGGTTATGATAATGACAGAAGGTGGTCGGCCATACATCGCCGTGTCAATCACTAACAATCATGGGACAAGAATCTACATGATCTGTGACAAACCAGCCAGATTTTTTTCTGAATATGTAAAAAAGATACAAAAGAACCATTAATCCACAGTCATATATTCCAAAATATCCCTCAAAACACACTGATGCATTTTATCACCAATTTGCTTAATTTCTCGTGTAAATGTTCCAAACATTCTTTTGGTTATAATAATCTGCGTATTTCAATAGTATTTCAGTTATTTAACCTAACCAGTCTTCTTGGATTCTCTACCAGTAGTAACCTTGTTCTCCACAAGTTACTGCCAACATCTAAACATGAACATTCAGCAGTACAAGACAAATGGTTCAAATGCAATGCCATCAACCAAATAATCACAGTGTAAATATATCATACCCATAGGCACTCGATTTCGTGATTTTTATACGTTTACAGACGTTATTTTTCAATTTCACTTGTCAAACCTGTCGAAAGAAAAATCTTCATTTTTCCCTTATTGAGTGTATAAAAAAGATTTTTCTTTTGACAGATTTGCGTTGTTTGATGTGTGAAATTGAAAAATAACTTCTGTAAACGTATAAAAATCACGGAATCGAGTGCCTATGATCATACTCATAGTTCATCATGTACTTGAAGGCAAGCTAATTTTGAATAATTTCTAATTATTTGTTATAATATAGCCTGTTTAATGTTATTTCTTTGATAGTTACCCTAGATACTTCAATTTGCATTACAACACTTTTTGAATTTTTTTTAACAGTTACTGTTATTTAAAAATGGGGGGGGGGGCTTAATTAAGAAATGAGCGTTCATTAAAGAAAATTTGGTATATAACATTCTGAATGATCGTAATGCATAAGGATTTGAAATAAGGGTTGTTGCAAAATTTCCTCAATTATATAGTATGGGTGGTCAAAATGTTGACTTATTATACGTTCAACAACAAGTTAGTATCAATTACCGGGGGGTACTGAAATATTCGGGCGTGAAATCCATGAGACGTTCCGTGTACATGAACTTAATGAATTGTGGCATTGTACCACATCAAAACGAAAACTCGAACTAGAAATAATTATTTAACACAAATATTCTATTATACGCAAATAGTGCCCCATAAAACATAATTAAGCTCTCTAATTTGTTTTCTTATATCAATTTCTTTAAACTTTTGTAAATGAGAAATCATGATGATAAAAATAATTATTTTTATTCACTTTAGCTGAATATGAATAAACTATTGTTAGAAAATGAAAATTGTGTCAACTGATTCACATTTACGTGATTTTTTTTTCTGGCCCAAAAATTTATTTGTGAAATTTAGTTCCATTCGGATCTGCAAATTTGTTTACATAATATTGCCAAAAAATGAATGTTTAGCCCAAAATATTTACAATATCCTCCCCCCCCCCCCCCCGAATATTTAGGTCTTTAGGAATTAAAATTTTTTATGAAAGTGCTTGAGGTTTCTGCCTAAAAAACAACAAATTTCAGTACCCAGTCCCTTACACCCCATTTTGACCAAATACAAGTAAACCCAAAATATATGTTACTCAAAAAAATCTAAATAAAAAGTAAATAATACTAATGATTTCTTTAATATTTGATGGTAAGACGTAAAATTTATGATGAAAAAACAATAATTATACAAAGAGATTTTTTTCATAGTTTTTTTATAGGGCCTTAAAAATAAAAACTTATATTGATTAACATAATAGTAACTAACTTGCAGACTGATAAGACAGTTCAATTACTAATTATGCATCACTTCAAAGACCAGCAATATAAAATCAATTAAAGATAATGAAATCAATGACTTGACATGACAATCAGACAGTCTAACAACGATGGAGACGGCCATAAAAACGATCGTCGTAACTGACAGAAAAAACAATAAATTTGACATAAAAATTAGCCAATTAAAATCAAAACATACCATTAAAATGTTTCCACAGTATGAATTATGATCAAATATGATAATTAATTAAACATACATTGTAAACCGTAAAACAAGGCATTTTTTTGGTAGCTTAATTTTGCAAACTTACAAAAATCATACAATAAGTTCTACAAGCCTTAGCTGGGGATTGAAAGATTAACAATATGGGATTCTTTTACAATTTAAGAAATAGAACAGGTTGGCGAATTTATGAAAATGATATCTCTATAAATTAACAAAGTGTCAGTATTTTGATAATTTTCTGATTTTACAGTACACACAATGTAGAGTCCAGCTTTCTATAAATTAGCCTCTGGGGGAAGTAGACTATTGAAAACAATAAAAAATATTTTTTGACAATGTACATATTTTTGATAAGATTTCAAGATTATGAAATTGATAATGATATGCAAATATAAATCATGACTGGACATGGGTTAAAACTTCATTACAATTTAAAAAATTTGGAATTTACAGTACAACCTCTGTAGTAAATATCAGCTTAGGGAAATTTTGAAGGTGTTGTTATAGAGAGGTTGTTACTCTACAGAGGGCTGCTCTGGGATGTTGTACTGCAAATATAAAAAAAAAACAAAAAAAAAACGATACATCATCTAGAATCTCATCTGGGATCTGAATAACCACTGGGTGCTGTCAGATTTATCCGGTTAGAAACAAGATTGGGCTGGCTAGAAATCTCTGAAATTTTAAAAAATATTGCTGGAAAAATACCTGGACCCTACCCTCCCCTAGCAGGCCTGTTAAGTATAGTTTTTGGGCCTGTTCACAACAAACCTATTAAGAACCATGTCTCATTAATTTCATAATTATTTCTTTTTTTTTTTCACTGGGGTTTAACATCACGTCAACTGGTGACTTTTCCATCTGTAACAGTGAAGACCCCAGAAAGAC
Source organism: Lutraria lutraria (assembly GCA_964023205.1). NCBI lineage: Eukaryota > Metazoa > Mollusca > Bivalvia > Venerida > Mactridae > Lutraria > Lutraria lutraria. Next base: position 4,464,861 of record OZ026846.1, on the reverse strand, counting down.
AACTGGGCAGAACCACTGCCCTTCTGTTTAAGCTGGATGGTATAAATGCTTATAATAAATGCCAGCCTCATGCTTTATAAACAACATTTATTTGTGTCATCACGTTAATTTCAACCAAAAACAACAATGTCAGTTGAAACGAACAACATTTTCCTTCAACTTGTGACAAGCAAATGACAAATACAACATAGCTGACTACTTGTATCTTCAAAAAGAATGCATGTTAACTGTCCAGGGACGTATGTTTCAAATTACACAGGAAGTCACGCCCTGGGTTTAAAATTTTAAACCTTGTATTTGATCGTGTTGAAAACATTAATCATTGGTTTGAAATAACAGCATCAAAAGATGTCAACTATATTCTGTATTTTGACTCTTAACGTATATTTATTATGAGGAATAAATACATTAGTGAACAAACTTTTGTGATAAGGCATCCTACATTATCAAGTAGTTAACAAAACTGATAATTAACATTAAAAACTCACAACATAATCCATCAAAGAAATACGTAAGAAAATTTGGCCAAAAATAAATATCATACTAATTTGAGCGATACAATAAGGGTAACTAAGAAAGGTAACTCTGTAAGTACCTCTATTTCTTAGAATTTTTAGTCAGACAGAGGTTACCTCCCTTGGTTAAAATGACAAAATAGTCTATATTTAAACATTTAATTACTTTTATTTTTTCTTTCAGGCACAGAGACCAATGTTTAAACTCTTATGAGAATATCTATTTATATACAGTCAAACCTGTGAATAAAGGCCACCCTTGGGAAAGAAAAATGTGGCCTTTCATGACAGATGACCTTTATTCAGAGGTCATTTTGTTCTAAATGACCTATGACAGTTTTGAAAAGAATGGTCTTTGTTCATGAGATGGCCTTTCATTGGAGGAGGCAGCTAACAAAGGTTTGACTGTATAACTGTTTCCAATACTGAAGTCACTAACAAATGATCAATTTTCTATTATAAGATAACATTACATCATTTAGAAAACTCAATACTATAAATATTATATAATTCTCAAGAGAAACTGAGAACATCCAGAAACTGTTGAATGTGAAAAGATATGAGGAAGCTACTCATATTACAAGCAAATCAATATTGCGCAATACGACTCTACTAACAACATTCAATTCGAATCAATTCATTACTGAAATAAACTCTAAAGAATAACATATGACGCTAGCGCAATCTAACAAAAAAGGGCTCTTGAAAGCAATTTCAGTTAACATCAAAAGTCTAGGCAATCAAATGAAGGTTACATTAAGGCTTATGAAGTCATTTTATTTAATTTTTTTCAAAAGGATTGACAGCAATTGATTTTATGGTTAGTTGATTTTAGACACAGTAATATGAACATCTAACACTCATTTCATTAATTATTTATTCCATTCATGACAGTCAAGTTCTGGATTTCATGTGTATCTTTATATCACCATTATTAATTCCCGGATGATTTCAATAGCCTAATAGAGATAGAACATTAAAAGGTTTGATCTGGTAATAACTGTTAATGATGTCAGATTACTAAGATCTGAGATTATGTAATATCCAGTAAGTGCTGTTTTTATTCCATAGTAACAGAGGCAGGAGATCAGAGAGTGAATATCTTTTCCCCCAAGACTCAATAAAATCAAATAGTGCAGAATGGACACAATTTTTTTGACAGACATACATTCAAATACCTACTGGAAACTACAATAAATTGTCAGGTTTACGCCTGTTTTCAACATTATTTCAGCAAAAAAAATCCAGGATTACATACCAGTATTAACCTTGCTCTACGCAAGTAACTGCCAACTTTTCAACATAAATAATCAGAAATGGATGACAAATAGCCAAAGACACAGTCCTCAACCAAATCATCACGGAAGTCATTTCCAGTGCCAGGGTTCAAACTCAAAAGCCTAAGGTCCCAACTGACCCATTTTTTCCCCGACAACCAAAACTTTCTAACAGCAAAGTCCTATAAGCATGAAAAAAATTGTGGCCTACTTTCCTTATTTTTTTGGTCAAGTAACTGTTCACATGATCCCATTTTTTTCTAGGCTTAAGGCCAACAGTGCATTTATACATAAAGTCACTTCTTCTCTCCCTTACACGGGCCACAGTTTTGACAGTAAACAACGCTTGCTAAAGCAATAATTAATGAGGAAAACTTAGCATATTAAGTTATGACCTTATGGCAGAAATGAACTTTGTAGTAACTTAGTTCTTCACCAGGAAAACACAAACTACATGGATTTGTTAAAACAAGAAGCAATTGTACTGTAAACATGACTTTCTGCACATAAATGACAAGATTTTTTTCACAACAAAACAAACCACACCAAGCTATGAATAATAAGGTCATTATAACATTATTAACGTCAGAACAAATACACCTTTTTGAAAATAAAATCTGACATGACTTCATATACAAGCAATATTGTCTAAAACACAAGTCAACATTTGTTAGAAGTTTGTACTTAGGTTATACAAAGCTACATCTATTTAACTAAAATAAATCTAGATACTAAACTTCTGTCTCATTTAAATGATCTCATGTGAGATTGATCTCAAACTCTAAGAATTATACTAAGCCTTAACCCTTACAATGATGGAACTGTTTCTTTATTTCTCAATTTGAGCCTTTGTCCACTCTCGGCTAAATCCCCAACAAGATTATCCATAGTGTATAGAACCATAGGCACTCGATTTCGTGATTTCTAATCTGCACGTGCTTTCCGGGAACCTTGCTTCCGTTGTAGTGTTCCCCAACTGTAAACGTTTTGACAGCTTTTACAAGGAAAGCCGGGACCCACGCTTATTTTCGTCACTACTGTCAATCGAAAAGATGGCGAGTTCACTACCTTGGAGTATTTTATACACGCAATAAGGAAAAAAATGAAATTTCTTTCGACAGGTTTGGGTTGTTTGATGGGTGAAATGGAAAAATAACGTCTGTAAACGCATAAAAATCACGAAATCGAGTGCCTATGTATAGAACCTGTCTACAACACACATTTAATCATATGAATATTATTATTATACCATACAGGGCTTGACATTTTTTTCAGGCTATTATCCAGTAAGATGACTAAGCCCGCCCGGCAAGCTCAGTGGTAAGAGCGTTTGTCTATTGATCGAGTGATTGTGAGTTCGAACCCCTGACGAGGCTCACACTGTCCGTGACAAATTTGACTGAAGATATTACATCCTATGTTAAATTGTCCTCCACCTCTAAATTATGTGGGGTAGCTTGGCAGAAGCTTACGGATAGAATGTGGTTAGTACTGGTTAAGGCTTAAATGAAGTCCAGGAAAGCTGGTTAGGATAACTGCCCGCCACGATATGACTGAAATAATGCTGAAAATGGCGTAAAACCATAAGTTGACTAGCTTATAATTTTAACTAGTTAGCAAATTCAACTAATGTGTAGTTTCAGTTGATATCTACTTGTATGATACGTAAAACTATAAGTTTAAGAATACCAAAGCATCATGACACTAAGTTGGTCTGTTAGAAATCATGTGGAAATATACATTGTAGATGAAGTATTGAGAGGTTGTACTATATCCTAAATATTTCAAATGAGGTCTCATAAGTTGTACTGTACATTTTTTTTTTAAATAAGAAAAATCTGAAATTGATAATTTTTGTGAACTATGGACCATGTTTATTTATTATCATTACCCCTTCGAATGGAATTCATGATAACACAAATTTGTCATGAACTATTCATGAATAATTTGACGGTAGTTTACATTTAATAGAAGGATGAGAGCCAGTCTAGTACATGTACTACAGGCTTGTAATCAACATCAAAATCTTGGTTGCAGCTTACAAAATGACAATATTTTATTACAGGCCTAGGGCCAATTATGGTAATAATTTTATCAGATCAAATTTATAGGTCAAGTGTATATCTTTAACTGGACATTAATGTAGCTTGGAGTGACTAATTGTGGTCAGCAACTTCAAAGATTATCTTTGTGTGCAAGGCTAATTAATATGAAACTATTTAACAATAGCAAACATGTGTACGCAATATCCTCTGAATAAAGACCACCCTGTAAATAAAGAGCATCCTTTCAAAAACCGTAATTGATTATTTAGAACAAAATTAACTCAGAATAAAGACCACCTGTCAATTAAGGCCACAATTTGTCTATATCAAGTATGGCCTTTCTTCACAGGTTCAACTGTATGTTTCATCAAAACATAATACAAGATAAAGCAGTTTTATCCTGAAATATACTTTGAGGCAAAATTTGCTTTTTTGTAATCTAATCATAATTTCGAACAAAATATTTTTGGATACACTTTTTTAAAGTAACTTATTTTCTGATATGGAGAACAAAATTATGAGGGTTGGTCAAAAACCACTGAAGTAAACGTCTAACACCATCAGACAGACAGCTTACCATTGGGAGTGCTAAACATTAGGTGAACATTAGGTGCTAGACAAACATGGATGATTCATTTCATATGCAAATACAAATTGAGCTGTTCACTGTCACAGTGCCAAGAAACAGGAGGAAAGTCTGTGAGTCTGGTGAAAATCTGATACCTCAAGAATCATTGTTGATCAATAATTATTCCACAGTACAAAATAATACAACTCTCAATATTATTCCAGGCAGTATAGTCTTTCGTATGACAGAGTAATTATTGTTTGTTCCAAGGTGTTAAATGACCTAAGCCGTCATGGACAGAACCAAAACTGAGTGTCAAATGACAGGATACAATCTTCAAACTTAGCTACAGGTCCAAAGACCGAATCCACAAAAATCGCTGCTGGTCCGGTAAAAATTGACGGGTGAAAAGACCAATGGTCTGATGAAATTCTGAGCTGACATTTTGTCTAATATGCATAATTGAGTCCCCAAAATTAATTTCACTAAGTGTATAATAAAATGTTTCTGTTAATTATAATAATACCATCATATGAAACAAATATATGTAAGAAATCTACTTTCATAAATGTCGTAGAAACAAAATTGGATCATGCAAAAGCACGTTAAGATTTGGTCAGGTAAAAGTTCATTCGGTATGGTAAAGTTTGTGCCTTCACAAGACTGAAAGTGAGACATTTACTAGCATACAGTCTAGATATTCCCCCTTAACTACTGTGATGTAATTGCCAAAGAAAATGCCAATGTCAACATAAGGGTAAAAACAAAAGTACACCAAACAAAAACCTTTAAATCAACTAACAAACTAGCTAATTTTCTATTTATATGCAAAGCAGCAAATTACAGGATTACCATATTTGTCTGTTAGCAATTTTCATTAATTGAACAATCAATTTGCCAAACAAAATACAGGGAGCAGTTAATGTGTGTGACTTAAACATTTGAATTGACAATCCAAAATGATAAAATCCTGTTATTTCTCTTTAAGCCATAAAACCTTGATAACAAGCCCATGCACCTCATGGACCATTTATAATCAAGGTGTAATATCATGGGTAAAGTAGTGGAATTTCTGAAATACTGAAAACTCGTCCAAACATAAGTGGTTGAAAATTGAGGCGGTCTTACTACTGAAGTGGTTACTGAGTAAGGTTTTACTGTCCTCAAAATAAGGAAAATGTCACTTTTGTGCTTTCCCGAGATTTTTACCTGTCTTAGTCATTGCGCCTATTATTGGGACTGATCAATATATCAGCTTTCCAATTAGCTGTCATTTGCTCAGCGCGCATGAATTTTGATGTAGACAAAAGTACTACATTTTACCATATCCTCCATGCAATTGTTAAACTAATTCCCGTTACATGTTTTAGTGCACGTCTAAAGCTCAGTTTCCTTGAGTACTTTCAGTACTTTGATTACAAACTGATATTACTTCAATTGTTTGTATATGATGTAAATTTTTGTCAATCCTGGTTGAGTCACCCTCCTGCATAAAGTGAAGACTTCTTTCCAAAAATGTCCATCCTCCCATGAATTATTCAGTTTCTTTTAAACATCACATCTGTCTGTGAATCTTCGGCACAATATTCAATACTGATCTTATAAAGTATGATTTACGATGAAGAATGTGCATTGGACATTGTTGCAACTTTTTTTCTAGCTAACCAGCAAAAATATGCTTTTATCAAAATGTCTGAGAATTTCTGAAATATTGAAAATAAATTATTGATAATAAACTCACCCGTTTGTCTAAATTCAGCATGGTTGCCAATAACATGAGTGCCAGATCTTCTAATAATTTTAAGTTCACCACCTGAAATAAAATAAATGAAGAATTGTAGAACTGAAAAAATTCTATTATAGTAAACCTACATATTATTCACAGTGTACGGGTTCCACTTTAAACTGCTTCTATAATGACAATGGCTGTAAAATGTGTAATCCATAGACCAAGAGAAATATAGACTTGATAATATTACGAATGAATTACAAGACATACAGACCTGTTTTATAGACCAAAAGTCCAAAGTTACAATAATGACAGACCATGGTAAAATCAATTTATCCACGGACCACAATACAATCATGATAGACCATGGTTTAATAGATTTATCCATGGACCACAATACAATCATGATAGACCATGGTTTAATAGATATATCCATGGACCATAGTACTTGCTTAGTTGACTATGGACATTTTCCAGTAATTCTAAAGAACGACAACCATAACACATTCCTTTAAGAATTATTTGGTAAGAAAAATTGAACTAGAATGCACTGTAACCTCCAAACAAAGGTCAAGGTCATAAATTTAAGGGAAGAGACACCTGAAGATGGTCAAGATGAGTTCAGAAGTTGTTCCACAGACAATATTTAAATGAAGAAGAATTAAGAAGAATATGATAATAAATCCAGACAAAAGAACAATATGACTCCCTTCACAGAAATGAAGACCTAATTACCTCAGAAAATATGACGAAATATCCAGGAATATTGAAAACAGCCAAAGTTGGTTAACTTAATAAAGCCTTATAAAGGAATATATTTCATGTGAACTGATACTGAGGTTCCGTGTGTCTATAAATGACTCACCATACACAAGTATATCATAGAATGTATGATTATATAACAAACCAAAACAATTAAGAAACCTCTTATGTTTGTGGGAAGAAAAAGTTGAAGTTGCTCTATGAAAATATTTCAATCCAGTGTCAAATGTGGTCAAACCTGTAACTAAACAGCCATTATTGAGAGATATGTACTTACATGAGTGCCAAACTAGTTGTCACAAAATATGCGTGTCAAAAATATCTAGTTGGGCTAGAAGGGAAATGTATAACACAAAATGCTGATAAAGTCTATTTGTCATTTTTTTTTCCTAATCAGGGTCTGTAATTCATGAGCAACATGGGCGTTTCTTCGATAGTTATCAAACTTGTCTGAGATTTATTGTTCAACTAAGAGAATGGACAACCATAGTTCACACGCAAATTAAAACGGCACTTTAAAAACGATGAACAGTTGATCCCAAAATATTGTTTTTGCCACAAAACATCAATGAAATTGCATGCTTAATGAAATCATTAAAATAACATTAACTTGCAAACAGATTTCATTGTGGATAATTCAGAAATGATACAGCCTCTATAATACTATGGAGCAGATTTTTTTCCAGTTTTTGTTTAAAATAATTTTGGAAGTATTCAATATAATTTTAACCATTGTCGAGCCGTAATAATGAATCAAGTTCTCCATTTCTCTGATAAAAAAATGGGACTTTAATTAGGGAACGGTTGTTTATTAGATGATACATGGTAATTTACATGTTTTATTAATAACAACAAAAACTGTAAGTGCACTTAACATGCTGTAGTCACAACATTCTTGGTACAGAGATTTACTTCCTTATATGTGGCTGTATAATGCATTAATTGGCCACAAAGTGCTTTACAGCTCTTAAGAGATTGGCCACATGGTTTTGTATCAACTAGAAAACATGCAAAAACTGTAACAGTCAAAAGGCAGCATGCATATTTATGATTAAGGCATTCTAATTAGCGATTAGTTATAGCCTTTGTATAGCAATGTTTATCCGTAAGCATAGAGCCACAAGCTATTAAAGGCTCAAGAGATTCTTCGTTAAAGATCTAAGACTAAAAAAAATTGTTGAAAGAGGAACGAAGATTACCCTGTCAAATGTAATTCATGAAAACATAATTTTTCATGAACATTTTATGAACAGTTCATGAATAGTTCATGAAATATAAATGTTATGAATAACAGCAACAATAAAGTTGCGATACAAATTCAAGTAAAAGAATACAGCAAGCCATGTAAGGAGAAGCATATCTGATGAGAGGCATAGAACATTATTGATAGTACTGTCTTGAAAGTCAGCCAATACAATTAATAGAAGTGGAATTTTATGTTATTCATGAACTCAATGCATTCGACAATACAAGCAATACCATGCTGTGAGCTGCTGGAGCATCTAACATTTTATCTCGATGCACAGTTAAGTCAATAGAATGTGCAAAAAAGCAAATATAAGTGCATGCACATTTTGAGGCTCTACAACAAACATATCCCATCAATCTTACATAAATCTTAATACAGTTGAACACAGTTGTCGCACATTCCTGGCCACAAGAATAATATCTTCATTTTATCAATGTTTCACTCTATCCATCAAATTAAAATGAAGGGAAAAGTAATAACAGTCAAACCTATGTTAGCCATCTCTTAATAATAAAAGGACGCCCTGTGAGTAAAGGTCATTCTTTTAGAACATTTCATTGATTATCTTGAACTAAATAGGCCACCTGTCAATAAAGACCATATTTTGTCTTTCCAATGGGTAGCCTTCATTAACAGGTTTGACCGTTCATCACTCTATCTGATTATTCACTATATTTGAGTTCACTATGTTTGACTGTACTTGGTGCATTTGCAGATTGGCGCCATTATGTACTGGTACTAGATATTGCAATTTATGAAATAGCTTTATTTTCATCAGAATGGAAGGAGCAGAGGTAGATCGATACCAGTGCCAACAATACGACCCTCCTGCAATTGTGGCAATTAAAATAATCGTTTTAGCAGGTGTACTAAATGTACAGCTATTAACACTAAATCTCTTTGGATCTAAATCATCAAAATGTTATATAAATTGGCCTGTATCACCAAATCTTTGGTTTGGTTCACCAAATCTTTGGCCTGGATAACCAAACCTATGGCCCAAATCACCAAATCTTTGGCATGGATTACCAAATCTATGGCCTGAATCACCAAATCTTTGGTCTGAATCACAAAATCTTTGGTTTGAATCTGTGGTTTAGTCTGCGCATCACCAAAGTTTTGATCTGGTATATACTTAATGAATGACCATAAAAGTCCAGTGACAAAAAAAGATGAGGCAGAAAATGGGTCACATAACTTGTTAATGATTATACATGATACACTCATTACCACATGAGATTGCCTATCTAACATTATAAAACCATGAAAATATCAAGAGAGCATGATTATCAGTGACATTCGAAGATAAACCTTTGTCACATATTACCGGTACACCATAAAACCATTACAGCTGATGATGCAGACAGACACCAAAATAAGCCTGTATCAGCAGTTTTTGCATTATTGAACAAGTTCAGCAAAAGTGACATCATTCTATATTAAGCCTTAATTCAGTACATTATCCCAGTCTTCACAAAGAACGTTTTTTGAAGCACCAGACATTCAGTCTGGAGAGGGACATATTTTACCAAACCGAAGCTTAACCTGTTATATTTCTAACACATGTCATAGCTTACTATGTGCACGCACGATATAGCTACTAATAATAATGAATAATGATGATCTTGAGCACACATATCGTGTGGCCATGTCATATCGATAGCTTTTGCGTGGCCATGTAATAGCTATCATGTGTGCATGTAGTAAAAAAATTAAATATTTTCTATGTCCCCTTAATGCATTTAGGCCCCTTGGTTACGGTTACAGCAAACGCTAATTTTTAAAGGATAGCCCAGCATGATTTCATCTCTCTGTACAAACACACAAACTAACTTCCATGATTCTAAATGCATTCAAACTGCTGGTAAGCAAAATCAATCTGACATCATTTGCCCGACACTTGTAGCAGATTTGATTAATTAAACCACATTTTTGAGAGTTGCACGAGAAAGTGCAAGAGAAATATTGAAAGATTTGAGTGATTATATACACTTGTTATACCGGAACCTCCATTTCTTTAACAAGATTGTTGACAGAGCAATCTTGACATGTACATGTTTTTGGCAATTAAAACCACAGAAACCTCCACATTCCTTAATCATTACATCACATATAAAAGCAACATGGGAGTAAAAACAGTAAGAATTAAAATATATCTGATGCATTTTTTTTCTTTAAAACTTTAGTGTAAGACGTGAGACAATAAGCCTGTTAACAGTGTTCTTTGTTGATAACATAGCAGAAATACAAGGGATTTGGGACCTGCAATAAGTTACAAGCCCAAATATAACATTTGGGATGCATGCTAATGTTTTTAAAGTGTTGTGCATAATAATCAAGATGTTTGTGCCTTGTTTGGAAATGTTTTATGAGATGTTTTCAACAGGAACATTTCGAGGGCTCAGCGCAACACTGTCGTAACTTGCTCTTATTTCAATATGAGTTACGACACTGTTGCGCTGAACCCTCGATTTGTGTATTGCAAGCTATGCTATAAGAACATTACATAACTAATATGGCACTTTCACAAAATAAAACTAGAGGTTTGTCAAAGAGTGACTAATACTCCCGCCGCTGCTTTGACACTAAGAATGCAATAGTACACTATGGCTAAGTTGAAGGGCACATAACTCTGGAATGTTTGGATCACTGGGCATGGAAATTGTGTGTCTTGCACATTTACACTTCATGGTGATGACATATTTCAAATTTCATAGCAATCACTTAAGGTATGTGGAAGTAGTTGGTTCCACAAACTTGTGAAATATAGTATGCAGACGGACCAATCGCCCGACCAACAACCAACCGACAGAGTGACTCCTATATATCCCCTCTCAAACTTAGATTGTTGGGGTATAATGAAATTAAAGGGAAATTTTCCTGCAAATACAACTCATACATATTTAATTAAGTAAATTGTTGGTTAATTAATAAAGCCTTTGACTGATATTACAATTCAAATTTCAAATTTGAATAATTAATGCCGCCCTCTGTCAAGCAATTCATTAACCCACTTCTAAAGTAATATCAAGAATGTGAAAACAATTGTGTTTATCTTTGTTGCTCTCTAATAAAGAGGAAAGAATGGTCAGTTACTCTTTAGAAAGAAGGCAGGATAGTTGAAGCTCTTTTGCAGGATAGACTGGTCTGTGATCATGACAAAAAGATAAGCATATACATGTATATGAATATACTTTTATAGAGGAAGAAAGGAAGGAATGGTCTATGCTTTAAAAAGAAGCCAGTTGCTGTTCTTTAGCAGGATAGACTGGTTAGTGATAATGTCAAACGGATTAGTATATGTTACTCTTATAGAAGAAGGAAGGTAATGGTCTAAGCTACTCTTCAGGAAGGAGGACTAATTGGTTGATGGAACTCTTCCACAAGAAGTACAGTACAAACAAAGGCCCTCCAATTAGACAAAAGACAGAAAACTAAAATGAATCAGATGCCTGATAAAAAGACAGGTTTAGAAACTTATATTCTGTTACCCTAAGTCCTATTTGTCTTATGATTCAATACAAGAGAAACAATTACACAGAATAAAAGAATGATTTCAAACCTAAAAGAACCAAAATGCTAAACATATGTGGCCTGATAATTGTCATGTGATAATTTGGATTCAACTTTTGCCCTTTCAACATGTTTTTGATCACAAAACAATGAAAATGATAAATGATTGTAACTACAACTTGACACTGAAAATGTTTTCATGAGAAGGTGAGATTAAGGCCGAACAAAACAATAATTTAGATGTTTCTTGTTCCAACTGTTCCAAGGATTGCAAGGCTCGACAATTTGATACACTTGCAAGTAAGCTCAACATAAAATAATGAGTGTGACTCTCGGACTACATCAGTAGGTAAATTTATCTTACATCAAGCATGAAACAATAAATGTATCAACATCAAAGCTGATATGATATGGTAATCAATTGTTTATGATTGTATATCATGTGACATGTCAAAACTTTATCATGTACAACTTCGCCCTGATACATAATCTGTAATATTTAAAATATTCAAATGACATTAAGATATGTTTCTGGCCCACAAGCTATTCCCATTACTAAATTATTCATTTACTTATAAAAGCAAAACATACAGTATTGAATATATATGCTATGAATGCCTAAAGGAGAACTATTTTTTAGACTTTTTAAAACTTTGTTCAGTTATTGTTTGTGTGAAATTCAGACACATTGGCAATAAATAATCTGTAGAATTGTTATAAAATTCAGAGAGTCAGGAATTTTGGTTTTCTTCATAACAGCATCAGGGGACAGGTGTTTATAAGGGGAGGGGTGTTAAAAAATGGGAGGGTGAATAATCAGGGGATGGGTGTTAATAAGGGTTAGTGGCATTAATCAGGGATTGGTGTTAATATGGGGAGGGGCATTTATCAGGGATTGGTGTTAATATTGGGAAGGGAAATCATCAGGGAACAGGTATTAATAAGGGGAGGGGCATTATTCAGGGGATGGGTGTTAATATGGGGAGGGGCAATAATCAGGGGACAGGTATTAATATGGGGAGGAGCATTAATCAGGGGATGTGTGTTAATATGGGGAGATTACTATGGGGGGGAGGGGCATTAATATGGGATGGGTGTTAGTTAAGGAATAAATTGTGGATTTTGTTTCGTAAGAAATAAGTACCCAAAATATTACGCTCCTTACTTTAACCCAAACATTAGTAGAGCCAGCATATTTATTCTAGGCATGTTTTTTTTAGCAGTATATAACAATCAGACCATGAAGACCAGCCTAAAAATTCAGTCGTTTCATTGGTCCATTGAAACCATGGACAGAATACCGACCAATCAGAAGCTGTATATTGTAGACTGGTTTACAAGTACACATTTATGTCTTCACACACATAATATGTCTGTTAAAGTAGGCCAGAAACCTCTCACTTAACAAACACCTTTCAACATTCTATTAACACATTAATTAGTATACTAAAAGTTAGAATAACAGAAAGCAAGTGTTGGAGAAAATATGTCTGTCAGATGTTTGACATGAACATACATAACACAAAACACATGTTGGGTGTCAATAAAATGTTCCCAAGTAGATGGAAAAAAGTAATAAAAATCTTATAAATTACTACATAAGCAAAGACATATCAGTAAGCTGACCCCTAGAGTATTTAAAGATGGTGTAACATGTTCCTACAGTCTAAAATGGTCGAACAAGACCCAAAACAAAAATGTACCATCCAATAAAATACTGCTTCTGTTGAAGTGATATTCCACATTTTGATATATTTTGGTAAAGTAACTGACCTGTCCAATGACTGAAACAATTCTCATACAATCCAGGCCTGTTGAAGTAATTTCTGACTGGAGGAGGGGGGGGGGGGGGTCTCACAAAAGGGGAGAGGAAGAATGAATTATAACCCCTTATAAAACCATAATGGCAAAATTATTGAGGGGGAGGGGCTAATCCCTCTGCTTCCTACAGCCCTGCAATCCTTCAGCCAAAGTTCATACATAATTTCATGGACATAATAATTATGTTATCATCTGATAAACAGGATCTGAACTCCATCATACAATATGTACACTAGAACTATTTACTATAAAACTGATAAGCCATGCATGCTTGAAGTTCACACAGAACACATCACAAATGTTCACCTTGCTTACAATATACATATTGTTTACAGCACTGAAGTGAGTATGTTCTTGTTCATGACTAATTCATACAATTTAATCTCATTTTTTGGAGAATGCTGAACCATTATTTGTGAACCAATTGCCCTAAATAACTATGCTTTTGACTGGTAGATCAAAAGTAATACTTAGGAAAAATCACAGTACTGAAAGTACTCATGGAAACATACCGAGGGTTCAGCGCAACACTGTCGTAACTTGTTCTGATTTCAATGAGTTACGACAATGTTGCGCTGAACCCTCGATACATGAACTTGAACTTATAAGTTAAACAAATGCATGGTGGATAATGATAACTATGATCATATTTAGAAAAACTCATTTTTTGGGTGAAAAAAAATCAATTAATTTTAGGATATATTATATCATTAAAAGATTATTTACACTTTAGGATCAATTATCATTTAGTTTGATAAATACTTGAGTGTAAATAATCTTCCAAACAAACTAACGTTCAGACATAAAATAATTCTTGTACCGAAAACCAAACATAAATGCTTCAAGCTAAGGCACATTTTTAAGTGGTTATTTGTGGGACTGAAACAAACATTTTTACTGATACCCTTACAGGAGTATATTTTTTATAGCAATGTCTCACATAATGTTTTCTCTTTGTTCTAAGATGTTGTAAAAGAATATTAATTAATGGTAATAGCATGCCTAAAGCTTGCAAGTTTCTAATTATAATATGAGAAATGTATACACAATACATGTACAGTACAGTAATACTTGCAAAAAACACTGCCATGCTTTTCGTTATCTTTGATGAGGTGCGCTATATTTGAAAGTCATGCTTGCAGACACTTGACAACAAGAGTGCCAGGTCACAAAATACGCCCGTCAAGGGCCATAACTCAGAAGTGCCTGGGCTGATTGGGCTGGTTATCGAACTTGACCGAGATCTCATGGGCATAAACATTTCCATCAAGTTTGGTGAGGATCAAAATAAAACTGTTTGAATTAGAGAGTTGACACCGTTGTGGACAATGCCCACCCATCTGCCGTGGGTTTTCCCATAATACAACCCGTTTTTCAAACGGGCGTATAAAAAATTGGAAGCTTACAGGTCACAAAATTTTCTTTTTTAATTCTTAATATACCCTTTGTACACTAATTTCCTAAAAAATATCTCACTTTCAGGGTCTGAGCCAAAAACTAGGGTCGGTCGGTAACTGAATATTTCTTCTGGTTATTTTTTCTGGTCTGACCTGTGAGAGTACATCTGTTTTTGACGTGAGATGTGAATATTAAGGGGCTCAAGTCCTATAAAGGTCTTAATCATGTGTGATTACAAGAAATAAGGGCTTCTGCAAAGGATGATTTGGAGATTTGAGATATTCTAATAATCTCAGACCTCATGAAATGTTACCTTAAGAATTAATGAACACTACTTAGTATAAATTAGAATTAATTAATGGTTGCAAAAAATGTATATTGCATCATAACTGCACTTAATTACAGCATGAATGATAAATCATTGTTTTATTAATACAATATTCATGAAACAAATTATTGCGCAATTCCAATCCCTCAGAAAAATACTCATGGACCCAAGTGAATATTAAATTTACTGACTGTTCACTAGTAAAAAAGATACCTAACTTGCCTCAATCTTCACCCCACCCAGTGAATTCATAAACAAAAGAAAATACATACCTACAAATTTCTGGTAACTGATAATATAAAATATTCCTAGAGTTTAAATGTCAATCCAATCACGAATTACAATATACTTGTGTGTGAGTGAAATAAAAACAAAGCAATTGGCACATCAAATAACACACATATTACTTATTAACACATCAAATAAACACAACTTGCATCACTTAGAATTCACAACTGGATAAAATAAACTCAACATTAAAACACACCATTGTTCACTGACAGTAAATCTTATATCAAAATCCTTCTCTACATCCAAGCACCATCACTTTCTAAAATCTTAAACTCACTGTACTAGTTGTCTAGAGAAAATACATCATGAACTGTAAACTACTCCTATACACTCATGCTACATCAACCAGTATCATCAATACACACAGGCAGAAATCAGAAGCTGTACTTCTTGTTAAACAATGGTTTCGTTAATCAAGCTCACCCCTTAAAAAACATAAAAAAACACACACCAAAAAAACAAAGCAAAAAAAAACACAGGAAATCTTACCCTGTAATTAATATGTGTGTATATATATAAGATGTCAATGTCAGATGTAACATCCAGATAAAAATAGTCCCCTCGACTTTTTCTGAATTAAAAATAGAGATAATTAAATAAACCAGCACTTGATAATGCATAGTTTAAGGCCAAAGTTGATGGTTTTTGTTCTAATGTTTCATTGTCCTCATCTAATTTTTATACACTAATAAATCATTTAAGTCAGGCCTATAATGTTATGTAAATCAGGTCCAGTGTTGAGATAGAGTAGTACATTTGGTTTTTGTGTCTATAATCGTCAAAAAAAAAAACAAAAAAAAAAACAAACACATATCAAGGCTTTTTATTATAGGGAGGGGAAAATTTGGGGGAAAATTACACATAATTTTTGCAAAAAGGGAAGAAAAAACTTGATGTAAATTGAATTTTAGGGGAAAACTGCGTTATAGATTTTAAAGAATTTTCCTGAGGGGAAGATGCCTGTTAACAGCCCCTGCTGTAGAAGGGAAAAATGCCCTGCATATAGAGAAACCTTCAAATAAAGACCGACTTTGGGACATTAATTAATATCAAGGTGGTCTCATTATGAAAAATATATTGAAAATAGGACGCTGCATTCATTAAATGCATGCATATGTCCTCAGTGGCATGCTTGTCAAGAAATAGTCCATTTGAATAATTCCAAGTCCAAATTAGGTCAAGGTCAAAGTAAAGTTGGTTGACATGGGAATGGTTGAGAATGGTGATAGGCAACAACTGTGCAAGTATTTAAGTGTTCTAGTAAGCAGTGTTGGTGTTAGACGAAACGGTAAAATCTACTTAACCTCTTACAGATGGAAAAAGGGACAAAAGTAAGGTTTGAGTGTAATTATGGAGGTCATTCACTTAGGGTTATACTTCAACTAGAAAAAAACACAGCTTTGTTACTTTAAATATCTGATTGATATGACTTAGTTGGTATCAAGCAAGATCTGTCAATTATTCAACTGAGACTCAAGAAGTGACAGGTTTGATCGGGGGGGGGGGGGGGGGGGGAACACACAAGCCTAGCCTCATAGGATTATTTGGATGATGCATTTACATTTTAGGCCTGCCCCTTTGACTACCATTAAGACCACCTAACAATTACCCGGTAACCTCAAATGGCGTAAAAAAATTATTTGTGTCCGGTAACCCGACCTACCCTTATTTTCCCCCGAATTTTTTAATAGTCCTCTCAGGCAC
The DNA here is from genome assembly GCA_964023205.1 of Lutraria lutraria. Classification (NCBI taxonomy): domain Eukaryota; kingdom Metazoa; phylum Mollusca; class Bivalvia; order Venerida; family Mactridae; genus Lutraria; species Lutraria lutraria. Next base: position 4,447,661 of record OZ026846.1, on the reverse strand, counting down.
AATATATCCACTTTCTCTCTTTTTTGGAAACTGAAGGAAAGTTCAGCTTTCCTTAACCATCACCAGTTTACCTTTCTGCACACTTTCAAGAGCCAAGCACAATCTAAAAGAATTAAGCCTTCATCGGAATGTCTGCTAATTTCTGAGTCTCCCAAAACTAGTTTCATATTCTGTTGGAAGCATACCAAATTTGAGCTGATTTCAGCTAGTTTGGCTAGTTGCATAGCTAGTACTTTCAATTTGAATTTCTACAATAAGCAACTCTTCAAAATTGAGGAAATCTTCAGAAAGAAGGAAATATTCTAATAAGAGTAACTCTTCATTTAGGAGGAAATTTTCAAAAATGATGAACTCTTCTAAAAGGAGGAACACTTTGGTTTAATAAGAGGAAATCTTTTAAAAGAGGAAGAAATTGCATTCTTGGTACAAGAGCCAGTCTAAAATGACAATTCACAGACAACAATGACTTAAATATTTTATGTATAATTCTAGTGATTTTCCCCCCCAAGAAATCCACATTCAGCCAAATCAAGCCATCTGAATCCTTAGATAGAAACATTTGCTACAAGGAAAATTATTCTGCAGGAAAAAATTTAATATAACTTCAATGAGTAGAATGAGTTCAACTAACAAATTCTACCAGTAATTTTATAACATGAGTCACTCGATTTATAGGAAATACAATACACACAAATTAATGAGTAATAACTGAAGTAACCAGAATCAGCATCCCTGTTTAAGGTAAAATATCAAATAACCATTAAAAAGTTTTTCCTTCATTTCAGCCAGATTAGGCCATCCTTAAAAATGTTGGTTTGCAGTAACAGTTAATTTTGACAAACATTTTTCTTAGTGATTCCCTTTTCAAATGGATTTCATGAAAACATGAATTTTTCTTGAACCATCTTTAAATTCATTAATAGTTCATGAAGTATGAATAATTGTTTGGCTGCGAGGGGCCATTATTTCAGCTTTTCATTTTCATCATAACAATCATAGAATAATAGTTATAATGTTAAGAAATCAATAATGTGTTTTAAAAACACAATATATACGCCCTCAGGGTGACCTTAGTCTTTGACCTGTAAATGCACAGATCCTGTAGAGGTTGTCATGAGGAACCAACATATGAAGTTTGATGATTGTAGGTGGATGTGGTTTGATGTTATGGTACAAACAATTAAAATAGGCAGACCTAAAACAATATGCCCCTGATCTATTGCTACTGGGGGGGGGGGGGGATGAAAATGTTGACCAATAGTAAAAAGTTTGGTTCAGCTAACCACAAACCATTTTTTTAAGGATGGCTTAATGTGGTTGAATATTTCATTTCACTTGACTGACGGTTTCTGAAATGACTTCTACCAGATTAACAGAAAATAAGGTTATTAGTTTTACACTAGGATTGAACAATTTACTAAAAGAATTTCACCAAAATTTATAGCAATTTATTTATAACATGCATGAGTCATAAATTGATTTAAATAAAACCAGATTTCTCCAATAGCCAGCATTCAGAGACATAGAATTATTGTTCGAATTGGGAGAAGATTCTTGGATTGTAACATAATTCATCTCCATTTGCCACATTTGGGAGACGTAACAATTTGTCAAAAGGCTAATAGTTAACAAAATTATGAAACTGGTTCCAAGATTTGCAACATACAAGGATAAAATTAATGGCAATGTTATCATAGTCAGCAGAGTCTAACTGTATTATGTACAGAAATGGGTTATCATAGTCAGCAGGGTCTAACTGTATTATGTACAGAAATGGGTTATCATAGTCAGCAGGGTCTAACTGTATTATGTACAGAAATGGGTTATCATAGTCAGCAGAGTCTAACTGTATCATGTACAGAAATGGGTTATCATAGTCAGCAGGGTCTAACTGTATCATGTACAGAAATGAGTTATCATAGTCAGCAGGGTCTAACTGTATCATGTACAGAAATGGGGTATCATAGTCAGCAGGGTCTAACTGTATTATGTACAGAAATGGGTTATCATAGTCAGCAGGGTCTAACTGTATCATGTACAGAAATGAGTTATCATAGTCAGCAGGGTCTAACTGTATTATGTAAGGAAAATGATGATGTCATAGTCAGCAGGGTCTAACTGTATTATGTACAGAAATGAGTTATCACAGTCAGCAGGGTCTAACTGTATCATGTACAGAAATGGGGTATCATAGTCAGCAGGGTCTAACTGTATTATGTACAGAAATGGGTTATCATAGTCAGCAGAGTCTAACTGTATTATGTACAGAAATGGGTTATCATAGTCAGCAGGGTCTAACTGTATTATGTACAGAAATGAGTTATCATAGTCAGCAGGGTCTAGCAGGGTCTAACTGTATTATGTAAGGAAATGAGTTATCACAGTCAGCAGGGTCTAACTGTATTATGTACAGAAATGGGTTATCATAGTCAGCAGGGTCTAACTGTATTATGTACAGGAATGGGTTATCATAGTCAGCAGGGTCTAACTGTATTATGTACAGAAATGAGTTATCACAGTCAGCAGGGTCTAACTGTATTATGTACAGAAATGGGTTGTCATAGTCAGCAGGGTCTAACTGTATTATGTAAGGAAAATGATGATGTCATAGTCAGCAGGGTCTAACTGTATTATGTAAGGAAAATGATGATGTCATAGTCAGCAGGGTCTAACTGTATTAAGTACATAAATGAGTTATCATAGTCAGCAGGGTCTAACTGTATTATGTACAGAAATGGGTTATCATAGTCAGCAGGGTCTAACTGTATTATGTAAGGAAATGGGTTGTCATAGTCAGCAGGGTCTAACTGTATTATGTAAGGAAAATGATGATGTCATAGTCAGCAGGGTCTAACTGTATTATGTACAGAAATGGGTTATCATAGTCAGCAGAGTCTAACTGTATCATGTACAGAAATGGGTTATCATAGTCAGCAGGGTCTAACTGTATCATGTACAGAAATGAGTTATCATAGTCAGCAGGGTCTAACTGTATTATGTAAGGAAAATGATGATGTCATAGTCAGCAGGGTCTAACTGTATTATGTACAGAAATGAGTTATCACAGTCAGCAGGGTCTAACTGTATCATGTACAGAAATGGGGTATCATAGTCAGCAGGGTCTAACTGTATTATGTACAGAAATGGGTTATCATAGTCAGCAGAGTCTAACTGTATCATGTACAGAAATGGGTTATCATAGTCAGCAGGGTCTAACTGTATCATGTACAGAAATGAGTTATCATAGTCAGCAGGGTCTAACTGTATTATGTAAGGAAAATGATGATGTCATAGTCAGCAGGGTCTAACTGTATTATGTACATAAATGAGTTATCAGTCAGCAGGGTCTAACTGTATTATGTAAGGAAAATGATGATGTCATAGTCAGCAGGGTCTAACTGTATTATGTACAGAAATGAGTTATCAGTCAGCAGGGTCTAACTGTATTATATACAGAAATGAGCTATCATAGTCAGCAGGGTCTAACTGTATTATGTACAGAAATGAGTTATCACAGTCAGCAGGGTCTAACTGTATTATATACAGAAATGAGTTATCACAGTCAGCAGTGTCTAACTGTATTATATACAGAAATGAGCTATCATAGTCAGCATGGTCTAACTGTATTATATACAGAAATGAGCTATCATAGTCAGCAGGGTCTAACTGTATTATATACAGAAATGAGCTATCATAGTCAGCATGGTCTAACTGTATTATATACAGAAATGAGCTATCATAGTCAGCATGGTCTAACTGTATTATGTAAGGAAATGAGTTATCACAGTCAGCAGGGTCTAACTGTATTATGTACAGAAATGAGTTATCATAGTCTGCAGGGTCTAACTGTTTTATGTACAGAAATGAGTTGTCAGCAGGGTCTAACTGTATTATGTAAGGAAAATGATGATGTCATGGTCAACAGGGTCTTTCTATAATATACAAGGAAAATATACCGTCATTTAATGAACAATACAAATTACCAGGAAGCAATCTATATAATAACTTATTATAAGATATTTTATATCTAAATGCACAATGTATTAAATATGATTTGATTCTTTCATTATAACCTCAGCCCCTAATCCACTCAATTACAATGTAGCCACCAAACCCCTAATATTCATTCCCCTGATTCACTCTGCCATTGCCATCCTACCAACACAGTGTGGCCCCTAGTTCATGCAAGAACGTAATTCCTAGAGGCTATGGTTACAAAACTTAACACATTGATCTTCAAGTTCAAACCTCAATTTTGCATTTTAAATATTGGAATAAACTGTGATAAGATTATATAACTTTTCAGACGGTATTCTGTATACAAATTAATTAACCCAAAAACTAACAAACACACATGATAACCATAAATATAATTAAATTGATCTGAAATAAGTTGAGGAAGAAAGTGAGATTAGAGTTTGGTGACATATCTCTCATGTACCAATACTAACCTTGGACCTTGACTGCTAATCCACTTGAGAGCCCTATTATGTATACCCAGGCCCTTAAATCCTCCTCAACTACACTTGTAACCACTTCAAGCAATCATAAAGCCACAGGGCCAGTTTCATAGACATATCTTAACTAAGATAGCAGTTCTTAAACTTAACAAGAGTGCCGCCAGCGCTGCCAACGCTCGTCTGTTCACCGCCTCAGTGAGATCTATCCACCTATGAAGTTTCATGTTGCTACCTCATGCTACATTAAGGTTTTAGCACAATGCAGACGCTGCAGTGATCACAATAGCTTGACTTTTTCTTTGAAAACAGACACACTTATCATTGTTTGTAACTAAAGTGTCCTGTCTTGAGATCTACTGGCCTTAGCTATTCGGCTTTCAAGTTGGTCGATTTCTAAAAATGAATTTGGAAGGGCCTGATCATCCTCTAACTTCTAAGAGAGAGTCAGGGCCAAATAAAGTGTCTCATCGTCCCAAACAGTCTAATGAGTTGGACTAGGGATCTACTGACCTGTGGCCCTAGTTCAGTCAGATGAACAAGCAATTCTAATAAAACTCTACACCTGACACACTATTATGACCCCTTAACCACATGATCAACCTGTCACCTTAAGACTGAACCCTTATCCACGAACATGGAGTTAAAAGAATCATACTTACAATAACTAGGTCACAGAAGACCACTTCAGAATATTACTTTAATCCCTCAAAAATAATTTCACTAGAATGCAAGATTATAAACACCACAAGCACACCATATTTCTGTTATTCCATCAACCATTATGAATCAGTCTGCATCTGACTATTCAAACATTTGCTATTCCAAAAATTCAATCAATAGTATTTTCCATGAAACTAGAAGCTTGCTGAATACATATTAAACTACCTTACCACAGAATCTCAAGCGTTTTTGCAGTTCAATTTCCGATGTAAAGTTTAAGTACAGAAAATTCACAAAACCACATTTAAAAGGATCATATTATTTATCTAAGTACAGCAAACACTCTGAGAAAAACACATTGACCTCACATGTAGAAAATGATATTCACAATCAATAATGTTACAAAATACACAAACAAAACAACAGTTGTGTCATCAATTCATAATTCTAAGCCCACAGTCCAGGTGAGCATTGAAAAGGAATGTCAAGAAAATTACATGTGAAAGACACTGTTCTCAATAGTTTAACAATGATGATCACTTGAGTGAATGAACTACTCCACAAGTACTGTAGAGAGAAATACAACACTGTGTGAATCAATATCAGCAACAAAAAAGAAACACTTTGTTCAATAGTAATCCAATCAAAGCTGATATCATACCAACAAAAACGCAGGAAAAAGTAAACTCACAATAGCCTTAATAAACAGGTCACTATGTATACATCGATCATTGTAAACCTGAACTGCAGTAACCTCTATCCTCACAGCGATCAGTGTTCTTCCAAAACGATATACACAACGAGAGGTAACGAAAATACACTCTGCAATTTACTCAATACCCCTACAGTATTGTGATCATAATTGATTTGTATCGAAACAGTACAATATAAATTTACCATCAGATTAAAACAACATACATAGACAATGACATTTCGTATCTTATTAAATGGAGAGTACACAGAAAAATCGTTCAATTGGATAATTTGAAGATATTGATGATAATCGTTGATTTATAGATAATTGACTTTAACGGTAACTTTAACCCTAAAACGAGCATTCCTGACTGACTGATCTTATATGTGCGTGAAGTATTAAATGAGTCATTCGGACTAAAAGTCAATATTATGTTTAATCAAGAGAAGACAATTTGTGTCTTAGATGAAAATTAACATGTTGACGTCTGCCACAGGTTGCTATTACTGGTCTACACTATTGATTTCTGCGCTATTTAAAGTAACACAGTATTACAAGGCTAGATATTAAATTATTGGCTTTTAATAAACATACCCTGAAGCAAGTAAGGCCAGAGAAACTGACATATTTGTTTGCTTGTGCTTCAACCAGATCATATCTACACATGAAGGGTAAACAATAGTAACATGTTCATGTGTGAAAATTTAAGTATAACTATTTCATTCTTTCACTAATTAAATCTAAATAAATAAAAATAATTCCCAGGAAAACTGTTTGTTAAGAGAACTGGCCTCTGTATATACTAGTAACTGAAAAATTGTTGAAAAACTGCATAAAACCAAAATAAATAAATACAAAAAATCTCTAGTTTTCAACAATACTTCACATATAGATAAAGCAGCAGGAGTTAACCAAACCAGTTTTCCTGGATTCTTTACCAGTACTCTGATAAGAACACTTTTCATGATTCTGGTTATTAATCCTATCCTAATTTTTTGCAAGCTAACTCTTGACTCCCTAAATGACAAAAAAAGTATTAAATTCAAGGTTATTTCCCCTTCTAGTTCAAATTCCACAAACAGCCAAACTGTCAGGTTTTTGTGAAAAGATAAATGACTAGATGACATCTCGAGGTCGCCTGACTGTAGCACATAGTTGAAGAACAGTAAACTGATGCAATAAACCCTGACTGAACCTAGGAATGTATAAACAAACAACATCAAAGAATGAATAAAAAACAAACAAACAACACCAATGAAGGACACAAAGTGCTAAACGTTCAGTTATCCTAAGATTTATGGTACCTGAGTCTTGTCATAACAACATAAAAATCTATTTTTACATTTACTTTATTAACCTATAAATATCTTTCTTTTCATATTAATGTACCTCAGATAAATTAATAGCACCTTGTAGTTGTAGTGTAACCATAGCAAAAAACAAACCCTGTCATCTTTTAAACATGAAAAAGTCAGGCAATATGACAACACCATGAGGGCCTAAAAAAATATTTGCTTCGCAAAACCAAACAAATCAACAATTAGTCACTGGAGACTCATTAAACATTCTTATAAAGATGTTGCAACTAAATTTCAACGTTACTTTAAAAAGCTAAACAACTTAGTAATATGAATCTCACCAAAACCGCTAACCTGATCGGCATTTACTTGACTAATTCGGTAAGGTGTTTCATAAAATAATTCGAATGAACCTCGCTGTTACAAACAGTCTCATTAGTGGGACCAACCAATGAGCTCATACCCATCCTTTCTAAATCCCAAAACAACATCATCCATGCTTTTATCAAAGAAAAAATATGCCACCCATCTAAGCCATCCCTAAGATTGCAAACCAAGATTCGGAGTCAGGAAAACTAATAAATATTATGGATAGCCTTGTCTTCTGTTGACTTAAAAGTCACCATAATTTTTATCAACTATTTTTTACCGCTATTAATTAATTCATAGGTCTATTTTTGGAAGCCTAAAAAAGCTATGACAGGAAGAATTATAAATTGACCTTTCAGCGGCAGTAACATTTTTCTGATACATTTTTGTATCTACTTCTATAAATAGAAATTGTTAATAGACTAAGTGTCGACAGTGTATTAAATAGGGTAATGAAGCATTCCCACTCATAATCTTCTTTATTACCACATTACATAGCTGAGCATACCACCAAGACAGAAAATTGTCTGAACTATAAAGATTTTAAAAATATGAGAAGAGACATAAGGATTTATGTAAGAAAATGGTTTGTAGACAAAACCTATCTACCCTGAAATATCACCTATCCAAAAACCAACAATCCTAAATTCAACCAACAAAATGAACATACAAAGTTAGGGGTCAGTAATTTATCTTAACAAGGGGTACCACCTTGAAACAGTCTGCAGTTCTAAAAGGTTTGTTGGGCCCAACCTCACGTTGGATATCGGGAACCAAAAAATAAAGTCTATAATTATGAGTGAATAAATATTACAGACAGTTCATTTAACAATAAACTAACATAACAAGTTGATATGGACACAAAGGGCAGTAAATAAGGGGTTTAAGCAATGCTGAAGTTCAAAATTAGGAAGGTCCCTAATATGGCCATACAGAAAGATATAGCAATCCAACCAGTACATGAATGTGGCGAGTTCAATTCCAAACATATCAAACCCTAGGAATGTTTCGTTTTCAAGGCAACAAATTGCAAGAATGATTCTAATAAACACAACTTTCAGCACAATTAAAGGAGCTTCAATCAGTTCAGGAAGAATGAAGTATGTTTGTTTATACTTATCCACTAAATGCTTAACTTAACAATCATAATCGTTACAATTATCTTACCTACTAAGAACATCACAACCATATCTTTATTCTTGTTTTCCTCCTTACTGGCTTCTTTATTTATAGCTTCAACAACAAGATCAGCCTCAAATTTTTCTGAATCAGCTACATTAACTATGTTATCAGAATTGGATGAGATTTCATCGATTGATGCTCTGTGATATTTTAGACTCCTACAATCAAAGTCATCTTCAACAACTTGAAAAGATTTCTTAGTCATGTGTTTAGTCTCGCAGATTTCTTCAAACGAAACAGAATTTAATATGTCTAACGATTTAGCTTTAGTCAGGAAAGTTTTTTTAGATGAAGTTGTATCCAGAATGGGAACATCCGGGTCTTCATCTTCCACTTCATCTGTTTCTGAATGTTGTATAATCAATGTCTTGTTACTTTTTTCAACATCTGTCACAATTTTTTCATCATTTGGGTAGATGCTACTTTTTTCCACAGACGTTTTTAAAACATCATCATTCACATGGTTTTGTTGGCATTCAATGTCAGCTTCAATTTCTGCTTTTTCAAAACTATCATCTGTTCCATGTTTATCACTATTACTCTCAACAGATGTACTGTCATTCTGTAGCACAGCATCAAAGAAAGTAAGCACAGTCTTGATTTCTAATTCATCATCTTCATTTTGAAGCTTATCATCAATTGCTGTCAACTGCTTTATACCAGATAATTCTTCATCATCCTTATTCTTAACAAAATTTTCGGAGAGGTTTTCAATATTAGATCCAATGTCAGTGACAATCACGTCATCAGCTAATTTATCTACACTGCTTTCATTGGTAAAAACATAATTATTTACAGAATAATTATTCCTAATACAACTTATTTCCCTAACATTCATCCTGGCAGAATCATCTCTGGAATCTTCTGTGTCAGCAAGATTGCTATTTTCTCTTGATTCTATCGATTTGTTTGGTTCTAATTCTTTCGTAGTTTTTACCATATTGATAACTTCACTATCCTCTGATGCCTCAATTGTTTGTCTAATTAAAACAATCTCTTTTGCAGATAATTCAAGATCACGGATTCCCTGATCTACATCAGTTCCAAGGTCAGAATCATCATTATCATCATTATTAACTGCATCAACTTGATTTAACTCTGAGCTAGTCGCATTTTCTGAGAAGTTTGAGGTGTTCTTCACTGAATCATTCCCCTGGTCAACATCATCAGTAACTGTATCAGCATCATGCTCATCTAAAAGATTACATTCAACCTTTACATCAATGTAAGATTGATTGTCATCAGTGTTTTGATGAAATAAGCAACCAAAAATATCATCAGATAATTCATCAAAAGCCTCTTTTATATGAGAGTCACTCCTCAAGTCATGGTTTTCATCAGCAATCTTATTATCTACTTCATTTTCTGTACTGGTATCTATATTGTCATCATAATCATTTCCTCCTCCATTATCATCTTCTTTACTTATATCAATAGTTGAACTATCTAGACTCAATTCTGAAACACTACTGTCGTCTTGCTCAATTAACTCTCGCATATTTCTGTCACCTTCAAGAACTAAAGGTATTGCTTCATTTGATATGATATCTGCAACTTCACGACTTGTATCAGAACTGAATTGTTCATCATTTTTGTTATTGATGTCACACTTCTTGTCTCTCAAGCAAGTTTCGGAGCTATTCATATTTAATAAATCTGTTACAATTTTCTTAACATCAGAATCAATAATTTCATTAATGAACAGTTCAAGTGAATTTGTTTCTAAATCTGTTTTGTCATAAACATTTTCACCAGTTTGAGATCTCTGGTCAATGTAAACTTCTTGATCAGCAATTCCCTCATTTTGCGGTCTCAGATCACTGGAAACTTCATCAATAGACTCATCGACAGCTTTGACTGATTCGTTATGGCTTTCTGTCACATTTCGTTTGACAATATCTGGGGTATTTGGCTCATTGCCACTTGAAACTGAACAAGAGCTGAAATCATAGCAACTTGATTGCTGCTGACCTTCTGATGAAGTTTCCTTTGGTTCATGAGTGGACTCACTCTCATCTGAACTTTCTATATCTGAGAAATCCAAGTCTACATCTCCACGTAATGAGATGCATCTCTGCCTGCAGTTGTAAAGTCTTCTACGCTTTGAGGATTCTGCAGAACGACTTCTATGAGTGTGTTTCTTCTCCTTGTTGTCTTTGTTTTCACTATCCTTGGTGTTCTTGATAGGAGAGGGTTTCCTAATGTTACTACGTAAACTGCTTGATCTGACAATCTCACTTTCTGATCTTCTAGATTTAAATTCAGGAAAGCGTCTACAACTGTGACATGCTCTTGCTTCACGTTTTGACAGAAAATCATCGAAGGAGGTACTTCTGCTCTTGGTTGAAGGAACAGAACCCTTTCCATTCATGGCATCAAGCAATTTGTCCTGCCACTTTTTGTGAGAATGCATAGTGGCTTGGTCTGAAAGGCGTCTGCTGGCTAATGAATATAATCTTGAATCAGGTGAGTCATAAAATTTGCGATACTCAGCAGATGTGCTTAAAGAAGACCGCCTTCCTGCAATACCAGCAGACAGATAATCTTGACTATTAGGTGATTCTGATGGTAATTGCAGGTCCCAGTAAGAGGTGTTCAATTCATTAAGACTGTCTGAACTGTCTGCTGCACTTTTCTTATCATGACCATAGCATCGGCAGAATGGTATATTGCAACCAAAACTTGTATCTGAGTAGCAAGTTGAACTTCCAAAGCTAGAAAGTCTGGACCTGTCAAAGTCTGACCCAGACAAATCCTGTGGGCTGAATAAAACAGGTATGTTGCTCTCTGCTAATGTATCATCAAAGTCACCGTTTTCAATCTCTGGTAAATCAGTTAAGCTCACATTGCTGACATTTATAGCATTTCTTTGATTCTGATTGTTAGCATTCAGGTAATCTTTGATTGAGCCTAGTACATCAAAACTATGGCCACAGGTGTTCATTTTTACTAACCTCTTTTCAGATGATTGTACTTCACTAGTTTGATCCACTAATTCCTCAAGTTTGTCTTTAACTGCGGGAGCTGCAGTTCCAAAATTACAATTTTCAACTGGAGATTTGGATGCAGAATTTCTAACGCTCCAAACTCTGGCTTTATCTGACCCTCTCGTCAATTCTACAGCTTTTAATTTTGAATCATGAGTAACATTTATAGATTCATATATTTTCTTTTCCTTGCTAGAACTTCCATGCTTCAGTGAGTATGACTTCTTCCTGTGAAACAAATTATGCAGGCTCTGTGATATACTATGCTTCCCAAGCCGACTTGTGGTACCACTCTTCGGTAATTTTCCATGGGAGCCATTGGTACTTTCATGCGATGTTTTGGCTTTAGATCTTTCGCCGAAACTCCCTCCAGAACTTTTTTTAGAATTCATTTCTTGCTGATTACTTCTTTCTTGAATCTGTGTTAAATTCTTCCATCATTATTCTAAACAACTTAAAAGTATCCAGTTTATATTCAATGAATGGAATGGAATTTGCACTCACTGTATCTTCCTTATTTTGTGATTTTTTGCAATTAATACACTGTACATATCAAATGTTTTTTCTACATAAGTTAAAAGAAATCGCTTTCAGTTTTCTATGCATCGTTATTTTGATTAATCAACTTTTCTTCCTGTTTAATTGAATGTTACAATTACAGTCCTTTAATGCAAACAAATCCTCCAATAATGTCTGTCAATTTCATATGGCAGTTTCTATATTCACAAATGAAATAGAAAAAAACCCACATCATTTCTTAAAGTATTCAAAATAATTTACCAACAAATATCTGACAACACAATGAGATATTGATGCAAGTGCAAGTGAATTTTCACTTAATTGTATTAATTCTCTTCATTTGAATAAATGCCTGAGCCAATATACTTTCAAAAGTCATCAATTTCCATTAAAGTTTACCATTGTTCCAAATAAATAGCAATCGTTCAATAATTAATTTCTCCTAACTAGAGTTCAGCACGAAGTCACAAACGTCCGATAAAACAGAGCATCATTTCTGGTTAACAACAAAAATCAAACAAAAATGATGAAATAAAGTCCTAAGTATGGCAGATTCGGCAGTAAAACTGTACTGTAAAAAAACGTCAATGATCTATATGAGAGCCTGGTCAAGCAGCCATTCACCACACTGAGGCAAATCAACTACCTGAGCTATTTTCTACAACAACAACTTGTCAAACTCTCGTCCATGTAGAAAAGTGAACTGTCACAATGATGGTTAGGTAAATGATAATTAACAATAACTGTACATGTCATGTAACATTTACATACATTCATCCAGCATACGACTTTATGTCATAACTTAAGTCACATGACTATTGTACGGGTCCCATTAGCGAAGATAATATACAATGTAATATAAGCTCAAATCTTCCTTAAATTAACTGTTAATTGTGCTCATTTTCAAATACCAAAACAGGATATATAACAATGAAACAATATCAAACATACAGAATATGCTGTAAAAACTGCAGAGTTTAAAAAAACGTCCGCTTTTTCCGAAGAGGAAATAGATTTAACTCAAATGTTGACAGCAAAGCTTTCAGGAATGTCTAACGGTCAGATACATTATAAGAAGATATTTACGTAACTGATAAAAAACAATATGATAAAGTTTGAAATTCTTGCAATATACTTAAAAACAGCTTAGAGAAATCATGACATTCTTATACCATTTCCTGATGGTATTGAAGTTATACAAATGGGTCAGCCATCCAGAGCCAGACAATACTCTAATGCAACCAGCCAGTATGAACCAATCTTACCACAAGCGAAAATAAAACATATTCCACAAAACTGATCTTTAGATCCACAAGACAATAAAAGATCAACAAGAATCAAAGAAAAGTGATTGCAATGCATTTTAAATATTATTGTATATTTGCCAAATCAAAACAAAAGCCTACCTCAGAAGCACTATATAACAGACCACAAGCACAAAGAAATCCTTATTTCTGGATCATGTTGACAAAAAGCAAGTAAACATACTTAAGTTATATATGGATACTTGACAGACATAAAGAGTAATAAACCCGTAATTAATAATTGGATGCTTACATTTAGTACAGTTTAATTGCAATCATCATGTTTTTTTGCTTTTTTTACCATTTAATTTGCTTTGCACCATCTTTTGCTTCCCCCTCTCCGAAAACTCATATACTAATAAACATAATTGTCACCAATTGTCCCCTATCTGAATGTCTTTAGCATATTATAATACTCATAATTAATTGTTTACCAACAGGTTTGCATGGAAAAGTATGATTATTATTATGACTTTAATGAAAATCATAGAGTTATTGCTGTCTAATCAGCCAAAAATCAAACACATTCTCAGTGCTTGAACTAATTATTTTTAAAGCACTAGCCCGAAACTATAATGTAGATTATTGAAATTAAATTACAATTTACAACTAGCCCAAATACACAATTTTTAGAAAATTCACTAACTCGGCAAGAAATTTACTGACCCTGGGCTAGTCAGGATTAGCGTGAAGACTGCATTTTTATTGAAAATGAACAAATTATGATGCATTTATACTAAGTATACTAATAATCCTTTTTCACATTTAGCACAGGGTTGGGAAAAACTTCCAATGACATTAATTTTATTGAACATGTAAATGGAACCTAAAAAGTTCTTTCATAATGGACAATACAACCCACATCCTTTTCTATGGACAAAACAATGCCAGCTGACTATAACTCATGTATATAATGCCTATCATAACATCAATGGGTCAACAAGTATGCTAACTACACTTTTTTAAAAAAAATGGTTTTATTCAAAATCCTGATTTTTGTCATTGCTATGTACCCTTTAAAGCATTTGATCATACTCCTAATGTTATCAAAGATATTGACTTTTTTTAAAACATGCTAAGTCAAACAGATTATTTTTCAAGGGCAAAACTATAACTGTATAGAGATAGTTACAGTTTTTCACTCACAATTTCATAATATCTGCAGAAATAGTCAGTGCAAAACTATTACTAATTAACTTAAATACAATAGAATTGTCATGTCATGTCAAATGCTTCGGTTATTTAGATACCTAAATCACAGTCTGTTCAGTTTATCATACTCTTAAATCAATAAAACAACTGTAAAAATGTATTCGTAATTAATTATTTTAAATGAACTGAATATTTGATCGACCAATAAGATTTAGAAATCCATCAGCCAATCAAAACATACCAAATATATCTAATTGACCAATCAGTTATTCAATATTTTCAAGATTTCAAAATCTTGAAATACAAATGAACAAAGTTTCAGCTCAGACTTTCAATATTACAAATACTTGGTAGCAAAAATGTAATTGAAACATTCTGTTGCTAGGCAACAACAATGTAGCGTAAAACCTAATAAGGTATTAAGCAAAAACACATAAACTACAGGGTCCTTTCAAATCGTCAACTTCAAGGATATGACAGTTATCGTCACTTTTGACAAGATTTATTAATACATTTGTATACACCATAGAAGTTTCTCATAATTCTGGTACAAACATAAAATGTTACATTTACGTGTCGGATCACATTCGTTAACTTTTATTGAAATATCTTGCAGCATTACTTAAAAGACCATAAAATACTATGACCTCATTAAAAAGACTGGTATGTTGAATTTTCCAGCTCGTTTATTTCCAAGTCATTGCGTAGCACAGTTACCAAACATGACACACACAGGTTATGATTTAAAGCAGTTAAATAAAGGTCACATGACCTGGGGCCATGTATTATTTTATTAGTGTTGCATGATATATAAATATAAACATTCAGTTATTGTCAAAAGTGAAAGCCAAGTACATGTATCCTACAAAAGCACAATTAATAAAAAGTCAGCAAAAATATTGAGTACTTAAATTATGCTCTGTGGACAATTTTTACAAGATGTGTGACCAAAGGACAATGCAGGGCGGATGGGGTGGGGGTTTGGAATAATGCGATCATCATATTTTTATATTGATGAGGTCTCTAAGTTGGGTTCAGAAAAAAATAAATTTCATGAAAAATGGGGTGTCCATCAAAAATTGTTGCAGGGGAACTCAATTGTTATGTATCTTAATATTTGAAATGCAAACCTGTGTCCATATGATCAACGGTCCTAGGTTCAATCACTAAAATAACCAGGCTTTGCTGGAATAAGATGATACATATACACATCCTCACGGATACCTTAAGTTGACTTAAGTGTACTGATATTATACATTAAAGTCTACATTGCTGACAAGTGAATAGGTCAACGCTATAAGCTGACTACATATTTAGTCATTTGAGATGTATGAGTTAAGTCACAGCATAGGGTGGCCAGTATAAATCAACTTTAAAGTACACCATACTAATTGGTAGATTATGTAACACTAAAAGGCAACCTTTGGTTAAAGCCATGGTTTGAAATGTTTCCAACAAACTGAATGATGTACCCACCAAAATAGACTAACATGGTACACTTTTAATAAAAGGATAGGGTTAAGTCCACCACATGTTGCAACTTATCTTACCAAGAGATTTATCAATTAATAGACTCAAACATGAAACCCTAAATGCCAAGGCTCTACATTAACTTTACAATATACTTGTTCTATAGGAAAAGAGACTAGAATATCAACTTGCCTCTTCCAAAACTGAACTAATGCACGGACCATATGACAACTGATAAAACACTAAGCTGTCTGGATTAAGATTAATATTAAACAGTTTCAAATGCTGTTTCATAGAAAACAGACGTGGATTTGTTCATAAAATGGCAATTTTATTCTGCCTTTTTGAATTTTTTACTTGCCTATTTGGACAAGGATGCATATATTTAACTTGTCTTGACCTCAAACTTGGTAGCCACAACCTATTGGTAGAGCCTAGAATGTTAACATGAACTAAATGTTAGCAACTTTTAAACACAGAGCAATGACATGTTAACATGAAAAACCAGGTCTATGATGACAAGCTCAAAACATAGCCCCTTATGATGTTGTGTTACCTTTAGGGGGCATAGATGCCTTTTTCTGGAATTAATTCTACTTAATTACTCCTTATTAATCCTTTGAACTACTTACACTTATTCTCTTCATGAATATTTTACACAATGAAAAGATATCACACCCACCACTAAATCTCAGTGAATTCATGCATTCAAATAATTTAATTTAAAATACATCTTCAGCATAAAACATATAAGCATTTAAATACTAGTATTGCAAACAAACCAACAAATCACAAAATTAAAAGTGATGGTTGGTCTTGTGGTAACACGCTGGACATTAGTCGCTGATTCAAACCTTGTTTAGACTTTCAATATTTCACACTGATGCTTTTTCAGTGTCTCAATCCCAAGATGCATATCGAGGGTTCAGCGCAACAGTGTTGTAACTCATATTGAAATAAGAACAAGTTACGACAGTGTTGCGCTGAGCCCTCGATATTCACAATTAACGATGCTACATAATCAAACCGTGAATCAAATGATAGCTAAAAAGTACAAAATCACCTTCTTCCACTGTCGGTAGCATTGCAGTTCCGCAATCAATATCATTACTTTTGTCGTAAGGAAATGAAAATGTTTCATTATTGTCAGGTGATGGCATTGAAATGGTATCATGATTACAAAACACCTCTGGAATGACTGAAAGATCACCGCAAGCTTCTGAAAGACTTTTGTCATGATGATCCAGCAAAAATATTACACGGTTGTCATTGGTAACACAATAGTTACGATCCAATTTCACTAAAACATAATTTTCAGAAATATCATCACTTTCTTCAATGCAATGAACGGTTTCCATGGCAACAAAATGCTCACGTCTTCGTAAATCAATCAATTTGAATAAAATATCCTTTAAAATACACATATCTATAAATCCATTTTAGATGTAAAATAAAATAATGAAACTATATTTTATATCTCAACTGACCGGAATTTAACCAAGAAGCAACCCGATTTCAACAAAACAGCTTCCAGATTTCAACCAACTAGAAAGCCAGATTTTTATCTTTATTTAATATCACGCCTGAAATTATTTACTAATTAGGGATGGTAACACTTTAATGATGAAAGTATTCGATTAGGTCATAAAATTTTTGTTCTTAATTAATCAAACTTGTCAACTGCAGCTGTCAATCAAATCGTAGTTATACTAAATAAAGTCCGTACTTTATCGACAGCTTTAGTAGAATTGTATCGCTGGACATTTTGACCTGTCAATACCCAAAGGTAAAATTTCTCAGTACAGGTGACATAAGCACACCCTATTATGTAGTGTGTCACAGGATAATTGATAAAATCTATATCAATAAATAAATATAAAAAAAATAATATTAAGATTTAATATAAATCAGATTATTCAACTTTTTTTTCAGATTAAATAAGATGCGAAAAATATTGATAAAGATTTGACGATTATTTTCACAGAATAATTACCACATTTTCTACTACTTTCATATCATAATCATCACATCTTCATTATCACAGAATAAATACCATATTATAATAGTCAAAGATTGATCAAAATATAGATTATTTAGTACTGGGTATATGTAATTATTAAAATTCTCTTAAATAGTTACTTGAACAGTTTTTTTTATTCACGAAACATTTTGGCCCTTATTGAAGTAATCTTACCTTTAATTGAAATAAATGACCCTAAATAACATTGACCTCAATCTAACATAACTGAAATTACCATTCTGCTTTGAATCCCAAATTACGCATAATTTTGAATTCATTATTAAGCAGCAACATTTAATTTATTTGGTAATTAAAAAGTATATATTTATAGGAACAAAAAACAACAGCATCAACAAACAAACAGATAGAAATAATTGCCTTGTAATGATCATATAGTTCTATTTATGTTCAAATACTTTATTATAAACTATTCATGGTCAGAATTCCTTTCAAATTTGCATAACATTTGAAGTTTTAAACACTGCATGAAGTTTATTAACTAAGGCCATCCTTAAAAAACAGTTTGTTTATGGTAACCCTACCTACTCACCAGAAAAACAATCCTACCCAACATGTTTTTGGTCTCTTGGGTAAATTTTATTTTTTAATATATAAATAGCATTTTGAAAGTATTTTGGATTCAATGTAAATTAATTTGGATTATACAACAAAAAACACAAATATACGAACTAGTATTATTATTTCATTTGTTTTTTGTTGTTTTTTTGGATTCAATGTAAAAAATAGATTATAATTTTTTTTTTACCTACGTACATACCCACTTTGGGCAGGGTTAATGTTACCCCAAAACAAACATTTTTTTAAAGATAGCCTATTTAGGCTTCTATCATTAAATATTCTCAGAATTCATTAATTTAATAAAGATAGCTTATAACAAGGTTGAGAAAATGTTCCTTATGATTTATTAATTAAAGTTAAATTGATTAACAAGACACAATCAAATTTACTAGACAGTCTTACATTCATAAATGATCCAAGTTAGATCAGTTGTCAATTAATTAGGTAACACAATTCTACAGATTAAACATTTTTTGCAACAAAACAATTCCATGAGAAATACTTAATTTTTTGGAGACACAGTCATATACCTTTATTCTTAATATACAGAAAAGTTTTACAAACTTTCAGTACAATATCTTAGAATATATCTGTTACTTTCAGTTTTAAAACTTCATAAAAACTTACAGTCGAACTTTTTTCATATAATTTTAAGAATTTCTCCTTACCAAAACAACTTGTTATCAATCTGGATGTCATTTTTAGGAACAAGACATTTAATGATGAATGTGACCATAATGGAGCCATTAGCAAATGGGGAAAAACATAATGCCATTAATATAAAATTAAAACATGGCCTTCAAACTTCAAATGCAAAAACTGATAATGAAATAATCAAAGTACTGAAAGTACTCATGGAAACTGAACTTAACCTGATTTGCACAGCAAAACATAACAGGAACTACATGTAGTTTAACAATTGCATGGCGGATGTAGAAAAACATAGTACTTTGGTCCGCATAAAATTCATGCGCACTGAGCAAATGATGACTATGGAAAGCTAGCTATTGTTCAGTATCCAAAAATGATGCACTAAATTTCTGTTAGTGACTTTATAGTATGACAAACTTGGGCAGTTTCTTTCTGGTTATGTGCTCAAAAAAGGGTTGGTAGGGACTTCTTAAATTATTCTTTAATACTCTTGGAAACTGTGCAAAAGAACAAAAGTGAGAAAATGTATGTGTCTTTCCTCAAGTCGAATAAAAATTCTACAGCCAGGGGAAAAAAATTAGGGTAGCTTGTGTAACCAGAAAGAAACAGTTTTTAACACCTTACGAAACATACAATTTTATGATTAGTTCAGCGATACTCATTCAAATGCAACATTATGGTAGCTGATTCGTCACATAATTTTCAAACTTTTTCTGACATTTCTAAGTTACGGTAATTGATCATTAGTGATGATAAATATTTCATCGAGACTAGATGATATTTGATAACAAATCAATTAAACAGACCATAAAATAAGAGCATCTTTTAACTTCATGGCACATAAAGTATAATATTATGGTAGCTCAGAAACACAAAATATAGATTTTTTTTTCAAGGTAATATCAACTAGAAGTATGACCTAAGTTTGAAATTTGACATGAAGAGTTACTGCCCTTGAATGTTTTCAAACACCTCTCACTGATTACCTCCCCTGTTACATAAATTTCTCCAACAACATACAAAGTTGTGGCAGCTATGTATTAGTTAAGTTTCATTTAAATCTTTTTGTTATAGAATTTTTATTGGATTTCCCATTTAGGCCAAAACAAGTTTGTTTAGAACTGGTTACATGCTCATTAAAAATAGGGTAGATAGGTCTGGACTTTTTTGGCTCATGAAAGAATGTGGAAAGGTATAAAAAGCGAGAAAGTGGATGTACTATATTCCTCGGGTCTTATAAGAAGTTTCTGGTCACTGAAAAATAACAGTAGGTCACGAAACCAAAGACTTTTTATTTTGATACCTAAATACATACTATTCAAAATCAAATTGAATTTTTTAAATTTTTGAATGTTTAAATGTTCAAAAATGATATAATTCTGTATTTGTGAGGAAGAACTGTGTAAACAGTGTCTTGCTGATGGAACAAGAGTTAATTCCCTTGTTTAACAAATCCAATTATTTTCTGATGTATCATTAAATATTTAGAGTTACTTCCCTTGCATTGATTGCAAAAGACACATGAAATTAAAGACAAAGCAAAATGGATTAAAGTATTCTGTGGAAGTGAAAAATGACAAATAAAGTGAAATTGTTTCATAAACAAAATATTCTGATTTTAAGAGCAAAATATCTAGATCCATGAAGACAAACCTGGCAACCATACATTTTATGGAGCACTAAAGTCTATGGTCAATCAGTCATTCACCCAGGCTTGCTTTACAAAAATATCATAACAACTTTCCATAATAATTTTGTCCTTATGTTCAAACTAATATATATACACGGTAAAAAAATGTTTGTTTCCCAGGTTACCTGACCTACACTAAGTCCCCCCTTTCCGCTACCCTTGCCTTTTTGTTAGCCTGAGAAAGAGAAAATCCACTCTTTATGCTTTTTTACCTTTTCACATGCTTTCAAGAGCAAAAAAACAACAACAAAAATTGGCTTTATCTACCATATTTCTAATGAGCATGTTACCAGAAAAAAACATTTTTTTCAAAAACAAAACCTAAGGCAGCCTTTCCTCGTTTATTGGATGCAAGCACAGCTGTGACACACCACTGTTACAACATTCGCAATATTTCTATCACCAGATGCCATGGTAACCGTTTTGATATATAATATTATTATAAACCACACCAAAATCAATAATAACCAAGTTGGAATAAACTTATCTGAAAACAGATTTGGGTTTTTAAGGACATATATGCATGTATTTCTATCAGCATAATATATATAACCACGACCATGACCCTAATCAGCTGACTAAACCCCACAGGCTTAATCAATACAAGGTGTGATTGGACCGGTCGCTGAGCAGAGAGCTAGAAATGTTTTGTCAAAGCACAGAATAACATTTTTCTGATACAAGAACCTGTAATTCTTCTTGCAAATGTGATGCATCAATTTTGGTTCATACATTAAATTCCATTTATTTAAATATCATTAGTAAATCCATGACAGTATGTAATTTATATGATACTATTAATTCAACACACATTCCCAGCAGAATTCATTAATAAAACAAGGTATGTATTTCCATTAATGTTGTTGCATGTATGTATACAAAATTGTTATCAAATAAGTAAGGTAATCTTATTTGGCTTTGGTTCATCCAGACATTCTCAATTATATAAACATGCATGGAAGTGTGACAGCAAAAAACCCTTAAGGGACATTTACTGTTCATTCAGAATAAAATACTTGAATATATGGTCATTTTATAATAATGATCTCAAGATCATTAAAAATTATGATATCATGATCTCATGGTTCTTAGATGTGATCTCATGGTCCACCATCATGATCTCATGGTTCTTAGATATGATCTCATGGTCCTCAATCATGATCTCACAGCCTTAAATATGATCTCCCAGCCCTTAAACATGATCTCATGGTCATGTAAAATAATCTCATGGTCATTAAACAAGGCATGAATCTGTGATTGATACAAAATATTGCTCACAAAAGCAACAAACCACTAAATATTTGTACCTTATACATGTATTAAATTGTAAAAATAAATAACAAATCCTCTCACCTGTGAGTCCCCTAACTGGGGGTCTCTGACCCACATTAAAGGTCACTGACCTTTTGATCCCCTTGAATAATTTTGGTTTGTGGTACATGATGACAAAACTCCTTCAAAAATCCATAAATTTTGTAAAAATCGTTTCATTTATTCGTAACTGAGCGGTTAGCAATGAAGTTAAGTTAACAATTTAAGAAATGGATCAAAATTATTTTTATTTGATTGTTTATTGTTACACAGCATCAATATGTCATATCCTGTTTTAGATTGAAATCCACATAAAACAACACAATGCTCCGCTGTTCTTTGAAAACATCAATTAATGTTGATAAATATTTCACCACAGTACAACACAAGATGGAAATATATATTTATTAAACTGCTACGTGACGTCACCACTAGATCCAATAGGCTAACTTTAATGTTTTCCGTTATTGCACGTAATCACGTCTATTTCACACTAACAGCGACAATAAGTCAATTATTTGCCTCACCTCTATTCAAACATTAAGTAATTATTCCGCACACGAAGCAATGATTAAATTTTTTTTCTGGCCAAAAAAAAATCAAATTACGTTCTTAGGTATACTCGCTACATTTTGATATGAACGCAAAATCTAAGATAAACTTCCTTTCGTATGTACCACCCAATTTTATCAAATGTCATTAAAATACACCATAAAAATTGCGATTAACTAAATATTTTGCCCGCCTCCTTAAAAGGTTGAACCAAATTTTAAGTCAGAAAAACAATTAAATTTGTGCACGGAAATAAGAATACTTGAACACTGATATTTTATAGTATGTCAATTTATACCACTTAATGAACTGAAAGCTTAATGTATATCAAGAAGTTCAAAGGGGTGCTATTCAACATTTAACTACTAATAAAAAAATCTCAACAAAAATTTGAGGTCGTAAATTTTAATCCAATATTTTTAGTATACTAGTATCTACAACATAAATATAATTTAAGTGCCAGCTAACACGTCGTAAATTATCAGAAATTTAAAAATAATTTCTCCTACAACGAATTATAAAAAGTGCCTTAAGATATTTCTGCAGTATATCTGCGATTTATATAGTAAAAATATTGGAAAAATGTAGAAGTGTCATGTCAGTGTGATCGTCAAGGGTGTGAATAAGAGAATTATATGAATCAGTTCCGCCATCTAACCTAATTTGATCATTCCTCATCGCCAGGAGCTTGATGCTGCTGATCTTATCATCAATGTTAACTGGATGCTTGCATAATCTTATTATGTCAAAGTAAACATATTATGAAGAAAATTAGGAATGCCAATTTTTCACGCAACAGAAAATTTCAATTGAAAATTTTATTTAATAACATAACAAGCATCTAAATTGTGATTTGTCAAATCGTTAACTGTAATGTCAGCGTAAAATGAGCTGATTTGTAAAATAAAATCAGTCTAAAATTGAATGCAAGTTTGAATGAAAATATATAATAAAATTATAAAAAATATTAAAATATAGTCAAACTTTTAAAGGCCTGCATCCTTGGGAGAGACAAAATGTGGCCTTTACAGAGTTTTGACGGTCCTTATTAGGAGGTTTATTTTGTTCTAAATTATCATAGTCTTTAAAAGAATGACCTTCGTACACAGGGCAGCCTTTATTTGGAGGTGGCTCCTAACACAGGTTTGACTGTATGTGGCATTAGCCAATACAGTTAATCACAAACTTAAGGAGAAAACTGTACAGTTGCCCAGTAGATTTATAAAAATAAGAAGAATTGAAGAATTCTTTTTTGAATTTGCATAATTTTTTCATTATATCGTTATTTTTTTTCAACATAAAAAATTGCATCAGTATCTGTATTTCAACACTGCTGTACAAAGAATTGATTTTATCTGGTACATGATATAAAATTTGTCATCTTGAAGGTATTTCCTGAAATTTAATACCAACAAGATAATGAAAAAATATCCACATGGTATGACATTTAAAATCTTGCAAATCTTATTTTATGATATCAGCTTGACAATAACTATGTAAAATCTTATCTACATAATTATGATACACCAAATTTGGTTTTCAAAATGAAGAGTTCACTGAAGCACACCGAGGCTGAAATAAAAGATGCACCAAAATCCCTGTAACAGGTAACAATGCTAGAAAATATATCAAACCAAGATTACAGTGTCAGTCAAACCTGTGTTAGCGGACACCTCCAATTAAAGGCAACCCTGTTTGATATTTAGAACAAAATGCCCTTCAAATAAAGGCCCAAGGATGGCCTTTATTCTCAGGTATGACTGAACCAGTCCATATAAGGGTATGTAGGTAAAAAAGTTCTATTGTTTTTCTTAACACTTGACATTGTGAAGTACTATATTTCCCAAATATTTTTGTAGTTTTGATTTTGCCATCAGTAACATTAGTCAGCGCCAAACAATTAGGTAGGTAAGGTAACCAAAAACGCAACTTTTGTTTTAACTGGCCTAAACATTGTAGGAGCCAAAACTAAAAGCAGTTCTTGTAACCCTACACTTATGCATCAGGCATATTAAAATGTCTCAGTTACGGAAATGCCCAAGCAGTCACAATTGTTCGAGGTAGTGAATCATTGTATATAATACCATATTTTGGGAATTTTAGATATTTTAACCAAGTCTAAAATTAAATTTCAGTTGCCCCAAGCTTCAGGTTAGTAAGTAAGCAAAAATAATCAAATCTCAATATTAAGACCACTTCCTGGATTAAATAACATGGTCTTAATATAGAGGTGCTATTATTAGCAAGAGACATACAGCACATCAGCCATCAATGGGAAGGACAAAAATGGCTGTTGAAAGTATGTAGCTATCATTGAGAGAGTGTAGATAGAGTAAAATGTCAATTCGGGTTGCTAGAATACTGGCTGTAACAAGGAGAAGGCTGTTGTTCGGAGGTGACTGTTCATGGAGGTTACACTGTCAGGGCTTTTTTTCCTTCTATAGCAGGGGCCATTAATAGGTGTCTTCCCCTCACGAAAATTCTTTAAAATCATGCAGTTTTCCCATAAAATTCAATTTACATCAAGCTTTTTCTTCCCCTTTTCGAAAATGATGTGTTATTTTTCCCCAATTTTAAGGAAAAGGCCCCTTCCCCAACCTGTGAAAAAAAGCCCTGACTGTATATAGAAAATATTGAAAACCAGTCCTTAATTATAAATGATCATTACAATGAAGTGATCGCTACAAGAGGTCTTACTGTACATTGCCCGTGTCAAATAGTTATTCTTACTTCATGAGCTATTCATGAAATATTCATGAAGTATGAAAGATCAGTTCAAGAACAAATTCATGATTTCATGAATTCTAGTTAAACAATGGAAATTTCATTTTATCCTCTCTATGACAAATTGTCAACAGCTGTTGTTCGTTATACAAAGAAAAGATAATGGTTTTGCATGCTGAACATAATATCTATGTAAACAGTATTTCTAGTATTTATATGTTGTTTATCAATTATACCAGCTGATATACACCACGAGATGGGGAGCAGTTATCAGATCTCAAGCAAGGATAGCCATTGACTTATTGGGAGGCCCATTTGTAGATGAAGAATATCATTAACATAATTGATTAGTATCATTGTTTACAAATCTAACAAAAATAGGACACAGTGATCTTGACAAAACGATATAAAATGGACATAAACAAGATTTCAGGACGAAGAAAAAGTAGAATATTCAATATTTCATCATCACTACCACCAGTTACAACATCAACAGTAGCAACAACAACAGTAGTAACAACAACAACAACAGTAGCAACAACAACAGTAATAACAACAACAGCAGCTACATTTTTGTACAACAAAAACACCAACAACATTACCAAAAAGCATGGCATGGTTAGGTTAACAGACTGTCAAATGAGACTCACTGTTCCTTTGTATACATTAATTTTTCTTGAACTATTCTTGCATACTTCATGAGTAGTTCATGAACTAGAACTGTCACAGAGGTGACTAATACCCCCGCCGTGGCCTTGACACTAAGAATGTGATAGTACACTATATGGCTAAGTTCAAGGGGACATAACTCTGCAATAAGTGGATCACTGGGCATGAAAATTGTGTCTTGCACATCTACACTTGATGGTGATAACATATTTCAAGTTTCATTGCAATTGCTTAAAGAATGTGAAAGAAGTTCGCTCAACAAACTTTTGATATTTTATGCGGACTGACCGACCGACCAACCAACCAACCGACCAACCGACAGAGTGACTCCAATATACCCCCTCTCAAACTACGTTTGCGTGGGTATAATTATGAATAACAATTTGACATGGGTGTTTGCTATGATACGGCATTCTCTCTCCCCCAGCAAAACTGTATGAAGATTTAATAGTGATGTAATATATGCCGATCTCTTGGTTCTTTGCTAAACATTAAACCTTTGAATTAATTAGCAGTATCAATTCTAGTCCACTGATTTCAGAGTGAATTTTTCTGTTGTCAACTAATAAACTAAATGTAGACATCAAGTTAGGACAACAATTTAGTTTCAGATTTGTCAACAATCAAACAACTGTAATAGAAGTTAGTAACTTGTGTCAATATAATTTTGGTGACAGGAACTGAGAATATTCGGGATCTGTTTAACAATCACCCATTACCAACTGATCGACAAGAAAGATAATAAAGTTCAACACCTAATTTCACAAATGAACAACTTCTTCTATCAACTGACCTGTCAAAATAAGAAATTTTGTACAATGGTACAGAAGACATTTAGATGATGTTAAAGATGTAATTTTTCTAACATTTTAAAGGCACTAGACACAAAATTTGCACTTTTTCTTTCAAAACTTTAGCAACTTCACTTGTCAGATAGTTATTTCATAACAGGAAAACATACAGAACAACCTCTTCCAGAGTGGCCCTCTGTAGAGCAACAACCTCTCTATAACAATACCTTCAAAATTTCCCTAAGCAGATATTTACTATAAATTTAACCTTTGTAGAGCAACAACCTCTGAACCTTGCCAATATTTGCAATGCCCACAGGGTGTTGCTCTACAGAGGTTGTAACGATACACAAAACCTGTATACAAATACATGTACACTAATAGATGTACAATAATAGATATATATATTTCATTTAAGTCTTTTATTTGTTTTAATCCTTTACCAGAACTGTGTTTAAACTTGTTCATATCTTATTTCTATTTAAACAAAATGCAAATTTATGGATGACAGTTAAACTTAGGGATAGCATAGTATGTACAGTACGGTTCGGGCGATTTGTCCGATTTTCGAGAATCGTCGCGGAATTAAAATCGCGCTAAGCCACAGGATGATCGACAGTGACCGTCACCACTGAAGGGCAATAATTCGCGGTGGATTGCGGCGAAGATCCCGGTGATACGCGATGTCGCCTCTTTAGTTTACTCAAAACTTCAAATTTCTTGTCAATAACAGTGTTATTCACACATTAAATTGCGCTTTTGTGAACAAATTTTTACCTGATATATGTGAAAAATTAGCGTTGACATAAATTATAATCAACAAGTGTTGAGAACTTAATAGTAGTTGATGAGCTTTAATTAATTTGTCAGCTTTCATATGTTATTGCGCGAAATAATATTACCTGTAAACAGTGGACTGGTTTTATTGATTAGAGCACCAAGCTACATAGGTAAAATGAGAGACTGCGACTCGGTCTAAATAATGGTTCTCGCCCTGGTACTCGATATATAAAACACTAAAAATAGACATATGAATATCGCCCTGTACGTAATGCTGCATATGTAAAACATAGCTACACAGTTTACATACTCGCTTAGCAATTCGCCGGTTTTACTATATATTTACTTCAAGAATGGGATTTCCTATTTGACAAAATTTAATCAGATGTCTGGATTTCAGTCGGTCTTGGCCGACGGATTTAGTAAGTGTTAAATCCTGAATTATCTTACCATGCGACTGTTTTCGGAAAATGAACAGTCAACAGAAAGCGAAAGTAGAAGAAAGATTCACAATAAATATCATTCTAGCTACTTGAGAGTCGGCTTTAGACGTTCGCGAATCACTGTGATACATCGCTATCAAAGATTACCGACTGACAATAAGTCATAAAACGCAGTGAATAGCGACATTGCGGTGATTCGCGGTTTTTTCAAGATCGATGCCGCGATGAAAATTGCCGCTACGGGTGATAAATTGCAGATTACGAACGAGGAGGGGAAACGCGAAAATCTGACAAATCACCCGAACCGTACTGTACATGGAATCGCATGTGACTTATGATCTTGATCTCAAGATTATTTGTTGACTTTGTTTATATAATTGTTACTACATATTTAATTTGTTTTGAATTCAATACAAAACATCATCTAATTTAAATTGGACGTTAGTTGTACTTTCTTCTGTCATCATTGCTGGCAAATATTGGAGACAAATTTCACAAGGGAAAGCCCTGTGACACATATACACTAACACATCTATAACAATAAATATACACAAATATGATTTTCTGCAACTATTCTGAAGTAGAGTCCCATTAAATACAAATATGATGTACTGTAAACTACCTAAGGCAAATTTAGTGAAATCACTTCTACACCAAAATGAAGATGTGCCAAAACACTGTTTGGGGTTATTTTGAATGTTTAATGAACTAGAAGACCCTAAGCTGTGACACAAATCTTTTTTATGACAATATTTTGACATCAAGGTTAATAATAAAGGTAGAGACATAATAACAAAATAAATGTCTCCTCCATTCGGGACATATAGGTGCTTAGCGCATGACAAATTTCTCATTTTATGAAATGCTTTATGCTATCTAATTGGTCGGCTGATTAAGGTCAAACATAATAATTATTATAGTCATATTTACAGCTACAGGACTGTCTCTTTTATTTTTGAACTGACCTTAAAATTTCTAAAAGCAAATGAAAAGTATGAAAATATTTAGGTATGAAAAGTGTGTATAGAAGAAAACAAAGTACTGAAAGTACTCATGGAAACTGAACTTACATAGACCTGCACTTCCAACATTTTAACAACTTCATGGTGAATGTGGAAAAACATATTGAGGGCTCAGCGCAACACTGTCGTAACTTGTTCTTATTTCAATATGAGTTACAACACTGTTGCGCTGAACCCTCGATATTATGCGCGCTGAGTGAGTGATGGCTATGGACAGCAGAACTACTGTTCAGTTTCCAATTTGAAAAGAAAAAAATGCAAACCACATACCCTATTTTTTGGGCAAGTAACTGAAAAACTAACTTTTTTCTTGCCTGACAAATAAACCTTTAATGGTGGATAGTAAATATTGTTGTAAGATTGAAAAAACACAATAACATGGAATTAACACCTGGATTATTTTTTTGATACATCTTTATGCATACTGATAAGTCATACACCAGTTAAGTGCGATATCGAATCAACTGAGCACAAAAATATGACATTTATGTCAGTCTTGCGCTAATCGCTCAAAATATGAATATCAAAATATATTTTAAATTGCAAAGAAAAATAAATTTTAACAGATATCGAGGGCTCAACGCAACACTGTCGTAACTTGTTCTTATTTCCATATGAGTTACGACACTGTTGCGTTGAACCCTCGATATAGTAGGGATCAAATTGTTCACCGTCTAAAAATCTAGACATATTGTTGTAAATTCATTTATAGAATGACAGAATGAATTTTATCCGAACAAATAATAATTATTATGTTACCAAAGTGCAATTTTAACTTAAAATTTTTATACCAATATTTTCGTTGGATTAAAGTCCTGTTATAACAATACAATTATACAGAGTCATTTGCTGAACATATATACTTAATGTGACATTTAAAAAATTAATAATTGTCAATTGTATAAATCTGGGTTCAATCCAAAATTGTTCAATATCTTCAAATCTTAGTACTCAAATCTAAGCTTTCAGCACATAAATGTCAGCACTCACATGTTAGCCCTCATATCTCAAATTTCAAACCTAAAATCTTAGTCCTAATACCTCATCTCTCAAAATATCAGCCCTCAAATCTTAGTCCTCGCATCAATGCACTAAAATCTCAGTCCTTGCATCATGGCACTAAAATCTCAGCCCTCTCACTCTTTACATCACAGCTCTTAAATCACAGCCCTTAAATCACAGCACTCAAATCTCAGTCCTTACATCACATCTCTCAAATCTCAGCCCTTAAATCTTAGTTCTCAAAATTCTCAAATTTTAGCCCCCAATTTTTTTTATGGTAAAATTTGAGTGCTGAGATGTGTGTGTTGAGATTTGATTGTTGATAATTACAGTAAACCTTGATTATCTGAAATCGACGGAACCGAAATATTGTTTCGGTTAATCCATGGTTTCAGATAACACGATTCAGATAATCGATTTTATTTTACTTCGAAAATCAGGAACAAAAATTCAGTTTGGATAACACCAGGTTTTCGGATAATCTGAGTTTGGATAATCAAAGTTTTATTGTACATGAACGATAGTTCAGTTTTCCATAGCTGCTGTCACTCGCTCTTCATGCATTCTTTTTAGCTCACATGAGCACTTGTACTCAGGGTGAGCTTTTGTGATCAGTCTTTGTCCGGCATCGTCAAACTTTTACCTTGTGAACACACTAGGGGCCAATTTTTAGCTCAATTTTCGCAAAACTGGGTCAGAATGTTAATATCGACAAAATCTCGGACAAGTTCAATAATGAGCCATTTGGGGTAAAAAACTAGGTCACCAGGACCAAAAAAGGGAAAACCTTGTGAACACTCTAGAAATCACTGTTTTGATTGCATCTTCATGAAACTTCGTCAGAATGTTTATTTTAATGATATGTAGGTGTAAAAGATATTGCCTGTTAGTCAATTTGATGATAAAACGGTACTATGCAGTCACTCAGGGTGGCTTGAAAACGGGAATGAACTTCTCGCCTGACCAAATAAAACATCCAAAACGTCAATCCTGGTTATTATCTTTATATTATGTGCGCACTCAGAAAACCCATAGCTAGCTAACTGCATTTCGATATTTTTACACAAAGGCCTGTATTCTTCATAATTTTGGATACAAGGACGGAAGTTCCTCACAACATTTTTGCTGAAGGATAAAATTTAATTACGCTCGTTGTGATGTGAATGGGTGTGGTACTACGTTTTTCCACATCTGCTGTGTCAAACTAGTTCCCATTCCATGTTGCAATGTAAGTCTATGAACGTTCAGTTTCCATGAGTACTTTCAGTACTTTGATATTACCATAGCGCTCAGACACATCTTGCAGTGTCAAGACTATCTACCCAATGTGGTATTTTTTTCACAGTTTTAATCTAAGGTACCCCTAAAATCTAGTGTGTCCATAAACATTTAATTACTAACCAAAGTTTGGTTTGACCCGAAGAGTTTGCTCACATACCATCAAACTTTATCAGGCAAAGACTTTAAGTACACAAAAACTGGTCACGTCTTATTAATATAAATGAGTAAGTGATTAATTTATAGCCTAATAAATAATATGGTCAATTACATTACTAGATAACAAAACTGGCGAAGAATTTAATTAACATTCTTGTAGGGGGTATCTTTGAAAAATTGATATTATTTAAATCTCTAGATAGTTAAGTATGCCATCAAAACATCTTATGTTAAAGTTAAATGACTTCAGTAACTTAAATAAAGAAAATGATCAGGGGAGAGAAATGTGACAAAATTAATTACATTAAGGAGTAACTTCCCTTGAAAACCAATATTCGTTCTAGAAATGTAACATTGTACAGAAATTAATACAAATTTGTAAATTTGACAGTAATTTATTCAATTCATATATTCCAAAGCATATCAATGAATATATAATTATTTTAAAATCAAATATTGTTTTTAATGTATTTACGTCTAAATAAAATTAATCATGAATCCTACTTAGCATGGAAGGGAGGCAAAGTTTGCATCATCAAAACTGAAGAACATTAAAATGCAGCAGTTAAT
Source organism: Lutraria lutraria (assembly GCA_964023205.1). NCBI lineage: Eukaryota > Metazoa > Mollusca > Bivalvia > Venerida > Mactridae > Lutraria > Lutraria lutraria. Next base: position 4,415,325 of record OZ026846.1, on the reverse strand, counting down.
TCCCTTGGAATCAAGTCAATATTTTATTAATAACTTGCCTTTGAATGTAATTTACAAAGAGAATCAATGACTAACAGTTATGAATATTTTTCAAAAAAAAGCAGGAAAACTCAAAAAAACTTTTTGAAAACCCCATTATATTGAACACTTATTTTTATACATTTTTTTTCTCTATAATTACATTATTTAGTCCTTGTGTTATCATGTCATAACTTCCAATAAACAAACAAATCAACAATCACTATACAAGTAAGATAATCAAATTCATAGAAAGGTGTCATTGTATCAGTATAATCTATGCACATCTATAGCCAACACTCTGAAAATAATAAATGTTAACAAATTTTAATTTTAGATAGATTCAAGTTTAATGGCCACTGGTTCTTTATTGCGCCCAGTGTAAAGTCGGAGTCGCCCTTATCCCCCAAGCAGTGAGGAGCTGTTTGATTGTTAGTCAGAGACCACAAACACTTATGCACGGAGATCCCTTCCCTTCGAATGGAAATCATAAAAACATGATTTTTTCTTGAACTATTCTTGCATACTTCATGAATAGTTATGAATTATGATTAACTTTTTGACATGGGGTAATTTAAGCTTAGATTCGTAAGCCTAGGATTTTTTTTTCTAATATCTAAATGAGATTTTAGACTGTTCTCAGTGAGGATTTTGTTGTCTTAAAGCTGTTAATCCTCCACCAAAGATCATTAAGGTAACACAGGTACACAAATCTAGAAATTAAAATTGGCTAACTGCTCATCAGCACATAAGGTGTGAAATAAATGTTTGTTTCTGGTTACAGGCTCATTGAAAATGGATTAGGATCCCCTTCCCTACTATTGTCCAAAGCGTGCAGAAAGGTAAACAAGAGGGCCATGATGGCCCTATAAATGCTCACCAGGAGAAAAGGTTATTTGGAGATGAACATTGTTGAAGCTAGGCCTTGTGGTTTCGGAGAAAAAGATTTAAAAAATTTTCCTATATAAATCTATATAAATCAAGTGACCCCTGGGGCGAGGCCAATTTTGACCCTAGGGCAATAATTTGAACAAACTTGGTAGAGGTCCACTAGACAATGCTACATACCAAATATCTTAGCTCTAGGCCTTGTGGTTTCGGAGAAGATTTTTTAAATTTTCCTATATAAAATAGAATAAACCCCAGGGCAGGGCCAATTTTGACCCCGGGGCCATAATTTGAACAAACTTGGTAGAGGTTTACTAGACAATGCCACATACAAAATATCTAAGCTTTAGGCCCTGCAGTTTCGGAGAAGAAGATTTTTTAAATTTTCCTATATAAGTCTATATAAATCAAGTGACCCCCGGGGCGGGGCCAATTTTGACCCTAGGGCAATAATTTGAACAAACTTGGTAGAGGTCCACTAGACAATGCTACATACCAAATATCTTAGCTCTAGGCCTTGTGGTTTCGCAGAAGAAGATTTTTTAAATTTTCCTATATAAAATAGAATAAACCCCAGGGCAGGGCCAATTTTGACCCCGGGGCCATAATTTGAACAAACTTGGTAGAGGTCTACTAGACAATGCCACATACAAAATATCTTAGCTCTAGGCCCTGTAGTTTCGGAGGAGATTTTTTAAATTTTCCTATAATTATAAGTCTATATAAATCAAGTGACCCCCGGGGCGGGGCCAATTTTGACCCTAGCGCAATAATTTGAACAAACTTGGTAGAGGTCTAGTAGACAATGCTATATACCAAATATCTTAGCTCTAGGCCTTGTGGTTTCGGAGTAGAAGATTTTTTTAATTTTCCTATATAAAATAGAATAAACCCCAGGGCAGGGCCAATTTTGACCCCGGGGCCATAATTTGAACAAACTTGGTAGAGGTCTACTAGACAATGCCACATACAAAATATCAAAGCTCTAGGCATTGTAGTTTTTGACAAGAAGAATTTTTAAATTTCCTAAATAAGTCTATGTAAAATCAAGTTACCCCCGGGGCGGAGCCAATTATGACCCCAGGGGAATAATTTGAACAAACTTTGTAGAGTTCCATTAGACAATGCTACATACCAAATATCTCAGCTCTAGGCCCTGTGGTTTCGGACAAGAAGATTTTTAAAGTTTTTTCTATTTGTTGCCATAGCAACCAGTTTTTAATGAAATTTAATTTTTTGAACAAATTTGAAAGGGGACCACCCAAGGATCATTCCAGCAAAGTTTGGTTGCAATCGGCATAGCAGTGTAGGAGGAGATGTTGTTTTAAGTAAAACTTGACGCCACTTCACGACGAACGACGCACGATGGACGCAGGGCGATCACAAAAGCTCACCCTGAGCACATTCGTGCTCTGGTGAGCTAAAAAGTGATGAAGTGGATGTACTGTTCCTTGAGCCATGTAAAAAGTCCTAGGGTCGCTGGGAAAAATTAGGGTAGGTTTGGAAACAAGACACAAACCTCTCTTTTAAACCTAAGTGAGAAACAGATATTACTCCCACCCCCAAAATTGAGACAAATAATTTCAGAATACTGCACAAGAAACAGGAAATCTTAGAATGGATAGTATGTTGATTAGGGTAAATATTGTACTAGGCAATGTCATGATCAATTTGCATAGAAGTTAGTATGCATCAAGAAATCATTGAGAGATGGAGACAAGCCACAGGTTGGCATGTTATATCTATGGAAATTAGATGTGGGAGAGAACAATAACAAGTAAATGTCATCAGATTTAATGAGGACAGCACATCGCAAGACTAGACATACATGATGGAATGTCCAATTGCTAAGAATTAGTGAACAAAACACCAGGAAGAATTTGTCTCCCCAGGCAGGCCCCAAGGTATGAGTCTCCCAGCTTGAAACTCGAAATTTTATCTTTTAATGTTTCTAAGTTAATTATGATCAGACAATGATGACATTTATAACTGATACATTATTTCAACAGCAAAATTGGTCTGAATATGTATTTAAATATCAATCGGCTGTAGTTTTTCAACCAAAATACTTTGAGAATGAAATTGAGATTGCAACTTGGAGACCGAACTCAAGTTTTACAACTTGGAGTTTAACTTCGCATTTACAGCATGCAAGGCTTAGAGTGATTTTGTGACTATAACAGTTTAATGGTGGAGGAAGTACCCAGGCATACAGCTGAGTAGGAATGTCCATCGACCTTCTGTAAGCTAGCTGGTCAGCTTTCTCACCTTTGAACTTTGTCTGGTCCCCGGCGGGTTTCCGACTCACGGTGAGAGGTTTGTGAATACCAGTCAGAGACCATAACCACTTAACCACAGAGGCCACTAATAAGGGCTGTCCTGACTGAATTCAAAGTCATGAAAGTACAGTTTTACATCTAAGTTTCAAAAATCACGAAGTCCTCAGTAGATGATGAGGAATAATGAAATTGCTTAAAAAAACAAAAAACTTATTAATTTTTAAATTTATAGAATAAAGTGTACAAGAAACCAAGTACAATAATTATTTGTTCTGCTGAAAAAAATATTGCTTGGCATTATACAGTGCAAAATCTCCAAAGCAATGTGTGATAGTAGCAAAATGTTATTGTTGTTGGTTGTTGCTCAAAAGAGGTTGAATTAATAGTTTAATGATGCAGTGGGAAAAAATCATGCTGTTGTTGAAGGGAGGTTGTTATTGAAGAGAGGGCCGCTCAGGAGAGGTTGTACTGTATAAAATTAAGCATTCATAAAATGGTCACAATATGTCATGTTCACAGTTACCTGACCCAGTCCCTATATTTTAGGGGCTGGCCTTATAGTAACTTAGGGCTAAATCCAACATACAAAAATACTTTGGAACATATTGTACTTCCAAAATACGAAGATTATGTTAAGAAAAAAGGGCAAATATTTCTGCATAAATACTCAATATTTTTTGGTCGAATAAACGTAAAAATTAATTTTTTCTTTTCTAGTCTACATAAGCAGCAGGAAGTCATGTTAGCCTTCCACAAACTGAATTTCCCAGAACACAAAAAAAATAAGAGGAATTAATTTCAGAATTCAGTTGCCGAGCAACATAAAAACATATTCTTAGAACAAAAAAAAGTCTGAACAAATATTAGTTTTGGCTGTCAGAGTAGAAACTGTAAACTCCGAATTGAGATATCTAACAAAAATATCAAGTTAAGTTGGATTTTATCAAAAATCTTCAGTCAAACTAGAAGGCTTACAAGTTAAATCTATTTCAATAAGATATTCTTCTCACTATCAGCAAATATCAGAAGAAAGAACTAAATAGCCTTATATTTTTAGCACATTGGCTAGACACCTCTAAATTCCATTTAACATTGACTTTGATTACAAACCAATCTTTCATTGCTTGTAAGCTAGACTCCTCTAAATTCGGTCATACACTGACTGCAGTTTATGTGCATGTAATTTAGTACATGTTTTATCGCAGAGATTGCTCAGATATGCATAAAATAAAATCAAAGTACTGAAAGTACTCATGGTAACCAAACTTCAATAGGCTTGCACTGCATCATGGAAAAGGAACTAATTTAGCATGACTGTTGTAGATATACATAATACTTTGGTCTGCATCAAATTCATGCATACCAATCGAGTGACAGCAATGGAGTGTTGAACTATAGCTCCTTTTCCAATTATTACATATTGATAAGCAATTGAGCTGATACATGTATTTCTGTCTGTCAAAGGTTTTTATAATGAATATAGACTTTGTCACAGGAGTGATAAACATAATATAGTTGAATTAAAAACATTCTGTCAAGTTACAATGTGAAACAATGATATTACATGCAATGACCACATTAAATTGTCACTATCCCATGTTTCAAACACAGTCAAACCTGTGAACAAAGGCCACCACTGCTTGGGAAAGACAAAATATGGCTTTTATGGACAGGTAGTCTTTACTTGAAGGTAATTTTGTTTCATATTTTATAATCAATATCTGTTTCTAAAAGAATGGCCTTTATTCACAGGGTGACATTTATTCAGAGGTGGCCACTAACATTGGTTTTACTGTATTATGCCTAGACATAGGCAGTTGCAAAATGTGAAATATGGAGGCACGGGTTTGCACTGATATATGAAACAAGAATGCTGGTAACATCAAGTGAATGCCTCAAATAAATGAAATACCATTTGATATGATAAACAAACAAACAATCACACAAACATATAAACAAACAAATAGCATAACAAATATTTTATCATACTCCATCCACAGATATATGTATGTTAATCATTTTCCATTCAATAAAAATAAACCAGATAGGAAGATATCTAAGCCACAGCCAGAAATATAATCAAATGATTATTACTGAATTTCTAAGCTAATTATAATTTACCGGCCTTGAGGGAGAACTTGAATGTAATATAGCAGGTGCTTCTAAATATATCATCACTAAACTTTGTATGATAAAATAAAAAATGAAAAACAGAAGCAGCATGAAAATTAATACAAGAGATTTTCAGCTGATATCAGGGATAGATAATGGTTCGTCAGACTGAGAAAAGCTTTTCAGTACATTTTTCTCTTTGGTATCCTTAAGCAATCTTTTGGTTACAAATCAAACTTTTCATCATTTTTTTATCTTTGGCATAATTATGCAATCTTTTGATTTATTTTCCATTAATGAGCTGCAATTTCCTGACTTTACAACACATGCAATCATTGGAAGTTTTTAATTCTTAAAAGGCCAGAATTTTTATCTTTTATTTCTCAGGAGCTTTCTAGTCTGTCAGTGAAAAAAATCAGAAATGTTCAAGTCAGAAAAAAAATCAAAACACTCCTGGTGCTCGCCCAACTTTCTCATCCAATCATGCAGTGACAAGGATTTATTACATTTTGGGCTTTCTTATTTTAACAGAATAATTATATAACTCGCTTTCCAATTTTTAAGTTTTGAAGAACAACTTGGTACACACTGTGCATGCTCAGAGGCACTGAGCACTTAAAGGCATATTTGATCCTTTTAGCTTACTTTTACGAAGAACACCCTAATATGCATTCTTACCAATACTAGAAAATAATGTGTGACAAAATTACTTTTTTTTTTAAAAAGAAACCAAAATAGCAAAATATGCTTGGTTGCTTGTAATGATAGCTATATAATTTCTGAAGTGGCTTAATATGCAAAGGCTTAATCTTTATTCATATTATAAGATTGAAAACAAGGTATTTGTTACATTGCAATCTATTCATAAATTGGACTGATAAGGCAACATACAAATTATTGATTGTTTTCTGTCTTCCCATACCATCTTATTATGTTTCCTTCCTTCTATTCCTCTCTCATTATTTACTATCTTTCTTGTGTCAAAGGAATCTTTGTTCAGATTTAAATGCATGTTTACGACCATCAGTTATCCCTGGGCTGAGTAATTTAACGCTGATTCAGCAATTTTCTGTCTGTTTCTCTTTACAGATCTATCGATAAGTTTCTGAGGTTGAATTTGAATATTCCAGACATGGAAAATTTTAGGCTTTTCTTGAAGGAAATATTTTTCACTTTCTTAAATGCTGATTAACAGCCCGTTTAACAGCTATAGTCATTTTATGGGCTGCCCAAAAAAGATCTAGGGGAGGGAATAACCTGGAGAACCGGGCATTTATATCCATACTGTTATGTTGAATGGTTTTCCTGTGTTTTTTAATTGTGCCCGGCCCAAAGCACCACTACATGCCTAATCTGTTCCCAGCGATTTACAAAACACAGTGCTAATGGCTCAGTAGCTGAAAAAGTTTCCCTGCAATATTGGAAGGCTAAGCCAAGATTTTAACGATAGACCTTCAGTAGTCTTTGATTTAGTGTGTTTGATTTAACAATAAAACCTAGAGACATACATTATAAATCTAAGTAAGTTGTTATAGGGACCATAAAGCCATATTTGACAATTACAGCAGTATGACTGAATCAGAGACATGATGTCTCTGTACTTCATGTTTTCTATACAACACCACTAATAAAAGTCCCCCATCCTTTTCTTTGAAAAACAATAAAAAATAATTACTAAATGCCCAACTATTTCTTCAAATAATTCCAAATATATTCAAAAATCATACAAAACAACTGGAACAAATATCTGTTTATATAAAACACAAGAGGATGTTTATTAGGGAGTATAAGGCATGATTCATAAGTTTACAACATTCAACCAATTGCCTCCATAATCATTAATATTAATGCAGTCTGTAAAATCATTTTCCCACCTGATATGATTAGAAGAAAACAATTATAATAACACATTTCCGAAGAATATTCCGCTCAATGGAATAGATTAATGGTCCACACACTAATGAGTTATTGGTCTGCATTCTAACATCCTTCCACAAGAGATGCATTTCATGCTTATTCATAGAGACTTTTTGTATCTAACAAAACAATGAAGATAATTATGTAGTTATAGCAAAACTGTTACATTTAGACCGCCTTGTTTTGGAACACAATAAGGTCTAATTACCAAGGTGGACATTATTGACAGGTGTCCCCAATATCTATGAAGTCATTATTGACAGGTGTCCCCAATATCTATGAAGTCATTATTGACAGGTGCCCTAATATCAAGGTGGTCATTATTGACAGGTACCTACGGTATCAATGCAGTTATTATTGACAGGTACCCCCAATTTCAAGGTGGTCATTATTGACAGGTACCCCACCAATATCAAGGTAGTTATTTTGACAGATTCCTCAATATCAAGTTGGTCATTATTAATAGGTGCCCCCAATGCCAAGGTGGTAATTACTGAAAGGTGTCCCTAATTTGAAAATGGTGATTATTGACAGTCTGGTCCTAATATTATGGTTTCATTGTAAATAACAGATATAGAGGAAATACATTTTCACTTATATACGGCAGTTTTCCATAACGGTATTCAAACCAGTAGTCCAGTACTAACTTACCCTTCCACAAGGAACCGGCAACGTCTCAACATGTGGAGTAAGATCGTTAGTGTTGTCAAATTTTCATGGAAGGGTATAACCAGTATTTACAGGTTACAAATCCAGCGTGCTAACCACTGGACCACATTCAAGGCTACCAAGAATTTATCATTATGATCTCAAAACAAAGATTTCTGAGATGAATTAGCCAAAATATGCGAATTGAACCCAAAGTACAGAAAGTGGGTTAAAGGTCAGGAAATAATATAAAGAAAAATACCTTAATTTACAGCTTTAAATGCCTAGTCAGAGCTCATTACTAAGCAAGCTTCAAGTATTAGGATAAAAGTATCAAAGTTTAAATATTTCATTCACACCCTTAGTAATTACCTCAAATTTGAATATATGGATAAACTATTATCAACTATAGTCATTGAAATCATCTATTTATCAAACATCCGTGTTTCTATTTCAATATTTACAAATGATTATCATATAATACAACACAATCCCTACAGTACTTTGATCCCTTGTTATCATATCAGTTGTATCTTAAATTAGGAGTCAGTGCAATATCAATGACTGTATCTTTCATTTTGAATGTAGCTACAACATTTTAGCACAAAGTCCTGGAATTGTTAACAATAATATCATTTCATTTTAAAGGTAACTTGTACTTAATGGCATATTTTGGGGAAATGACAACAACCCCTGTAACAATAATTTACACTGTACCAGTCAATAACCAAGAACAGTAGTGCAGTGTATCAGTCTGCAACCAAACCAGAAAAGGAACTTTACAGGGTACCAGTCTGCAACCAAACCAAGAACAGTAATTTTACAGTGAACCAGTCTGCACCCAAACAAAGAACATTAATTTTAAAGTGAACCAGTAATCAAACCAAGAACAGCAATTTTACAGGGTACTAGTCTGCAACCGAACCAATAACAGTAATTTTACAGTGAACCAGTCTGCAACCAAACAAAGAACAGTAATTTTACAGTGAACCAGTCTGCAACCAAACAAAGAACAGTAATTTTAAAGTGAACCAGTTATCAAACCAAGAACAGTAATTTTACAGGGTACCAGTCTGCAACCAAGGAACAGTCATTTTACAGGGTACCAGTCTGCAACCAAACAAAGAACAGTAATTTTACAGTGAACCAGTCTGCAACCAAACCAAGAACAGTAATTTTACAGGTACCAGTCTGCAACCAAACCAAGAACAGTAATTTTACAGTGAACCAGTCTGCAACCAAACCAAGAACAGTAATTTTACAGTGTATCAGTCTGCAACTGAACCAATAACAGTACATTTACAGTGAACCAATCTGCAACTAAACAAAGAACAGTAATTTTACAGTGAACCAGTAACCAAACAAAGAACAGTAATTTTACAGTGTATCAGTCTGCAACCAAACCAAAAACAGTAATTTTACAGTGAACCAGTCTGCAACCAAACAAAGAACAGTAATTTTACAGGGTATCAGTCTGCAACCGAACCAATAACAGTAATTTTACAGTGAACCAGTAACCAAACCAAGAACAGTAATTGTTAGGTGCATCAGTCTGCAACTAAACCAAGAACAGTAATTTTACAGTGTATCAGTCTGCAACCAAACCATAAAAGAAACTTTACAGGGTACCAGTCTGCGACCAAACCAAGAACAGTAATTTTACGGTGTATCAGTCTGCAACCATATAGTTCAACTTGAGGTTCAAAGGTGAAACAAATTGAGTAAGGAAGTACTAGTATAATCTCAAGAATGTGATTGGCTGGTTAAGAGCAATTTCTCAAAATTAACCAATAGCAAAGCACCACAAGTGGACTGATCTACAAATTTGATTGACTAAACACAGACCTAAGTACTATAATTAGAGACACAGTCTATGTCTCAAGAGATGTAAATAGTTCCACTAAGATTCACTAGACATCATAAGTGGATGATGTATCACCTAGAAAAAAGATTAGGCAGCCATTCACTGAGGAAATTAAAAATCCTTGATAAAGAATTGGTTCTCCAGACTTGACATCAATTTGTGATTCAAGAAGTCAGGGCCTTTTTTCCAAAAATTGGGAAGAGGCCTTAGCCTTTCATTTTGGGAAATTCAAGTGTGATATTTGGCCAAATTTTGAGAAGGTTAGACTACAGTTTCAATAAATAGCATTGTATTTTTGGGAATTTCTAGCCTAAAATTGGGAAAAAATCAGCCTTTTTGCAATTGGGAAGTCACCGAATTTCGGCCTCTGTTATAGAAGGGAAAAAAAGCCCAGGAAGTAAATGAAGACTTTGTAGACACCTGTGCCAAGATTGTGTAAGTTGTTTAGGGCATCCTTAAACAATTTTGTAAAAGAGTACTGAAAATGAAGCTGGAATAAAGATGCCCTGGTAAAAAGGGGCCGTAACTCCTGTGAAAATGTTTGGATTTGAAAGGAATATGTTTCTTGACTTATTGCACGGAAACCAAAATTTCAATGTACAGGGTTAACAGTTTTATGCCTTTCTGTCATTTCGAATGGCGGGGGCATAAAAAAATGACAATATCTCAAAACTGTTGAGTCAGCAGATTTCCTATTGATTTGCTTGTGTACCTGCTAACCAATGATTTTAATGGATGACCTAAGCACTGCATTTTTTGCCAGCACATAATTATAAAGTATTGGAAATTATATCAGATATGTGCTAATTGTCAAGAATCAGGACTGATTAGTTTTGCGTATTTATAAACAGCAAGACTCTGAACACTTCAAATAATCATATTTACAATAATAAGTATACATTGCCTACACAGCAGCACCTAGGCTTCCCTCCTTCCAGCCTGAATTAGCTCTAATTATAGAGCCCAGTTTTGGTCAATGAGAAGTCAAAGGTTTGAGATCCTGGCAATATGTTTTCATTGAAGGTCGACTCAGACATCCACATGAGATTTGAACATAGTTGGTTAAAGCAAATTTAGCAATTCATCACAGCAAAATGTTTAGGCTGTTCATCCTCCACACCTTTGGAGAGGTTGGCAGTTAATTGCGGAGAACAAGGTTAGCACTGGTGCAAACATGAGTAGGTTCGCAGCTCCAAGCCCCCCCAGGCTACAAAAGATATAGGATGGGTCCCCACGGTACCGGTGTACTAATAGAAAATGTCATTTAAATGAAGAAATTGCTACTAATATACACAAAATATTAAACATACTTATTCATTCACATCTTATATTTACTTCATGATCGGTGAAAACTTTCTGACTATCGAAATGTCAATGTTTTAAGTGTCAATATCAGTACATGTTTGAAAGATCGTCGCGGGAGACAACTCCATGCAACCGGTGTACACGTAAACAAATGACTAAATATTTATTGCATCATTCGATTTTTCCCGCTGAAATTGATTACATTTGTTTATCATTTGTTGATGACGTCATTAACTGTCAGGTTTGTGTAATATTTCATTGCAAAAGAGACAAATATATAAAATGGAGAGTAAGGGTAGGATTTAGTTAGTAACTGACTGCAAATAGAGCGAAATGGAGGTAAAATAAATGAACATCAGCGTTCGTTCTATGTTAGCAAAATATACGGAATTTTTTGTACGCATTGAAGTGATAAAATTTCCGAAAAGTTACCTGTAAACATTCAGCCTGCTAGATGGCGTTATATTGGAAATATCGCGAGATTCGTGTTTACACCGGTATCATGGGGCCACCGGTATCATGGAGTCTGACTATACTACTGAAGATAGGCATAATTAATGCCCTTGAACATTTCAAATAATAAATAAATCAAATTCTCTTCAAAGCTTACTTATCAATTAGAAATTAAAAATCAAAGTTTTATTTTAAAAGTCAAATACAGAAATTCAGGATGGGAATTATTTAAATCAGGGAAAACTTTTTCACTTCTCAAAATTCCCCTTATAAAGCAAGGGGGAAATTTTGTTTGCCTTAAATTTGATTTATTTTCTACTGTGGCACTAAGTTAATGGTGTATCTTCCAATAAACCATAAAAGTTGATTTTTAATGATACCAGACAGACAATATCTTGTCAGCACCAAGGCAGTAAAACATTTGCCATAGTTGTGATTGAAATATAACAAACAGACAATAGACAATCTTAATCGATTGTGAATAATGAAATAAAGTCCATTTTAGGCAAGTTTGAATAGTAATCAAAAGTTAATCCCAATCATAGTGATCGACATACGATATTATACTTTATACTTTTGATGACACCAAAACTATCAAACAGACAATATTTCATCTCATACAAAAGCCAGAATTCTAAAGAAAAAAGACAAACAGACAATAGCCAATCTCAATCTAGTGCAAATGAAAATCACATACATAAGGCAAGTTTGAACGATACTAAACAGACAATAACCAGACTGATAACCATGCCACTAGCAGAATGAAGGGCTCGCCCTACCCCGCCTTAATTCCCGACCATAGATAGAAATGAAGTATCATTCAATGAAATAGCATTCAGTCATTCAACTCTGGACCCAAAACTCACCTGAATACACCATTTCACTTCTTTGTACCCCCCACTGCTTATTTTCCTAAATATTACACCCCCCCCTCTAGCCTGAGAATCCGCCTCTTGATTTGGCCATAGGAAATTGATACTAACTGACATCAAGTCATTGTACATGTACATCAACCCTATAATTGCATTCATACCTCAAGTTTAAATCTTAATTACCATTATTGGCTTGATCAAATAGGTACAATAAAACCTGGCTATATAATAAGACTGATTTAACTACATTCAATGTATGACTCACATTAGTATTAAAGTAATCAGAAAATTCAGGTAATTGAACATACATGTACTTTCTATCATGTCTAACCTCACCTCCCCTCCCCCCCCCCCCGGTCAAATAGTTATTCATACTTAATGAACTATGCATGAAGTATGCAAGAATAGTTCAAGAAAAATTCATGTTTTCATGAATTCTAAGGGGATTATTTCCCTTGATTAGTTCAGTTGTTAATGTATTAGACTGCCATTCTTCAGGTCGTCTGTTTGAGACCCATCTTGGAAACATATTTGAAATGAATCTGCAACCATTAATTCATACATTGAATTCTAGGTAAATCCAGACATACTGGAGAATCCAGGGGAACAGGTTTGGTACTGGCAGGTAACCCAGGTGTACTCAGGTAATTATCACAACTGTACATGTAATGCAACAATATTGAACACTGCTGATGTATTCATAAATATTAGTGCATATCAGTAACACGTCATCACTAATTATCACTTTCGTCAATACAAACACACTCTACAAGAAAAACGATGGAGCCTAAAATAGTGCCTAAAATAGGGTCCAAAAATAGTGCCAGAAAATACTGAGTGCTGGTTTAATGTTGTTTTACTAAACTGAAATACGTACTAGTGTCAGGTGGTAAGTGCAAAGCTAAGCACATATTTAGTGTATCAAACAGCTATAGCTTGATAATAGCTTGATAACTTGTACTGTCACATCCACCAATATATTCATATAAATTACTTTGTTCATGACGTTAAGAGAAATAGACCAAGATTATGCAAGATATGAACTGGAAAATCAGTTTTTCATTTTATGGATAAAAGCACAGGAATATTAAAATCAAATCCACTCAGTGATGGCCTATATATACACAAAATAAAATTAGACTTCAATAAATTTAAAGTCACACACAAATTCTAAATGTGAAAATAATTAATTCATAATATTCTCTGGATCTAAATTGTGCATGACCATTGCGATGGGTTTTGAATATGAGCCAATGAAAAACAGAATCTCAAAATTAAATACATGTATGTCTTCGAATCGTATGGTCGAGGATTAGATTATTAGTCGAGGGAGGGACGGAGCTTTTCAAGACCAAACGGTTGAGGAAGAACCAGGCATACAACTAGGTAGAGCCACTTTTACCCTCTATCAGATTGCTTGACAGTTTCCTCACAAGTAAAATGTGGTCCTGGTAGGGTTTGAACTCAAGAGCCATGAGGGTTTTACAAAACTATCAGATACTTCACCTATCAAAATTGAGGTTTCACGCATATACTGCATCATAATATAATCAGTGATATATTAAATAATGACTTTTTTAATTCAATAATTACGCTATAATGGCTGTTTTATGACTGTTTAAATAGTGCTTATAATAAAGACGCAGTAATAGATTTTTAATGGTTATTTAATGGCAATTTAACAAGGTTTTATTAGCATTAAATAATACTTCATTGGTATTGATACAAGATTTATTAAAATAGTGTCACTAATATAACCTGCAATATTGCAAGAATATGGTCTGGGTCATTAATAATGGTAATAATAATAACATTGACATAACTAATTAAGAATAAGAAGGATAACAATGTTAATATCGATATTGATATGATAATAAGTTAATAACAATACTAATTACAACAACAACAACAGCAGTAGCAGCACCAACAAGATCGCCAAATGTCACAAAATTTATGTAAAATTATCTCTTGAAGTTGAATGGGATCAGCTAGTTCAACCATAAGAGGGCCATCAGGGGCCATACATAAATCAAGAGTGCTTGTTGTGATTGACAGCTAGATAATTGAACATCAGACTAAGATATTAAGGCCATAAACATTCTGACAAAGTTTGGTGAATATTGAATGGAAACTGCTCAACTAAAGAAGCATGCTGTTCAAGAGCATGCTGCCTGAAAATGTAATAATAACAACATAATTTTTAATGATGATAATTGTAATGATAATATTATCATTATAATAAAAAGATCATATAAGATACAGTCAAACCACAGTGAACAAAGGCCAGCCTTAGGAAAGACATAATGTGACCTTATTTGGAGGTAGCTCCAAACATAGGTTTGACTGCAAACACTAAAAAACAACCAAAAAAATTACCTCTTGGAAGACTCTGTAATCTATATTCATTGGCTTCACAAATATCCCAGTTAAAACTCCAAGACATTGTTTCACCGAATGACAAAAACCTTCACGATGATGAGAAACATGTATATCCAGAAATCAGAACAAATAATTCCAAATTCACACAATTTGTTTATACATTTTTTTTGCATCCAAGTCAATCACATCCTAAAATGTCTTCCGATTTGTCTGTTACACAAGAAAAAACCTGTGATAACTTCTTTATAATTCAGCTGAGATTTTCTCTAATTGTTCAATATTTCCAAATTCGGCACGATAAAATAATAAAGTTTGTTGTAAGCTGATTACACAAGAAATTCACCAACACTTCAAATAATGATTATCTTCCTCGTAGCGTTTGTCTCATTTTAGCAACAATAACAACATTATTAATGTTTTTTTCCTGATTACAAATTTCAATTTAGTTCCTGGATATTTTTACAGCACTTTTAATATCAAAGTAGGCTAAAAATACAAGAAAAATAAAGATGAATTGAAGAGGAAAATTATGTTTAAATATTAAGGTATAGGATATTATACTCCCACTTGACACGTGGAACAGTTCATTATCAGTAACACTCAAAATTCTAAATGAAGCTAGACAATTTATCATGAATAAACCGGTTAATATCCCCCTGTAAGCTTTAGAACAATAGTCTTCTTACATGAGCTGATTTAATAAACATTTCTAATTTCCGAGTGTACGGGGGCTAAAAGACCGTAAAACTGACTTTTGAGATCATTCTCAAAATAAAGTTCATTATTGGTCGAAATTTAAGACTGAACACAGAATTAACCAATCAAATGCTTTAATTTCAAATCTAGAGTAAAACACATACTTAAGAACTTTGATTTAAAATGCTGCCTGATTAAATGCTAGATTTTTTTAAGAGTGACATTTTTAATATAATTATATAGAATTAAAAGCTTGTATTTTTACCAAATTGCAAATCAATATTATGATCTTTACCAGACAAGTCAAGGACATATGCTTAGCATCCTCCCTCCATAATTTCGCCAGTTATTGTTATCAAAAGGAGCAATATTTCCCAACCCAACTGTCAGCCAAAATCTAAAATTAGCCCCCCACCCAAATCTGAATTTGCTTCTTTGTAACAGGCCTGCAAGTAATAGCTTATTAATACCAATTAAATAATTTTACCTGACAAAATTAATTTCATTCCAGACATACCTTTTAACAAATTGTTGGAACATTTATAAGGCTTTTTTAATTTATGTATACCGGTACATGCTCAATTTACAACTTTTTAGAGATTTTTTTTTCACAAACTTTAGATATGTCACAGCCGAAAAAAAAAACCTAAACAAAGTTTAGTAAAAATACCAGACTACCAGTGAGACTGTCAGAGTTACAACTATTTCACCTAAAAGAAAACCCCATTAAATGTTGACATACTTTTTGGTAACATCTGATGTATGTTATGTACCGCACATTGCATAGTTTGGCAGCTACATAGAATTCAACATCTGTGAACAATTTGTTTAGCAAAACTCAAAGAGTACATCATAAAAGTAATGTACGACATTATTGCTAACACACTTCTTTCAACAGAAACATAACAATGATGAAATCTTCAAGAAAACGCTTAAGTATCGGTGTAAAAGCTTTTTCAATGAAAGATGAAAGAAGTGTATACAGGTAGATAAAAAATAAATACTGTCATGAGTTACAGCTGACTCATGTAAGTGCAGAGTAAGCTACATACTATAGGAATTACTCATAGAAATAGAACACATAGTTACTGTAAAACCCCATTAAAAATGACACACTGCATACAATGCCCTTCAAATATACTGAACTTTTCTTGAATGCAATTATTTGAGATTCAGACCCATTAAAACATATAGTAATGCCATTAAATGCACAATTATGAGATTAAGTAACCCATTAAAATATTTAAAGAAATTAAACCATATTAAATTTACTGAGTCATTGTCGGAACCCAATTAAAATCACTCAAGTCCTCATCAATATAAACTCAACCCCATTAAAAACATATATGTATACACTTTTACCAGGAGGGCATTAAAAATACACCATGAAAAAGGTATCAACCCATTAAAAATACACTGTTAATAAATTTATAGAAACCAATTAAAATATATACATTTGTGTACATTGCTAATTCATAGAAACCCGAAATGATAAGAATATAATTATGCACTGAGAGTTAATGGTAACCCATTAAAACATATTACACAGCCAATTGATAGAAACCCAAACCCATTAAAATATAATAAAATTATGTTGGAACTGCATAAAAAGAAAAACTAAGCCAAAATTTAGTACTATTCAGTTATGAAACTAAAATTTTACTGTTTTATTTTGTTTATTTGAGATTAATGACAATTTTCATAAAATAAATCACTATAATAGAAAAAACTTATTTTAAATTGTCCTTTTATAGAACATAACTTTTGATAAACTTGGAAAATTGCTCAATTTATTAAAACCAGGAACTTATTCCAATCCATGAATTATATATTACCTCTGTTATCTGTTTATTTCCCAGTTATAAACCACAATGGAAGAAAATTCACAAAAATGCACGTAATTTCGTGCTGTGTACTGGATGTAATACAATAACCAAATAGAAAGGAATTTAGTAAACACTTAACAAATACCACTTTCCCGTAATCACTATATCAATTTAGTTAATTCAAATCCCTATCTGGGTGATAAATAGGGTTACATCCCTCATCTTGATAACAATAGGGTTTATATGAGTTTTATCAAATTGATGTTAGTAAAGTTATTTAGATAGCCTTTATTTCGCTTCTAGATATCTGTATGTACATACATTGACATTATTTCAAATCACTGTTACTTTAAATGAAATCATTTACCATAAATATTCAAATACATGCACCCCCTATACAGGCAAACCTGTGAACAAAGGGCTCCTTTTCGACAGCTGTGATAAATTCTGGGCATCCCCCAGAGTGATGGGAGAGAGAATACAGGAAAACCGGGTTCTATTTCTCTACCATTATTTTGAAAAGTTTTTCCTGGTTCTTTATTGTGCCCGGTGTAAAGCATCAATACATGCCTCACCCGTTTACCCGTGACTTTTTAAATATGGTCCTGGATTGGGGTAGTTTGGAAGGGGACACTGAAAAGCGTCCCTGAATTATCAGAAAGCGGAGCTGAAATTTGAACCCATGACCTCTGGTTTAGTACTCCAGCACTTTACCACTAGATCCACCCTTTCAATATTATAAACCAATAATTTATGCTTACATGACAAGCACTCACTATTTCCAAAGACTCAGCATAAAATATGACAGTTTTTACACCACAATCATATCGTTAAACATAACTAACAATAAATCTAAAATTGTAAATGAATTCTCTTTTTTATCTTTTATAACTCAAACTGTGCACTATTTTTGCAGGAAGTAAATTAAGATAATTTTAAAATATATATTTTAGAACCCTTACCACTTGTCTTATCTTAAAAATTTTATGAAACTTTTAAATATTTTATCAGGAAGTAGAATTGTACAGGTGTAAACAATGTTTGTTTCTGATTACATGCCAAGGGTTTTCTTCATATTTTGGGGAAGGTGCCCAGTAGCCCTTAATATGGGGATGAAATAGCAGGTTGATGCCGCTTTTGGGGAAAACATTCTCACCCGAAACCATTTTGAGGAATGAAATTTCAAGGAGTTCATTGGAAAATTGGGGAAAATTGCATGATTTCAAAGAAATTTTCCAAGGGGAAGGAGCCCTTTACAGGTTACAACTATACAATAAAGAAAGTCCCAGCATGCTCAGTAAATTTAAAATTCTAAATTAAGGGTCAGCCGGTTAACCAGAAACAAGGAATTTTTCTTACAAATTGAAAGTTTCTTCAAACTTTCCATATAATTCCAATATATTTTCATTCATTTTTTTATACTTCATATGATTATATTTCAATTATATTTGTAGCAATATCAGATTATATATATAAAATGTTAAAAAATATCCGAGTCAAGTAAATTAATAATGAAAAATAATCAACATTCCATAGGTATTATATATTATTTAATAGCCGACCGGTTTCGTCACTAGATTTTAGTATTATTGCCCTGACGAGTCTAATGACGAAACCGGTCCGCTATTAAATAATATACCGGGTATAATACCTATGGAATGATGATTATTTTTCATTATATATATACATATACATACAG
The DNA here is from genome assembly GCA_964023205.1 of Lutraria lutraria. Classification (NCBI taxonomy): domain Eukaryota; kingdom Metazoa; phylum Mollusca; class Bivalvia; order Venerida; family Mactridae; genus Lutraria; species Lutraria lutraria. The sequence goes on along the minus strand of OZ026846.1, from coordinate 4,396,369 downwards.
CAAAACCTCACTAGTCTTTGTGACCACTAAAATAAATATCTTATTATATATATAAAGACCTGCACTTTAATCTTGTTATCAGTTTTCATCAAATCTTCTATATTTCAACTAGATAAAAAAACAAGACCGTAGTGGCTGATTTGGAATCACGATGTGGCTGCTTGGTTGGTTGAATGTCATTCCTGACCGGTTTCGTATGAGATGTTTGAACTTAATTCTTCAGAGGACTTGACCTGTGTACTGGGCAAGTGCTGTTTGCTTTATGTGGTCCAGATTGCTTCTAGAATAGGTACATATACTCCATGATGCCGGCTTGTTCCTGGAACGGTGCCGGTTTGAAATAGAAATGATGAAATCTGACCCAGATTCAGACAAGAGCACCCTCCAAAGACGGAAGACAGAATAATACTGGATCCACCAGCTTCACACACTCCACCCAGTAGGGCTTAATATTTTCAGATAACCCAGCCACTACAATTTAGATAAAGAAACAACCCCACCCATTCGAATGAAATTGACGAAAACATGAACTTTTCTTGAACTATTCTTGCACACTTCATGAATATAGTTCCTAAAATATGAATAACTATTTGACAGGAGCAATATCATGACCATCTTTTACAGTAAAATATTTTCCAATACAATTGAATAAGGCAGTCTTTGAATTTAGCACCGGACCTTGGACTGAGTCCACCAAAATGCCATCTGTCTAGTAGGGCTGAGTATCGGTTCACGTATCGTATCGAATACCGGTATATAGGGTTCGGTTGATATATCGTATCGAACATTAAAGTATCGAACAAATATCGATCAAAATAAAAATGAATTTTAAAAACATGTTTTGGACCGTGTTGTATGCGTTTTGTGAATTTTCGTCAAATATAAAGTTGTGACACATATATTAAACGTATCTGCAGTCATCCACAAGAAGAAAATAGTTTTTTGCAGTTCTGAGCACGAGTGTTTGGCATGCCTGCTGAATTAACAATAGGTACCTTCCCTTTTTGTTAGGTATATACTTATTCTACGCAGCTAATATTTGATTGTGTGTCAAGTACCTGTGTCAATATAGTCAATGTTTCTCACCATTTCTGTTTTATTTTATATGTATAGAACATCAAATGATATATCGGATATCGATCATTCTGTATCGATAAAAATATCGTATCGATAATTTTTATCGATACTCAGCCCTACTGTCTAGTAAATCTGAAGTGGTCTGATGGTCCAGTAAATTTTTCAATGATAATTTTACCATGTTTCAGAACAAATATATATGAAATATTTTAATCACTCTCGAAAAATATGTTTGCTAGACAAGTTATATAAAATTTTATTATTATGTACTTTTTTTGGACCACTGATAGTTCATTAATTTGGTCCAGTAAAGTTTCCATTTTCCCTTGACGGAGTGTCCAGTGCTTAAAAAAGTTTTTTCGTGAAGACTGTTAATAAGGCCCGAAAAAAGTTGCTATTTGGGTTGTCTGACTGACCCTATTTTTGTCACCGATGCTAAAGTTTCTAACAGCAGAATAAAAAGGTCTATTTGGCCACGAGTCAAACCTCAGTATGTTCAGAAAAAAAATCTAGAAAAGAAAGACCAACTTAATTTTTTGGGTCAAAGAACCATAAACATGCATGATATTTTTTCCAATCTAAGCAGGTGTTGTACTCAGAACACTGCAACAAATATATTTTGATAAAATTATCATCAATCTCATGTTAAGTTGTTTACATATTTGTTTAATCTGAAAATTATGATATAAGCATACTTCACAAAGTTCACATTTTATATTGTTTTCTGACTTCCATCGACAATATAAAGGGGCGGATTGGTGATGTAGAGGTAACGCATTGGACTATTGAAAAAAGGTTGTGGTTCGAATCTTGGCTCCACCTTCCGAACTACCTTGCCAGAAGTACGGTGTTAAGAAAATCACTGGAAATGGGTTAAGCAGGTATTGCGTGGTGTTTTACAAAAGGCATGATAAAGAACCAGGAAAAAATATTTGAAATAAAAGTAAGGATCTATATTATAAATACCCAGTTCTTCTGTATCTTTGCTGCCATTTTCTTTGGAGCAGCTCTGAAATGACCATAGCTGTGAAATTGGCCATTAAACAACAGATATACATGAGATATAAGTTTTTAGCGAACCTTGTAAGACTAAAAGGCCTTGTGGTCGAGTGGAAATGGTATCTAACTTAGTGATCACTAGCCCCTCATCACTGTAAGTCTGAATCCCGCTCGAAACCAGATAAATTTGAAAGTGGAGAAGCAGTGTCCATCCCTGTCCAATAGTTAATCATATACTACATGAACTATTCATGAAGTATGCAAGAAAAATTCTAAAAATTCTGTTTTTATGAATTCAATTCTAAGCTGTTTTAGGTGGGGGGCATTTTTTAGGCATTTAGTATTTACTATGCATGGTGTGTTATTTGGGGGATATTCTGTAGAAGGCACACGTTTGCTTCGATATGTTACAGTACCAATTTACATGGAGATAATATACAGTGTAAGAAATGTACACATAATACAGCCACTAATCATAGAAATGTGTGGCTGCACTAATTCATTATAAGTGGTATTTCCCTGTAGAACACTCACTCTACAACTTATTGTCTGTCAGGACACGTGAATCACCATTCAACAGCTAGTAATATTATTGTTGTACATTATCCTATAGAATACACATTTCATTCATTATATCATGGTACATAGATAATTCTTTTTTGGTGTCAGAAACATATGGTCCCATCATAATTATTTTTTCACTTATTTGGGTTGAATGCGGTTTTTCAATAATTTTTCAGTTATATACGGCGGCCGATTCACCTAACATGTTTTCCTGGACTGTATCCTAGCAAGCAATAACTTGTAAACTGTTCCACAAGGAACCAGCAGCTTCTCGAAATGGGGAGGTAAATCAACAGTTTTGTAAAATTTTCATGGAAGGGTATATGAATGCTACGACCAGGAATTAAACCAGGATCTCCACTAACCACTGGACCATGACCGCCCTGTATTGTAACTTAAAGTCTTATATGGAGTGAGCTTGCGTTTGTGACAGACAGAATTACTTGAAAAGACAAACCAAAATATTAGTGACATCAGGTTTGGTAAATAAAAATTTGAAGTTTTTTTTCAAATCTTAAGCTTGTGAAAATTTTCAAGTCATATCAAGAGCATTGTCAAGAAAAAATTTCACTAGTCTGGTAAAATCTTATTTTTGGCTGGTAAAGTTTTTTATTGTCTGGTAAAAATCTTTTATTGTCTGGTAAAGTTTTTTATTGTCTGGTAAAGTTTTTTATTGTCTGGTAAAATCTTGCCTTGTCTGGTAAAATCTTGTCTTGTCTGATAAAGTTTTTTTAATGTCTGGTAAAATCATGTCTTGTCTGGTAAAATCTTGTATTGTCAGGGGAATTTGGTCATAGAGACTTGGCTAGCCTGGTAAAATTATGTATTCTGAAAAAATCTTGTACTGACAGGGGAAATCTGGTCATAGCTGGTAAATTGTATATAAAATCTTGACTTTTCTGTGAAAATATTACAAAGTCTGGTAAAAATCATTCTTCCTCTTCAATTGAGAAAAAGCATCGTTCCATGTTTAACTGTATTCATGATCTAGAATACAATTGCTTTAAAATAGAGTTTCTTGTGAACATATCAACTGTCTTCTGTCCCGTAAAGTTTTCTGTTAGCGAAGAAGTTAAATTCCCTCTGAGAGATTACAGGGGGCTGCAGTAAACACGTTTTTCCCAGGATTATGAAATTTTAGATGGCTTTTATAATCACTGAGTTGAATCAAAATGCGAAAAAAATCAAGAATCGCAGGAATGTGAAGAGATTTTAACATTTTGAGCAAAATTGAATTAATTTTCACAGACAAGACCTACAGTGATAAGAATAACATATAACAGAACGCAGAGTAAAATCTCAAAGCTGATTGGTTGTATTTGAGTACAGTTACAAAATCGACCAAAAGTAAGTTTGCATTTGAAGTCAGGTTTAAAATCTCATTATAAGTTAATCAAATCTAAAATCTCAGACAACACAGTCCATGAAGTCATTAACTTGAGAACATGAAGATCTCAAATCTCATATCTTGTCTTTTATTGTTTAAAGTTATAATTATGAACAGACAATACTTATATTATTGGTACATTAGTCTCAGTCTTTGAATTAGTGGGTTGTCCCCCTGCCAAAACAGATTTTTTCCTTTTTTAGGTCTTTTAGGGGACAACCTAGTTTTAGAGGGTTTTCTTCATAAAGTATATAGTCGGGCAACCTGTCACAAAAAATTAATTTGAAGACTGTAGTCTAACAGTATATTTGTTATTGTTGTCCCGATTGTCTCTGAAAATCGATAACTTAAATCGGACCACCCCAAAATCAGCGACAATCTACTGATTTAGTGTCCTGACACCACTGGATCCAGCACTGGGGTTGCTAACTTTATGATCAGGAATTTCAACACATTTGTATATACTATTAAGTGTATAAATTTTGTCATCAACTTGTATTTAGTGTTCACATCATGTTTGTTTGAAATTTAAAAGGTTATTCTAACCCCAATCTTGGAGAAAGAGGCTTATAATACATCCATGCTTAAAATCTGGTCATTTATAGTATGGAAGGGTTGGAACCTTAAAGATGTTTTCGGTGAAACAAGATCAGTGACCCCCAATTTTTTTTCGCTTAAAATGTTTCTGTTATCATATGCTATGATTATGCAAAGTTTAAAAAAAATTAATTGATCAGATTTAATTTTTCCTATATGTCTATGTGAAAAATGTAGCGAACTACCAAAAACGTCTTCAAATGAAAGAATGGTCATAAGAGAAACTGCGAAAAACCGATTGCACTATCAATAGACAATCATTGTGGTGGTCCAATTAGCCACAGTGATTTTGTAGTTGAAAACCCAACAGTGCAGTATAATTTATCTGAATATGTATATGAACACTAATCAGCTCTATCTTTTGAACCACAATACTTCGAGACTGGTATGGGGATTTGAGCTTGGAGACTGATCTCAAACTTTATAACCTCGGGATGAATCTTGAAATTGGTTTCAAGTTAAAATCTCATTCTCCTGTATTCATTATTCTCAAGTTATATATAATCATGATAAGATACAATGAAACGGAATTTCGTATTTACATCAATTGATAAAAAATTTTTTTCATACTTTGCAAAGAAGCAAACAGGTCTGATTAAGAATGAAAATGAGATTTGAGATAAATCTCAAGTTTTATAATCTTAGACCCACATTCAAATTAAGGGCCCCATACTAAATGGGTGGGTCTGAAACAAGCATTCAATCTATCGATCATTTTAGAGTAAAATGAAATAGCTATGCACAAATTGTTAATATTTATCAGGATTTTTTAATACATTATTCGTCTTAATCGGGACAACCTTGGGTCTCAGTCTGTAATTTCAGCCAGCAGATCTTCTCAGAGAATTTTAGCTTAAACTTAAGAGACATAAAATTAAATTCCTGTAATTAGTAATTTGGATCAGTTTAAACCAGTTTCATATCTTAAAATCAATGTTTTCACTGCAGATTTTCTAACAAACATGACTCTGAGGTAATTAATCTTGAAATGCAAGATTCAGATTGGTTGATCATTTTAGTGACATTTCATGATTGACCAATGAGATGGCTAAATTCTGAGAATAGTTTCAAATCATAGCTATATGAATGAATGCATTATTAGGCCAAAAAAATGTATGTCTCTGGGTCCATGCTCATTAAAAATGTATCAATAACTATTTGACAGAACAGCTTTCAACAATTGCAACATTTATCATTTCTAAAGCTAACTACAAACATAGTTATAAATTTCCAACATGAACAAAACTCCTGCCCATCTGAACACAACTCAACCATACAGTGATTTTTCACCTTCTATACATAACAGAGGCCTATTATAGGCCACTCCCAATTGAAAATTTCTTTAAAATCATGCAGTTTTCCCAAAAATCCAAACTTACACCAGCTTTATTTCCCAAATCAGCAATTTTAGCGATAATTCTTCCCAAAATCAACAGGCTAAGGCCTCTTCCCAATGAAGAGAAAAAACACTCCCATAGTATGTTTACTTTAATATCAAATTTTGTTCTTCCTATTTAATTTAATTAGCAAGATTGCCTGGGCTAAGTATTATTTAATCTTCATTTTCTAATGAATTAAGTAAATTTTATTAGGACATCCTTAAAGAATTCTTGATTAGCAGTTTAGCATCCTACTCATTTTTATAACAGTAGACAAACATTTTTTTCATGATGGCCTAATCAAATAAATTGTAATACTCATTTAAATTATAGCAGTAATGCTTCTCAAAACATTATCTTGTGTTTTAACTTATATAATTCCAAATATAAATCTACAGGAAATAATTATATACATTACATTTCATTAATTCTTGTCCATGCATTACCAACAGATAAAATATGAGTACCTATTTATCATTCCTCAAATCTAATCAATCATACATCAAGATATTTTGAACAATAATAGTATAAATTACACAATGTTTAGCTCCCATAAATATAATTATGAAAGTAATCAAGTATTCAAACATAAATAAAATCCGAAAATATCAATCAAAATAATGTATAATATCCATCGATCAATGACCAATAAATAAAAACTTCACACTAGATATTTTTCACTGCATGAAAACCACATTATATATTTTTTACTCCATTCAATGAATTTAAGTGATATAATTCTGTCACTTCACAAAGCGAGCCACAGAAAGATTTATAGCACATTCCTCACAGAGCAGTAGCTCACATAGGCTATCATACATCTCACTACATATATCAAGTGTTTACGAATAGAATTCTCTAACTAGTATAAATATTGGCAGACAAGCCTAGCACTACAGTAAAGATTACTCTTTGATTACTAATGCGATGAATCAAATAGTAATGGAACACTAGTAAAATGTTTTCATAACAGAGAAATAGTATACTATCTATTTACCATACATGCTGTCGACAGGAATTGTAGATAAAAAACTCACTGTTGACAGTAGTAAGATAAAGAATACCTTACTGTCGACAGGAATTCATAAAAATGATAAGATGAGCCTATTGTAAAAATAATTATACTATGTAATAATCACATCATTTCCTCACTTTCATAGTGGAAATTTTAACTTCACTGTCGACAGGAATTCCATGATAAAAGATAACTTACTGTCGACAGGAATTTATGTAAATTTTAACATGAGAGTACATGACCACTCTGATGGAGCAATCTGTTGTTTCTCTTTCAGTTGACTCTAAAAATATCATCTGACTGTCGACAGGAGTCTGACTGTCGACAGGAGTTATATGATAAGACTCACATTCACAAAATTATTTTGGTAGAACATACAAACGAATATTACAGAGCTTTACTGTTGACAGTTGCAGTACAATTTATTAATAGCAGGTGCCTACTAAAAGAAAATGTAAACATTGAAAATAAAACAGACATCAAAATTACATAGAACTTATTTAATTCATATTTCATTGGGTAATCTACACAATGTCTGTAAAACACAATTGCTTATAGATGGTTAGCATAAATTGCAATTTCACAAGAAGCGAAATTCTGGAACAGTATAATATTAAATAGTGAACATAATTATTGTGAATAAAATTGTGTTTACACCATCACCATGGCAGGTCAAGCTTCCATTGCAACAGCTGATCAGTACATCACAGTATCAATTATATGAGCTTAATCGTAGAGATAAAAGAAATTATATTTTATAGCTCTAAGCAATTATAGCATGCAGTTTTTTTAGCATAAAAGTGTAACAAAACAACTTTTTGTAATATGACCCAAGCTACAAGCAAATCTTTGATGATTGATGGTTCTGAACACTGTGACCAAATTCTTTGAATAAGTCATCCGTGTTAGGAGGCAATTCAGCTAATAATTGAGTGCACCAACCAGTAGAAACATCTGTTTCCTTATTATTCTATAACCCCCTCCTGTTCTTTGCATGGTAACTGAGTCTGAAATCAAAATTTGGGGACTCAATACCTGTATTCAAGTACTCAAAAAAAAACCTGCTCCATGCCCAAGACTCAAACCCATGACTTCACAACCGTCCTAACAACATGTGACTGTATGAGCCAAACATGAAAACCTCCTCCTATATGGTCTGCCAGTCAGAGCATCATCAACATTCTCCTTGACTTCAAGTCATCTATCCATTCCATGCCATGCAATTTATATAAAATTTGCCATACTGATGATTCTGACAATTTGGCACCAGTCCAAACAAATCCCTACTCTTATTTAAATACACCTTGAATTTAATGATTTACTATAAATTTAACAACCACTTTTTTTAGGTTGATTTTTAACAGTTTCTTCTTCATTTGAATTGGATATCATTACAAGTTCGACAAAAATTTGACAAAAAATTTAACTGTACAGTGGAATATAATTTTGTTTTATATATTCAGAATAATCAAACTTCAAGCCACATTTCAACCCCACATTTCAAGACAAAATCTAGTTATTTCTATTCCCTATAAATTGAAGAAAGTCTTAATCAAGCAAATATCACAAATAAATATCCAGTCTAGCAAACTTCCTACAAATTCAAATAAAACATAGAACCACTTAGCAGAAGAAGAAATTTACAGACATTCAATACACATGTTTTGCGATTGAAAACCAATATAAATTGGACTGGAACATGATAAGCATAAATTAAGTCTCAGAGCAAATTCCATTTAACTAATTTTTTTTTCAAAAGTAAATTTCAGCAAATTAGCATCCAAAACTCATTACGGAAGCCAAGTTTTGAAGAAGAATTGTTTCAAACCAGAAATTGATAGATAAATCAAACAAGTTATTTACTAATTTTAACAAATAGGGTTCTAGCTAAATGTGCACTTAACTCTCATTATTAAATCTGTTTCTTCACACTAAGGTAGAAAATTTCAATCCACAAAGGGAGGTAATTATGATAATGCTATAAATTTGACCAAAGAGGGGCGGTTAACTCTTGAAGGTTGAATTTATGGAGGCTACTATGATTATAGAAATGAATCTAGTCCATGCAAGGGAGATTACTCAGTTACATATACAACATTTTAGCAAAGGGATACAAATCATAAAGTATTTCTTGGTAACAAAACAGTAACAAACAAGTCACTGACATTGCTTGCAACACATTTATAAGTCACCTTCTGGTTGGGCTGTGACAATAACTGGTTGGAGAAATCCTAGAACTAGGAACTGTCCAGTTAAAGAATATCCAGACCATGCTTAGGTATTAACTTAAACTATTTCAATATTGCCATCTATTTATGTACATAATCACATACCAAATTTCTTCAGCTTGAATAGTATTTAAGTTATCACTGCACGGATCAAGATTATGCGTGCATATTTTGACTGTGCATTACCATAGCAAGTTAGCAACCGCAATTTTGACTGAAAGAATAAACAAAATGACACGCATAATTTGCGCACTGCCGCCAATTCACATACCAAGTTTCATTAATCTTGCTTGAATGGTGTTTAAGTTATCGCAGGATCCCATTTGAGGCAGACAGACAGACAGACGGACGGACAGATGGAGGGCAAAACTATAGTTCCACTAAAAGGAGATTACTCTAATTATAAGTGAAATGAAGGACACTTTCTCAGATTGTTTCTTATTCAAATGGACTGACATTCCCACAATGATATGAGAATTATTCTGACTTGGTGGGAAATGAATATGTTTTAATACAATAACTTCAGTCGGAATTAAAACTTACAAATCCTATGCCCTGCATTTGCTTTTTACTTCACGTTCCAACTTTATATTGATTCTCATCTTATTTCACACATAGATATTCACTCCATCAAATATTTCATTAAAACTTGTCTCACTGGCTTCTGGTCATGCATCAAGAAAATTGAATCTCAAAATGTCTTCTAGATATTTATACACAGATCAATTTGGCGTAAAATAAGCAATACATCATATATCAGAAATATTGGGAAAAGGCGTCTTACTTAAAAATTGGCTGCAGCTCTGATAAACACCATCGTAACATGCCATTAAACTTATAAGTAGTAAAATGCTCTTTCATGATATTATTTAATACACACGTGAATGGTAGAAGACATCTTCTTTAAGTAGCAGGATCTTCTATAGAACATACAGTCTGATGTTGATGACACAGAAACCTGTTAACAAAAGCCACTTAGGGCAGAATACAAGTATATTGTATTTATAAATTGGCTGGGATATTCACCAGCTCGATTAGCTCAGTTGGTAGAGCATCTTACTTGCAAGCAGGAGGTCAAGGGGTTGACAGGTATATCATTTTTCTACTCCTATTACATTTGGTGCCGCAAGTGTGTGACTAGCCTTAGAATTCTAGAGCTAGGGTGAAGCAAATGGCTGGATTAGTCTAAAGAGTCTGTGGTTGTCGTGGTTAATTACTTTAAATAAAACGGAAGGAGGAATGTAGCGGTGTGGCATATTGTATTTATAAATTGGCTGGGATATACATCAACCCTATTAGCTCAGTTGGTAGAGCATCTGACTTGCAAGCAGGAGATCGCAGCTTCGAGCCCCGCATCAGGTACATTATTTTCCTCCTTATAAACTTTACGGACAGGTCATCATTAAACAAGGACTTACACATCATAATTGGTACCTGTGTAGGTCACCCCATCCTAAATCTACGGTAAAACCCCGATTATTTAAATGTCGTTGGGACCAGAAAAAACCTTTGGATAATTCATGGGTTCGAATACTCCATTTCAGTATGGTGTACTGGTTTATAAATGCCGATGGGCGTGTGCTCTATGTCCATTAGAAGGGAGTTAACTCTTGTGTTTCATACATGATGTTACGTGACTGAATATAACAATAAATAAAATGTATAACAAACAATCTTTATTCTTCATCTAGTTTATTACAAAGTCATGTAGTTAAATACACATCAGCATATAAACAAATTAAATAGCGCACAATCCTTCAAAACAATACTTCATTATCAATAACTAAAGATAGACATCGCTGTCGTCTTGTTCACAGTCAGTTTTTAAAGAAAGACGTGATTTTCGTCTGCTTATTACATTTTGTAACCAGATCATCCTTCACTATTTTGTCCGACATTTTACACAGATACTTAAGGAAATCATCACAATTATCACAACTTCTAAAATGAGCGCTTAAATTTGACACTGATTAAAGTAAATCTTGTGTAGATGGAACAATCTGGGTAGTTTTGGTATCTTCATCATCATCGTTGTCGTCACCGTCCTGATGTTTTTTCGAGAACACTTCTTCAATTATTGAATCATCATTGATGTCCGCACACACAGGTAAGTTTCATCAAGTCTAATGTAATCTTCCATTATAGTGTCACTTAATCCAAGTTTCGCTGAGTTAGCGGTATGTTATCATCGGGATCCTCGTCAGACTCATAATTTGTTTCTATTGTTTGGGTTTCAATAAAACGAGCATGTTTGAAACAGTTCAGTTCTGTATTGTTATTGGTGTCACACTGTTCCATGCTTGGTTTATCATTTCAAGTGCTTGTAGCACGTTGATACGATTGTCTATTCAAAGCATCTCAGCACACAATAAAGTACCCGTTTCCTATATTGGCACTTAAATGACTGGATCACTCCCTGATGCATATAGGCTGAGTCTTTCTCGTTGTGTTGGGTGGTAGGTATTGAACCTTTATGGACTCTAACCCTTTAACAACAGGGTGAGCTGGACAATTGTCAATTATAATTAGACTCTTTCTTCCTTTCTTTTTCATTTTTTTGTCCTGAACTTCAACAGCCAACTTTCAAATATTTCAGAAGTCATCCATGCCTTTCTGTTGGCTGTATATTTGACTGGTAAAGACTTTACATTTTTGAAACATCTCGGTTTCATTGACTTTCCAATAACCATGATGCGTACTTTGTCAGTTCCGGTCATATTTGCGCAGATCATGGCAGTTAGTCGAGCTTTGCTCTTCTTTCCACCATTGACATTCTTAAATTCAAGTGTCTTATCTGGTACAAGTTGGTAGGAGATACCAGTTTCGTCTGCATTGTGAACATCGTTAGGATCATACTCTATATATAAAGGACTAATTTTACACTAAAATGTTCCAATTGTATGTGCTTTTTTCTCAACTATTATATGGTAACAAAACAAATGTGTCCATTTGTAATATATTTTCGCGACCTTAGTATCTCGTGGGCACAATTTCATTATCTAAAGCCCACTATCATGCACCCCAGACTCAGTGTCCCAAGTGCACTTGTGAGATATAAAGCAAAATCACATACATTCTAGGCTGGAAAATTGTATTCCTGAGTGTGTCTATATTTCTGTATAATTCACTAAAATTCAGTCTCCACGCAAGGCGCCCCACCGAAGAACTTGTAGGCTAGATTGTGTGCTGGTCCTATAAAGAATCTTAAAATTACCATTTCGTGACTTATTTACCTGATGTATACACATTTATACTTGTTTACTACTTTCAATCTGACAGATTTCCTTTCGGTCAGACAGAATTTTCAAGTTTGTCAGACCGAATGTCCGGCAGTGTTTTTGCCTTTCGCGAAGCCTGATAATTTTACATAAATATCTTTCAAAAATTGCCCAATGTCAAACATTTATATAAAAACTTTCTAAATAAGATTTTTTACAGATTACACTGAATCAGGCAAATAATGTATGAAAATTTAATTAATTGCACAAATCAGCTGGTAAAAACATAACTATTAAATGCTGTTTCAATGCATATCTATAGATCTATGTAAATTCTGAAAACTTACTGCTTTTACCTAATTCTCAGGGCAGGGTATAGTAACATACATTTTGTACTGTATAGTGTATTGCCAGTCCAAAACCGCTATGTATGTATGTATGGTGGCAATATAAACCCCAAGCCATGCTCATTATATTGTACAACGTTATCATGTAATTAATAAAATTAAAATTCTCAAATGACAGTAAAGACCTTTAAAAAGACTGTTTGGTAAATCAATACTAAGATTTTTCTGGTGTCTGCCAGCCAGGTAGTACCACTTTAAAACCTCAAAATAAAGACACATAAAAAAACACCACCATTACACTAGGCTCAATGAATTAAACTGTAGTCAGTTATATTATTCTTTAGGGGCATTAAATCAAACACTGGATTTCCATAAAAATGATATATAGAAAGTTTCATCGCCGCCATAAAGCGTCTGGTGTCACAGTTACGGCTAGTGGTTTTAGCGTTCTTCAGTAATTTTTTAATCAATTGTTTTAGCATCAAGACATACAATAAACAGTGGGAGATAAAAAACATCTCCGATTCTAAGCAGAATTTTTATAGCAGTGTTTATAAACTGAGTCTGAATATATAATGCTTCTCATAAAATTCATTTGGTGTGGTGAAAAAATTCACTCTCTGGAGATGGTATTAACAGAATTTTACTCCTGAGTACTATAAAACGAGAGGGACATGATCAATGGCCGTTTACTTGCTCACCTGAGTAAAGACTGCCACTTCTTTCCTATCATTGCAACTTCTTTCATATCAATGTTTAACTAGGTCAGAGCCTAACACTGATCAAGAAATCTTCACGACAGATATTTTGAGCAACTTTCATCAAGATTTGATAAAAAATGTTGTCTCTAGAGTGTTAACAAGGTTTTCCATGGAATTGACCCGGTGACCTAATTTTTGACCCCAGATGACCATGTTCGAACTTGTTTAAGTTATCATTGAGACAAACATTCTGAAAAAGTTTGAAGAGGATCCAATCAAAACTGTGACGTCTAGAGTGTTTAACAACCCAAATTGTGGATGCCGGACAACATGCAGCCACCCGGGACACTAATTGATACTTAAATAGTTCTCTGAGCACTTTGTGCTCAGGTGAGCTAAAAATCATTCTGTTCAAAGAATTTTATAAATGCATCGATTCCCCACCCACAAAAAAAAACTAATGAAAGATTAATACATTGATTGAAGTCCTCAATAATATGGGCCCAAGGATATAAAACTTAGTTAATAAAGACTGGACTTCATTCTCAATCCTGCTCAATATTTTTAGTTGAAAAAAGTGTCATTTAGCTTACAGATTATGACAATTTTGTCTTGTAATAAACCATCATTTAGAATGCTTCATACAATTTTGTATGTCCCGTAAGAGTCATTTGAGATTCTTCAGAAAATTATTCAAGTTTTACACCAATACCTTGCATGCAGTCTGTAAATTTAAGATTTGAAACTACTTGTGAGAATCACCAAAAGTGAAAAGTTTTCCTTTAAACTCTACATACATTATTACTGCAAAAGTTACTTGTCCGAATCAATAATTACTTATCCTGGACAACAGGACAAGTGCTAATTTCGCAGACTGTGCATGGAGTAAATAAAATTAAGTGTACCAAAATACCTACATAATATCAAAACCATATAACATCCCTATCTAAAAAAGACCCTCTACAAATTAACGCCCGTATTACCAGGCCCAACTTATGCCATTTTTGGGTCCAGTACTCAGTCTGGTTCCCAAAATAAAAAAGTGTACATTTTTCCCCACTTAGAGAAACATTTCCAATATAAAAACATCTATCTTGAAGCTACCTAAAGAAAGCAAATTAGTCTTTAAAAATCTCCTAATCTGGTGTTTCATGACAAAAAAATTGTCCTATCAAAGGGACCTGATTCTTAATCCCCAAAACATAAAAAGGGCTGACTACCATTTTTGAGAACCTTCATTAAAATATGATGCCACATCTACAGCTTGAGTCATTTGGTGACTTTTCCAGCTTTAACATTAATGGTAAAAAAAACTTGACATACGCATGGGTAGAACCACAGGCTAACAGCATGTGTAGGCCGGGCCCCTAACAGACCCTCTACTACCCAGGAATTCTTTTTACACTGTTAAATATTATGTTTATAACATGTTTTATAACAGCGAAATAAAGTTTCAAAAAAAAAAAATATAATGTAATATAGAGAAAAGGTATAGAACTCCTGGGCTCAGAAATCATGAAAAAATTACACAGGTCGTGTTCATGATGATGATCAAGGCCTTGTTGTAACAATTCAAAACCGATTTTTATAAACCTGGTCTTATTCGATGCATAAATCATTTCTCTTTAACCACCATCTCATTTAATATCCACATATTGCTCAGAACAGGAGCAGCAAGCCCTCCAACTTACAAAATGTATGTCTCGACATCAATGTGACCAGTGTTTGAACTTTTTATTTTAAAGCACTAGTCTGAATTATATGTGGACTATTGAAAATAAACAATTTACCACTAGCCCGAATACACAATTTTTAGAAAGTTCACTAGCCCGATAAGAAATTTGCTAACCCCGGGCTGTGGGTAAGTGGGTTAGTGTAGCAACCCCAGCTGAATTTTTTATTAGCAAATATCTTGAAACTTGAAACATATTTTGATAGAGCTTATCATCAGCATTACAGAACAGTTTTCCTTTTTAGATTATCTTTAATATTAAAAAAGTTATGACAATATTCGTTGTTAAAAAATAGCCCGAAATACAGAATTTTTTTTCTATGAAATGATGTTTTTTCTGGTCGCATTGACGAAACCGAAAAACGGCATATTTTTAATCAAATTGTCATAACTTTTTTAGTTTAGTGTGAAGACTGTGTGACCTAAGTTTGTTTTCATTAGCTACAGAGTAAATTTCTTTATTCC
This sequence comes from Lutraria lutraria, assembly GCA_964023205.1. Classification (NCBI taxonomy): domain Eukaryota; kingdom Metazoa; phylum Mollusca; class Bivalvia; order Venerida; family Mactridae; genus Lutraria; species Lutraria lutraria. Next base: position 4,380,660 of record OZ026846.1, on the reverse strand, counting down.
TTCGTGATTTCATACCCACTCCGGTGTAAATCGAAAGAAAATCAAATTTCTTATCACTCACCACCGACGAATCCTTCAATGGATGGATACCTAAGGCATTACGAATCATTATTTGATGATTTCGTGCAGTTTAGCTTCTCCGCCGCAATGATCGCACAGTTTAAACGCCATACCATTTTCGTGCCGTTCCAGGAAGGTTAGTCTTAACAATTGGTCAAAATCGGAGATGTGGCAACCTTCACTTTAGTAGTCATTGCCAAAGAATTTTTTAAACTTTATTTTGCTTGGGCCTTCACAGGCTGGTAGCCAGTGGGTAGAACCAACGACGGCTACCTCACTTGATATTAGTCTGGGGGTTCTAAACTTACTAGTCACATACTAGAACTCGAATGAAACAAGCTGGTAAGGGACCGCTAACAATATGAACCCTGTACATGACACATGCATCCTCCACTGCCCATCTTCTAAACAGAGAGACATTGGCACTTAATAGCAGTAAAAAATTTAAAGTAACTTATTTCAGTCAAACAAGAATTCATTAAATCACTTAAAAAACTGTATTCGTCAATTCAGTTACATGAAGAGAAAGCTTAAAAGAAAAAAAATTCTAACAAACTGTTACATATACCATGTACTGTAAATGCATGACTACAAATTAACAAAATGTCCGAGGATGCGACCATCTGAATTTCACCAAATCAAGATCAATGATAGATTCGATGGACCTGGCAATGAAGAAAGCTAGAACATGCTGTTAATATGTATTGGATATAAATAAATCCAAGACCAACATTATCCCAATAATTCATAACCTCTATCTGTGGCTCTCTAACGAAACATTATATCTGAGTTAATCATCTCTGTAGCACATATAATGCTTCATTTCATTAACTGTCCATTAGTATCATAGTATGCATCAATAACAAAGGTCGAGTATCAGAATTTTTTGGATTCAGTGTCTTCGGCAGCATCCGGGCGAGAAGGAGGGGGGGGGGGGGGGGGTAGAAGTTTGATGGAATTCATTTACAGGGTTCCTGTAAGAGGCCAAACCTTGATTGAAGGAGGCTTTCCATGCTCATTTCCAATGTCGTAAATGATATATTTGGGATTTCTAGGTGGCAAATTTGTTTCTAAGCAGTCAATTTGGCCTCTGACCGCCTCTTATTGAAAACACTGCATTCATACTATTTGCTAAAACTTTAGACTGTGTTGAAAGCTACTAAATTAAATCTTCCAGTGCCATGTCTTGGTAAATGTTTTTTATGGAGATTACTTATTTGTACCATGGAAAACTCATAATTTGAACAATAAGCTGAAAGAAATACAATGAAACAGGATGGTTGAGTGCTTACAGCCCTTTGATCATAAAATAATTATATTTCCTTCAGTCATGCTTATAAGCCATCAGGCTTTTGAGCATCACTGAGTAACTGGTTATAAATACAATCATCAGATAGAGTTAATGTCCACAACACCTGTGCATGCATCTAATAAGCCATTTGGCTTGCTAAGGCTGTTAATAAAGCTGAAATAACTATTCTGATACCTGGACAGTAACCATCTTGATAATTCTACACACATATCATAACCCTCTACCAACTGACCCTTCAATCAGCAAGCTTGAAAATGCCAAGAATATGAACCGAAAATGAATCAAAATAATATATTTTGGGACTAAAATAATTCATTCATAATATTGAATAACTGCAAAATTATGATTTTAAAAATATATGTGATAGATATAAGCCGAAAACTGTCCATTATGAAAAATATTGGAGTGTTTGAGGCGCGTAGCGCTGAAGACACTCCACTATTTTACATAATGGGCAGTTTGAGGTTTATATGTAACTTAAATCATTTCTAAAGGATTACACAATTCATTGACCATGACAATTTAGCATTCTTAAAGGCATCCGTGGATTTATTAATTCTATAGTTCCCAATGAAAATCAAGTAATTCAAATTGATGTTGCTTGCTTAAATAAAATTGCTCACTAAAAGACACTAAAGAAGGTTGTTGGCTTTGAACAGGTAGTTAGGGATTAATTTTTCTTGCATGTTAATGACCGGATACTGTTTTAAAGTTCACACGGTAGATACCTTTAAATCAACCCTTCCAACCAAAATTCCACAACAATCCTAAACTATTATTGATCTATTGTTATTAGATATAAAGCACTGAATCACAGCTAAAATGTCAAACAGGTCATAAACACATGTGATCTTTAAACTCCTAGCCAACATCACACAAACTTTAATGCAAACTGAGTTAAATATGGAAACAATGTGGTTGAAGCAAAAAGGGTCGGCCATGTATAATGTTTTTAATTTGGTTTTATTGACACCCCTGTGCGCCCTAAATAAATTCCAGAATCTTCACAAAATTAGGTCAAAGTGTGTGTAAAACTGTAAACTTTAAATCTGGCAGCTGAAGTATTGATTTTTTATTGTGCCACATGTTAGTTGTTAAGAAATAGGGATTTAACTGGTAGCCTTGACACTTTGTTAATTGCATAAAATTGACACTTACAATTTGCAATTTCGCAGGTAGGAATGTTATTTGATGTTACGTTCTTACACGAATTTTTTACACGAGTTGCGTTTTGTTATATCTTTTCATAAATGTTTTTAAAGCTTTTGTCAACGTCAATTCGCACGTCACCAATTTTATTTCAAAATACGGGATGTAGATACGATCGGCGGAAAAAATAAAATTAAAAACACGATTTTGAATTTTATTTTTATTTGACTTTTGCAATATTTAGACACGGCGCTCCCGTAAATCGAAAGATAAAAAAACGCTGGCCTAATGAGCTAATCTTACTATTAATATCACAGCCAACATAATATGAATATGAGTATTATGATAAAGTCAGGGCTTTTTTTCCTTCTATGGCAGGGGCCGTTCATAGGCGTCTTCCCCTCAGGAAAATTCTTTAAAATCATGCAGTTTTCCCCTAAAATTCCAATATACATCGAGTTTTTTCTTCCCCATTTGCAAAAATTATGCGTTATTTTTCCCCAAATTTAAGGAAAAGGCCCCTTCCCCTACCTGTGAAAAAAAAACCTGAAAGTACATGTACTGCTTCATTCTCATTAAAATCTTACTTATCAGATATGTTTATCTTCGAATCATCAAAGTGCATGTATTCGAAAATCTTACGCATGCGTCGTTTTCAGTGTCCAATATGTCGCTTACACTCCAATATTACAAAAAATAACGGACAGCTGTCTATTGACAGCGATCCATTCGTAAAATTATTGGACAATGAGAACAAAAGGATGACGTCACAGGAATGATTTAAATACAGGTAATCAATGTATTTTATAATTTCAAAATCAGAAAAGAAGTTTTCTTTTTAATTAATTAATATACTTAATTTATACAAGATACTGGCAAATTTATTTTACTATCATAATTCCTGCAAAAAGTACATTAAATTTTGTCAGTCATAACCTAGAGAAATACAATCATGTACATTGATTTTGGCATTAATCCGTAAGTGATTTTTCACCTACTATAACAGAAGGCCTATTAAAGGCCCTTCCCCATTGAAATTTTCTTTAAAATCATGCAATTTTCTAAAAATAAAAACTTACACCAGCTATTTTATTTCCCAAATCAGCTATTTTAACGATAATTCTTCCAAAAATCAACAGTCTATATATAAGGTCTCTTCCCAATGAAGAGAGAAAAAAACATGTTAGTCAGGTGTCTGGATTAAGTAAAAGTCTTTGAATTCAACTATTTGTTTAGTAGTACTTCATTATATATTTTTTACTTTGAAATTGGCAATTAAAAAATGCACAGGAAATTAAAAAATTTAAAAACATAATTTATAGTGCAAATGGTATGGCAGAAATCTAGAAAATACAGCCCTATAATCTTCCTATAAATGAAAATACACAGAGAAGACCACAGTCTTCAGGCTAACCCACTTTCTCAAAATTGTGTATTCGGGCTAGTGGTAAATTGTCCATTTTCAATAGTCCACTAATAGTTCGGGCTAGTACTTTAAAAAAATTAGTGTGAACACTGAGACCATAGGTGAGTGTGACTGTCACTCATAAACCAAATTTGGATATCATGCCTCTGATGATAACCAACAAACATTTTTTTTGTTTGCCTTGGAAAAAAGTAGAATCATGATTACTTAGTATCAAAATAATAAGACAAAATCCTATCTGATAAACCACTGAATTATTCAATAAGTGTTGAAATGTAAAGCACACCCTACAGAAGCTGAACCCAGCAGTCTGTCCTCTTGAAAAGTTGGCAAATTTACACTAAGGTTAATCAGAGCACTGAAAGTACTCATCATAGAAACAGAACTTACACAGCTGACTAACACTGCAACATGAAACAATTCTATGAAAAGTTGAGGTATCGTTCAGTTTCTGAAAATCCATACCAGTCATTTACCTGCATAAAATGGGTCACCCTTAAAAAAATATTTTGTTTGGGGTAATGCAACCTATTCACCAAAAAAGGTCCCTACCTAACTTATTTTATTGCCTATTGTTTGTGAAACACGAATAACCCCTAACAGCCAACTGGATAGTACCACCTGAATTTTTGACCTAATGAACTTAAAATCAATAGGATTCATCTACATGTAATGACCAACCTCCAGATAAGGCCAAATCGCTCTATAGTTCTTTGTCAGACAAGGTGTTTTAGCTGAAGGTCACTGTGATCTTGACCTTTGACTAGTGTTCCATAATCGGAACAAAATTGCTATCGATTATTCAATCAAATTGATGTATCACTATCGATTGATTAATCGATTGCTTAATCAAAAGTGTGAAACAACATCAACTGTTCATTTTTGTTATTATTATTGTTCTAATGCACTATCGATAGTCGGCGATTTCAACCGTACAGCGACGATTGTTCGATTGTCGGTGGCTATCGTGAGATCACTACCTTCGACATACTGACCTCAAAATCTGAAGGGATCATCTACCTGTGATGGCCATCCTCCCAAACAAATCTGAAGAGCCTATGCCAAATTGTTCTCCATTTATTGGTTGGACAAGATTAATAAGCTGACGGTCACTGTGACCTTGACCTTTGACATACTGATCTCAAAATCTAATTATTGGTCGGACAAGGTTCTGTTAAGGATGGACAGACCAACAGACGGACCTTCCGACCGACTGACATGGGCAAAGCAACTAAGAAATATACTTTGTTTTCTTTGGAAGGGGGCATAATAAAGAAATAGCATTCTGACATGTATTTTGGGTTCAATATTAAAAACAAACATTTTTTTAAGGATGGAGTTTAATATTATATTAAGAATCAATGAATGGTTAAGAACCAACAGAGAATCCTTAATGAAATGAGATAAATGTTGTCAAACCCTCCACCTTGCTCCCTCCCTGCTAACAAATAATCGTTGTCAAGCGCAGAAAGGAGAAATGGAGAAATTTTTATACAGGTTTACATAGGCAATAAGTTAATACTTGAAAATGACTATTAAGTTATTAACTGTTTGAACTACTGCTAATTCACTGAAACATTAAGATTTAAGCTGCCTCAGCAAAAATGTTAAGTGTTTCTTTAAGATTTATGAAATGAAGAAGCTCCTGGGTGCTTGAAAAAAACTATCGCAATGGTATTGTGATAGTTTTTGATTATATTGCATTTACAGTATTGTGATAGTGTGATAATGTTTTTGGCTGCAATTGTCACCTCTACTAATAACATCCTAAGAAGATCGAAACTAATCTGAAATTCCTCGAATTCAAGCAACTGATAAAAATATAGAAATAATATCAGAAACAAGCTGTGGATTCTGTATCCTCTATCCTAGTAAGGTAAGTATGAGCTGATCTTTCACTTATTTCTAATCTTGAGTCATACAGTATAAAGAGATCTAGAATACCTGAGTGTGAAAGTATAGGATTTAATACAAATTTGATGGATGAACATTTGGTCTGAAAATACATTAAAAATGATTATATGTACAAGTGAGATTTTTTTTTCAATTTTCATCATACAGTTTTTTCTTGGGGGTTTAATATACTACTAACTCCAACAGCGAGGATTATTCGGCAATATTTCTGACTTGAAAAGTGGTTGAAGATCACAGGTACATGACTGTATATAAAATTTGTCTACAGGGGCGTGCATAGGCATACGCACCTAGGCACGTGCGTATGACGGGTTGCACAAAATAAAAATCTAAAAACGTCAAAAATGCAATAATAATCGATGCCCTACCCTGGTTAGGGTCAAGAAAATTGACAAAATTTAAAGAGATTTTATGTTTTTAAGAAGATAACAATTTATTTGTTTAAGAAAGTTAAAGTAGTTTTCGCCTTATTCAATATTTTTTCTTAATTCTGATTCATAAATTTGTCATTTCAATTCAACAATAAAGCTGCTTAACTTTACTTTAATCTCAAAAGAAGTCGGAAATAGCGCTTGAGATTTAAACGTGCAGTGAAAATTATTTGTCTACTATACCTCAACAACACTAATTTCTTTTAGCTTACAATTTATACAAAAAGGATATCGATTATACAATTTCACACCAAGGCTCAAATGAAACTGCATGAAAATGCGTGTAACAAACCAGGTTTTTAGTTAAATTAATTATTTTTTCGATGACACCTTTTCTGGAGTTCTTACCAGTTATTGCGCCGAAAGAAGCTGACAGGATTTGGTTTCTAAAGTTTCTTTGGGAATTTATGGCAAGCATATTTGGAAAGACAAGTTTTAGGACCATATCTGTCGTGTCAAAGAAAAAACAATTTGTGCACAAAAATAGTTCACCAAAAATGTGGTTCGAGCTCAAGAATCAGAATTGTTGTCAGGATTATGTCTATGACATATCGATCATGGAGACAACCTTGACTCAAGAAAAGCAAAATGGATTAATACTTCCAAAGACCCACTGAACGGTGACACACGCACTATTCAGACATACGTAGTGAAAAGGTTGTGCAGTCGGCCGAGCGCCACATGTTTTTAAGCCTAAATACAGAATTATATAGATCTAATATTATATCTCAAACAATGCAATGGCAGATATTATACTGTTTAAACCAGATTACATTTCTTTTTTCATTTGGTGATAAAAATTCCTGGAAGTAAGGTTAACTTGACTATACATGGTTCGAACTTGTGATTGGCAGGCGGAAATGTGAACTGCTAGGCCATTAGGAAAACAATTCCTGTGAATTAATATAAATTTTACATAGTAAAATGAGTCAAAGATTTATATACATACACGGATTCGCAACTGCTAAAAATAGCTCAAACGATTTCGTTAGGCGATCCCACAATGCATTGCTATATACTCAGCAATGTCCGACAGCTGTAATTGGGTGTTTACGAATTTGATTATACAAAAAAAACTCTGGCAATTGGGCACGGGAAATTGGTTAAGGATGCAACAAATTCCTTAAAGATATTGAGATACATTTACAATCCACAAAGTCTAGATATAAGCATTGAAAAAGGCATCAGTCAAACATTTTAAATTCCAAGGTGGCGGACATCTATTATAATCCTTTCGTCTCCGAGATTAAACATTCGGAATACCACGAATATTTTCGCTGTTATTATCATTCGGATTATCACTGGCATTTTCGTATTTTCGCTTTTGTAAACAATAGCCTGTATTCCCGTTGATTCATGTCTTATTATCGCCGGATTTGATTACTTTAAACTGTTAATACGGAAGTTGCGAATCCATGTATGTATATAAGTCCTTGCCAAAAACACTACAGAAATTGAGAACGCATCTCTGGAGTTCTATTACAGGGCTCGACACTAACAGTGGTCCGTTAACCCGAGGCTACCTATTTTCTCCAAGGACTACATGTACCTAGGGTTTCAAGCTGGGTATCCCATAGGGCTATCTGAAATTTGGGTGACCCAAATTCTGTAAATTTCAGTAAATTAAATAATAAAGCTTACAAACTTTGTTAGATCTGATGTGATGTTACCTGTATAACTTTGTTCAATACATTTGGGAAAATCTGACAAACATATTTATGTATTAAAATGAGGACTATCTATAATTTGCAAGGACTACCTCATTTTCTGTTCAAGTAGTCCTGCAAACTACCTCTTGAAAAAGTTAGTGTCATGCCGTGGAAGTTCTAAGAATATAAAATAAAAGACCCCCTACCCATGGTGCGTAAGCCGGAATTTTCTGGGCACGCCGTGTTGGCTTCACATTTGTAACTCCCAAACTCTAACCTGTCAGAAATCATTATTACTAGACCTTTGAGGCCCAAATAATTAAAAAAGAGTGCTTATTGTAGAAATGTAAAACCTTTTAGAACTATATAAATTCACATCTTATGCTCAATTGAATGAATTTCATGAATTTATAATTTACAGTAAAGATCTATACATTCATAATAGCCTTAAAATTAAAAGCAGCAAATATGGGCTGAAATGAATATTTACCTACTAGATGCCACTCAGGTGTAAAAGATTGTATGTTTATACTGCATGCTCAATAAAAATAGGGGAGGTAGGTAAGAAAAACCTTTCCTTTCAATACTCTTTTATGTACAGAAAGGTAAAAACACTGACCTACCTCAACTTGTCCCTTCAACCGTAGACTTCTCACCAAGACCACTAACTCACTTTTTTACTTTACCCATGCTTTGAAGAGCAAAAAACAGCCCTAACCTTCCTACATCAGGGCTCTCATTTGACCTTTTTGGGGGCTGAAATAGGGCCCTATTCCCTCCGAAAAAAATATACTTTTTTCCCCTATTCTAGATAAAAATTCTGAAGAAAAACAAAATTGAGGGATTTGAATGGTTGTTGATAATAACTTATCAACTTTCGATTAATAGAATATTAATGCACATTATTAAAATGCAGCTTTAATAAGCTGAAAATGTTTCTTGCAGGGTTATAAGGCAGTTTAAAAAATTCCCTGACATTCCCCTTTTCCCTCAAAATGGCGTGAAATTCCCCCATCTGAGGGCCCGGAGCCCCTTCCCCTAAAGTGCAGCTAGGGCCCTGCTACCCTACTTTTAATGAACATGTAACAGGAAACAAACAATTTTTAGGCCTAATTGAAAATGATTACAGTCAACTGGTACCCAATGTCAAGTGGTACAGGGTTCTCAATAAGTTTGTGGCCAACAGGCCCAAAAGCTAGACTAACAGGCCTGGTATGGGGGGTCTGGGCATTTTCTAGCAATATTTTATAAACTTTTGAGATCCCTAACCGGCCCAAACACATTTCTAAGCGGCTGAATTGGCCTGCAGCCTGCTGTTATTGAGAACCCTGGTGGTACCCACTATTTTTTGGTCAAGTGGTACCCACTATGAAGTCAAGTGGTACCCACTATGCAAATTTTATATTTGATTGATAATTGGTTGTAATTAAAAAAAGTGATTGCTAATTTGTCAACAAATAGTTTTTAATAATTAATGGGTACCACTTGACTTCATATTGGGTACCACTTGACATTGGGTACCAGTTGACCAGCTCCCATTGAAAATATGAGCATGTTTAATGATTAACACATGCAATACTTATTGTATAAAACTACATTAAGTACTGATCTTAAAACATCCCTGGACTGTTTACTTGAAATAAGCTGACGCAAAAAAACTCACATTCAAAGAAGTATTTTTCATGAAAACTTCGTCTAAGGGAGGCAACTCGAAAAAGATTAGCTAGAGTCACGTGACGAATTATCTTTCTTGTAAACAAAAAAGAACGCTGAATTGGTGTTGGGAAAACCCACAAGAGCGTGTTTTTCTGTTCTGGTGAAAGATTCGACTCTTAGTCAGTCGAATTTGGATTTAATTTAAGAACTCTTAAATGCTAGCCGAATAACTGTTAATCTAATTATTCTGTTTGACAGTCACACTATTTATCATATGATTTCGTGCGTGTTTTGTCAGAGGAGACTTGGGAAAACTTTCAGTTTCAATTTTCAGAATAAATCCAAGCTTCTGTAAGAAATGAAGCAACGTGGAATAAAATCATTGAATTTAGATAAGGTAATACTTACATTTTGATACATGGCACAGTCTATATCATGCAGTAAAAGGAAAAAACTTGCATCTTTTGCGACACCAAACACAGCTTCCTTGACCTTGAACGGCCTTGTGACGTAAGTCAATAGTTCCAGAAATGGCGAGTCTAAAAACGAAGGGAAGTGACTCATATTTCCGTACAATTTCTATCTTGAGTTACTGTTCTTACCTACCTAGGCTGCGCATGTAATGTTATGCTAATCTTCAAACTACCGTTGTTATCGGAGATTTTCTTTATTATATAAAGAGCGACGTCCCCCATGAAAAAAGATGATTAAAAAGTGTATGAGGACGATATGTGCCGAACCCCTTTGTATACATCGGGGTTTACTTATGCATCTGTCAATATTTCGCCCACCCAGGAAGGCGGGGGGGGGGGGCATACACGGGACTTTAGACAGATGGCCATTTGCGACAGGCGGGAATTCGATAAACTTAATGACTCCGTGTCCCGGGAAATAGACTTTGGCCGGGTTTTACATCCATGTCGCACTTAATAGACCAAGTAGGCTCTAGGGTGTAGGGGATTAAGACGAATATATACGGTTGTCTCTATGGTGGGGATTTGACATGAAATGTCAAATCCCCACCATGTCGGCCGGCGCTCCTCCCCGGGCGGGTAAAATGTTGACAGGTGCATTATAGGCCTATACTAATATAGGCCTTTTCATGCGTTGTATTTATTTCCAGTTTTATGACCCCGTATTAAGAGACGTATTATACGTTACTGCCCGTATCAATAGATCGGAGGTGTATTGTTTTGGCCTGTCTGTCTATATGTTTGTCTGTAAGTGTTTGCACCAAACTTTAACCTTGCCTAAAAATCAGAACGCTTCCACATAGGCATACAGTCTTCAAACTTCATGTGTTCATTCCTCATGTCAACCTCTACAGGTCCTGCACATTTTAAGGTCAGTAGGTCAAAAATCAAGGGATAAATCTATATATTACCTCTAGATTTGAATTGCCAATATTTCACAAATTAGTCTCGTTCATGCTCCCCTCTCCCATTTTACCAGCGCCTAGCGTCTTCCGCTTTTTCTATACAAAACATGATTATATGGAAAATCAATATTTCGGCCTTATAGGCCTTTCGAAATAAGATAAAACCATTGTTACTGTAATGCTTAATAGTATATGTGTTCGTTGAAAATAGGTGTATAGGGTTTATATATTGGCCAAATATTTAGTTTAGAATGCTAAATTATAAATTTGAACAGTAATGTTATATGTTCTTTTTGAATAATTCCAATAAAATGTGCCAAGTATTAAAACTTATTAAAATAGAAATTTGAGTTTAACTGTTAGCTGTACATAAATTCAATTACGATGACATATTTGTCACAACATTCACAATGATACATGACTTCGAAATGTTAATACCTGTGTATTTTTTTCTTTCAGTGGATATATATTCATGGAAATAACTTTATCACACGTAGATGATTGATCCAGTTCATCAGGTTGTTTACACAATGATAATTACTTTTGTCTTCAGGTAAGTAATTCATCTTTTTTCTTTGATTTATAACCAGTATTATAAGCGGCACACATGCACTTCTTCTGTTTAACATATCATTAGTATTTAAAGTGCATTGTATGCGATTACTTTATATATATCCTTATTAGAAATCGAATTTGTCACCACTTGAGTTTAATGTATTCAAAGAGAAAAACGAATTAAAATACTTAAAGGACACATTTTGGAGCTCTAACATGCATTCAATGATACAATAACAATACAATGTCGTTAACAGACCGTGTACTAAAAGTTTATACATTTGTATTTAAATTAGAACAGTGCAAATACTAAGCGAAATGCATTTAGTAGATTTCTTAAATGCACATGCCCACTGCAGATGGTAAAATTTCGAACTTTACTAATCTATTTGTGGTTTTAAGATCATTGAATATATCCATAGATCCCAACTATCTAGATGTCGCTCACCACAATAAGGTGTTTAATAGCTTTTACAGGCAAAACCTTTATGTACAAAGTTGCTAATGTTCTTATATCATGCCGTGATATCCGATGAAAAGAGCCCCCAAAAAACTTGAGTATTTGAAAATTCTCTAAGTCATTAAAATAAGACCCCCTGCAAAATGCAGGAATATGGTCGCAAAAATGTGTCAAAACAAATGGACTGTTTGAAGACATTTATGGTGCAGTTAACTTGGAATATTTCACTTACTTACGTAAACGCTAAAAACGCTGATAACAATTGAGGGATACAAATATCTCGGACGATATGGATGTTGGAAGCAAAATAATAAAGACAACGGTAATTACCTGTTATTGATATCTGACGAGGTTTACCACTGTGAGTAACTGACCTTCACGACAAATATTAAAGCGGACAGACAAGTGCAGAGCAATATTGTCCCGCGTCTCCGACATGTCGTTTTGTCAATTATGAAATAATATTATGAAACAAAAATATCGAAATATCATTTATTCAATTTGATTTTAGTAAAAACTGATAGCTAATGTTTCTTCATCCTTTTATCATACCAAAATATGATAATTCGGTTTTTCTCTTTTTATTAAAATATTTCTTAAATGTTATTTCTCATTTAAAGAAACTTTCATAATCAACGATACCAACTTTCCTTATCAGCTGGACTCCATAAACTGCAGTATTAGTATCCATCTATGTCTTAGTTTTTCGATATCCCTCTTTTTTCTTAGCTGTTTGCTCCCCGAGTTTTGCTCTTGTGTTTTAAACCCAGCCCTAACAAGAAAAACTATAACAAAACGTTATAGGTAGACGAGTTTCAAGAAGCATATTGGTTTATGTTTTTTGTATGAAGTTGCTTTTTCATATAGGATATTGTCTGTATATTTAATTCAATCCAAGGGTATAAAATATTTACACGAAATGAGTAATACACAATATAATGACAATCATATCATATCATAGAGTATTTGACAAATGAATAAATTCATGTATATAGTTCACAAGCACATGGTTATATCATACCCTACATCAATCAAATAGAATCAACCCTAAATGTTAACGAATTCACCATAAATCCGAGCACTATCATACAACCACATTGAACTTCAAACAGCCACACAACAACTTATCTAGGCAATGCCTTCATGATTTACTTACCTGTCAACTATTCATAGATTCAGTCATCACCATTAGCCAATCAAATGGCCAGGATTAGCCAAACTAGTAATAGACACTACAGTAAGTACTCGCAAACAGCTATAATAAACAAATACTCGTAAGTATAATTCGTCTAGAAAATATGCCGTCAAAATAAGAAGACGTACGAATGGAAACTCAGCCTTCTTTACAAGTTGATGCTGACAAATGTTAAAGTCTAGTAACTTGTGTGAAGAGATACGGCACACTATTAAGGAAGTTTGATAAAACATGCATGTATTCATCTTTATGAAACAATAAATGTGCAGTATGACAAGATTTCTCCCATGAATGCAATACTGAAGGCAGGCTCAACTTTTCGCGCCAATTCTTTTCAACATCCAGAATGAAATTATACTCGCATAACTGATCATTCTCACTTGTTAACACAAGCGTTGGAACTTGGAGAGGTTTATCCTTGAAAACTTTTAAACTTCCCTTATAATAATTAAGCGTCCATGGATAAGTCAGCAGCAGATACGAACATAGGGCTGAAAATGTTACAATTTGTACAATCTTGTTGCCAGACGCACCTTGTGAAATACCTGAAGCAATTGTTTGATGGTCACCTATCGTGATACTATCATAAACGATTGCTTTGATATTTTCTTGGACTGTGCTGTAGAATTCTGGTTTTGCATACATTTCTCTTATACAAACATTAAAGTTAAAGGCTCCCATCGAGAAAGCATGGATGACAATCCTATTATAGGTGGAACCCAACAATTTCAAAAATGACAACACATCATTAGCGAGCTCCCTAGATTTTGTTGGCCGAGCAAAATTCTTGAGATAACTGGGCACATACATGACATCAAAGCCAAAAGAGTAATACAGGTCGCAGTATTTCTTCATTACTCGTTCAGTGGCACCATAGAAGAAAAATACAACGGCGATGGTATCTGTCTTCTCTTCAGCGCCATTCTGTACTTTCTCAATTCTAAAACTTTTCATAGTGGTAGGTCTATGTCGACCTTCAGTGTAACTTCTCCTTTCCTACTGAACTGACCTATGTCAAATAAGATACATGATTATAGGATACGGTTTCATTTCAACAACAAGAACAATAGATTTGGCGACGCTTTTGATATATCATGATTTGTTCCTTAGAGGGAATGAATCGATCTTAACAACCCTGTCCCACAGAACCGAAATACGCAGCGAATTGATACCTAAATTCCGAACGAAATTGGCAGTGTTTGTAGACTTTTTATTCTGGTTTGAACGATTTTGCACTGATCACGCACCAAACACGTAGCGAACCCGCTCCTTATTAATCGAATAGCCAATGTTATTTCTTCGAAATACGCCGAACTTCGTTCCGAAACCACCAGAAACACCGGCCGTTTGAGTTACGACTGTAACGAATGCGCTACATACCCTCACCGAAATCAAAGCTCTGAAAGTTCCATGTGCTTTCAGTACTTTGATTTATGTTTCCTCATCTGACTACCAAAAGCAGTTCAGCAATTAGCATAATACAACACGTGAATTGTGACATCTTCCTTGAAATATGCGAACTGACAGTAAATATTGTAGAATTCCGAGGTAGAGGATTGTTTAGAATTTTTACGACTGTTTTGTATTGCTCGTTCACGATTTTGCATATTAGCCATCTGATTTTGAATGCACGTAATATTTGAATTTGTGCCATTGATTTGTAAAATTAGAACTATTTTCGTACACAGTCAGTGGAAGCTCTTCGGTATTTAGGGGAAAAATCCCGATTGATTGTTGCCTGAGAAATGGTTAACCTTGTGTTCGTACCGAACTACAAAAGACGAACGTAAAACGAACCTTAACCGAACGAATTTCGAAATTGCAGATCGTTGCATTCGTAAAAAATGTGCATTCTCAAATCTTTTGAGGGACGAATGTCGACGAATATCCTCGAACACAATCCGTTCGTGGAATGAACCTTAAATACAGTTATAACATGCGTGTCAATGTCCATTGAATAACATACTGTAGCTTTAAGAAAACATACCGCATCGTGTATTGCAATATTCCGGTATATCGTTACATCCTTTCCTATACAAATGTTAATCTAGAAAAAAGTTCAGTTTTCAAAACAATGCACATCACAATAAGAAATCGTTAAAAATATACTCCTTCGGTAAGTTGTCGATGATAAAATCTTTTCACCACGTTTTGATTTTGTCGCACTATGCTGTAAAATATTTTACTCACCTATCTCCGTTATATCTGGACCTCAATGGGATTTAAAATATCAATGAGCGCGGCTGCTACAATTATTTAGATCTGACGTGTTGCTTTAAAATCACACTGTCTTGATTAATTGCAAGACTGAGTTTTATTTATAGAGTGCTTTTCCTAGAGAGACGATTTGTCATTGGGCTAACTTAGCTCTACTGAAGACCTGCTTGGCTGGGCGTGACGAGACTTCAGCTCACACAAGTATATACTAGTATAAAAGAATAAACATTCGCCTCCTAAGTAGTGCAGACAACTGCATTTACTACGAAATCATTTCTCCCAAATAAAATGCCATTGTAACGAATATTAGTTAAGAATGTATTATCAAAGGCGACAATCATTTGCATTTTATCACCATTAATGGACTTCAAGTCTCTATATATTCCTTCAGTATTTTTAATTGCAATTAAATGCATGTATGATACTGAATCTATTCTGAAAGTAAATACATGTATTGTCAATTAAGTTAAAGGCTTATTATATACGTAAAATTTAATTGAAAGTGGAGTTTACTGTTCTGAAATTGATAGCGATGCTTTTTAACCGTTATATTCTGTATGTTGAAAAAAAAGGAAAACGATGTTTGACGGATCAATTGTCTTAAATCTGGTCCGCTAAAAATGCTAGTATAAGAAAGCACACGTGTTTCTACAATAACTATAACTTTCTTAATGTATTTGGTAATGAGAATGATTTGAAATTAAATTTTACACTCAATTAACAATTTAAGTAACCATTGCTTTATTTTTAATCCACCAGCAGTCAGTATGTTGTGGTAAATGATATATTACTATCAAAACTAGAAGACACGACCATGGTCCAGTGGATATTTATAACACAGCCATCCGGGTTCAATTCTCTGTCGCGGCAGGTCATACTATTTTTTACATGAAAATTTGACAATAATGTCGATTTTTCTCCACATGTGGAACACGGGCAGAAGTTTTGACAAACGGACAGTTTGACAAACCAGTTATAAACCAAACCTGGTTTGTTGCAAACAAAAGCGCCACAAGTTCCTAGACCAATCTGTTCCCGAGAAATCTAACAAGAAACGCTTACCCTAGAATTTGACCCGATTTCGTTTAGTTGGAATTTTGGGACAATGTTTTTGATTTAAGGTAATTATGGGTTAAGTTATGTTATTTTATATAGATTTTTTACAATTTTACCTTCACAGGTCCGTTACTTCTGCCTGTAATGTGGAGGAGTTGCCGGTTCATTGTGTAAGGGTATAAGTTAGTACTTGTTCGAATAACGTCCTGGAAAACTTGTTAGGTGAATCGGCCTCCGTGTGTTACTGGACAATTGTTGAAAAACTGCGTTAACCCCCCCAAAACATGTCAATAAAATGACCATGATCTCCGAAAATAAGTGGTGGTTATGATCGTTATATTGAGATCGTCGCTAAGTTAGGGTATACACTGTTGTTGCATTAGGGTTGCATTGACGTGGTTTTTTAATAGTGTAAAGCAAAAATATCTGATGTAAGTTAAAGTTGTTTGTTTGACTAAGATTATAATTATTGTCTGACGGTTTTTACTGAACAGTCATGTGTGTTTATTAAATGTATGAGTATTGTCTCACCAGAGTGTTTTACTTATATGAGAATCATTAATAATCTCGATTTATACGATCCTCGGATGAATGATTTGTCACGAGGTCCTCTTCATGGTATGTAAGTTTATACCATTAAAAAGTAAATTATTTATCTTGTTGCTCCTCGAAGCGACAATATATATATGTCTCGTTTCGTCAATATATTATCTAGATACGAATCCATTCCAAGTTGTTAATTTGAAGCGATATACATAAAGATATGATAAATCGCCTCAACAAGAATATTTATTATATAAGCACGTGGAAGTGAGCGTGACTAGTGTTGGTATTAACTTGCTGTAAGAAAGTGTTTAAGTAAGTAAGTAAAGTGAGTTAATTGCTTGTCATTGTGACTTATATCAAGTCATCCTAAAAAGAATGTTTGCTTGCGATAACCCTTCCCAGAGAACTTTCAGAGGGTAGGTAGGATATATTTTTTACAATTTAATTTTATATAGAATCCAAAATACAGGTCAGAATGTTATTGTTTATACAGTACAACCTCTGTAGAGCAACACCCTATGGGAGCTGCAAATTTTGGCCGTTGTTTAGAGGTTATTGCTCTACAGAGGATAGTAATATCATAAGTACCCGGCCCATTAGACCTACTAGTATTTGTAACCAAGAATAAGAAAAAAATTCATTCAAAAATACAAACAACAGAATTGCCACAAGAGCTGTTAAGAATTTGTAGTTATATTGAATACAACAATATTTATGTGTGTATTTCACCACATTTTCCACTACATTTTGTCCTGGAATTAGAACGTAGAAATGTGTTTAAATACTTCGGACAACCTAAATCGTCATTCACTACGCATGACATCATAATCGACATCAATCTTATGTTTTGAATATTAACACAATAGATAAGGTGTTTTTAAACAAAGATACTGACACAACTCATAAAATCGTGTATACTTTTCAGTATAATACATTTGATACTTTTCTGTCATAAAATGTGTTCCCCTTAATATGTGAAAATCAGCTCCAGTTTTTTTCGCTTAAATAATTTTGCAGTTTAGCCCATGCAAGTTCCTTAAACTGCTCTATTTTCAAAACTTAAATGGATGGCATTTCATGAGCGTGTTATTTATCAGAAAGCTATCCAAATGTTCAAGACTCTCAGATGAGATGCACCAGATTATCTTCAGAATGCATTTACATTTACTACAGATATTCATTCACGACTGTTACGTTCTTCTTCTACATACCAATTGTACAGACCAAAACCCAACACCGAGTTATTTCGCCATACTTTTGTTTTCTCTGGCACCTCAATATGGAATTGTATCCCTCTTTACATAAAAAAAACTCTACTTCTATTCAACATTTTAAAACTTTATATCTACACTGGGTGAAGCCATCATACTTTGAAACATCCCATCCTGCTGCTACAACCTATAATGACTGGCTAGCAAACTTCATGCAAACATTACTATTGCAGGTATAAAAATCTATATATCCGTCAGCAAAAATATTCCTTTGTTTATTATGTTTTTAAAATGCCATTGCTTTTAGTATATTGATTATGTTGTTCACATGTGTAATGATACGCTGGCTCTTATGGTGTGTCTATGTCGGATTAAGCGTTTTTATTTAATTACAGCTGTAGATATTGTCTTGATAAAGTTTCTATATGCCTAGGTATACCTCAGTTTTTTTTTCAAATCCTTTCACTGACACTCTTTTATGAATTTTTCAACTTATATTGTTGAGACATCATAGGGGCCAAAATATCAAATATCATTATTTTCTTTGCATAGTTATTTTTCTAGTTCATTGTTCATTGTTGAGGATCTTATGGAAGATTGATTGTTTAGTGTATTGTCAAATAAGTTTCCTCGTAAAATAATGTCTTTATCATTATTATTATTATTAGTAGTAGTAGTAGTACTTGAATATGTACATGTATGCATATTAGTTCTTAGTCCATGTCACCTTAGCACCCAGTTAGTACCATATTGAATGTCGAGGTAGTAAAATATACCATTGAAATGTGTAATGTTATCTTACATTTTTTGTTCGATCATCAATGTTTCGATGTTTTTAATCAATTATACATTAGGCCTCAAGAGTTAAGAGAATTACTGCTGAAGTTGAAAGTTCCAGAATGAATAGCCGGTGCCAAACCTCTGCTGATATTAGCATCCAGGTGTCGATGCAGTCAAAAGTGTTGCAGATGATCTGATTGGTCAGAGGAAAGTAATAATAGGATGTTGACCAATCAGTGATGAATAAAAAGTTACAATGATGGGTAATGATATTGCAAAATAATCCTTCGTCTGTAAGTCGAAATATATAACTACTAATATAAATGGTCACATAGCGGTGCTAGTTACATGACTATGTAAAATAAGATAGTGTAGAAAATATTAGTGCAGTAAGACACGTGGGTATTCCATCAGATAAAACAGTGCGCTATTAGCAAATGACATAAGCTACTTTACAATGTATGTTCTCTATTTTGCAGTATAGAACAATTGTTTAACATGATCTCGCCATCTTTTCGTTTGACGGTAGTGACGAAAATAAGCGTGGATCCCGGCTTTCCTTGTAAAAGCTGTAAAAACGTTTAAAATTGGGGAACACTACAGCGAAAGCAAGGTTCCCGGAAAGCACGTGCAGATTAGAAGGAAAGCCGGGATCCACGCTTATTTTCGTCACTACCGTCAATCGAAAAGATGGCGAGTTCACTACCTTGGAGTATTTTATATACTCAATAAGGGAAAAATGAAGATTTTTCTTTCTACAGGTTTGCATTGTTTGATGGGTGAAATTGAAAAATAACGTCTGTAAACGTATAAAAATCATGAAATCGAGTGCCTATGGTTTTGCATATATCTTTTATAACAAAAGGGTAATGGGACTTTAACATTCACTGATGTTTTTTACTGGGTTTGATATTCTGTTTTCCATGTGTTTTGTGTGCCTACTGATGCGAGGCGTGTTTATTACTATTTACAAAAAAGTAAAAATATTTTGATCGCTTTATTAGCTATTATTTTAGCTCTAGTCTGAATAGGTTACATATGTTATATACCGGTACATGTATATGTGCATATATTGATGGATATTCGTTTATGTCCTAAAAAAGCAGAAGAAAATCACTTTGTTTGTATATTTTCTCTTTTCTTCCATTCAACAAAGTCGTTTGTAAGAAGTGTTTCATATGTTGATTCCTGATTCCATGAACCTTTGTTCACATTCTAGTGATTTGTGTAACAAGACCAGGTACACTGTTTAGAAAGTCTGATAAAACATGTATGTATTCATCTTTATGGTACAAGTAATGCGCACTATGTTTTGAATGCACCCACGAATGCAACACTGATGGTATGTTGTACTTGTCACGCCAAGTTTCCACTATATCATGAATACTCTCATATCGACACAACTGATCATTCTCACTTGTGAAGACCAGTGTGGGAACTTTTGGATGATTTTGCCTAAAAAAAACTTTGCTCTCGTTATAAAACTTGAGAGTCCATGGATATGTTAACAGAAAGTATGAGCATATTGCTGATAGTGTAAAGCATTGTCCAACCCTGTTGTTAGTAGCACCTTGTGCAACTCCCGAAGCAAGGATATGAAAGTCGCCTATGGTGATACTGTCGTAAACGATTGCTTTGATATTCTCTAGGACAGTGCCGTATAATTCTGGTTTTGTATACATTTCTCTTATACAAACATTGAATTTATAGACTCCCATCGAAAAAGCATGAATGATAATTCTGTTGTATGACGAACTCATCGACTTCAAAAATAATAGCACATTGTTAGCGAGCTCCCTGGATTTTGTTGGCCGAGCGAAATTTTTAATGTGACTAGGAACATACATGACATCAAAACCAAAAGATTGATGAAGATCGGAGTACTTCTTCATTGCTCGTTCAGTGGCACCATAGAAGAAGAATATGACAACGATGGTGTCTGTTTTATGTTCAGCACTGACCGCTGCTTTCTCAATTCTAAAACTTTTCATTTTAGAAGGTCAATGACGCCCGGCTTTTAAGGCAACTTCTCTGCTACCTGCATAAGATAAATGTGTTTTAGTTAGCGGTTCGTTGATCTAAATAATAGGTTTCTGATATCTGCGTGTTACACTTCATTAGCTTTAGATAACTTTTGAACTAATGGCTCTGTTTTTTGCAAACCGCAATTTTGCCTAAGATGACAGAATTACTAGTCGTCCTAGACGTACAAAAATAATAACTATCAGTTGGCACGATACTCTGACTCCAGTTTCCCAAAAAGTTATATGAATCTGTTACTGGATTGGACATTTGACTTTAGTATAAATATAGTTTTTTAGACTTTATTATTTTACTAGACCTACAGTATTTCATGCTGATATGTTTTACAATTTAACGATGTAGGGAAAAGATGGTAAAATTTCTGTTCTTAAGGTCATACAATTTCTATTAACTAGAGTCAATATTTGAGTTTCTACTCAATTTTGTCCGTGAAACTTGGGCCTGATGAACAGACTGACATTGAAAATTTCTACGATATAAGTGAGAACACCGTCACTTATATTAGTACTTCAAACACTCAATTGACTCTACATTGAATTATTACATGATCTAACACCAAATGTGAAATGAACCAGTAAATGGAAAAAAAAAAAAACAGAAAGAAACATAAATCGTTACCCCTACTGAACTAAATCTACAAATATATTAAGCTTTAATAATTTTTAATGTTGATGAGTTAATTAAATAAGATTTTAAATACCACAATTAGAAATGTAAAATGTGGTTACGTGCGTTTACAATAATAAAAGTCGGTTGTGATGTACATATAGTCCAAACATCATGTTCGTATTGCAATATTTCACTCACCTTTGTCACTTTATGTCAACGGTACTATATAAGCAGGAATTCTGTATACACCAACACAAGAACACAAGTATTCCTTTATTTAGCGAAAAATGAGACCGATCCGAATCAGTGAAATATCGAGTACTTAAGTTATGTGATGTTTTGTTGTTACATACATTTTTTACCTGTTCAGACATTGGATGTAAACTTTTGTGTACACATAAAATGGAACGTCACTATCACACTATCCTAACTGGAATGTACATGATTTCTTTTGTTGTTTATATTTAAAAGGCCTTTTCACAGTTCATCACTATACATAGTACTAACGCTCTATCGGTTCATACTGAAGGACATGACCTTTTATCATCCCACGTTTTAATAGTTGTTAGATGTACCATATACATATAGTCAATTATATAACCCAGTCATCCTTTTGATGACAGCCAATATCTAACAGGCCATTAAACACTTTAAGTAACGATTATTTAACAACGTTTTGAAAAACGTGACATTGTTGTTTATGTATATATACATGTATAGGGATTTCTTCCCTTTTATTATTGACTTGACGTAGAAATTAAACATGACACTTGCATGGCTTTGAAGGCTTAATTCTTTTATCATGCAATTTTACTGAAATAAATATATCTATCTTGTAGGAAAAATAGAACGGAGTCAATTTATGCTGATATACACTGAGCTGCAAAACAAATCACCAACTTTTCTCTTTGTAATACAAAAGTAACTAAAACTGTACTATCAATGACAATATACATTTTTATTTAACAATATTCATAAGCTGTACTATCAATGGCAATATACATTAACAATATTCATAAACTGTACTATCAATGGCAATATACATTAACAATATTCATAAACTATACTATCAATGGCAATATACATTAACAATATTCATAAACTGTACTATCAATGGCAATATACATTAACAATATTCATAAACTGTACTATCAATGGCAATATACATTAACAATATTCATAAACTGTACTATCAATGACAATATACATTAACAATGTTCATAAACTGTACTATCAATGGCAATATACATTAACAATATTCATAAACAAACAATGATAATACACGATCAGTTCTAATCAGTGATGTATTATTTCAACATTAATGCATTTTAACAGATCTATAATTAGTCTGGAAAAGATTGATGTATTAATATTATGAGGATGTTTCAATGTCTACACCAAAACTACCGATCCCAAAAAAAGGGCTGGACGCGTATCGGTACTTTACACCGGACACGATAAAGAACCTTGCCCGTATTGGGTTTCGCCAAGTTTTGCTAACATAGTATGATTTGTCTGAACTTTTGTCTAATAGTGAAAAAAATTATAGAAAAATTTTGAGATCGAACTTTTTTTGTCTTAAAAGTCTAGTCAAAGTACGAGGTGTCTTAACTTTGAGAAATTTTCTTAGATAAAAAAAACAAAACGAAAATGGATGCTACGTCAAACTCATTATTTGTCCATATTTATGAAGAATACCGTTAATTTCTAGGATTATGAACTTTTAAACACTTTTCTGTCGATATTTTGACTTGATCTTGGGCGGAGCAGTAGTTAAAATAACGTGTCAATTTCACATAATATAAACATTGTGAAAGATACATTTGCCATCACAAGATAAGCAAAGATCCCGCAGAATGTAGACATTTGGTGCTTAACTTGAAATTCATTCCCAGTGATCCAGGATGCTTTTCACCGGACTTTATGACAGAACAATCAACAAGTACGTACCTGTTATTTGACTATTTGAGCATATGCGGGATATTGTACGATTTTGGGATAGACATTGGTTCAAGTTAATTGCCATACAAGGACAGTGCAACGTGAACTAAAATATCCTTAAACCATATACCATTTAATATATTTCGTTATTTATGTCGATTTTACTTCTTCATAAATAACTCTGCATCAGTTTCTGAGTTTATCAACTACGAAGACTTTCTATTAATTGAAATGATGTACTTTGTATTCACGGATACGTTTAAGGACTCCATGAAACAATTTATTGTGACATTAGTAGACAGCTACCAGTGCCTGATGTGATTTTAATGTGATAAAGATTTAGATAGATAAACATTGCTTTGCCTGAGCACTGGGTTCAAGTACATTCAGCCACTGTTCTGCTGTATTAAATTTTGATATGAACATGACATCCAATGACAAATGTATAATCTTAAAGCTTTATTACCTTGTTTACATCTTGTTGTTAATGCACATACAATGCATTGTGATAAAGTTTGTTCCAACTGAAAGCACATGTATGCAAGTCATTGTGACATTAGCATATAATCAATTATATTTTTTGTGCAATTTGTTGAATAGAGTACAATACAGATATAAGCTATTTTAAAACTACCAGTAGGCATGCAATTGTATCCCTGACAACATGAGTTCAGTGAACTTTATAAAATGAATTTGTATGAATTAAAAATAAATGCTGCAAAACAGAAAGATGTTTTCGTTCTAAACCATTAATTTTCAGTTATGGATGAAATATTCCACAGTTATATACTGAGCCTCTGTTGTTATAAAATATCCTAACCAAAAATGTGAGTAATGATGACAAGCAGAAATATATCAGACAGTAAACAAAATACATGTACATACATGTATATATATTTCATAGTAAGAATCAATTAAAAACATGAGTGCATACTTCATAAAATTACATAATATCAAACATATTAATTTGAAATGATGTATCAGTGACACTGTTTTTGGAAGGAACCTGTTTGTATTCTGCACAGACTAATTTTATAATCGCGAGCGTGGACACTGACTTGTTTACGCAATTGTCATTAATTAAAATTTCGATTTCGGAGCTCAATACAAAAAGTGCCCGATCAGGTGAGAAATGATGACTTAATTGGTTCGACATAGACGGTCACTTTATGGTTCGATATAGATGGTCACTTTACAGTTGACAATTTATGTTTGGGACCGTTATACCAGGTTTTTACGACAACGTACCCTCAGACAACGGAGTATATTATTTTTGGAGACTTTATTGAAATATTTTAAATACATTCCAGCAGATATTGCAACGTCTGATACATCGAGGTGATAGTTTCCCCTGATTTTAATTTTAGGGTGGAAACAGGGACTACATAAAGAGTACCTCGTGAACTGTAGAACCATATGACCAGATTCATGAGATTCATGAAACATCAACGGCTTGTATTTTTGATCGAGTAGATGATCACTGTAGTTTCGGGATCAGTTAAGTCAAAATAACAAATTCGTGTGATCTGAAACTTCGCACATCCTGATAAAAAATGTTACATAGGCCACATTCTAGTATTCAATTGCCGGATGCGATTTTGCGCCGTACAAACATTTAACTTGTCAATTAATTACCGACTTTTCATTGGTTGTTCAGTTTGGATTATTTTCAACAGAAAGTGTTAAAAATATCTACGATGCAGTATCAGCATGACTTTGGCTGTTGTTTTTGTCTGGTGATTTATAAACAGTGTAAAAAGTATGTGATAGATATAAGCCCACAATTGTCCATTATGTAAAATATTGGAGTGTTTGAGGCGCGTATATAATTGGCAGTTTGATGTTTATGTAACTTAAATCATTCATGTGACGTCATCCGTCTGTTCTCACAGTCCAATAATTTTACAATTGATCGCTCTCAATGGACAGCTATCGTCATTTTTTGTAATATTGGAGTGTAGTCGACATATTGGACTGCAACTCAAATTTGGACACTGACAACGACGCGTGCGTAAGATTATCGAATGCTTTAATGATCTTACGAGTCTCGTCAAGGACTTGTACATATACTAAACAAAACTTCCAACACACTGTTTTATATAATGATCAATATTTATTCAATATTACTATCAATTAAATGATATTGTGAATACATATCACATAATCATCTGTTAACAGGTTCCATAAGTAAAACTTAAAAAAACAACTTTACCAACAACGAATCGTTTCCAATTTAGGTCACTCATCTGTGATTTATAAAGTCACATTTTTTCACAGATTCTGTAAATATCTGCTTTGACAACGGCTCCTCGTTGAACAAATATGGCGTCGGACAGAATGCATAGGAACATTGTTCCATTACTGCTGAATCGCTATGGAAAGTTCCTGTAGGTTTCTGGTTTATATTCATAGAAATATTTGTTCAATTACATGTCCGTTTTGTTGTTCACACCCCTCCCTGCATTTGTATTTGGTGGCAAACATTTCGCTAAATGTGCTTTAACATGTTTATTTGTTTACTTACCAACAAGCTCACATTTATTCCATAGCTTGCACACATTAGTAACATTACAGATTGAAGCCCTTGCTACTGCCAGCTGCGGTGCTCCAGCCAAGAGTAGACCAATCGCAGGGGCGATTTGAGGGGCTGATTCTTGGCATAATTACGACCTATTGGTCACAAAATCAACTGTTAAAGTGATAGATAAACGTTAACGAATAAGTTTATATCGATTTTAATTTATCTATTTGCACGTGCAAATTGTGCACGCACTCGAGCGTTTAACAGCTTATTGGTGATTATCCGCGTAATTATGTGACACAGTTTGTCAATACACATTGTTTTGATTAGATTGCTTGCTGTGTAATATGTTCTGCAAATTTTAGTTGAATAAGACAATAAATTAAGAAAATATGAAGTAATATAGAAATGCGTTGGAAGTTTTGCTTAGTATATGTGTATATAAGTCCATGTTTTTTTAAAAAAGATTTTAATGAAAATGTAGCAGTGCTGTATCATAGTACTCGTATAGATTTTATAAACAGGCTGTACAATTAACAGTCTGGTTAGCTCAGTTTGCAGAGCAACTGACTGGCAAGAAGGAGGACGCGGATTCGAGCCACGCATCAGGTACATTAGTTTCCTCTTCCTATTACACTTGATGCCATGTATGGCATGTATGTATATCTATATAAGTCCTTCGTCTCGTTTAAGATTTTAATGCAAATGTAGAAGTACTGCATATAGAACATATATTTATAAATTGGCTGTACTGTTAACAGCCCGATTATCTTAGTTTACATAGCCTCTGACTTGCAAGGATATTTATTTCTTCCTCCTATTTCCTAGGTGCCATTAATATGAGAACAGCCTTAGAATCAAACAGTTAGGGTAATGCAAAGGCTTGGTAAGTCAAAAGAGCCTGTAGTGTCGCGATAAATAAATTTAAATAAAAAGCTAGGAAGAATGTAGCAGTACTGTATATATTTGTGCTTGCATTTATAAATTGGCTGTAATAGCCTGATCGGCTCAGTTGATAGAACATCTGACTTTCAAGCAGGAGGTCTCAGGTTCTAGCCCCGCACCGGGTGCATCATTTCTTCCTATTACAACAAAAATATACATGTATGAAGAAACGTAGTATCAAATGAGCAAATGTCATAACACTCAATATGAACACATTTAATTTTTAAATACAATTCATACCTTGAAAATTAAGCATTTGATACAACAAATCGAATCAAACAAAAGTATTACACAGAAATCCGACAAAAACAGTTTTTCTTATTCACACCTTCCACATTGCACTGTTACACAAAATATCTAAAAGTTTAAATGGAATGCCAACAAACAATGAATACGCAGGAATGACGGTTTGAATCGATGCGAACAGGTTTGAATAAAATGTACATTCCTCGTGCTATCCAGTGTGACTGAAAGAGTTGCTTTATCTATTGTTTCTATTTATATGGCCATAACACTGCAAGAAAAAAAATCGTATTATTTTGCGCTACACTAAGATGAAATTGCTCACTGAAAGTCAACAAAAGAAGGTTATTGGCTTCGAATAAGTAGTTAGGGATTCATTCTTGGCATTGCTATGACCAGATATGTAGATCAAACAGCGTGTGAATTTAACTGTTTCACACGGATACCTTTAAATAAACTGTCTCTCAATCATATTGCTCGGGTAGCACGAGGAATCTACAATTCTTATTCAAACAGGTTCACGTCGATTCGAACGTCATTACTACACATTCATTTGTTCGGAACGGGTTGACAATTCATTTAGAATTCTAAATGGTTTGTAAAACAGTGCAATGTGGAAGATGTTTATGTGGGATTTCTGTGTGATTTGATTTATTGTATCAAATGCTTAATTTTCAAGGTACGGATTGTATTGAAAAATGCGTTGATATTGTTATGAAATTTGTCGTTTGTTTCTTAAAATATTTTTTTTTGTAATAGAAGAAAAATCAGGTACCCTATGCGGGACTTGAACCCGCGACCACCTGCTTGCAAACTGAGCTAATTGGGATGTTAATATTACTGCCAATTTATAAATAAAAAAAGAAGAACTATACATTATACAGTACTGCTACATTCATTCTATTGTTTTATTCAAATTAATTTATCCCGACCACCACGGGCTCTTTAGGCTAACCAAGCTTTAGCTTCGCCCTAGCTCTAGGATTCCAAGGCTAGTCACACACTCTCGGCAACAATGGTAAAAGGAGGAGGAAAATAATATTTCCGATGCAAGGTTCGAACCTGCGATCCTACTTGCAAGTCAAATACTCTTCAATCTGAGCTAATCGAACTGTTAATAATATCACAGCCAATTTATAAATATGAATTCTATGATACAGTACTGCTACATTTTCATTAAAATCCTAAGCTTATTGGATATACATGTATTTAGTTTCGAATTATTCAAGCATTCGAAAAGCTTATGCACACTTCGTTTTCAGTGTCAAAATATGAGTTGCTGTCCAATATGTCGACTACACTTTAATATTACAAAAATAACGGACGGCTGTCCATTGACAGTGATCCATTCGTGAAAATATTGGATAATGAGAACAAAAGAATTATGTCACAGGAATGATTAAACGTTAATAGAAAGTTGACTAACTGGAAGATAAATGTTGACAGATTTTTGAATCGCACATTACGGCAAAATTTTAACCAACAACCACTCATTTTTTTCACTTCTATATCTTTCTTTATTGTTTAAGAAGACGTAAGTTTGGCGGTATGAAAATGATTTTAAATACTAAAATATGCATATATATAATATTATATAGATGAATGATCGGGAGATGGATTAGTTATTGTTATAGAGACAACAAAATATTATATTAACATGAGTATATAATAGTAAGTTATTTATTTATTGTTAGTTATACAAAGCAATTTGCCCTGCACGCTGAAGAATAAACGCCATACCTCAATTACATTCTACATGAAACGCTTTCAAAGGAAATAATGTATTATGGAAATAAGGGAACTGCAATACCTTTGAGGAGAACCTCATTATGTTACCGCAAACAGTTCATGAATTACAGGACACAAACATGTTAATATTGTAATAAATGTATAATAAATGTTAGGAAATGTAAGTACGACTATAAATCTACCTTTGTTAAACGTCTTTGATATTGTCTGTTAATGTCTTCAGTGTCGAATCAATCATCATTCATTTACCTATTATTACGTACTAATACTTAATCATAGCGAATATACTACAGCGGTAAATCAATGAATACATCGAAAAAAATATCAGTTTCGACTGTGCTGTTACGTGATTTTTTCCTTGTCTTATATTCAAATATAAACAACTATTCTTTATTCTATTAATTTATTTGACATCTAATTTTGGTTCATATCTGATCTAAACATAAAACTTCTCTCCCCTTCTCTGAGTTTAACAACTCCCTCCAATTGCCTGGGGAGGAGTTATCTTCTGGTCTGTTGTCTGATTGGCTGATAAGCGAGGCGAATCCTAGTTTAATCCCATAACATCCCCGCCCAAAAATTAAAATCCAGACGTTTAAATATTCATATTAAATGATACAATTTTTTTTTGTAAATAAATCACTCATTAATTCTGATACATAACCATGGCTCAAATCATTCACAGACTCAGATTCACAAAAATATGATACAATAAGTTTGACAAAATACACAATAATACATATTACAAAAACATGGAGAACAAAGGTATCATTATTTCAAATAGACGACCCAACTTGCATTCAAATGCTTATCATGCACACAAGAATCAACATTAATTTATTGCTGACCATTAACTCAGACAGTATAATGATTTACGGTGTAAACTTATAAGCCAAGCGAATCTTAGTTTAATACCATAACGGTGCTATTGTTTATTAATTTAATGCTTCATTATGGACATGGAAATGTAATGATTATTTTCGTCACTTAGAAAATAGTTTAATCAATGTAGTAAATTCGCCTTTGTACTGCACTCGATACAAATACGTTAGTTAATATTAGAGACATCAAGTCAACAGGGAACGTTGCAACTAATAACTATGTCAACTTGTCGTGATTTGTTTGCACTCTGCTCATCGCTTATTACATTATATTTATATTTTGGGGATCATTTTGTGGATCGTTGGATTTTATTTGTATGATTTCTATGAATCCTTATCAGATCTTTTTTCATACAATTTCATTTGACTCTGATTCAGATATCATGTCGGGGATAGGATTTGTTTAGGTACAGATTGAGGATGGTAGCTTACTTGCTTCTGATCTTAAATAACTAAATATTTTATTGTACATTTTAAAAATAACAGAACAAAACACACACACACACACACACTGAATATAAGTGTACAATTTGTACATTCACGAATTTAAATTGCTTATCTGTTCTATTGAAATAATTTTAAATGATGGATATTAAGTGTTGAATAATTGCAGATTAATTGCATTCACCCCTTTTTAAAGCTTATATCTTTGCATTAGTGTATTTCCTTTAAGTTAGAAAAAAAGTATCAATTAAATTTGGTCCGTAGTGTGTGGTCCGTAATGTCCGTGGTCCGAAGTGTCCATTAACCAATCAATTAAGTTGCCTCAAAAGTAAAACACAGGCTAGTTTCTAACTTTAAAATGATTTGCTGTCATTTTAATTGAAGCGCTATAAAGCATGACGATAAGACATAAGAACAAAAATCTGGATTGGAAGTCGGTGTATGTGTAAGATGTACGATATAAGTGATACGCAAATTGGAAATAGAATTTACAAGACCAATTATAACAAATCGTTATAGGTAGACGAATTATATTGGTTTATGTTTTTTTGTATGAAGTTGTTTTTTTTCATAAAGGATATTGACTGTATATTTTATTCAATCCTCCATTATGGAGAGTACAACATATCAACATGATATGAGTAATACATATAAATTGACCATCATGAGTATTTGACAAATGAATACATTCATGTATAGTTCACAAGCACATGGTAATATCATACCCTACATCAATCTAATATAATAAACCCTAATTGTTAACAAATTCACCATAATCTGCTATGATACAACCACATTGAACTTCAAATAACATTTCAGATATTTATGCCATACAACAACTTATCTAGGAGCAATGCCTGCATGATTGACTTACCTATCAACTATTAATAGATTCAGTCATCACCATTAGCCAATCAAATGGCCAGGATTACCCAAACTAGTAATAGACACTATACTATATAACCACAAACACATAGAATAAACTTGTATCCATGACTAAAATTCGTCTAGAAAAACTTGATATGTGGACAATTAATATTTCGGCCATAGGCCTTTCGAAATAAGATGCAAACCATTGTAACTGTAATGCTAAATAGTGCATGTATTCGTTGAAAATAGGTGTATAGGGATTATATACTAGTATTGGCCAAATATTTAGTTTAGAATGCTAAATTATAAACGGTTTTATTTCAACAGTTATTTTATGTGTTCTTTTTTAATAATCCCAATAAAATGTGCTAAGTTTACACAAACTTTATTAAAATTTAAAATCAATTACGATAACATGTTTGTCACAACATTCACAATGATACATGATTTCGAAATGTTAATGGTGTGTATTGTTTGTCTTTCAGCGAATGGAAACAAGTTAATCACGTAGATGATTGATCCAAGTAGATGATTGATCTAGTTCAACAGGTTGTTTACAAAATGGTGATGACTTTTGTCTTCATGTAAGTAATTCATCTTTGTTTTTATGTTTGATTTATAACCAGTATTATGAGCCTTGATTTTTTCTGTTTAACATATCATTAGAAATTAAAGTGCATTGTAGGCGTTTTTCTCTATTTTATGAGCTTTATCAGACATTTTATTTGTCTGCATTCGAATTTAATGTGTTCAAAGAGAAAAACGAATTGAAATATTTAAAGGACACATTTTGGAGCTCTAACATGCAATGAGCCAGCACGCAATGATACAATAGCAATTAAATTTCATTAACAGACTGTGTACTGAAAGTTTATGCATTGGTATGTGAATTAGAACATTGCAAATATATAGCGAACTGCATTTAGTAGATTTCTTAAATTCACATGCCCACTGCCGATGGTAAAAATTCGAACTTTACTAATCTATTTTTATTGACTATTTTTGCAGAACATACGTATTTTTGTACTTCTTCTCTACTGTAGTCATTTGCTCTAAATGAAAGTTCAATTCTTCGAATCGAAGAGAACTGTTAACGTTGCTTCGATGATGTCACAAATTATCTTACCTTATTCTGATGACTCCTGTTTAGTAATTGGTCGCAAACATGTTAAAAATAGTACATTTTACCAACTTTGTTCAATACTCGATACCAAAACATGTTTTTTTTTAAATTGTTGCTCATAATATTTTTTATTGTTTAAATATCCCCAACAAGGGGGGGGGGGGGGGGGGGTATACTAAAGTCACCTTTTCCGTGCGTGTAATGCGTACGTGCATGCGTCGGCGTGTCTATCCGGTTGAATGACTATGTAGGTCGTGATGTGCCCTACGCAGTTTTGCACCTCCAAAAGGTCAAAGTCACACTTCATGATACATAAACCAAAATAATGAAACTTATAAAAACTTACTTGAAGGGAAAACATACACCTGGGCACAGCTTTACATTTGAGTTAAATCTGTTGTATCTTTTATCATGCAACTGCCATGGTAACTGCCTGATAACACATGACCTGAGAACATTATGTGTTCTCAGGTCAATAGGATGCTATAGTAGCATGAGAACACTTCTTGGCTCCGCCCACTCGACTATTTAAATTAATGCGCGTATGTTTTTGTGTATTCAATTGTTGTTTTGAATATTTTTCACCAAATTTGTAATTGTTAACAAATGATTTCTTTAATGTGAAATTAAATTTTGTGGTCCATGGGAGTTTTTTTTTTATTATTTCGCCCAATTGTAGTGAACTATTTATCTGCGGATGTTGACTGTTTAAAGTGTGATTTGCCGGGTGACCGTTATCATCACACTAGCGAATTAAACGCTAAATTTTAGGTGAAATGACACTAAAACTGTCCGGTGAGAACAATGTTATCAGACTCGGCGATATCGTCCAGGGTGACTCGCTAAAGCTCGCCACCCTGGACGATATCACCTCGCCTGATAACATTGTTCTCACCGGACAGTGACCCGAGTTTCTCTATATACACAGACTTGAGAGTGGCTTTTTACACCCACGTGGGGAATTTTATGATACTCAGAGACATTGTTTGGAAAACTGAATAAAATTTACAAGCACAGAAGCATGTAACTTGTTTATTAACCTTCAACCAGAAAAAAATCAAGAGTTTATGTTTAGACTACAGGTAACGTCATTTACAATAACAAAGATAACGTTTCTTGGGTAAATAGAAAATACATTTATAACAAATATCTGATATAAAGCAATCCAGATTACAAAATCTATGACTTGTAAAACAGATGAATTTAAATGCAAGTATACGCTTTACGCAGACAATATAGAAGAAGAGAAAACGAATACCACAAATATATACGAGGGGTGTCCCAGAATTATGTGGACGTTTGCTACATTTCATTCAGCTTTTAACATAAATTGATGAAAATTGGCAGAAATAAAGTCATATCTAATAACTTTCGTTTGCTAGTAAAACTATTATAATAAATGAAATATAAACATACGTAATGGGTCGCTATAGTAACCAATCATCGCTAGGGCGGGGCAGGTAAAACTTTTGTTATGTATTGTATTCATTTGATGTCCATATCTTCAAACAAAACCATCTGATAATGGCGTGATGTTATACATGTGACAATGGACGTCATGTCTGCAAACTGACCAAATATTGACGTCATATCCTTCAAAATCATTGTTCTGTGATACAAATCATCTGAATGGTCGTCAAAGAAATTTGTAAAAAATGACGTCAATTTATTATTTGAAACATCGCACAATTATAAAATATTGTGTCAATCTCGGTAAAACACCAACGCAGACCAGAGATATGTTACAAGAAGAAGAAGTAAAACCAGTCTTGTGCAGATCACTGATATTAAAGTGGCATAAACGATTTAAAGACGGAAGACAGGACATCAAAGACGAAAAGGGTCATGTACTGAAGGCGACACTAGCTATCGCGTCAGTGCAAAAATTCAAGGACGCTGTAGATCAAGATCGCAGATTCACAGTGGTTATTAGTGGCATCACAGGCATTTGTTTCCCACCTTGACAAGAACTGGTATAGGGAGACATTAAATCAGTGGATAGTCAGACATGAGAAATGTTTTATGTGGTGACTATATTGAGAAATATGAAACAATTATGTTAAGATATTCACTACTGACGTCGTAACGTCACGCTGACCTGCCCCGCCTACAGTGCACTTGAGTACTTTGGACGACCGTCATGTCTACACCAATTTGTGTAAACAACTGAAATTGTGCTTACTTTTTAAGTAAACATGTGTCAAGATGCCAGTGAAGTTTTGTGCCATTATCTCTGACCGTTTTCAAGTTAGATCAAAAGTCCACGTAATTCTGGGACACCCCTCGTAAATGTAGAAGGATAAGAACGCTGATGATAATTGAGGGATACAAATAGCAGACGATATGGTTGCTGGAAGCAAACGAATAAAGACAAAATGTATTCTAAAAAACGTATGTCCCTTAATACACACTGGAGATTAATTTCCTGTTATTGATATCTGGCGAGGGTTTACCACTGTGAGTAACTGACCTTGACGACGAATATTTTCTGATCTTTTTATCCTTTGTTACTAATCTGGTTGCGGACGGACAAGTGCAGAGCAATATTACCCCGCGTCTCCGACATGTAGTGTTGTCAATTATGAAATAATTATACGAAACAAAACTATCGAAATATCATTTATTCATTTGATTTTAACAAACACTGATAGCTCATATTTTATCATACCAAAAATGATAATACGTTTTTTTTGTTTTTTTATCAAAATATTTTTTAAAATGTTATTTCTCAAAATTTTCTTAATCAACGATTATAGCAATATTCCTTATCAACCGGACTCCATAAACTGCATATCGTCTGCAGTATTAGTATCCCTCTAGGTAATCTTAGTTTTCCGATATCCCTTTTTTTCTTAGCTATCTGCTCCTCCATATTGCTCTTGTGTTTAAACCCAAATATGTCGTCAAAATAAGAAGACGTACGAATGAAAACTCGACCTTCTTTACACGTTGATGCTGACAAATATTAAAGTCTAGTAACTTGTGTGAAGAGATACGGCACACTATTAAGGAAGTTTGATAAAACATGCATGTATTCATCTTTATGAAACAATAAATGTGCAGTATGACAAGATTTCTCCCATGAATGCAATACTGAAGGCAGGCTCAACTTTTCGCGCCAATTCTTTTCAACACCCAGAATGTAATTATACTCGCATAAATGATCATCCTCACTTGTTAACACCAGCGTTGGAACTGGTAGAGGTTTATCCTTGAATACTTTTATACTCCCCATATAATAATTAAGCGTCCATGGATAAGTCAGCAGCAGATACGAACATAAGGCTGAAAATGTTACAGTTTGAACAATCTTGTTGCCAGACGTACCTTGTGAAATACCTGAAGCAATTGTTCGATGGTGACCTATCGTGATACTATCATAAACGATTGCTTTGATATTTTCTTGGACTGTGCTGTAGAATTCTGGCTGTGCATACATTTCTCTTATACAAACATTAAAGTTAAAGGCTCCCATCGAGAAAGCATGGATGACAATCCTATTATAGGTGGAACCCAACAATTTCAAAAATGATAACACATTATTAGCGAGCTTCCTAGATTTTGTTGGCCGAACAAATTTCTTGAGATAACTGGGCACATACATGACATCAAATCCAAAAGAGTAATATAGGTCGCAGTATTTCTTCATTACTCGTTCAGTGGCACCATAGAAGAAAAATACAACGGCGAGGGTATCAGACTTCTTTTCAGCGCCATCATGTACTTTCTCTATTCTGAATGTTTTCATCTTGGTCGGCCTATGTCGGCTTTTTTGTAACTTCTTTTTCCTTCTGAGCTGACCTGTGCCGAATATGATATATGATTAGGGTATGGCTAAATGGAAATAACAAGAAAAACAGACTGTGTGACGCTTTTAATGAGTCATGATTTGTTGAATTTTGTTAATCAGATTCGGATAAATCAGTCTTAACTGGCCTGCTTAGGCGAAAATTTCACCGAATGTGTACCGATTTAAGCTCTTTAACTGCGAACGGTTTGTGATCGGACCTTTTTTAATCGTCGACATTTGTCGACGTGCGCATGCACAAAAATATTTCGACAAAAGCAGCGAACATGAATTTCAGAATGCGTTCGGTTCAGGTTCGTAGAGGAATCGGTTGATGGACCTTCGATCCTTTCGTATCAGTGTCGATAATAACGATTTACTCGGTTGTGGTGCTGACTTCAAGCTTCTACGAGTAGAAATAGGTGATATAAACTTTGCATCTGATGCCCGATTGCTAAAAAAATTAAACTAAAGGATTGCAGAAATGGTGGTACCATTGCCGGAGCGGTGGTTTTGGAGTCCTTGAATGGTGAAGGCGCTCTCTCCCAACTGACATGCTTACTTATAGGTCTTCACAATTGGAATTTCCCCTCTTCCTTGTCTTATCGTGGCAATAAATGTATAGTTCTGCTGTAATTATGTAGTCCTAGAAAAAAATCGTAGCGAATTGTTACCAAAAATCCATAAGGAAGTTTTCAGTGTTTGTAGACTTTTTATTTGGTAAACGGCTAAAATAAGATCAGATAGGGAAAGTATGTTTCACTTTTGGTCAAATGTCAAGTATCAAGTCTAAGGAAAACTACAGAATAGGTATTTTCTGTACATAGCTTCATATCTCGGGCATTTAGTTCTTGAAGGTTTTTGCTGAAGTCTTTGTCATAAAAAAGTTATAGCCTTTAAATCGTTCCAAGGTAGCTGATCTACGGACACTACCAGCTAAATAATAACATTGTAGTATTA
This sequence comes from Lutraria lutraria, assembly GCA_964023205.1. Taxonomy (NCBI): domain Eukaryota; kingdom Metazoa; phylum Mollusca; class Bivalvia; order Venerida; family Mactridae; genus Lutraria; species Lutraria lutraria. The sequence continues at coordinate 4,343,549 of OZ026846.1, read as the reverse complement.
CTTATAGTATTGGTGTAGAACAATGTTTATGCAAAACAGAGTGTTGCACAAGCATTGTGCACGTGGATATCACTTAATAATATTTTTTACAGAATTGATTTCTTTGATTCTAGGGCAAAAGAACATGGCTATGTAAATGCTTACATTTATCAAATATTCGACATTCTATTTCTCATGGAATAGAACTTTCAGAAACAAATGAACCTCTTATATGTATCAAATAATGTCCAATGTAAACAATAAAGTAGCTTAAAAGTATATGTGTCTTCAAATTATGTAAAGAAGCAAGTTAAGTCTTACGTGTACAATAGTTTCTACGGACACGAAGGTCCTTAAGGATATGAACAAAATTACTATGACTTTAAATCTTATAGATTTGCCTCATAAATATGATGAAAAAGTCCGTTTTATGTTAATTTACAATATTTATGCTAATCTAGGCCTAAAATAGCTACATAAATATGTTTTGATACAGATGACCAGTTCTGTTGGATGAACACTATATTTGAAACCACAAATTATAATATTCAAAATACTATAAAAACTGTAGCAACATTCAAATGAAGAGTGTTTATTAACAGCGCTCTTAAGAGCGCCGTCAGTATTGGATAGGTTTCAAGAAAGTACCATGGGGTTGCGTAATCGATTTGGGAGAAGCTGGTATTATTTAAGAAGTATTTACTTTCTTTTCATCTTTTCTCAAACAACTTGATTTGACCTGAATGTTTCTATTAAGTGATAAACAAATGTCAGAATATTTAGAACGTATGTTTTTTTACCGTTACTAGTTACTACAAAGCTTTGGAATGTTTATTGTATATTTAACAGATTGTCCCCAAACGGTTAGGCTACGCTTTTTTATTGGTTCGTTTCTAAACCTTATGACCCCAAATCCACCAAAGTCCCGAAAACTGTTTTACCTAAAATCAGTTTTTATACAAACAATGGTTAAAATTAAAAATCAACGACATTTGTTTGTTCTGTACTTCATACAAGCTTGTATATTGGAGAAACTGTTGTTACAATGACCAAATCATGCAAATATGCATGGCCTTGTAAACCATGCAGCATTTGATAAACAAGGCATTTGCGCAATTGCGATAAAAAATGCTGATGGTTTAAATCGTTATTGATTGTTGTTTTGTGCAGTTTTTATTTAATTTTGTCGAGTTATTAATAAGTTACTTTCTAGCCTCATAATAGTAGAGATTTTCGATGTTTTATCTCCATCTCGTTTTATCTCCGTGTCGAGATGAACTCGGTCCTGAATATAATAGTAATGAACCGGTATATTCGACATACAACAACATAAGGTAAGACATGTTTTAACAATATTGTTCATTTTGAATACAAACGTTTTCAATCGAAAACCATGTCATTGTATTGATTAAAGGTATTTTTCCACGATAATCAGGCGGATTCTCATAACCTGATTTATCATTGAAGTGAAAAGGAATTCGGATAGAACGGTCGTAACTGCAATTTCGGATAAATTTTCATATCAAACGTCCAATTCACGATTTCTTCGACTCGAAAACGATACTGTATGTGAATATTTTCATCGGAATGTCTATCTGTCATTCAAAAGTGTATATGTATGTAAACAAATATAACATAATTTACATTTCAGGAAGACCATTCCTGGAAAGACACAAGAAGGAATGGCCTGTTTCCTGATTATAATTGGTAAAACCAGTCCAGATAATTCCTTTAGTAGCCATTGAATTAAAATACCAAAAAAAAAGAGAAATGTTCAAGAAAAGTATCTCCAGGAACCATACCACAACAGCCAAAAGGTCAAAGCCAGCCATGCTGGATTTGCTGGTGTGTAAAAGTATAGTAATATTACAGAAAAAAATATTTTGACGATCAGTGACCTGTTCGACTACCGTAGCTCATTCGATAGAGCCACAAGCTTATGTACCGATCTTTAGTAGTTCAAGCACTAACACGGCCGACGCTGACAATTTTTGTCACCCAACTCTGTTTCATTATAGTGTTATTTGCAGGTTACTAGCAATCTAAACAAGGAGTTGGTGTGTACTGGCTAAATCTTTTAGGGAATGTCATATTTTAATTTCTTTGTTAGTTGTCAATTCTACAGTTGGTAAACTTGACATGTTCTAATGTTTATGACTCACCAAGTGAGGTAGAGTCAATTCTTTTCTTAAAGAGACAATGCTAATATGTTTGTTTTTCTGTTATTTCAGTGTCCTCTGGTGTCAGTGAACTTGCCAGTAAAATAATGACATCACCATTAAGGGAAAGATTCTAAACTGTTGTATGGAATAGAACCATGAGAATGTTGCGATAAAGGCAATGTGCTTAGCAAGTCAGATTTCAGCAGTTCGTGTAATTTCAAATGGTGTGACATACTTAAAAACCTGTTTTTTAAAGGAACTATACATTCTTACTGAAGATCTATTTGTCGTTGTTTTACCTACAGAAAAATAAGAAACACTGAAGCTATAAAGTTTTACCAGTTCTTTGTGGCAACTACTGGTGTCTGTTTAAGTTTCAAAATTTGGCGAATGTCTGTTTAAAATAAGCCCATGTACCCTAAGCTGTTGAAGCTGAAAACAGTAACTTGTTATAAACAGTAATATTGTATGATAAATATTGCTTTGCATGTATTACATATAATGGCATGGTGTTGTTAATTCCAGTTCTGTTTCTTTTTGTCAAAGCACATGCCTTTTATTTTTAAATTGTATTGAGTTTATTTCTGTCCACTGTTATCTATAAGATATGTCTGAAATCTCTGACCTTTTTAAATAAATCTACTTTTGAACATGAGCGGTTTTTAAAATGGGATTTTGAATAACAAGGTATTGATAATTTATTTTTAACGAAATTACTGACATTGACATGTTAGAACAGGTAATTTAATGTGAATTTAAAGCCCCATTAGCTTTTTGGATGTTAAAATTGAAGTAGATTTTATTTTACCTAGAAAGGTGTAGTACAATATATTTAGAAATGTAGCACAGTATTTTTTTCAATGACATTGCAAAAAACAGGAACACGCACCGACAACATTTTTATGAGATGTGGCTAAAGATCGCAAAATTTAAGGAACATAAATCTAAAATATTTAAAGTTACAAAATGTGGGAGAACAAATGTGGTCTTTTTAAGTACTTTAAAGAAGGAGAAAGCTATGGTTTTAACGGGAAGAAATTTTATGTAAAACAAAATATGTCATGCGATAGAAAATGTGATCTACACAATCACATGCAATAGTTGTTACAAATATTACATACTATTAGGTCAAACTGGAGATAAATTAAGAATGCGGAAAACTGTTCACGCCCAACAAGTAAGGAACCCTTCAACAAGACAAATACCATTAAGTAAACATTAAGACATCTGTTGCAAAAACGAACCATAAGTTTCCATGTTCCCATTCTATAAATGTTTTTCTAAAATTTAGTCAGTTAGGTTAGTCAAAGAAAAACATTTTATTAAAATATCAAAGCCCGAATTAAATGCTACTTAGCGCTACTTCCCCCATCAAGAACTCTTCAAGTGAAGTCTAAAAAATATTATAACGTCGTAACTAATAACAACGCTATTGTTATTTTAAATGCACCGAAGAGCCGCAAGGCGAAACATGTTTGCAAAATTAAAGGATAAAAACATCAATCAGAGGCATTCCGACTTAAATTTTACATTTAATTGTCGTCGCCACTTTTCGACTATATATATATATTTACATAATAAATTTCCTATTGGGTTATTTGATGTATACTTCAAGTTTCTGTACGTTTTGAAAATTCCTGATCATCAATAAAAATGTGTGAACATTACACCGAATGATATCAAAAGCAGTAGATGCTGTGCAGTAATTTGTCAGTAAATAATTATATAAATGCGCATTGCTCTCATGGGCATCATTTAATGTAATGTTATAATTTATAAGTGCTAAATTATGTTTTGATTATCTTGCTTTATAATATGCTAATATAATATAAAGAGTTCACTTAATATTACCCAAATGTGGTTATGTGATATGAGTATTTCATGAATACATGTTTTATACATTTTTAAAAGCGATATCAGTATGATACAGAACAATTGTTTCTGTATGTCCATGTTTTAATGTGTTTTTTTTGTTAGCTCGACTCGCAAGGTTTTAGTTATTGAAAAAAATGAAAAGTTACTTATATATTAATTAACATATAGTATATTCTTTGTAAAATAATATTTTGTGTTATTTTGTCTACATTAATACTATTTATATTACATACATCTTATGCCCTCTTTTGGCGCTTTTATAGTCGACATAACAGGACCTAAAGGTAGTTATATGTCACAAATATTTCATACATTTCATGTTAAATCATTAAATGTATCAAAATGATACAGAATAGTTGTTTTCATACATCTTTGATATTACAACTATTGAGTGTTTTTTCCACTGTCTTTGAATGATCTTGTTATAATTGATTTATATGGTTTTGTTTGAGTATAGATAAATTTCTTTCTAAGTTTGTTTAACTCATAAATTACTTTTACTGAAATGATGTGATTTTATGGTATGATTAAATTGTTCAGTTTATGCAGTTGCAAAATAAAACTTTTGTCACATTCTGATAATAATAGCATGAGTTTTTCTCTCATTCTGTATGATCTTAATGCATATATACAGAACTATGTTCACCTCTTTCTTTCACACTTTTTCACACAAAAATGATGACATTGAAATTACATGACACGAAATACAGTGATCTACGGACAGACTTAAGCCGCTTAAATAACAATACTGCTGAAAGCCAAACGAAAAAGCAGTGCATTTCTTATTCAGTGCCACTCGTTATGTTGATTAACATTCTGGTACAAACATTCCCGAAAAAGTAAAATGGATAAGCTTTACTACAAAATTAACTTCACTTTATCACAGTTTGCAATCAATGCTCCAGATAAAAAAACCCATCTACTTCTAAGACTGATGCGAACGCCTTCACCATCCGAGGCTCCAGATCCACCTCTTATTTCATCATTGCAGCACTCCTTCAGTGTTTAACGCCATTGAATATTGTTGCATCAGATACAATGCCCATATCACCAATTTCTACTCATAGACGCCTGAAGTCAGCATCAACTAGGGCCAGTTGCACCACCGAGTAAATCCTTTGTAGTTGACAACGGCTTGCTATACATGTTTGTCATGAAGTGTCCTACAAGTATATCATTGAACAAGAAATCGTCGCGATTTAATATCGACACTAATACCAAAGGACCAACGATCAAACGTACGCCTATCGATCCCTCTGCGAATCTTAAACGAACGAATACCGAAATTCAAGATCGCATTATTAGTACAACATGTTTGTGCATGCTCAATTGTATTTAGGGGATAGCGAACATCGACGAATGTTGACGAATGACCTAGCACACAAACCGTTCACGGAACGAACCTTTCATGAATACGCCGAACTTAAATCGGTACACGTTCGGTGAATTTTTCGGCTAGGTTTTACAGATCAGTTACCGATTTTAATAGACTAATTTTATGCTATGATATACTTGACTGTATCCATTGCAATACTTGTACTTAAAGTTCATGTTGTAGTATTAAAGAAAACATACCGCGTCTGTATTGCAATATTCTGGTCAGTCTATCTTTACGTCCTTTCCTGTACAAGTGTTAATAAAAAATAATTGTTTTCAATGCATCACAAAAAGAAATCATTAAAAAATATCTACTCCTTCGGTAAGTTGTCGATAATAACATCATATCACCACGCTTTGATTCTGTCGTAGTATGCTACAAAATATTTTACTCACCAATCTCCGTATTATCTGGAATCGATGGGATTTAAAATATCAATGAGTGCTGCAATCACCTGAAAGTTTAAATCCGACGTGATCTCCAATTACTTTAAAGTGATATTGTCTTGATTATTTGCAAGACTGAGTTTAAATTAATGCGTTTTTTTTTCTTAGAAACATGATTTGTCATTAAACCGACTTAGCTAGATTGAACATCTGCTTAGCTGGCTGTGACGAGACTTTAAAATAATTAACATTCGCCTCATAAGTAGTGCAGACAATTTTCTTGACAACAATATCATTTCTTCCAAAAAAAAATGCCATATTACGAATATGAAGTTAAGAAAGTATTATCAAAGGCGACGATCATTTGCAATTTATCATCATTAATGAGCATCAAGTCTCTATATATTCCTTCAGTAATTCTAATTGCAAATAAAATAAATGCATGCACTTTACTGAATTGATTCTGAAACTAAGTACAAGTATTGTAAATTTAAATAAAGGCATATTCTATACGTTAAATTCAATTGAAAAATAGGCAAAGAATAGGAAAACAATGTTCAACGGATCTATTGTCTTAAATCTGGTGTACTAAAAATACTAGTACGATACGCCGAAAGCACATGTGTTTTCTACACAAACTTTTTTCAGGTATTTGGTTATGAGAATGTTTTGAAATTAAATTTAACAATCAATTAACAATTTAATAAACCACTGTTTTATTTCTAATCCACCAGCAGTCGGTATGTTATGGACAATTATTTTCATTGAAGGTAATTATGGGTTAAGTTATGGTGTTATTGCAATTTTTACCATCACAGGTCCGTTACTTCTGCCTGTGATGTGGAAGAGTTGCCGGTTCACTGTGTAAGGATATAGGTTAGTACTTGTTAGAATAACGTCCAGGAAAACTTGTAAGGTGATTCGGCCTCCGTATGTAACTGGAAAATTATTGAAAAAGGACGTTAAACTCAAATAAACATATTAATAAAATGACCACCGTCGGGGCGCGTTAATATTAAATCTGGGATGGTCTCCGAAAAAAAGTGGTCGTTATGATCGTTATATTGAGATATTCGCTAAGTTAGGGTTAACACTGTTGTTGCAATATGGTTGCATTGTTAAGGAATATCTGATGTATGCTTAAGTTGTTTGTTTGACAAAAATTATGATTATTGTCTGGCGTTTTTTGTTCTGAACTGTTCATGTTATGTGTTTATTGAATGTATGTGTATTGTATCGCCAGATTTTTTACTAAATTAAATAAGAAAAAATACAAATCTCTATCCATACGAACATAAGACGAATGATTTGTCACGAGACACTCTTCATGGTGTGTCAACAAAATAGCATTTAAAACATAAATGATTTATCTTTTTTGATGATCGAGGTGACAAATGTCTATGTCTCATTTCGTCAATATTTTATCCAGATGTTAATCCATTACTTGTACTCAAGTACTTGAAGTGATGATCTCTACATTTACATAAAATGTATAAAGATGATAAAACTCATTAAGAAGAAGACAAATTTCTAATTTGCTATAATCATAAGCACGTGGACGTTAGCGTGACTAGTGTTGATATTACTTAGTATTGACTTGTTGTCATCAAGCAAATTAGTAAGTAAGTAAATTAGTCAAACGTGTTAATTGTTTCTCTTTGTGAGTTATGTTGTTCATGTCACATACATTATAATAGTACATTTGTAAATGTAAATAACGTAGAAAACATGTCAGAAGGCACAATGTAATTTTGTACTAATACTGTTCCATAGAAAGCATTCTTGTATTACAAAATGTTACATTTTGAGTTTGAATATATACCCAATAGGGAAGGTACATGACATTTTTTTCAAACGAAGAAACAGATACACAACTAACAACATCGTCTGTAATAGTGTTTATTGTATACTTTTGAGTATAATGAATTTGATACTTTTCTGTAATAAAAAATCATGTGAGAATCAGCTCCATTTTTATGCTGGGCGCGTAATAAAATTCACTTTTAAATAATTTGCCAGTGTTAGCGTTTAGGATGAAGCTATGTCCGTCCACAACAATTTGATCCAAACAAAATCTCTTCATAAACCACTAGGTTTCAATAAAAGTTCACAGCGGTGTCCCCCTTATCAAGCACTATTCCTACCTAGAAGTCACTTGATTGTACATAGGAAAATCTTAAAATAAACCGAATGTCTTAAGTGTGCAAGACCGCAGTGTTAGTCAGGTGAGCGTCATATGGTCACCACGGCTCTCTTGTTTGCTGTGTGGTTGTATTACAAATGAAAGATGGCACTAATTAAATCAGGATTACAGTCAGTTCTGCCAGTACAATAATACAACATGCAGAAAAAAGTAACGATGAAAAAAATGATGATTGAATTATGTAATCCTACTTCCGTCACCTTTGTTGTGGTAGTAAAATATACCATTGTTATGTGCTGTATCTTATGTATTTAATTTTGTTCGATTAAATTGGTTACTTAATGATACATAAGGCCCTAAGAGTTAAGATACGTTACCGGTTCAGTTGAAAGTTCCTGAATAAATAGTCAGTGCCAAATTTCTGCTTATGTTAGCATCGAGGTGTCGATGCAATCAACTTGTTGCAGATGATCTGATTGATCAGAGGAAAAATAACAACCAATCAGTTACAATGATGAGTCCTAATATTGCAAAATCTCATTAGACAGTCTGAAAATAGAACTACTTATACAAATTGTTACGTGACCGTACTAGTCACATGACTTAGTAAAACAAGATGGTGGAGAAAGTATAAGCACATAGTGGACAATAAAAACACATCGGTATTACATATGATAAATACAGTAAACTATTAAAAACTGACACAAGCTACAGAAATGTCAAATGTTTACTATGTATGTGCAAGAATGATAATCAAGGAATAATTACTATACAAAATAATAGATGCAACTTTATCATAACTTAAGGTTTTCGAAGTCTAATACGAAGTGTTAAGGGTCGTATTTTATTTATTGTCATTATTTTGTATATCTATTAAGACATTTACAGGTGAATTTTTAAAACAACTTTTACCGTCAGTTAAGAGAGTTACAACCAGTTTTGTTCCTCTACCCATAACGTAAAATAGTACCTCAAAATCAAATGAAGTCACCTTTATGAAAATTGTCCCATCTCTCTAACAGATGATACAATAAATGCAAGAAAGTGTATAAGGCTAAGGGTAACCAATGTTTAGGCAATTCAAATGGTTTATACGATGTTTGGAATTACTTTGTTGCAGAAAAAAGTGAAAAATGTAACCCAGTACGTTTAAGATTTAGTCAAGATTTTAGCCTTTTATCAAAAAGTAACAAATTGATAAATATCATTAAAAAAAACTAAAGCAGGACAACTGCTGAAAATTTTCAAAATTAACTACCATGTGTATATAATGTCTACACCAAATTTTAAAATGTTTCACCGTCAGGTTTTGAAAAAATTGTGTCAGAAATCCATAGATACTTGATTTTCGTTAATTAACCATGTATAAATTCCAATAAACTAGACAAAACATTTGGAATAAATATTTTCTTCCATATTACTGTATAAATTTATGTTTTTAATACGAAACATTATCTAAACACTTAAAAGAAAAACGAGAAAAAAGTATGGTTCCAGTGGGGTTTGAACCCATGACCCTCAGGAATATGTCAATATGTCAGTAAAATTCATGAAAATAGTACTCTTTAACCCTTTACCTCATAATCCCGCCAAATCACGCCTCTACCTCATCTGCATAGTCCCGCCAAATCACGCCTTTGATTTTTTATCCCTTATAAAGTGTTTTTCCAACATAAAATTAAGTTTTTATGTTAATCATTATATACTTCAATCTTTCATAAAAACAAATATTTAAAATATGCTTATACATTTAATGCTTTATATAAACAACATGCTTTATATTAAAAAATGCTTTATTTACTGTGTAAACATTACACCATCACTGTTTCTGGCTAATTTACTGAAGGTCAAGTCAAATCTAAATTATGCATTTATATTTTTTTGGTAAAAAACAACACAATTCAATCCCAAAGTTTGGCAGGCCTTTGAAGTTAACATCCTGAGGCTATTTTGTGTGAAAATATATTATGTTTACAACATTAATTGTTAATTAGTGTAATTATCAAGGGGATTAAGTTCAAGAACGGTATGGGTCCTTAGATATCATCAAACACATGTGTCATCAAAAGTTTTATGGTCATGCATTGTTTATTGCAGCTGACAAGTGTGACACTTTTCAATACTAATATATATATAATCATTTAAGATTTGTTAATGATAAATCAATTATCCATTAATTTAGAATAAAACAATATGTTTATAAAAGGAATTGACAAATAACACACGAAGTTTACATGAAAAACGAAATGAAACAAGAAATTATGTTAATCCGTACCCTCTGTAATAAGTTTAATATTTGCCTTACAATAATACTATTTTTATCATAAGAAATATAATTCAAACTGCCAAATATTTTACTGAAAACAAATTTTATAAGATCATTAATAAGTGCTATTATTATACATAATACAAATAATACATAATATGTTAATTATGTGATGGACTGTTTGTAAACATCCAACTTAACAACCGCTAAATACTTTTTCGAGGTTTAATGTTCAAGGGTAATTTATTTTGGTGTGATGTTCTGTTTCTATGTGTTATTTACTGATGTGAGGTTTGTCTATTGTAGTTTGAGCTGTATTTTTTGTTTTTTTGTGAGTATGATTGATAGCGTCTGTGGTAGATCTTGTGTTCAGATCTTATGAGATACATTTTTTGTTTCAATACATTTTATGCTTGAAGTATATTGATCGATGAAATATTAATGTAGCTAGTGACCGCTTGAATATACGACTATCTAACGAATTACAAAAAAGTAAAACTATTCCGACTGCTTTAATATTTATTTATTTTATACATAAATAAGTGTATATGTTGAAGAATGTTCTTTCATGGTCTGTGAAAAAAGCAGAAGAAAAACACTGCGTTTACACAATAAGAAGTGTTCCATACGTTGATTCCTGATTACTTGAATCACTGTTCACAATCTACTGATTTGTATAACAAAACCATGTACACTGTTTAAACATTCTGATAAGGCATGTATATAGGTACAAGTAATGCGCACTATGTTTTGATTGTACCCACGAATGCAACACTGATGGTATATTGTCCTTGTCACGCCAAGTTTCCACTATATCATAATACTCTCATATCGACACAACTGATCATTCTCACTTGTGAAGACCAGTGTGGGAACTTATTTGATGATTTTGCCTAAAAAGGTATTTGCTCTCATTATAAAACTTGAGAGTCCATGGATATGTCAGCAGAAAGTATAAGCATATTGCTGATAGTAGCACCTTGTGCAACTCCCGAAGCAAGGATATGAAAGTCGCCTATGGTGATACTATCGTAAACGATTGCTTTGATATTCTCTTGGACAGTGCCGTATAATTCTTGTTTTGTATACATTTCTCTTATACAAACTTGCATTAAATTTTATAAAGTCCTATCGAGAAAGAGTGAATGACAATCCTATTGTAGGACTAATTCATCGACTTCAAAAATGATAACACATTGTTAGCGATTTTGTTGGCCGAGCGAAATTTTTGATGTGACTGGGAACATACATGACATCAAAACCAAAAGATTTATTTTTTGAATAATTCTTATAGTATAACCCAGTCCGAAAACCCAATTTGACATTGATTTTAAGCCGTATTTTGCAAAAATAAATACGTTGAACGTCTTAAATCTACGCCTGAACAATGAGTACAACCAACTACATTTTTAAGGTGTAAAATTGTTTGTTTCTAGTTACATACTCGTAAAAATAGGGCAGATAGGTCGGGACTTTTTTGGCGTTTGAAAGCGCATGGAACGGTAAAAATAGTACTAGTATTGCAATTGATGTGCCGTGCCTCGAGCTTAATTAAAAGTCTAGGGATGCGGGAGAAAATAGTGTTGGTAGGGTAACAAGAAACAAACAACTATTTTCACGCCTAAACGCGCATGTACACATAATTATTATAAGTAATGGAAGATAATGTGCATACTAGTTCCGACGATTGCATTCGTGGAACTACATAATTTTTATGTGTTTTCTTTTGAAACGCCTTTTCACAGTTCATATCATCATGATACAAAGTACTCACGCTCAATCGGTCATACTAAAGGACATGACCTTTTATCCGCCAACATTTATTACTTTTTAGCTCAAATGTCACAAAGTGACAGGGTGAGCTTTTGTGATCAGTCTTCGTCCGGAGTCCGGCGTCGTGCGTCGTCAAAATTACGTTGTGAACACACTAGGGGCCACAGTTTTAGCTAAATTTTCGCAAAACTAGGTTAGAATGTTAATATCGACAAAATCTCGGACGAGTTCGATAATGGGCTATTTGGGGTAAAAAACTAGGTCACTATGGCTAATTGCTGGATAACCTTGTAAATACTCTAGAAGTCACTGTTTTGATTGGATCATCATGAAACCTTGTCAGAATGTTTTATCTTTATATTATCTTCGACGAGTTCGAAAATGGGTAATCTGGGATGAAAAACTAGGTCACTAGGTCAAATCTTATGAAAAACAATGTTAACCCTGTAGATTTCACAATTATGATCGGATCTTCACCAAACTTTGTCAAATTGTGTATTTTAATGATATAAAGGTCAAATACAAATATGGGCCATCTGGGGTCAATAACTAGGTCAAATTTTAGGAAAACATTTTTAACATTGTAGATGTCACAATTTTTAATGGATCTTCACTAAGCCTTGTCAGAATGTTTGCCTTCATGATATGTGGGTCAATCTCGAATAGGGATCAGCTGGGGTCAAAAACAAGGTCACCAGGTCAAATCCTAGGTAAAAACTTTGTTAACGCTCTAGATGTCACGGTTTTAATTGGATATTCTCCAAACCATGTCAGATTGTTTGACTTAATGAAATTAAGGACAAATTTAGATATGGGTCACAAGGACAAAAACTAGGTTACGAGGTCAAATCTTAGGAAAGTCTTATTAACACTGTAGATGTCAAATTTTGATTGGATCTTCACCAAACCTTGTCACAATGATGTCTTATTTATATGTAGAACGCCTTCTAACATGGGTCATATGGGGTCAAAAACTGGGTCACAGGTTCAAAACAATGTTTTAATGAGTAAACAATGATTGCAAAGTGAGCGATATAAGGCCATCTTGACCCTCTTGTTACGTATATATATAGGGGGTTCTTTCCTTTTATTGTTGACTTGACGTAGGAATTTAATGAGACATGACATTTGAATGTTTAATTCTTTTGTCATGCAATTTTACTGAAATAAATATATCTAATCTTGTAGGAAAAATAAAACGCTCAGTTGCAAAATAAATCACCCGCTGATCTCTTTGTAAATGTATAAATAACTAAACCGTTTGTTTATATCTATATTATGGCAATATACATTTAAAACATTCATGAACAAAAACACGATCAATTCCAATCAGTGATGTGTTATTTCAACACTAATCTATCTTAACATGAGGTTTTGGAAATAAGGGAACTTAATAACCTTCGAGAAGAACCTGAAATGTTACTGCAAACGGCTAATAAAATACAGGAAACAAAAAAAATGTTATTATTGTAATTAATGCGTTATAAGTGATAGGAAATGTAAGTACGACTAAAATCTACCTTTGTTACATGGGTATCGGGTATAGGATTTGTATAGGTTGCAATACCAAACCAAATGAGTTATGAATGATGTTAATATCAAACAAATGAAAATATATCAAGAAAAGAAATGTGCCTAATATCAAGGACTTATATGTATGTATATAAGTCCTTGTTAATATTTAGAATCGAAATCAAGAAGTTTGAAAATTTCGAATCTAAATATTAACAAGGACTAACAGATCGATTTTTAAATATTCGTAGATAATCTATTATAAGCAAGCAATGAAACGCTGAATCAGTTGAAACTGATGATTAAGATAAAAAGAATCTCAGTTTCAACTGATTCAGCGTTTCATTGATTGCTTATAATAGATTATCTACGAATATTTAAAAATCGATCTGTTTGAATATTTAATAGGTAATGTACCAGATCGGATTTGAGTAAGAACAAATAAAGATAGCGTATGTTTTTGCACATTCATTTTGATATACAGTTTACATTTAAAAATATTTCTTCTTCTTTATAACATGTTGAATAATAGATAATTGATTTGTACATGTTATACTATATCCGTTTTTAGATAACTCGAAGATCAGACAACATCGAATTGCTCGCACGTTTTAAAAAACTAAAATCAATCACCTTTTCTTATATCTCTTGCGCAAAACACTTTCAATATACACATGATACACAATAATTCATACAAAACTCTATAGAAATAGAGTTACAAGTTCGCGCTAGCGCATTAAGCTATATTTTTATGTACAAAGCTGATGTAATGCTATTACATAACCGATTTTTACTCTTCAATGTCACCAATGAACCACACTGTAGAATCAGGTTTGGTCAGTTCAATTGTTTCTTCGGAATTTTCTCCTCCGATCGTTGTATAAGTAATTGTATATATGTCAAGCTGGAGCGGATCTACTATTTCCTTATTGATCTTTAGTGGTTTCCCATCTAATTCATTGATAGTAATATCCACTCCTCGTTCGAGGAGTCGGTCTGGTATATCTCTGGACTTTTCTTGCAACTTCACCACCTGTAATAAGGAAAACAATGATCTACTACTAAAAACATTTTTGTCGTTCTAGCTGCTTATTGATAAGAATACATCGATTATTTTAAAACTCGGTGATATTACTTGAAACCTTCATTTGCACTTGAAAAGTTAAACGAAAATACATGAAAAGATACATTCTAAACGTAATGATATGAACTTGGTATCAATAGTTACCTGGAAGAAATCAGGATTTCTAGTAAGGTTGTGTGATAAATAAGCTTTATCTTTCTCTCCGTACATAAAGTAGCTCGAGTTTGGAGGATAATGCTTCAACGTCATATCGAAGTGTTTATGTCGTACAATGTCCAGGACTTTAACCCTAGTAGTTAAGAATGGTTTATTCTCATTAGACGGAACTCCTAAATAGAAATCAACTAATTGGTGTTCTTCCATTGAAGTCTCGAGGAAATCCTCTAGGCAAGCTGCCTTCTTGTTTGTGAAAGTGATTGGCAGCCGCACATCTTTCAGTAGCATTCTTTGCTCATCATGTTGTTGTTGAATTTGCTTTATATCTTCAACTTCTGTGACATTAAATTTAGCAATTGCTTGATACTGATGTGCCGGATTGTCAAACATTGGTATGTGATCTCCAAAAACAGTTCCATCTTCAGACATCTTATCGGAACAAACGAATCTATGTTTAGCTGGTTCATCAGTCATCTAAATATTAAAGGTTTATTGAGACAATTTAATCGGTTTTAATCCGGATTGGACATAATAAATAGTGCACTTCAAGTTCATACTTATAGCATTGATAGCATTTAAGTCCGAAACGTTTGTGCATCAAGAATGCTTTTAAACGCGTTCTTAATTAATATACTGTATCAGAAACCCAATTAGGAAAGAACTGAGAAGGAAACATTTAGGATATTTAAGTCGCCTTGTTTGGTACAGTTCCGCATCCTTTATGTTTTTATGTTTCATATCCAGATATGAATTATAGATGGTAGCCAGATAGAGCGGAGAAAATGTATAGACAAGATTATTTAAATGATACAGATTATCAACTACATTTGTACTTTCATCAACATTGAAGCAATACAGTATTTATGATACCGACAAGGGCCAATTTGGCCGTCTATTGTACTCAAGGGTAGGACTATTTATACATATTTTTATATTGTTTCTTTTCCTACTACATCACTCTTGTTGTTAAGTAAAACATTAGTGCCATTCCATATAATTTTGGATTATAGCCCATACGCTAGGCTGAATAATTAACGATAACAAATGCATACGGGTCGATAGGAATTACTGAATTACTGACCTTTCCAATGACATTTAAAACTGTTTGTCTGATGATTGTACCAATCGTGTCAATTCTGTCTTTATCTGCCACCCAAGGATTTATGACTGTATTGATGAGAAAATCCAAATCACCATCTGACTCATCAGATAACTATCAGAGAAAGTTAAAACAATTCAACAGCAGGGTGAAATACGAGAAATTTATTGAGTGAACATTGTACAATTTGAATTATAATCGACGTGCAAATAACGTAAAATAGTGAAACTAACCGCTACAACTTTCTGTTATATACCAAAGCCCCATTAGCTTATTTGGATGCTGAAATTAATGTAAGTCTTATTTTACCTAGAAAGATGTAATATCAGTCAAAATGAAAAAAAAATCGAAATTTTCTTTTTTAATCACAAAATACATGCAGAAATATTGAAATGTAGTACATTATTTTTCAATGATAGTGCAACAAAATAAAGAAACAAAAACACCTGACACAATGACTGCGATATTTAGCTAAAGAAAGCATTATGTAAATATTGTTTTAGAGCAAATAAAATATATTGTTTTCTGTTTAACTACCGTTTTATCCATTGTTCTATATTACTATATTCATAAAGCTAATGAACCTTTAACCACTACTTAGTATTTCACACTCAAAAATGTACATTCTGACTATTTGTGTCTAGTTGTACATGGCAATCGGACTGAAATAACATAGAGCGATACATTCTTACAGTAAAAATCTGTTATAACAAGCATCGATATCACCGATCCCAATAAGCGCTACATTTTCCATAAGTCGTGTAAGTTACTCAGAGTACATTGCTATGTCAATGAAATATGATTTTTATATTAGGTTTGATGCCAATTTTAATGTTCTAAAATCTATAATTAGAACATCATATGAGAGAGTAAATCAAGTACATAAGGAGAGTGGAGTAAAAACAAGTACTGACTAAATAATGTGTATTTGTAAAAATTTATATAACAAATACAGTTAGATATTTCTGACACCTTGTTTGTTTGATACACGCGTATTTGGCATAACAGTTAATTTCACGTTTAGAAACTATGACGTTCACCGCATGTCACTAACACGATCGCGGACATGATATAAATACGAAAATATTCATGGAAAAAATACTTTATATAAACAATCAATATATATTTTAATATTTACATTCTCCTCTGGCCTCATAGAAATATTTTACCCTTTTTAAAATTATCGCATGTGATACGGTGATTTTTTCAACATACTGACAAATTAATGCCTCATAATTACGATCAAACGATTTCTATCGTGCATTTCACGAGTCCCAACGATTCCTCGAAATTACAAAGTTTTACTTCAGTTTCGAGACAAAGAACTAAAACTGAACATAATTCTGTAAGAATCTTATAAAGTTAGTAACGTTAGTTGACGTAAATAAATGAGTAATTACACCAAGTCGGTCTTTTAACTGCATAACATCCATTCCTTTGATCGGTGATTTTGAATGTGCGAGCATCAATGGAATCCTGTTAATATCCTGCGAGTTACAGGCATGGGACAACTGTCGATAAACTTCATAGTTAATCTTATTGCAGAATTCAAGGTCTGCATTTCCTTTCATGTTGACTGCAAATGCATTAATAGGAGTGTCGGGTCCTATTTTTGACAGAAAATCCAAAGCTGTTTTATCCTGGAGGAGAAGGAATATGCTATACTTTTATATCATATATTAATAAAAATCTGTAATAATGAATATCTTGGTTATTAAACTTGAAAAGACAATTCGATAACATAAAGTTAACATTAAGGCACGAATTTTTTCAAAC
Organism: Lutraria lutraria; assembly: GCA_964023205.1. Classification (NCBI taxonomy): domain Eukaryota; kingdom Metazoa; phylum Mollusca; class Bivalvia; order Venerida; family Mactridae; genus Lutraria; species Lutraria lutraria. Next base: position 4,325,960 of record OZ026846.1, on the reverse strand, counting down.
ACGAACAAATATTGAGCTAATTATTACATTGAGCGGGCACAAGACTGACAGAAGATTAGCGTCGTTTAAATTCATGACATTTATTTGATTAAAACACAATTATTATATGTCAGTAATTTTCAATATCATTCAGATTAACGCTTGTTTTACCTTCAGAAGATAGAAAATATCCCTATTCGTGATATGATTCCTAATCATCTTAACCGCATATTCTAGGGACATTTCATCTGGGAGAGGGGTCTTAGGAACACAAACAAAGTTGTCATCTTCCTTCGCTAAAGTGAGCCATAAGCAGTAGCATAGTTTACCTCCAAGAGTACACTGACCGAGAATTCGACCATATCCAAATTTGTGCAAACCAATAACCTGTCGGAGAAAGTCAAATGTCTCATTAGTGATATTTAATCCACATGACGAATGTCACATTAATGACGAGGAATTTAACCATTTTTACATTGACTATAATAGTGTGCATTCTTTTTTGGAATTTTGAATCGTCAAAAACTATTGTGGTACTTTCCGGCCGAATAATCGAACTGTGTATTTTAAAATATTTTAAACTCCAAACGAATAAAAATATAGTCATACTTATTATCCGACACGGGATATACCTTATGCGACAGCAAAACTCCGGCAGATGCAGCCCCTGGTTTTGATCCTTCAACTCCCCAAACACCAACTGATATATCTTTTACTGAGGGAATTATAATTTCACATGAACGTTTTAAGAAGCCCCGCATAGCCCCGTTCCGATAACAAAGACCACCCGCAGGATATGGACAGTATCCAGACTTATGAGGATCTACCGCTATCGTGTCCGCATGTTTCATACTCAAAAGTTGTCTTGTGGTGTAATCGCTTAAAGGAAATGTAAGGGTTTCAGAATCTTTAAGATCGGTCCCAATCAGACTTTCTTCAGATGGTGAATGTAGCATTGTTATAAAATAGCCACCCCATACAGCGTCTGCGTGAATTGCAAAATTTAGTCCCTGAAACATTGAAATGGATATGTGTCACCATGCATAGTAACTTCCTTGTAAATAAAATACTTATCAACAATGTACCAAACATTACCAACCTGTAAGAAATATTTCGATGTTAGAGAGCTATACATGTCAGTGTCATTAAATAAGTATGTATAAGAATCAATCTCGCGTCTAAATTCACGTGATCAATTAACTATTTTCCCTCATGTTATCATTAACAAGTAGTGCTTTATATTCTAACCGAACGGGTGAAGAAACTACGTCCATAACAATATATGCTTGAATCAATTTTGCACACATAACATGCCATAATAGCATCATACATTTTTTCAGAATTTGGCTTTGACCTAATTATATATACCTTCTCTCTAAATTCACTTCTAAGTTTAACAATGTCTTCAAGCGGATCGACGGCACCATCTTCAGTAATGCCTATTGTAGCTACGACGGATATCACCGGGATGTGCTCCTTCAGACACTTGGTCAGTCTCGTTTTCAAAGCTGTCATGTAAATATGTTTATTTGATTAAGGGGAAATATAAAAACATCTTAAATCGTCAATTGCATTACGTCGTTAAAAGTAGCACATTTCGCTTTTCGTTACACATGGTAAGTGAGTTTGAAAATAGGGCGCATTCCATGTTTCCCTTGACGATTTGGTTAAAAAATAGTTTGTCCTCTATCGCTTATAAATGCGAATTGATCATAAACAAATTGACAGTTACCTGTTGAAAACAAGGTTAATCTTGTACCGGAATCCAATAACAATAAAGTTAAGTTAGTGGTAAAAAAGTTGTAACTTACGAGAAAATAAACATATTAAACAATCTACATACTTGTTCGTCTTTTATAAATATGCTCCAGTATAACAAGTACCAAGCGTGGCGTGAACCGTCATGCGTTCAACGATGCCAGATTTGAAGTCCAAAATGACTAAAATCGATGTAAAATTACATTATCATAATATAGTGAACTTAAATTCTACTAAATAGATTACCCACGCTAATTACCTTCGATATTTATCCTGCCATGCTTATCGCATTCAACGCCAATTATTTTACGCTCGCCTATTCCTAGCAATGATGCTGCCTTTGCTAAAGAGTAATGCTTTGACATCGGTGCTATTATGACAGGTTGTTTCTTCAATCCGTGTTTCGTCATAAAATCGTACCAGCCAAGACTTGCCAAATTATTATCATCAACAATCTTAGAGTAAGTTGATATCGGAACCTCTGCTAATGTTGACACGTCTTCAGGTATTTTGACTATATCATCAATATCGAGATTTAGGACATCCCATGGGCACATATCAACTATTCTTAACTTTCTACCTAGTCTCGGTACATATGTTGCGTAGCCTTTGGCATCCTGTATCTCATTGCTGTCTATCAATGCTTGTTGAACGCAAAGGGGGTATACTTTTATGTTTCTGCTTGACCAAATGGCCTCAATGTTAGCAATACTTCCGCCAGCCGTTATATGGCCCCAGGATTCTTGAATTAGTTCCGATGACTCATAACCCAACATCTGACACAGTTGCCTTCCAACATCAATCTCAAACTGCGTTGTGACTGGACTTCCTATGCTTGAAATGTTGTTGGTGTTGTACAGACTGGCTGCCATATAACCTAGATTTGCCGCCATGGTTGGGTCGCAGATTGTGTGACTCTATTAAAACAATAATCGAAGTATGTTATAATCCCCAGGAGGAGAGGCATAAGAATGTTTGTGTGCGCGCGCGTGTGTGTATATTTTGTGTGTGTCTGTAATTAGTATTTTCTTGTCATGAGCAAAAAGAAAGGATTTACAATTGGATTAAGGTAGTGATTTGAAACTTGATATGTAGATAGATATTGATGAGTGGAAGCGCAGAGTGTAAAAGACTAATTGGTAATTATTTGAATTTATATTTTGTCCTCAGCACCACCCTACAATGAAATAACAGTTTATTTAAGTTGGTATAAGAAAGTATGTTTGTAGATAGCACACATACACACACGCACACAGACACACAGAATCCGAGTGATTTGAAACTTGAAAAATAAATTAAAAATGCGCAAGGACCATTAACTCTTACTTATTTCACTTTTAGATTATACAACTGAATTAGAGCAATAGAATTTTGATATTCTTCCTCCGATAACGTTTCTCCTTTACGGCTGGGGATTTGGCAGTCTGTGTCAGGTTTTTGCTATGAATATGAATTATCTGGCGTAAGAAGGATCCAGGTATGATATGGCTAGGTTATCGCCATATAATAATTTACACGCATAACTGAATTACGCAAAGTATAAACTTACTTAAATAGGATTTGTTCAAAGGATTTAATGTAATGTTTGAGTCGAGTAAGCATGTTTCTCGAACGCCTTAGCATTTAGGTTTACCATGTATCTGAAGTTGCCTAGTGGTAAGGAATTCTTCAACTGTTTGATTAATTCGGCCAATTCATCTCTAATTTTCTTCGTCTCCTTTTGATAAGCTTCATTACCAGTGATGTTATTAGTAATACAATTGGAGTCTGTTGGATGATATTCTCTAAGACAGTCTGCATGTCCTTCAAATGCTTTCATTGCCAGCTCTGTAAAGAGTTCCATATTTTCTGCTTTGGGTCCAAGGAACCATGCTCCAAGTGAGGCCAGTTGTCGCGAATACTGCTCATCACTTAGGTTGTTCCGCTGTAACATTGGTCATAAGATGGTAATTCTGAGGCAAATGTGGACTCTAAACAGTGTATATGCGAAAGACAATGAACCATTGCGATGTCATCAGACTGACATACTTGAACACATTACTAGACAATGTTAAATATTACTGACCAATTATATATTGTAATTTTGTTGACTTATATCTTCAATAAAATATAAAGAGAAACGTACTAGCATGAGGGACAATATTTCTTTAAACCACTCGTACATGAGATCGCATCGCAATATTTCTCGTGGTAGTGAGGTATGATAGTCTAACGGCTGTTCATTTTACGTTTTTTTAGATTTAGTAATCATTGCATTCGTATTTCTGTTTGTTAAACCCTGGACATTTATATCATTTACATCGGCCTACATGTCCTACATTTAGTTATCAATAACGTTTATACTCACGGCACTTGTCGCAAGTGTTGGACTGTTGTTTGCCATGACAGGTTTACCTGTAAAATGTAAACATATTGGACCTTGTAATAAAACAAGAGGACCATGATGGCCCTATATCGCTCACCAGAAAAAAGACTAATTGCAAATCAGTTGACCCCAGGGGCAGTCAAAATTGACGCGGGCTAGGATTTGAACAGAATTGATAGAGGTCAACCAGACAATCTTTTACACCAACTATCATAACTTATGGATTTGAGGTTACCGGTAGGTAGATTTTTAATTTTTTGAAATTGGCCCATTGCTTAAGAAGGAGATGTTGTTTAAAGGAATTGTTGACACACGGACGGACGCACGCACGCACAGACGACGAACGACGGACAACACACGATCACAACAGCTCACCTTGAGCTTTTCGTGCTCTGATGAGCTTAAAAGAAGTACATTTTTTTCCATTGACATGGCAGTTCGTAAATACTGATACATGTATACATCGCTTCCTCGTACTTCACCAGATCCAAATAACAAACATTTAGTTGATAGTTGACATCAGCATGTCCAACTTTTGCGGACATGGCCTTATCGTGTATCTGATCAATTTTCAAGGGAAACAACTACAATTCAGGGGTTTACATACAGTCTACCTATTGTTACCCTCATTGCTTGCGTTATTCTAGTTTTATTAGGGGTCATAAAGAAATAACGTCAGTCACGCGTAACAGATAAAATCTGTTATCTCAATTGATCCAAAAATCGATATTTCGATCACTGTATTACTTTTCGATCTCTGATAAGATTTGAGCATGTCCCAACTATTATGTACGTTTTACTTGATTAAAATGGACAGAAACGTATAATATGGACATTAATTTGTTTCATCAGTAAAATTAATTTTGCAAATACGAATATCATGAAAAGACAAAATTCAAGAATCCAAGTAATAATTTTGTTATTGTATACTCAGTCAAATAGCAATTTGATTCTATTCTTCATATAATCACATTAGCTTACAATACATTTATTTGCACTACTTAAATCAACATTAAACTATCATGATTGCAATTAGGCGTGAAAAAATGTTGTTCTTTTCTTATTAAAAGTGGGGTAGGTAGGTATATGGACTTTATGACAGAACAATCAACAAGTACGTGTTATTTGACTATTTGCGCATATGCGGGATATTGTACGATTTTCGGATAGACATTGGTTCAAGTTAATTGTCATACAAGGACAGAGCGATGTGAACTAAAATATCCTTAAACCATATATCATTTAATATATTTAAACATTGCTTTGCATGAACACTTTGAATGCAAACATATTCAGCCACTGTTTTGCTGTATTAATGTTTGATGTGAACATGAAATCAAAGGACAACTGTATAATCTTAAATCTTTATTACCTTGTTTACATCTTGTTGTCACATGCATGCAAGTACTTCCATTTATTATTTTGTGCAGTGTGTTGAATATAGTATAATACAGGTATAAGTTATTTTAAAACTACCAGTAAACATGTACATGTAATTGTATCCTTGACAATATGAATTCAGTGAGGTAAATGATATCAATAAACTTTATAAAATGCATTTGTATGAATTTGAAATAAATGCTGCGTAACTGAAATATGTTTTTGTTATTAACCATTAATGTTCAGTTATGGATGAAATATTCTACAGCTATACTGAGCCTCTGTTGTTATAAAATCTCCTAACTGTTAGTAATGATATGACAAGCAGAAATATATCAGACAGTAAACAAAATACATATTTCTTAGTAAGAATTAATTAAAAACATGAGTGATCAATGATACTTGAGTTCTGACGCCCTAATGTTACGTATTTTTGATACTCCTGTTGCTGGAACTTTACCGAATTACTGCATACTTCATAAAATAATAAAAATTACATAATATCAAACATATTAATTTGAATTGATATATCAGTGACACTGTTTGTAAGGAACCTGCTTGTATTCTGCAAACATGACCAACAATTATATTTGTGTCACCTGTGGCTGAAAAAAATACCAAACGTATCCGTAAAATTGAGAAAGTGTATAACAGGTTAAACTAATCGCCAGTTGTAAGTTATGACCTATGGGAATTCCATGGAAACCCCCTGACAACGGTTAATTTTAAAAACTTAAGATTTCTTTTCAAACTAAGAATAATTCCGTCCGAGTTCACGCTTAGAATAAATCTAAGATGAAGACTAAGAAATTTCTTATGTCTTAGTCAAAAATTTAAGATAAAGAAAATTCTCAACTCGGAAAACTTAGAACGTTTGTGAATACGGTCCCAGGGTGTACAACAGTACATTCAATTTCTGCAATTTTTATGGCAATTTCCATCCGTCTTAATTATATGAAAATAAAATGATATCTATAACTCGGTGCCCAATTGTTTATGAGTCAATGTGAGATGCATGCGTATAAAAAATAAAATGAACAGGTAAAGTTAGCTACCATATAAAAGGATCTCAAAAATATGATTTCATTATCCACCCTTTGTATACACATCATTGAAAAAATAAATGTACAAAGTAGGTAATCTATATTATTTCATGACATGTTTTATAAGTGACATGTGGACGTATGCCAAAATGATATATTTAGATTATAAAAAATGAATTAATAAAAAAGTTCATTTAATGAAATATCATCGTCTATTTAAAGGCCCATTAGAACAATAGATGAAATAATAATAAAATATAAGAAATACATATTACTTGCTTTAAAACAATATATACATAATCCCTTTCTTTAGCCACATCTCATAAAATAGATGTCAGATGCTTTTTCTTATTCTTTTGCAACATGATTAAAAAACACTGTGCCGTATTTCTATATGTACTTTGTGATTAAAAAAGAAACAAATCCGAATGTTTATATTGCAAGTAAAAGTCAGTTTCATATCAATGTAGGTAAAATAAGACCTACTTCAATTTTAACATCCAAAAAGCTAATGGGGCTTTAACAATAGTGAAATTCATTCTTTTAATTTTGTTATTTTTTTATAATATCAACAAATTGGATTTTAAATATCGATTTTGCTTTTTATACGGAAGTAAAGTCAAATATTTCACAGATTCTTATATTTTCATCCATGTTGTAATATGTTTTAGTCTTCTACCTCAATCATCCTAAAATTTGATTCAACGCGTTCAATTTTATTACCCTGTATAATACATCGTGCTGTGACTGTATATACATAGATACCTAATCAGCAGATATGATCATCGCCAAATGCACGTTGTTTCCGTAAACGAACGTACAACTCCGAGATTTGCCGAACGATTGACGAATAGAACTTAAAAAATCTAAGGGGTAGCTTTAAAAATCATCAAAAGGGTCGAAGAAGATATAATTTTATTGTTTTAATATTTTACATGGTGGAAGAAATTAAATTTTCAAAACGAATGCAACGAGTACAAATTTGATCACATTTCCCCCCAAAAAGTTATGATGTTGAAAACATCAAATTTTCATTGAAAAATCTACCAGTTTCACGCTTTTACATTGAATATAGAAGGAATCGATAGGTGTCTTTTTCAAACGCAAAAGGGTCGAAGAAAGCATTAATTTAAAATAATAGAAAATACATCATTAGAAAGATAAAATATTAATTAAACTTTTGTGATGAGTACAAATTTCGTAATTTAAGTAGAACAAAAGTTATGACGATTATAGTGAAAATCCCCTTCTTCGTTTAATGTAAAATTATTATCGATTTTCCAAATCAGCATGTCCGCGAAAGTTGGGTATGTTAATATCGTATATTTGTAAGTAGCACTTGGATATTTATTATTTGTAAGTATATGTATTCTGTGAGTCATTACCTATTATTTTTAATGTAAGGACTGTGTAGCCACTTGGATTTACAATGAACTTTGCTGAAACAGAATATTGTTTCAGGACTTATTATATGATTCTTCATATGACTGGTGTGTTTTTATCGTTTGTATATTATAGGAAAACCCCATTGGTTCATTGTATTTTTATGTAATACTACTATATGAACCATCCATACTATCGGTTTTAAAGCCCCATGAGCATTTTGCTATAAAGGAATATGCAAAAAAAAACAATGGCTGATATTATCCCAAGATAATAATTACAGACGAAATGAGCCCTATTTCTTCTTAATACACTCATCTAGTTGTGATTTTTGCTTTAGTAAACTTGAATGTGTGCATAACATGACTGCGGGAAAACACAGCTGTTCTATAAATAGTTTTTTTTCAATGGTATTAAAAAAATACGATGGTGATTTCGGAAACAATTTTTCTTGCTATAAAGTATGCACAAAAGGAAAACACACTGGATTTCTCTGTTATAGGACAAACAGAAACTATTACGACCGATACATTTATAAGCTTATGGGACTTTAAACAATCATCAGAACATTACATTGTGTTAGTGCTGTTGACCAGTATGGTAACTCATCGTGTACAAGTATAACTTTTACACCCACCACCAACTACATTATTATGAGCTAGCCAGGGTATAACAAAAAACATGTCGATACGATGATTTACGAAGCGATAAAATTAGTTAAGTAAAAATACAAAAAACAATTAGTAGAACTGTTTCATGTTTATTGAGATTCTTAATTTCATTCAGTATTTGTTTGTTTCTGAAGTAGTACACAGGTAACTGTATCATGAATAGATTATAAAAATATGAAAAAAAAAAAAAATATTTATTACTATATTAACAAGGTATATTTCAACGAAAATCCAAAGATTTTTAAAGCATCAAAAATTTTTTTTGGCTAAAGATATTTCCAGTGATCGATTATATTCATAAAACATATTGTTAAAACAACATTCATGCAAAATCCCAGAGAAATCCGTCGCCTAGTTCACGAGTTATGCCACAAAATGTAAATCAATGCTTCGGGACTATCACTGAGGTGATTTTGACATCCACTAAATTTACTTAAATCATTCCTGTGACGTCATCCTTTTGTTCTCACTGTCCAATAATTTTACGAACGGATCGCTCTCAATGGACAGCTGTCCGTTATTTTTTTGTAATATTGGAGTGTAGTCTACATATTGGACTGCAACTCAAATTTGGACACTAAAAACGACGCATGCGTAAGATTATCGAATGCTTTAATGATCTGAAAATAAATATATCTTACGAGTCTTGTCAAGGACTTGTATATATGTATAGAAGTCCATGGTCTTTTTTTAAAGATTTAAATGAAAATGTAGCAGTACTGTATCATAGTACTCGTAGTACTGTCCGATTAGCTCAGTTTGCAGGGCATCTGACTTGCAAGAAGTAGGTCGAGGATTCGAGCCACGCATCGGGTACATTAATTACCTCTTCCTATTACCTTTGGTGACATGAATGTGAGACCAACCTTGGAATACTACACTTAGGATGAAGCAAAGATTGGGTTAGTCAAAAAACCTCTGGTTGACGCGATAAATTAATTTGAATAAAACAGTAGGATGAATGTAGCAGTACTGTACATTGTACTTGTATTTATGAACTGACTGTAATATTAATAACCCGATAAGCTTTCTGACTTGCAAGCAGGAAATTGCGGGTTAAGCCCCGCACCGGTTGCATTATATTCCTCCTATTACAACAAAAATATATATGAAGAATCAATTGATCAAATTTCATAATACTCAATATGAACAAATTTTCAATACAATTCATACCTTGAAATATAACAAATTAAATCAAACAAAAGTGTTAGACGGAAATCCTACATAAACAGTTTTTCCTATTTACATCTTCCAAATTATTCCACGCTGCTTTACAAACCCATTCCCAACAAATGAATACATAGGAATGACACGACTGAGTCGATGCGAATAGGTTTGAATAAAATGTATATTCCTCGTGCTACCCGTGCAGTGTGATTGAAAGAGTTGATTTAAAGGTATCTATCGTAATGACTTTTAAGCGGTTAAATTCAAACGCTATTTTATCTATTTATCTGGTCATAATAATGCAAGTAAATGAATCCCTACTACTTTTTTAAAGCCAATAGTCTTCTTTAGTGACTTTTAATGAGTAAAGTGTATTATCAAAAAAAAAAACAGGAAAGAAAATCAATATGAATCACTTGATTGTCATTGGGAACTAGAATGATTAAGTCGACGGATGCCTTTAAGAATGATAAATTGTCATGTTCAATGAATTGTGTAATCCTATCGAAATGATTTAAGTTACATATAAACCTCAAACTGCCCATTATGTAAAATATTGGAGTGTGTTCGGCGCTACGCGCCTCAAACACTCCAATATTTTTCATAATGGACAGTTTTCGGCTTATATCTATCACATAAAATAGACGATATTTAGTCTTAACCTCTGTGTACAAACATAATGAACAGCTACACTTAGAAAACACAACTGTTGGAACACATTTACCCCCATAACAATTTGTAAATTCGTTACATGTAAATGTCTAAGCAATAAACAAATTTTCGGCTTTAATTTTTATCCCCGATAGACTCCATTTTGGTTCATATGACGCGCGTGCTATCCAGTTTGTGACAACGATTTTCATTGGCCGATTTCAAAGGGGTTTTCCCAGGTGGAATGACGTATGTACAAGATTTTGGTTCCCGGCCAATGAAAACGAACGTTACAAAATACACTGGGATTTCTCTAGTGTCATCGACAGAATGAAGTTTTTACGTTGATATTTAGATAAAATCGGAATTTAAACGTTGAATTACATGTTATGACGGTAAAATAATGTAAATAAATAAAGCTTTCAATGCAGGAATGTGTTTTTGTTCAATTACGACCGTAAAACGTATATTCATTTGCATGAATTCACCGGAATCCTTGATGAAATTGAAAAACAAAAGTCACCTCAGTGATCGTCCAGAGAATTTTCGTTGAAATATACCTTGTTAATATAGTAATAAATATTTTTTTTTTTTTTTTTCATATTTTTATAATCTATTCATGATACAGTTACCTGTGAAGTAGTTTACTATATTGGTTGTGGTAATAGATTGTATTTTCTTACAGAATCGATATTATCTGTATCGTCTTATTCCTTGTAATTAGGAACATAAAACTACATAGATTGTTCTGTCTTAAGAAATCTTCAAATGAATGTAATATCAAGTATATCCATAGCGGGCGTAAGTTCATTCTAAAGTGTCTCGTTCGATCGTTTATGCTTTGGATACTTCGAATAGAAATAACTTTGCTCTAAACTTCGAGGACAACATTGCTGATCTTCTAAATCTAATCAGACGATAGTGGTGCACAGAACAAATACATTGTTATATAATAATCTAGACCAAAATCAATATGAATAACTCAATAAAATTGGAATGTAATTCGATACTTAAATTGGAGGACTTGTTGCAATGGCTTTTTTGAAACACTTTTGTGGGCCCTATTCAAATATTTATGAAATTAATGATTTACAACTAGCTAAATGTATGTCACTTAACGATTTACGCAATATAAAAGCAGTTTTTCATTCTTGCAGAGTGGATAGTTCACCCAACCAATACCAGTAGAGATTATATCAATACAAATTGTCATCTTTTTCTTGAAGAAACGACCTGTTTCCAATCTAGGTGTGTACAATAAGAAGACCGATGTCATTTAATGTAATACAGTTACAAGTTAAACTGCAGAGAAACAGATCCAAGTCCCGAATCTAAAACACCTGCTCTTGACAGTCGAAATATCAATGATTAGGTTCATGTATCTGAAGGATGACGGGGTTTATTCTCGCTCATAAACTGCGTTAATTTTAGAGCGTTTACTGCGGACGACAAAAATGAATACTTTTAATTAGATTTGAGATATAAAGGTGGTCATACTGATTCGACCATTCGGTTGGCCGATTCCATATAGAATTAGTACAGGTTATATAACTTGCTGAACTATGGTCAGAAGTATTGCGTATGTCTTATATAACATAATAATAAGTTTTTCATCATAATACAACATGCCAATAAAGATAAATAAACACAATCGTACCTTGTTAATAAAGAAATGATTTCTCAGTTTAACTAACTTCTTCCAATATGGCGGTTCCGATCATTTGCGCTGTTCGTTTTCTATCATTAAACAAGGTCACGTGGTAGCAACGACATATTTTATGGGGAATTTGTGTGTCAAATAACCGAAATTACGTCACCCCGACACTGTTTGGTTTAATAATCCACGAACGAATGAAAAGCATTTAAATGAAGCATAATAATGTAAGCTTTTAAAGGTGTAACAACAGTGTATTCATACCTAACCATCTAAAACTTTCAGTGTAATTGCGAGCTAAAATGTATAAAATATTATAAAAAAATGTTAATTTAACAGATTAATCAAGAAAAAAGATTGTACATATCTAAGTAGGAATCAATCTCTTCACTAAGTTGTCATGAGAAGACAATAGTATCTATTATAAACTCGACGAATGGATGGAATACAATTTTAGGGACTTGATTTTTATCAAAATCAAGTCCTTTGTCATCGTTGACCAAAATTATGTCGCTGGACTCCATAACAGCTTGGTTAAAAGAATGTCGCATAAAGGAAATACTACGCAACTAAATGGTGTGATTATAATAGAAGTATCTGGAATCTTTCCCCAATTAAGTGTGTCAGATCTAAATATATTTCAAATCATTTTATTGTAACAACATGGAAAGAGTCATGTATCTATATAAGTGCTTGTCGGTAGATACACGAGATATTCAAATGCGTAGAATTAAAACCGCGTATTTACTGTCCAATAAAATATCTTGCCGTAAAAGTAGTTCTACTTTCGTTCGATAGTTCAGAAACATCTCTACGGGCGTATTCATGCATTTGCAACAATCTACCATCGATGTATGTGTTTTGTGCCTTTCTAACCATATGGTACAATTTTGGTCAATTTCCGTAAGTAGTCTCCCTTTCGAGATCGAGCTGATTAAGCTGATACCAACTATTTGATTGTTTCCATTTAGGTCATCTGATAGAACACATGATACTGGCCAAAATTTACCGTGTCACCAATATCAATGGTAGTACACTACGTCATCGAGCACCTGCTAATGGATACACATCGTACACTTTTGTTGACAATATCTCATCGACTCAAAATTAGATTTAATTATTTCTGCATGAAATCGTCAAATTGATATAAAATTATATCGCGCACCAAGGATTTACTGTTGCATATTATGTTTTCTTGAAAATGGTTTGTAGTAAGTCTCTTTAGTAAAGGCCTGAAAACGGGATAAGTTTTGACTTGTGCTTGATACGCTCCGTACTTTTCTTATAAATGTCATAAAACATGGCAAAACTTCTTTATCACAATGTTTTAACGCATCAGTGAATATACCGAGTGTATATGGTAACAGTTTCTAGTTTGTTTAAGAATCTTTAGCTTCAGAAGTCAGTATTACTCAGGTTTAGTAGTATAAAAGGAAAATGGTACTACCCGGACTCAATTTAAGAAATGTTACTATCCGTACCTAGAATATTCAACGATTTCTTTTGGAGTAAATTATGTTCACATACTCTTGCAATAATATTTTGTATGCGTAATTTCATTTTAGATAATAAGTGTACTGTAAAATGATTTAATGCATGCCTTCATACGATTTGCAATAAAGATATTTTGCGGTATTTTTTCGATTTATTTCTGATACGGTATGTTTTATACACATCGTTTAATGGTAGCCTTTATGGAAATAGAAATGTAGCGGCTAGGTAGCTGCTATCAAGTTGCTACCTAGTCGCTACTTTATTCGATAGCAAGAACTAGTATAGCAGGAAGGTAGCAGGTGTTAGCGAGTATCTTCTATGTATCTGCTTCCTAGCCGCTACTAGTTGCGACTTCTGTTTTCTGCTAGTATAGCCAAGAGGTAGCAGCTATGTAATTTGGGTAGCGCATCAAACTTTATATGATAGCAGCTACTTAATGTCATAAGGACAAGAAGATTGAATACGAAAACGATGACCACACCTCTAATACCTCCCTTAACGCATGCACACCAAGGTTTAATGCAGATGGAGTAAGATCCGATTGTTAAACCGGTTATTCAATGGACCATATGGTTAAAAAATCAAACCGGTGGACAAATTAGAAAAATACTGCGATGCTATTGGTAAAATATAACTCCGATCATTAACATAATTGTGATTGTTAAACTGAATCCATACGTATCTGGTAATCTATAGATGTGCTTAATGTTCGGATTTATACATAACCATGATTAGGCTCTGGGGTACTATTAAAATAAGGTACAACGAAATGGTTATTAAAGACCAAACATGTTTATTAGTGAAAAGTGAAGAGCCAGTGTAGGGCTTAATCTCGTTGTCCTATTTTATCATTAATGCTTCGTTGTGCGAGATCTATGAATAAAATGAGATATAAATAAATTCAATGGATAATTATTTGAGCAAATAAACATGTTTAATTTTCCTGACCAATCTTGACACGTCACAGATTAGCAAGATTGCCCAGTGTTTTTGTGTAAATTTCGTTTTTTCCCTGCGAATTTATTAACACTTTGTGACGTGATCGATGCTGATTGCATTGAAATAATCAATTGGACCAGAAAAAGTAAGCAAGGGTATATATTTTGTATAAGTAAATAACGATAATTTAATTATTAGTCTTGTTTTTTGGTGTGTTGTCTGTCGTCCGTCCGTGCGTCCGTCAACAACTGCATGCCCTGGAACTGAAGCGTCTCGAATAGCAGTCAAATTGGCATCAATTTAATGCCTAAATCAATTAATGAAAGTCCTGTAAAATAGTTATGAAATATCCCGCTAGTTTACTCAAAATACACATTTCAAGATTTGTCAAACCTGCCGATTTCGGCCTCAGAAAAAAAATGTCAACAAACAGTGAAACGGTAAGTATTGCTCATGCTATATTCATTTCGGCGGTAACAAGTTTATCATATCAATGAATAATAGGTAAATAGCAATGTTATGTTGGTTTGAAAGGCAAAACGCGCTCAGTAAATTCTCAGACGAATTGGAAATATCGTTATCATCAATAAAACGCTGGCAGCCTTTTATTCAAATCGACGTACAAATACCGACGAACGCGTCACAGAGTCATTTTGTAACGCACATTCTTCTTTGACTTTTTCGGTATTAGTTGGTTTTACATGTGATAAACGCATTGTTGGTGTATGAAAACTTAGATACGGCAGTTCCAGTTTAAGCAGATGACAAATTTCAACGAAAATGTTAGACATGTTCCTTGCATGAAGCTCTACCAAAGTTGTAGGGAAAATAAATTTCATTAAAAACTGGGTTGCCATTGCAGCCTTTTTAAACCGCAGGGCCGAGAGCTTAGATAATTGGAGTGTAGCATTGTCTAGAGGACAACCTTCAAGTTTGTCTAAATTATTGGCCCCGCCTCGGGAGTCATTCAAATTATACAGGCTTATAATTATATAATACCTTGTTGTAATTTACAGTAGATAATTGACTTACTGCTTTTTGCTACTTACTTTCTGTGGCAGTACATAATTTAATCTACTAACATGTTTATGTTATTTAAACCAAAGTTTGACTTACTGATACTTTATTATTATTTAATATGACTCATATTTTAACTATTTCTAAAACATGGTACATAGAAAATATATAACACAAAATGGGCATATGAAGTTACAGTGTTCAAACAAAAATATATTACTGAATATACACATTGAGATTGCTATGGAAGCAAGTAGAGCTCTCTGCTATGATATAAAGTCTGATGCACTACCCAAAATCACATAACTGCTACCTCTTGGCTATACTAGCAGATTCCTGCTATCTAAAAGAGAAGTCGCAACTAGTAGCGACTAGGTAGCAGTTACATAGAAGATACTCGCTTACACCTGCTACCTTCCTGCTATACTAGTTCTTGCTATCGAATAAAGTAGCGACTAGGTAGCAACTTGATAGCAGCTACCTAGCCGCTACATTTCTATTTCCATAAAGGCTTCCATTGTTAAATGTTGCGTGACCATGCATCATTTCTTAAACGATGTGTATAAAACATACCGTATCAGAAATAAATCGAAAAAAATACCGCAAAATATCTTTATTGCAAATCGTATGAAGGCATGCATTAAAGTTTTGCCATGTTTTATGATATTTTATAAGAAAAGTACGGAGCGTATCAAGCACAAGTCAAAACTTATCCCGTTTTCAGGCCTATACTAAAGTGACTTAAAATCACATAACTGCTACCTCTTGGCTATACTAGCAGATTCCTGCTATCTAAAAGAGAAGTCGCAACTAGTAGCGACTAGGTAGCAGTTACATAGAAGATACTCGCTTACACCTGCTACCTTCCTGCTATACTAGTTCTTGCTATCGAATAAAGTAGCGACTAGGTAGCAACTTGATAGCAGCTACCTAGCCGCTACATTTCTATTTCCATAAAGGCTTCCATTGTTAAATGTTGCGTGACCATGCATCATTTCTTAAACGATGTGTATAAAACATACCGTATCAGAAATAAATCGAAAAAAATACCGCAAAATATCTTTATTGCAAATCGTATGAAGGCATGCATTAAAGTTTTGCCATGTTTTATGATATTTTATAAGAAAAGTACGGAGCGTATCAAGCACAAGTCAAAACTTATCCCGTTTTCAGGCCTATACTAAAGTGACTTACTACAAACCATTTTCACGAAAACATAATATGCAGCAGTAAATCCTTGGTGCGCGATATAATTTTATATCAATTTGACGATTTCATGCAGAAATAATTAAATCTAATTTTGAGTCGATGAGATATTGTCAACAAAAGTGTACGATGTGTATCCATTAGCAGGTGCTCGATGACGTAGTGTACTACCATTGAATATAGCCCCAGGAAATCGATAGGCAATAAAACCGCGGGTGGTATTATACAAGCTTGTAATATACGTAATTATCTGTGTATGAACATCGATAGTATAATTTGTACAACAGAGAAAATGCTAGCGTAGTTGGCAAGTAAAAGATGTTAATGCAGTTATAGAAAAAATATTTTTTTTTATTGAATTTTTTAAAATCCGAATATCCATGATTATATTATTTTATTAATTTGGTTGTTGATAGCGTTATACATCACGAGAACCAATTTTCTTATTCACTAATATTACAAGTATTCGAAAACGAAAGTTTGTATGCATGTAAAATTTAATATAATTTATTTGTTGCTTATTGTATAAAATGAGTAAAACATTGATATATTAATATGTCGTGTATGACTTTGAAATAGAAAGACAATTCGGATTTTGATCCATTAACCATTAACAACCAGAGCTAGCATTAATTTACACTGGCTGTGTGTAATAAGAATATTTAAACATAATCTAAATAGTCTAGAACAAAGATCGAGGACTTATATATGTATATATAGTTGTAATTGTTTCTTGAACAATTTCCTCAAAGTCAAAATCCTTCTCACTTCACGCGTACGTGAAAATATGAGGAACATAATGTACAAACAATGGTATAAAACTAGCTCTTAACAAAATCAAAATTCTAACTATCAATATTTACATGATGCTCAATATAAAAAATATCTAAATAAAAAATTATCGCTTTTTAATGGAGTACTTCGCACCTTTTCTCGAAACAACAATCAAAAGACCTGCTCAATTCTAATTGCATTAAAACTGTTAATTGACAGATAAACGATATTATGTATAAACTATTGTATTATTATTTTCATGTGTATATCAGTTCGAACTAAAATAAAGCGCAGAAACAATCATAATGAATAGTAAAGATTTTAGTACATTTATTAAAATTAGATATTAGAACTGTACGTATCATAAACACTCGTTTAATCATTTAAAAAATAGAATGCTTTAAGTTTTTACCCCCAAAAAATAGAACATTTCTGTTTAGAATGATTCACTCTTGAGATATTTACTACCGCAGTAGAATTTGTATTAACTTTATAAAAAAAAAATATAAAAAATATTTACAATATCTTATCTTATTACAATAGAATTATGGAACTGAAATTGTATGTTAGACTTAAGTATAACAACTCATCGTCACTACAACATACACATAACTATGAGTACATGAAATAAAATTTAATGCAATTATTTAATAAATAACAATTCAGTACATGTACAATGGAAAGAGATATTAGATCGTATCAAGGGCATATATATATATACATACATATGTATATAAGTCCTTGATCGATATAGCAAATAAATACGGTATTATCAGAATTTTTATTGATATATTGTTTCATGCATCTTTTCAAATTCACAAGAACTTAAATTTACGTCTACAAGGGATTTTCTACCATAAAGCTGTTTAAGGATATATCTACATTCCAATGTGTATAAACCACCCGCTGTGCTAAATTTGTACACGCATCGGTAACATCGGCCAAACGGAAATTACCGAAGATCGAGCTCCAACGAAAGCAATATTTGTCAAAACATGGTGTTACAAATCGTTAAAAATACTGTACAAGATGTATATTTATTTTATTTTGGTTTATATCATTTTACGGGAAAAGCATTTCTCTAAAATGTCATATGTGGTAATTTATTGGCAACTTATGAATTGTTTGTCAATTTTTAGTCTGAAATTTGACAAAACATCATTTTCTTCAATATTTACATAGAACATAGAGTAAATTTTGAACCGTTTTACCTATTTCATACAAGTGCAAAAATACTGCCCAAGATAGATAGTTATTTTAAATTAAATTACACCATTTGAAAGATAATAATTTTATCTACAATGTCATATGTGGTAATTTATTGGCATTTACCGAATAAAGATTTTATAGCAAGTTTCAAATTATTTCCCTATATAATCTATATAGAGTTAAACTGGGCAATTGTTATCTGATTGTGGTTTATCGAGTCATTTCAAGGGAGATAACAACATCGATTAAGACGATTATTGGTTCAGTATTGTTCCATATGATTTCTTAATATTACAATGCGAATTCTCATCTAATCGTATTTCCGTGATATTCACACCAACTAGTGTTAGTTTGATGACGGAATCGCAATTTATAGACTCTTTCCCCGCTGTGGCTAGTAGCAAAGCGTAACCGGTGTGGGGAGTTTGATTTATTGAATGAGTTCATGTCAGGTAAACATCGAAGGTTGAATGTTTAAAATGCGGCTTACGAATAATAATTCGAGTCGCTAAATACGAACGTAAATTACTGGATACGTGCTTTTAACAATTACAGTTTAAGAGTTCTCTTTACGCCAGATTATTTAGAATTACATAATCACGTCTGAAATTCGTGCAACATCGGGTTAACTATAGATCATATAGGTCTTACTCTACTGTGTCAGGACCTTTTTGATTTGAGTGACCCTGAATGTGTTCAATGCGACGATGTTCTGTTGTGTTAAAACCAGAAGAATCAATGTTTGTATTTACTGTTACTGAAGTGTTGGTCACTAGTTTGTGTACAATAAAGAGGTTTAATGCAATTTAATTGTCTTCAATTAATGTGCTAATCATTAAACTTTCCAATATCAGGCTTTTTTCATTTTAAAATTTTAGCAAATGGACTATAGTTAAGCCCTAGCGTATGTCATTTACCTGCATGCATATGACCTTCATT
This sequence comes from Lutraria lutraria, assembly GCA_964023205.1. Taxonomy (NCBI): domain Eukaryota; kingdom Metazoa; phylum Mollusca; class Bivalvia; order Venerida; family Mactridae; genus Lutraria; species Lutraria lutraria. Next base: position 4,306,331 of record OZ026846.1, on the reverse strand, counting down.
ACAATATGAATGACAAATCGGTCCGTAATTTCATATGTTGAAATTTTGTATGGGCTCGAACGATGTGGGTACACATTTCTCTCTTTTGCCTCGTTTGGTAAAAATCAAGTCCGACAGTACTTTCAGTACTTTTATTTGTATCAGTTACTACTCATAAGAACAATTCTGCGGTCGAATGCAAACTTACAAGATGTAAAAAATTTAAGAATAGTTTCTTTTTCTCTACAATTTTACAGTGCAATAAGTTTATGCATAGTAGGTCTAAAATAAAAAAATATTATTTCTACATTTCCAGACAATCTATTTACACCATATCTAGCAGTTTGAATCATTAATGTATGTGCAGACAATCTTATTTTTACTACTAAAAAAAGAGTCAAATGGTAATAAATCAAGGAACTCTTCATATTCAAATTGAACTTTAATGTAGTTATAAAGATCTAAAGATGTGCACTGAGATGTATCACTGCACAAACTTTTTAAGAAACAATCGATTAACTGCTGTCTACAAATAGGTAAAAATGTTTTTCTCTAACGGACGTAGGGTTATCAAAATATAATTATACCCATTACTGTACAACATGTTTTTTTATATTTGAATCCCAGTTATTTTTTCCATTAATTACACTCGGTTATATAATGTGCCATATTATAAACAGTTTTGATTATATGCAATAATTAAAGTCGGTTTTGATGTTTTTAAACATTGTAATGAAAAAAATATTATTCGCATTTAAATTCTTCACTTACCTTTGATGTTTAAAGACAATAGCGCTGATTAAATTCTGTGTTCTTTAAGAATTTTAAAAGAAATACATCCAAGTATACACAGGCAGCTGAAATCAAATATATGGCACGTTCCTCAATTTAGACAAACATGTGACAATTTTGAATCAATAAAACTATCGAGGCGTATACAGTTAGTTTAAATTTGCGCTAAATAACCACTGTGTGGTAGCACTGTACGCAAAAAATCAACGGTGTTTACAAGATGGCGGACGGATAAATGTTGTGAGGTAGGTGTCGTTTGTTTTTGGTTCAAACTTTTTAAATACGACGTCCTCTACACAATAGTATACATCAAATGAAAGAATTTTAAAACGGCAATCGGCGGCTAATAATCGTTTTTTATCAAACCACGCCGTTTTTACAAAATCAGTGTCTGAACATCTCGTGTTGAGTTTTTTGAAAAACGAAGCGAGGAAACTGAACAAAACCGACGATTATTCCGTTAAAATGAATGAATCGACAAAAATACTTGTCCACGTGTATGGAGAATGTAAAGCTCCTCACGTATATCCATTATTTCCTCATCAAAATCCCTTGTAGTAGATGTTTTAAAGCTTTTAAATTTTACATACTGTACGCCACGGTGCTAAGTGTAAACATTGTACTGTACGCAACGGAGAAAACAATTTCTGTACGCAACGGAGCAACAATTTTAGTCAAAAATCTGTACGCAACGGAGCAGTCAATGAATAGCTTGTTTCTGTGTGTTTAAAAACGTGTCTTCTATACATTGTTATAGAAGAATGCACGCACAAACATCAATAACGATACCAACGATACAAACGACACCTACCTCACAACATTTATCCGTCCGCCATCTTGTAAACACCGTTGATTTTTTGCGTACAGTGCTACCACACAGTGATAACCACAGACAATCAAATTGAATTGATGCATTTTGTGGAAAGTAAAGACACATCTAAAGTTACAATAAAGGAATATTTAAGAGCATTTCATAGATCAGTTGTGCAAGGTTAATTATTAACTGAATATATTTGTAATACTGATGTACTTTGTACCATTGTCTGGTAGACTTCTACCAAGTTTGTTGAAAGTATGACCCTTGGGTGTAAATGACTCAGCACTAGGGGTAACTTGATTTGAAGTCGAACTGTCTATTAGACTTTTACCAAATTTGATCAATTACTTGCCCTATGGTCAATTGAATTTTGCAATAAGTCTTTTTTCTGGTTAGCGATATATAGCGCCATCATGGCCCTCTTTTGGTCGACGTTTTTCTGAATTGGAATATTGCCACAAGTTTATACGAATCTTAATTAATTCTATGAGAGACTCCTTATCAAGGAATGTATGAATGAAACTGTTTATTAATAGACTATTTCTTAAATGATAAAAAAAAACAAGTAACACTGTCATAGATAAAATAATAGTGCATAGTTTGAATTCACTGGAAATTGAATATTTATTTCAAATGAACTGTCTGACCGATATGTTTTGGAAACAATGGCTGTTCCTTTAAATCGTTGTCCATTTAATACCCTGTTTAGCCTTACGTTATGAATAGTTCTTGCCCTGGACAAGCGCTCGGTATTACGTGATAATTAACCTGAAATATCATGTAAAATTCCGACTTGTTACCTTAGGTATCTAATTTATGGAATTCGCTCCTATGTAATATGTATTCAGCCGCCACGGCAGTTGGAATGTATAGGTATTCAAGGTTCGACACTAACCATTTTCGTCAGACATTCCCGACGAGGATTCCCGCTTATACTCAGATCAAAATCTTCTATAGATTGTTTTTTAACAATATTCAGACAAAACAAATTTATCATGTTTTCCACTCATACTATTTATTTTTGAAAATAAATGGGGAAAAATAATTTATGTTGTTTTCAACTTTGTTCTGCTGAACTTATCTTAAAACAAGTTGTTAGACTTCTGTCGATTGAAGATCAAGTAGTCGATTAGTGTTTTCGCCAAGTCACGTTGATGTTTAAGGAAAATGTAATTCCAAACTGTATGAAGGGTCAGTATATTGGATATCATTGAAGTCTTAATACAGATCTGATGACTCGAATTTGTTCATATGTCGACATTCTCCAGTTGGAATTTTATTCATGACCGTCCACTACTTCCCGTGCGAAACTGAAAGTCCGCTTCGTTCGTTTTCGGACCATTCGAGTACAAAAGCGAGAAAATGGAAGCACATACGTTTTTTTCTAATTGTTTGATCACTACCCCTTAATGGTATACCGACATCTCTGATCAGTGACCATCATGGTTTATTGGGAATAAAAATCTGATAACAATTACGATTTGACTATTTTTCCTAGTGTGAAACGAAGTTTCATCATAATCAGGATGAATGTAAAATTTGTAGAAAAGAAACCTTTTTATGACACCTTTCTTTTATCCGTATTGCAATAGAAATCCATAACATGAGAATTAAACAAGGCAAATATGATTTTAATGGTAAGTAATGAAATTTCCAATAGATTGTAAGACTATATTGAACCAGTGATTATACATTAGTGTACAGTCACTGAATGAACAGAAATAATTTATTTGATAAAATGTTTTGCATTTCTCATCAATTTTACTGATACTATGACATGTAATACTGAATTTAGAATTCTATTTAAATTATTATCAAATTATAGACAACTGGAGCTTATTTCCTTTTAAATTAACATCACGTAGCTAAAACTATTAAGAAGTTCAAATTTGCTACAATGACTCTAATTTACATCATCAAAAAGTTAAATTAACGTTCAGATGAATTGTAAATAACAATCTACACTGCCTCTACATGTGTCTATGACTCCAAGATATACGTATGAAATTGATTTGTTATAACAACTGTAAGCCACACTCAGCATGACATTGTGCAATGTATGAACTCGATGTGTGATCGCATGATCAATGTATGACCGACATTTCATTAGTTGTTCAGTTTAGATAACGATCTTGAGCATTGTTTTTCAGCAGAAGTGTTAGAATATTTACGATGCAGTTTTACGTAGTTGTTGGTATTGTCTGGTCGTGTATAATCAGTGTAGATTGTATCATTTATAGGAAGTGTACTCACTGTGGGAGATGAATATTGACTGATTTTTGAATAGCAAATAACGGCGAAATTTCTATAACAACTACACATTTTTCTCTTCTATGTCTATCTTTATTGTTTATGAAAACGTAAGTTTGGCGGTAAGAAAATTATTTAATATACATGTACTAAAATATGCAAGCTAAATACATATAAGGGCGTCCTGTGAGCTATCAATAGACTACAAAATATGCGTATCAGAGCGGTGATGGTTGAAATGATGCTTATTTGTTTTCTACCTCGAAACAAGGATTCCTGATGGGTTTCCTGTCTGATAGGACTAGGAGTCCCTCCTTAAAATCATGTGTCCTCGGGATCCCAGAACTGGTTACTATTGAATCCTGGTGCATTGAGAGACGCTGATGCTTCGGTCTCATGTTTAAACCATATTAAAAAACTCCTCTTTTCTGGCGAGATTTTTGTATGTTTTTAAGGCATCTTTATCAGGTCTTTATTCATTTGACTCTGATTCATACATTCATCATGTCGGGGATAGGATTTGTTCAGGTATAGATTGAGGGTGGCATTTTTTCTTGTTTGTACCTTTTGAGCTCAAGTTGGACAATTGTCTGTCATATGTAACTTTAATACTTTGACCTGACGATGACTTTGGAAATGCTTAAGCGAAAGTCACTTACTTGCTTCTGATCTGAAATAACTAAATATTTTATAGTACATTTTGTGCATTCAAGAATTTGAAATACTCATCTCTTCTATTGAAAAAGTTTCAAATGATGGATGGAATGAGTTGAATAATTGCGAACTAATTGCATTTTCCCCTTTTGAAAGCTTATACCTTTGTATAAGTGTATATCCTTTAAGTTAGAAAAGTATCGATTAATTAAGCTGCCCCAAAAGTAAAACACAGGAAGGTTTCTTACTTAGCTCTCATTGTAATTGAAGCGCTATAAGGTATGAAGATAAGTCATAAAAAATCTAGATTGAAAGTCGATGTACGAGTATGTGTAGTATGATATAAGTGATTCGCAAATTTGAAATAGAATTTAAAAGTGTTTAAGCAATCTATGTGACAGTATAAACGACAGGGGAGACAACCTCTTCAAGAAGATTACTTAATGTACAAAATTGACAAGATTTATCTACCTAAATTTTTATAATTATTTTGATTGCATATTGGTAGACAGTTTATTTCACTAGTTTTTCTGGATTCTGCAACCTTATCACCTGCAAGTAACTTCATACTTTCCCATTATCCCATTATATACTTTAGTCGAATGGCATTAGAAACTTTCAACCGAGTCTTTACAGAGAACTTATGCCGCGTCCTTGGTTCGAAAAACGTGAAACTGAGGTTCGTGCACCAAGCGTTGTTTCAAGTGAACTTAGCCAGCATATATTAATATTTACCTTTCACTCCCGAGCAGCATCTTTAGCCGGCTGATGACGTCATGCAATGGATTACTCTTAGATTTATTGAGTTAGCATAAGCAAAACAACAAAAAAAAACGTCAAGGGCAGGATATAGCCTTTATCTATGTAGACCAGAATTTCACGTGTTGGTCGCAGTTTGATAAAGATTCTTGTATCGGCGATATGGATGGGGAGAGGGTAACATTGCACTCTTGTTTTTTCTATACAGGGATACATTTTAAGGATATAACTTTTGATTAAACAACAGGTTCCTGTGATTTATTTCAGGGACCCAGACTTTTTCGTTGGCTTTGGTGATGAAGCAGAATGCCCATCGACGCCTGTAAAACTTTAGGACTTTAGCTCGAGTGGATCATTCTTTGTTTTCTCTGTGCTGTTCCACCAAGATTAGGAATTGCGACATATCAAGCTTTAGGAGGACTTCAGGTACGTCTCTGTTTTTATTTATATAATCGTAACACCAAGTGCACACAGAACACAACATGTTACAAAACAGTACTGATACGAATTATAAATAGGAACATTTTGCATGGACTTTGTTTACAATATAACATAGCTGATGCAATTATATGTTGTCGGTGGTATCCAGTTGATATAACCGTTGACTTTACAGTCATTCGATGTACCAGTTCCTCTGTCCTTCTCCATAATTTGAAAATGTCCAAGTGATAACTACAAGTTTGGACGTGTGAAACGAATAAAGAGTAAAACCATAATAGTTACTAAGTTAACGACACACGCAAATAAATCCGTCTAACCATGCACCAAAAAAGTACAACTAATTACTAGTATTCGTATTTAACGCTAAGATTAAAGCAATTAACAGAAGCACGCAGTGAACACTCACAAACATGTTTTTCAGCTACGCCTGTCAACTCCACAATGCATTAAAATGAAATGAATTGACTCATTATGCCGATGTTATGACTGCAGGTAAAAATACGGTCTCAAAAACACTGTGCGTCTAGTGCCCTTGGACCTAGATACTATTTCCGCTTTCAGTACACGCCTGTGATTTGATTTTTTACGTAAATGTCAGTTTATACTATCTAAGTTCTATTTTTTTATGCCATTTTAATATGTACTTCATTTGTTACCAAGGGGAAAGCTTTTAATACTTCATGCATTGTAGCTTATGGAATGAATTAATGATTGGAAAGTGTATCAGACGGGTATTATGAGTCCTCAAATCGATGACTCTGGATAAACACCAAATTTGTAAATACAGTTGAATAACTTTATTAAGTATAGTAGCTAGAACGCGCTGGAATCAGTAAGACCGGCACTATCATTTCTTTTTAGAGACCTAATAGCTCCATAATCTCTAAAATTACAATGTAAAATATGTACATTGTGCATCACGTGCATTAAACGGTACAAACTAAAAAGGTATTATTATATATATTAGTATATATAGTTTATTTCATTATAGTGACAGGCATATATGATATATAATACACAAACATTTTGAAAATAGCCAGCCAAATAAGACTTATCAGTCACTTATGCCATGTTCATGAAATAAATTCTATACCGAATTATTCGACTACATAAACATAAAAAGAAACACAGAATGAAAAAGGAAATATAACATTACATTATATCAGGGCTCTCCTTTGACCCTTAAAATGGCATTTTGACTCTTGAAATTTGCAAAGTAAGGTTTTTGACTCTTGAGGTTTGGAATCAAAGGGTCAAATTTACAATTACATTAGTAGGAAATTTTGTTGACTCTTTAAATTTCTATAAGCTAAGAGTAATTTTCACTCCCGACTTTTGGAGTCTAGGGAGCACCCCATATATAGTTATAGGTTGTAATACCAAACCAAATGTGTTTGAATAACTAACATCAAATAAATGATAATATATTCATGACACATAAGGCATCGTTGTGAAATAAAGAGAGCCCCAACCTTACTCTAAATACTCTTACATACGATTACGATCGGCTGTTAGTAGTATCCCTATCCAAAAAAATGTATCAAGTGTAAGAAAGTTGTTAGTTTTAAAGATTTTTTCTGACTAAAGGCGTATATGGTATAATTATATACCTGGTGTTGAATAAATGTCTGTTATGAATGCACATTTTGAAACTATAGATTCGTATTTGATTAATCTTCTTATGCAACGTAGCATGCATTGATGAGTTAACTCTTGTTTACATAATCCTATCAAATTCATCAGGTAAACATATACATGTATACACAAACATTAGTAATAAGTAAACCCCATTAAATGAAAGCCAATATATCAGATGTCCGTATGTTTTATAGATTTAAGCAGAAAGTTTGAAACTTTAACTGCGATATAGGATGTAATATTGAAAATAAAGTACTTCACCAATGTTTATTTTAATACACGTACAATAAATCTGATTCAAACTATAAACGACATTTGAAACCTTTGTACATAAAAACTTTTGTTTACAGTCTAGTATTTTGCGTAATATGTCCAGGTACACTGTTTAGAAAATCTGATAAAGCATATATGTAGTCATCTTTATGCAGCAATAAATGTGCTGAATGCTTGGGTGTCTCCCACGAATGGAACACAGATGGAACACCATGTGTATCATGCCAATTCTGTATGATCTCCTGGATTAGTTCATATGAGCATAACTGGTAATTCTTACTTGTAAAGAGCATTGTTGGAACTTGGAGAGGATTTCGCTTAAAGAATTCTATTGTGGCAATATAATAATTGAGAGTCCATGGATATGTCAGAAGAAAGTGCGAACATATTGCTGAGAATGCAATGGTTTGAATAATCTTATTGCCAGAAGCTCCCTGTGCACATCCTGAAGCTAGAACTCGAAAGTCACCGATAGTGATACTGTCATAGATAATTGCTTTAATGTTCTCTCGGACTTGGCCATACAAATCTGGTCTTTCATACATCTTTCGTATACAGACATTGAATTTAAAGGCACCCATCGAGAAAGCATGGATGATAATCCTAGGGTAGGATTGACTTGACGATTTCAAAAATGATAACACATTGTTAGCGAGCTCCTTAGATTTTGTTGGCCGCGCAAACGTCTTGAGATAACTGGGCACATACATGACATCAAAACCAAAAGCATGATAGAGATTGCTGTATTTCTTCATTGCTCGTTCGGTGGCACCATAGAAGAAAAATATCACAACAATGGTGTCGGTCTTCTGTTCCAAATTGTCCGGTGCTTTCTCTATTCTAAACTCTTTCATTGTTGACGATCTAAGGGTTCACGTTGACACTGTGTGGTAGCACTGTACGCAAAAAATCAACAGTGTTTACAAGATGTCGGACGGATAAATGTTGTGAGGTAGGTGTCGTTTGTTTTTGGTTCAAACTTTTTAAATACGACGTCCTCTACACAATAGTATACATCAAATGAAAGAACTTTAAAACGGCAATCGGCGGCTAATAATCGTTTTTATCAAACCACGCCGTTTTCACAAAATCAGTGTCTGAACAACTCGTGTTGAGTTTTTTGAAAAACGAAGCGATGAAACTGAACAAAACCGACGATTATTCCGTTAAAATGAATGAATCGACAAAAATACTTGTCCACGTGTATGGAGAATGTAAAGCTCCTCACGTATATCCATTATTTCCTCATCAAAATCCCTTGTAGTAGATGTTTTAAAGCTTTTAAATTTTACATACTGTACGCCACGGTGCTAAGTGTAAACATTGTACTGTACGCAACGGAGAAAACAATTTCTGTACGCAACGGAGCAACAATTTTACGTCATTGCTTAACGTCTGTGTAAGAGAATGTGGAAGCATTTTTCTCTACATATCGGGATGATCGGACGGACTAGCAGGAATTACATAAAATGAATAAAATCACGATATGCACACGTTTTTAAAGGGCAACGCAATGTTGACTTTGCAAGCACTTAGTCGTGTAGAAATATTAAAGTTATGATGATTCCTGCATTTTTTTAAAAAAAAATCCACCATTTAACAAAAATATTGGTGATTTAATATTGTCATTTTGTGGTTGAGCAAATCTCCTAGTGCACCGCCATTTTGAAAGAAAAGTCACATATCGTGACGTCCTATATATCACAACGTGTAAAAGCCAGTACACCCGTTCTGCGAGCACTTTTATAAAAGATACGGCCTTAAAAGATATTGTATATTGTATTATAAATGACAATATTTTTTACACTTATCCAAATTAATGGTTACTAGCCATTCGGTACAAACAATTTAACACCGCTATTCGTTTTGAATTTATACAAAAATGATGTGATTGGTGGTGTGACAAACTTCAGTAAATTTCGAAAATTTATAAAAAAAATTATGTCATATACCGACGTAATAATTATTGATTGTTTAAATGTGCATGAACGCATTATATATTATGATGTTTGAACAAATAATTATGGTGCAATTATTTTGTCTGTATAATAAAGGAAAAAATATGAAAATACGATTGTTAGTGATATTTCATAATGGAAAATTAATAATAAACAGAAACATTTCATGAGATCAAATTAAAACTAAGTATGAGTTTTATATGTAATTCTTCAATCGTTTTACTGATAATGTAAAATATCTTATAATGATTTAATAATTCTTTCAAATTATAGACAACAGTTGAACTGCATGACACTACTTGTTTATTTAGTCTACGTCACGTACCTAAAACAATAACCAAGGTCCCAATTTGCTACTATTACTCCAATTTCACATTAAACTTCAATTAACAATCAGATAAGCGGTACATTACACACCACCCTGTCTCAGCAAGTTTTATGACACTGAAATATGCACAGGACAATGATATGTGGACACAGCTGACTTCAAAAAGAAACACCGACAGACATGTGTAATATGGCAATTTTAACCGTGTGTGGTCGCGTGATCAACTGATTAGCGACTTTTCATTGGTTGATCAATTAGAACTATGACCTAGAACATTATTTTTCAACAGAAGTGTAAGAAGTCTATGATGCAATATTATGTCTGGTTCTTGCTGTCTTGTGATGTAATTTTCATCAGTGTGGGAGATATTGATTTTTAAAGTGAGCGTACTGAAGGTGGAAAATAAATGTGTAGTGATTATGGATTGACAGTCTGAAAGGTAATTTAGGCAAAAGTTTAAGAAGTAACTTCACATGTTTTTGGCTTTTATGCTTGTTCATGATTAATAAGCATTTACGTATATCATATTCTACTTTTCCCGAAAATAATGGCAACTTTCCAGATTTTCCGTGCTTTCCCGCGAATCAGACCAATGAAGCTATATATATATTACCCCACAATTAAATGTGCAATACTGTTTAACTCCCAACTCAACAAACAATATAACTGTGCGTTCGTACACCACTTTGTATAGATGTGATAATTATAATAATCTTCAGTGATATTTAATCTGTAAATTAACTTTTACATGTTTGTATATAGATAGATTTACTATGGAAATGGTGTAAGAAAATACAACCAATTATAATGTTTTTTGCACTTCGTAGTGTTTGATCTTAATTCTTATCAATGAAATATAACTATAATCAGGGATGCTATATTACAGAACAGAACAGACGTTTTCACGTCAGTATTTTTCACGCAATTTATAAATATAAAAAATGTTAGTATTATAGTTTATGTCACTATAAAAATGGATTTACTTTAGTGTCGAATTGAAAATTAAGCTTTGATTCTATTGAAGAATTTTGTGGCTGTGAAAATTGTGTTTTGGTGGATAACGTGGAAGAATATGTTGGCTATGATTCTAAAATACAAATGCGTGATTTCCTAAGCTTATTCCTCACAATTAAAGGCGATATCTATAATAATCAACCATTCTCTTTCACTCCCGCTTATTCGCCATATCCATGTTTGTGGGATATGACGTCACACACAACTGTTAAACGATTGTAAATGGGTAAAATGGCGGCGCCCTGTACTCTTTCAGATAACCAAGTTTCTACGATATTTTCGTAAAATATCTTCAATGTGCGTATTTTAACGCTCAAATGATTTATTTTTTTCAGAATAATAATGAATAATTATTTAAATGAGAATAATTCATAATTAGGGTTGCGTTGCCCTTTAAGGCACTGAATATGTACAACATTAATTGAAAAAAATATTATACTTACCTTTTGTAAAAGCATAACATAGTATCATTTTTGTGTGTGACAAAAGAGTGAATCCAGGCTGTTTAACATTATTACCTTCATAAATCCATCAAATGAAAAGAACGGCTGAAACTAATACCATGAAAAGAGAGGTTCACAAACGTTTTATTCGTAAAATACACCTACATGTACTTAGATTGGTCCACGTTATGCAATGATTTCGTTATATAATATGTCTTAATACGTCGTTTAACAAAATATAGCATTAGCATATTACTAACACATGTACATTAAATTGTTTTACTTAAACAAGGTTATTATATTTTTATGCATATCAAGAGCAAAAAGAGAGAGAATTGTAATCAGGTGTGTTGATCATAGGCATGCCATCTTGTCATGAGCATGTATAAAACCTGCATACTGACAAAATTCAATGTTTTATAACTTTGGTCTTCTTAAATATTCTTAATCTATGAATATCATTGTTTTTAGAACTACGCTCGAATCGGTTGAACTTTATGCCCCAGTCCCACGGGCTCACGCTAAGTTAACCGTTGAAAATTGACACGAAACCTATCAGAAGTAATTTGAAACGTCAGGTGCGTTAAAAACACCTTGAAAAACTTGAGAAACTTGAGAACGGTTTAAAAGTTGCTCACATCGAATACGTTTAACAAACGTGTTATTCAACAAAAAATATACATTTTACACATTTAGTGAGTACGTATTATTTGTCATTTAAATGAATTAAGGAGGTAGAATATCATGGTTCTCAAAGTAGTTTTATTAAACTTGTTATCATTTTAAGCCGTAGCAAATGTGTAAACTGGATGCTGATTGATGTAAAATATATTTAAAACGCTGTACGTGTCAAATTGTTTACTCATGGTATGATTAATTACAGTTCGATTTATAAACATAATGACCTTGTTTTAAGTTAAACTGGTGAAGAAATACTTATATGATTTTCTTTAAATGATAACTGGAAACATAATTTTCAAAATATGTTTCTATATTGTGATGGGTTCAACAACATGACCCACACAATCACTTCTCCCACTCTCTCTCGACGAACAAATCAGCACGCGTTATATTTATTTGAATGACGATAATACTAGTCTCGTGTTATATTTACCTTTTGTAGTTGTCTTAACAAGATTTAAAAATGCAATGAATGTGAAACATAACCCTGTTTCGTTATGTTTACGTAAATTCCAGCTGTTTTGGGATTTATCAAACTTGCAATGTTTTATTCAACCAAGCAGATTGCAAATTTCATACAATTTTATATTTTCTTCCACGTGTATTTGTTAGTTGCGTATTTTAATAAGAACATACATGTTTCATCAACGATAAAATAAATTGTTTAAATGGGCATGCCTTGGAACTGCTGTGTCTTGGGTTTTATACACCAAAAATGCGTTTATCACTTGTAAAAACAATTATTACCGAAAAGTCAAAGAAGAATGTGCCTTCAAAAATGACCCTATAACGCCTTTTATTGACGACAACGATATTTCCGATTCGTCTAAGAATTTAACTTAGCGTGCGCGCTGTCTTTCAAGCAGCAAAACAATGATATTTACCAATAATTGATCGATAGATAAGCTTTATGTCGCGAAAAATGAACATGACATGAGCAATACTTACCATTTCACAGTTTGCTGACATTTTTTCCGCTTTTGACAGATCCCGAAAGGGTTTTAGTTATGAAAATGACGAATAGTTTCTAAGGCGTAATCGGCAGGTTTTGTAAATCTTGAAATGTGTGTTTTGTGTCAACTAGCGGGATATTTCGTAAATATTTCACAGGACTTTCATTAATTGATTTAGGCAGATGGAATTACAAAGTGCAGATGAACGAAGTCCGCTATATTACAATTATATCGAATGTAAAGTTTATACATTCATCTGAATTGAAAATAGACAAGAAATTAATTTTAGATATAAATCTTATGCGGAACTCGACCAACAACAACGAATTTGGTAAATAAATACATATATTCTCTTTTTATGTTATCCCTTACATAGGTTTGAATAAAATGTGTGTAAGTTATAAATATTTTATCAAGATATACATCAGTCTATAACGCAGAAACGTGCAAAACAAATGGAGGATAAGATATATCTCCCCCTGGAACTGACAGTGGTATCGCCGCAATGGTTTTAACTGGTTTAACGGGCACATCACCAAACCTTTCCTGGAAACCAAAACCAAATAGTTACGTTCACAATTAGATGCTCAGCTTACAATGATACCGCCGAGTTAAACAATGTTGAATGTAAGGCACCAGTCTTATAGATCTACTGTCACGCGAGAACAAGTTCGCTAAATGATGGCAGTATTAAGACAGTGCTCTTATATAAATATACTATAGCTGTTTTATGGTACAACAGCACATAACTTGCACGTTATAAAAGTCTAAAATCAATCACTTTGTTTTACACATTTTGCGCAAAATACTTATATTACATTTGTGGTACAAATTAATTCTTATAAAACAGAATGGAAAATTAGATTTACAAGTTCACGTTAGCATTTTCTATCAAAAGAACAGCTGATATAGTGATATTACATTACCGATTTCTACTCGTCAATGTCACCAATGAACCACACTTTAGAGTCAGGTTTTGTCAGTTCAATTGTTGTTTCAGCAGATTCACCTCCGAGCGTTGTATAAGTAATTGTATATATGTCAAGCTGGAGTGGGTCTACTATTTCTTTATTGATCTTCAAAGGTTTCCCATCTAGTTCATTAATAGTGATATCCAGGCCTTGTTCAAGGAGTCGATGTGGCATACCTCTCGATTTATCTTGTAACTTTACTACCTGTAATGAAAGTCCCGTAACGAGTATAGAGCAGATATCTTTCTAGAACTAGGTGCAAATTGATAAGAATGGTTATATTAATCACTTTTATAACTCAGTGATATCACTAGTCCAGTATTGAAACATTCATTGATTTATTTTGTAATTGAATTTATTGTATAATGTACTGATTCAGAAACTAAAACTATCAATTATAGTTATACATCAGTACAGGAAGGTTCATTCTAAACTTTATCATATGAAGTTACCTGGAAGAAATCAGGACTTCTACTAAGGTTGTGTGATAAATAAGCTTTATCTTTCTCGCCGTACATAAAGAAGCTCAAGTTTTGAGGATAACACTTCCACGCCATATCGAAGTGCTTATACCGTACAATGTCCAAGACTTTAACATTGGTTGTTAAGAATGGTTTATTCTCGACAGACGGAAGTCCTACAAAGAAATCAACTAATTGTTCCATTGAAGTCTCAAGGAAATTCCCGAGGCAAGCTGCCTTCTTGTTTGTAAAAGTGATTGGTAGCGGCACATCTTTTAGTAGTATACTTTGCTCATCATGTTTCAGTTTAATTTGCTTTATATCATCAACGTCTGTGACTTTGAATTTAGCAATTGCTTGATACTGATGTGCCGGATTGTCAAACATTGGAATATGGTCTCCAAAGAAAATTCCATCGACAGATATCTGGTCAGAACAGACAAACCTATGAATAGCTGGTTCATCCGTTATCTAAAATGTAAAAGGTTTATCTGTAGATTGTATTGAGACAATTTAATCGTTTCTCGTTTTATTGTCTTCCGTTTCACATCCTTCATTATATTTTTTAATACATTTATGATTTATGTCCAGATATAGATGTTCAGGAAGTCGGATAGAGTGGAAAAGATTTATGGAGAAGATTAGTGCAACAATGGACTATCGGCTATCTCCATCAACAGTGAAGCAATACAATCATTGCAAACCCATACACAGAACTGACAATGGTATGAAAATCTATATACACATTTATATTATTTTCTCTTGACTACTAAACCGCCTTTGACGTAGGTGAATTATGGGTATAAAATTAAAAGTAAAATTCAGGATAAAATTCGATGTGTATTTTAGACTTTTGTGCGAGTCCATGTACTATTTGTGACTAAAGCTTATTAACACAAGGCTGTATAATTAATAATAACAATAGACACATGACGATAGGGATAACTGACCTTTCCAATGGCATTAAAAACTGTTTGTCTAATGATAGTACCAATCGTGTCAATTCTGTCTTTGTCTGCCACCCAAGGATTTATGATTGTATTGATGAGAAAATCCAAATCACCTTCTGATTCACCAGATAACTATTTGAAAAAATAAAGCCATTTAACAGGATGTAAAAATACACGAGAACATTTATTGAGTGAACATTCTACAATTGAAATTAATATCGATGTGTAAACAACTTAAAATAGCACAAACTAAACACTCAAACTTTCTGTAATATGAGTATGTTAAGTACTTCTTAATATTACTTATGTAAGAAAGAGTATTCTGACTACATGTGTCTAGTTGTACATAACAGACTGAAATTACATAGAAACGATACATGCGTCATTATTCAGTAAAACGTTATTACGAGCATTGATATCACCGATGACAAATGGAGCAACATTTTGCATGTGTCGTTAAAGTTGCACAACATAAGAACGACATTTTGATAGAATACATAGCTTTTATTTTTGGGATGTAGCCAATTATAATGATAAAATTCTATTATAATTAAAACCCCATATGAGAGTTTAAGTCCTGGAGAGTGAATCACGCGCATAAGAAAAATTGAGAAAACACTGCTGACTAAATAATGAGAACATTTTGTATTTGTGAGATGATTGTTGCTTTTGGGGACATGAACTTATGTCACTAATACAAATTTGATATTTCATTATGATACCTTATTTGTTTGATATACGTTTATTCGGCGTACCAGTAACGTTCACTTTGTGAAACCTTGACATGTCAGTAACACGATCGAGGACGTGATATTGTTCAATTGAAAACGCGAAAATATTCATAAAAAAACATTACATCTTTATTTAAACAAAAGATTTAAGTTTTTTAAACATTCTTCTCTGACTTCATGGTGAACATCATTTTACGTAAGCCTTTCGTTCTTTTACGGTAAATACCCTTTTTAACGATTTTTGTCGAGCAATGTGCCTGTCCCGATGGCTCCTAGAAATTTCGCAGTTTTACTTTGCATTCAAGAAAAGAACGAAAACTGAACGTATTTTCTGTAAGAAGCTTATTAAGTTAGTAATTAATAAATGAGTAATTACACCAAGTCTGTTTTTGAACTGCATTACATCCGTTCCTTTGATAGGTGATTTTGAATGTGCGAGCATAAATGGAATCCTGTTGATATTCTGCGAGTTACAGGAATGGGACAACTGTCGATATACTTCATAGTTAATTTTATTGCAGAGTTCAAGGTCTGAATTTCCTTTCATGTTGACTGCGAATGCATTAATAGGAGTGTCGGGTCCTATTTTTGACAGAAAATCCAAAGCTTGTTTATCCTGAAAGAGAAGTTATGTGTTATACTTTCATATCATGTAATAAAACCAAGTAATAATGAATACCATAGTTATTAGAATTGAAAATACAACTGGATAATATGCTGTTAACATTACGACGCGATTGCATACAAACACAAAAAAAATAATGAGCTAATAACTGACTGACAGAAATTAAAGGTCGTTTATTTTTTTTGTCATCTAATAGAAAATTAATATATTTTGTAAATTAGTTTTAAATACCATTCAGATTGATTCTTGTTTTACCTTCAGAAGATGAAAAATATCCTTGTCCGTGATATTATTCCTAATCATCTTAACCGCATATTCAAGGGACATTTCATCTGGGAGAGGTGTCTTAGGAACACATACAAAGTTGTCGTCTTCCTTCGCTAAAGTGAGCCATAGGCAGTAGCATAGTTTACCTCCAAGCGTACATTGACCGAGAATTCGACCATATCCAAATTTGTGCAAACCAATAACCTGTTGGAGAAAGTCAAATGTCTCATTAGTGATATCCAATCCACATTACGAATGTTACAATAACCAGACAATTAGAACATTAAAGGCATTCTTGTGCACTCTTTTAGTATTTGGAATGATATTTTTGGGGTCACTTTCCGGCCGAGTAATAGTGTTTTTTTTAATATTATCAACACGAAACAATATCATCATCATCATCATCAATGTATTAAAATATTGCGCTGCTTACTTAATAGTTGATAATTAAAACATTGTAAATAAATGGTATATGCATGTATCATAACAGATTGTTCGCCATGCTATTTACCTTATGTGATAAAAAAACTCCGGCAGGAGCAGCCCCTGGTTTTGATCCTTCAACTCCCCAAACACCAACTGATATGTCGTTTACTGATGGAATTATAACTTCAGCTGAAACTTTTATGAAGCCCCGCATAGCTCCGTTCCGATAACAAAGACCACCCGCAGGATATGGACAGTATCCAGACTTATGCGGATCTACCGCTACAGTGTCCGCATGTTTCATACTCAAAAGTTGTCTTGTGGTGTATTCACTCATAGGAAATGTAAGAGCTTCTGCATCTTTAGTATTTGTCCTGATCAGACTGTCTTCGGAAGGCGAATGAAGCATTGTAATAAAATACCCGCCCCATACAGCGTCTACGTGAATTGCAAAATTTAGTCCCTGGAAGATTTAAATGGTTATTTATCATCCTGCTTCGTAAAGAAAATCAAACATTTATCAACAATGTACCAAATATTTTCTAGAAATAGTCTGTGGTAAGAGAGCTATACTTGACATTGTCCGTAATCAAGCATTTATGTAAGAAACATACTAATAAGTGTCAAGTTCTTTAAACGATTGTTCGAGTCAATATCAACAGACGAAAAATACAAGTGATGATGGTTTTGCAGCTGGCTGTATTGGCGAAGGTGCCTTCTCAGATTTAATTAACACTTCTTTAGTAAATACAGATTAATTGACACAAATTTACATCTTTAGCATACGTTTATTTTTTTTTTTTTTATTCAAAACACACCTAGGTTGCAATGGACTTAAAACTTAAATACGAAAGATACGTACATGTATGTAAATACAGAATGAACAGGTCGTACGGACTTCAGAGTTATCTTAAAATGACAGTAATGTTAGCTAACAATATTCTAAGACTGAAAATACATTAGACCTTTTGAAGAATTTGATAAAAGATTCAACATCTTAGACACAAGTCCACAATAACTTTTCGCTATGCTTTAGCTTTTAGCAATACGGTTATATGTTATTGCCCGGGTATAGCATGCATACAATACAGTACGGACAATGTTTCATATCACTATAAACGGTAGCCAGTTATCTGTGGACTCTTCTTTCAAGTGTTATGGACATTAAACCCTTTTACAACAGATTAAAGCTGAAACGAATTTCGAGAAATGGGTAACGGACAATGTCAAGTACAGCGCAATACTTCTAAGATTGGGTAGCCAGCTCCACTAATAACTTATTTGCAAATAAAGATAACATCGATAAAAGCGCTAGAACAAAGCCGTCTCGCAACTGAATTCCCATGATAAAAAAGCATTTTCCTTCATGTAATAATGATCAAGTAATGCTTTATATTCTTCCGCCCATTAAAAACCGAACGTCTGAAATTACATTCATTACATGTACAATTTAAATGTTTTTGTTTATTTTTATACGCATCCCATGCTATAATAGTGGAATACATTTTGTTCAGTATTTGACTTTGACCGAACTGTATATACCTTTTCTCTAAATTCACTTCTAAGATTAACAATGTCTTCTAGCGGATCGACAGCACCATCTTCAGTAGTGCCCATTGTAGCTACGACGGATAGCACCGGGATGTGCTCCTTCAAACACATGGTCAGTCTCGTTTTCAAAGCTGTCATAAAGATGATATTATGTTAATTTCATTAAGGGAAATACAGTTTAATCGACAATTGCATTACGTCGTTAAAAGTAGTACAGTAGGCAGAGCGAAAGATCGGAAAACCATTGGTTTGCGAGTTCAAAACCCGGGTGCAGCCCATATTTTCTTCGACGATTTGGTAGAAAAACTAGATATTTTTCCATATGTCCATCATGCAAATCCGAGTTATTAATGTGGAGAAATTGTTGAGAACACGGTCAATACTGGTACCAAGTCTAATATAATCGGTAGGTTAACTATTAGTAGGATTTGTTGAAAACAGTCGTAAAACCCGAAATAATAACCTTATTACCGGAAACAAAATACTAACTGACAGATTTGGTAGACGTAAATGTTTAAACAACTTTTTTATAAAGCAACATATCTAAGGAATTGCACCCATTATGACAAGTGTCCAGTGTTGCGTGAGCCGTCCTGCATTGGATGTGACAAATCGGTGCTCCACAATTACTCGAATTGATGTAAAATTACATTATCATCAAATAGTGCACTTAAATTCTACTAAATAGATTACATACGCGCATTACCTTCGATATTTATCCTGCCATACTTATTGCATTCAACGCCAATTATTTTACGCTGGCCTATTCCTAGCAATGATGCTGCCTTTGCTAAAGAGTAATGCTTTGACATCGGTGCTATTATGACCGGTTGTTTCGTCAGTCCGTGCTTTGTCATAAAGTCGCACAACCCAAGACTTGCCAAATTATTCTCATCTACAATCTCAGAGTAAGTTGATATCGGAACCTTTGCTAGCGTTGTCACGTCTACAGGTATTTTAACTATATCATCAATATCGAGATTCAGGACATCCCATGAACACATATCAACTATTTTTACCTTTCTACACAATCTAGGTACATAAAGTGCGTAGTCTTTGGCACCGTGTATCTCACTGCTATCTATCAAAGCTTTTTGAACGCAAAGGGGGTAAAACTTTATATTTCTGCTTGACCAAACGGCCTCAATGTTAGCAATACTTCCACCAGCCGTTATATGGCCCCAGGATTCTTGAATTAGTTCAGATGACTCATAACCCAACATCTGACACAGTTGCCTTCCAACATCAATCTCAAACTGTGTTGTGACTGGGCTTAGTGTGTTTGAAACGTTATTGGAGTTGTACAAAATGGCTGCCATGTAACCAATATTTGCCACCATGTTTGCGTCGCAGATTGCGTGGCTCTATGAAATAAATAACTAGGATCGGAAAGTGTTATTATGCCTGGCTGAAAGGAGTTGGGATGCAGGAATGCTAGGCTAGCGCGTGTGCATGTTTGTGTCCGCAACACTTACATGTCCGGAGTATTACCACAAATTGGAACTAGTTAGTGATAGGGAACTTGATAGGTAAATAGGTGGTGATAAGATAAAGTGTAGAGTGTATGTAACATAATCTTGGCTTTTGTACTTTTTGGGTTATTGACGTTTGGTAAAAATATTTGAATTTAAATTTTTCCCAAGTGCATAAATATACTTGATATGTAGATTAATTGCACAGCATGTAAGGACAATTAACTCATGTTAATTTCACGTT
Organism: Lutraria lutraria; assembly: GCA_964023205.1. Classification (NCBI taxonomy): domain Eukaryota; kingdom Metazoa; phylum Mollusca; class Bivalvia; order Venerida; family Mactridae; genus Lutraria; species Lutraria lutraria. The sequence goes on along the minus strand of OZ026846.1, from coordinate 4,285,653 downwards.
CGGATTATTCCACTCAATTATTGTCTATGTACCTTGTTCCATTTTGCTTTTTTAAGAGGAAGAGATATTCTTCCTCCGATAACTTTTCTCCCTTTCGGCGTGGGATTTAGCAGTTTATGAATGGTTTTTGTTACAACTATGGATACTCCGGAATAAGAATGTTCCACGTAAGGTTGCCGCCATAGCATAATTTATATGCATGAGTGAAAACGGAACAATGTTTATGAAATGGATTCAAGGATTTCAATCTCTAATGCATTACCTCCATTTTGAAGAGTTATACTCAATTTCATGAATTTGACTGATGTATTGACATATTCCTGAGGGTTATTGGTTCAAACCCCAACGAGACCATACTTTTTGTCTTTATTTTTTAGGAAATGTTTCGTATTTAGAACATGAATTTATACTGTAATATGGAAGAAAAAAATATTCCATAACATTTTATTCAATTTATATCAATTTATACATAGTTTGTTAACGAAAATCAAGTAACTATGGATTTCTGACACTCATCTTTTCAAAACAGGACGGCAAATGTGGATATTATACACACAAAGTCAATTCTGAGAAAATTTCAGGTGTTGCCTAGCTTTAGTTTTTATTTTAATGATATTTATCAATGTGTTTCTTTTTGGTAAAAGGCAAAAATCTTGACTAAATTTAAAATGGGCGGGGTTACACTTTTCAGTTTTTCTGCAACTGTAGTTCCAAACATCATATAAGCAATTTGGATTTACTAAACGTTGGTTACCCTTAGACTTGAACATGTTCTTTGATTTATTGTATCATCTGTTACAGAGGTAGGTCAATTTTCCTAAGGGTGACTTCAATTGGATTTTGAAGTACTATTTTACGTTAGGGGTAGACGAACCAAAATGGTCGTACTCTCTTAACTGACGGTAAAAGTTTTTAAAAATTCACATGTAAATGTTTAAATGAATATACAGAAGAATGACAATATTTAAAATACAATCCTTTACTCTTCATATTAGACTTCGAAAACCTTAATGTAAGCATGTTTCGAAATCGCCGTTGTATAACACAATAGGGTTATAGGTTAATTGGATATCTTAATTAATTGTCGTTACTTTTTATCTTTTCAGTGTCTAACAAACCAAACTATAGGATATTTCTACTTTGGAATTTATTGTCTCTAGATATACAAATATCAAATCAATGTTTTGCAATTATGGAATTTGCTAGATGGTGGAATGAATAGCAGGTGTATCATGAAATGTCAAAGAAATTGATGTAACAAAATTATTGATTGGTCAGAAAATATGTTTGAATCCAATTCATGTTGAATTTGATTGGTTTAGTTTTGTTACACCTACTATGTCACCATCACGTGTCATACTGCATAAAATAATTATGCTAAGAATAACTAAGAGAATATTTTGTAGAACTTAGATATAGATACTTAGTTTTGGACATCTTGCATTTGTTTTGAATTACTTAAACTGAATTAATAATGCGAAGTACTCAATTAAAACATAAGAAATTGTTTGAACTTGTTATTGTTGGACAACAAGGAACTGTACGATCACGTTACATTAGCATTTATATTTACCGTGTATCTGAAGCTACCTAGTGGTAAGGAATTCTTCAACTGATTGATTAAATCAGCCAATTCATCTCTCATTTTCTTCGTCTCCTTTTGATAAGCTTCATTACCAGTCATTTCACTAGTAATACAACAGGGGTCTGTTGGATAGTAATCTCTGCGAAAGTCTGCATGTCCTTCAAACGCTTTCATTACCAGCTCTGCAAAGATTTTTATATTCTCTGCTTTGGGTCCAAGGAACCATGCTGCAAGTGAGGCCAGTTGTCGGGTATACTGTTCTTCACTGAGACAATCCCGCTGTAACATTGGTCATTATATTATAATTCTAAGACAAATGTGTTCTCTAAACAGTGTATAATGCGAATGACAATGAAATTTTGCGTCATGAGTATTGAGTCATGGGACTGACTAACATGAACTCATTGTTGAAACGGGTAAATGTTACTGGCTAATAATACATATATTGACTTAAATCTTCAATAACAGATCAAGGGAATCATATTAGAAATGAGGGTCAGTATTTCTTTATCTTCTGTCAGAACGCGTCACAACAATTGTCGTTAAATTGAGGTACGGTAGTTATTGCTGGTTCACAATGTCATTGCAAGTTATAATTGATTCAGAATTAATTAGCATGTTTGCTACATCATAGACAGTTATATTATTATTTATAGTTCATCCAGTTTTGTCAACCAATATCTCAGTAACCGTCTCATAAGCAGATATTGGAATGCAAGCAGTGATCAATTGCAGTTATGTACAAAATAAATACTGCGCTAGCTTTCTGCTCGCTTGTATCTGTTTTGTATGCAATATATAAACTATATCCTACACATAATTCTCATCAGCTATTTATGACTACCAAATCCTTTAGAAAAATACTATATCTAGTTAATCAATAACTTTCCTACTCACGGTATTTGTCTCACTTGTTGTCAGACTGGTGTCTGCCATGACCAGATTTATCTGTAAAATGTAATTAGGTTATTAGGTAATAACATAAAAAATTCATGGCAGTTCATGAAAATTTATGATATAGTATTACGCCGTTTTATACTACTTTCCAATTATTCAAAGTATAAGCCGATAATATTACTTTAACATTCTGAAGTTGTGTGTGGTAGTGCAGTTAAACATAATATTTCACAGTTAAATGTCACGGAAAAGTGAAGCATTATAGCAAACTATCTAAAGACATTTTTCGAACGTTTACATGTGATATGATATGCGAAGTCTGTAACAATTTAATTAGCATGTGTATATGATTCAAAATTATGTTAAAAGCATTGAACATCAATTGTCATGTTTTCCATACGTTGTTTTTTCTTTACGGCGTATTTAGGACACTGATAATATTTCCTAGGTCAGGACGCAAATAAGATGCAAAGAAAACTTTTCCAAAGAGTCAAAATGATTTCATTTGTATACACTCTTAGTCTCTTAGTATTTTCAAATGTTTCGATAATTTGTCATAGGCATTGCTAGACAGTATTTTTGGTTAAATTTGATTGTAGAATGTTATTTCCAATCAGTGATTATATACAACATCATCTTCGTTAACCATTGGTCCTCATAATTTCGTCACAATCGTTTTCATTTGGTGGCTCCGTGGTAAAGATCTCTGAATAGTGATCATTATCCCATCGATATTGCGCATCCGAATGCCACACGTGACTAAATGTGCTTGCCAAGTACGATATCAAATCGCTGAGCTTTAAACTATTCTGACCTGTGATCTTGAAATTTGGTGATACTATGTGTTTTCAAATGAAATAATTAGTTTCAACGTCTAGAACTCGGTAGAATTCACATTGTAGAGCATATTCAAACTAACATAAACAAGTCATATGTTTGTTTATTGTGAACATTTCACAACATCAATTCAGAAAAATCTCAGCAAACTCCTATAACAATCGCCGCAATACTGTCCCTTATATCGGGACCGGTTTTCATTCTTTCCTCATTTTGTCAACTTGCTAAAAGAAATGATACCACCTTACCGTATTATGTATTCCATAACGTGTTTATCCTTCAAAACTTACTGTCAACAATTCAAATATTTTGTAAGAATTTATTCCTTAATAAATATATTGGAAATCATATTTACAAAACGCAAATTTATAATATTTTTGTCACCTTACAAACATTTAAAACTATTTTTCAGTCAAATCGTGGAAAATTCAAATATGGTTTATGTCTTTAAATGTAAATCGTGTATGCAAAATTGATTTAAGCTTATTTTTCATTTGCTTAATAAATGCATCAGTGATTGTATATAAAATTTCATTTTAATATTTTTTTTTACTTTTCAGCATAGTTTTATTAAAGCCTTTTGAAATCATAATCATCTTCGTTTGAAACGCCCTTTCGTTTTCAATATTTTCTGTATATATAAACATCTACGTACAAATCTTTTAATAAGAGGACATTGGCCTTACAATTAAATGTTATAAATATGTAAATTAAAATAACTGGTTTTGACACGATGTCTAGTGTTTGTCAAATGTGATGAAAAATATTTAGAAATCCCCACAATCAAGTTTATATTAGCTTCATTATGATATATTTGACATATTTTCGCCAATAAATGGCACTGAAAAGTATTCTTACAAATGTATTTAAATTTCAGAACTAATGTATCTTTCGTACTATTTCGAATTTCAATTTGTCCCCTAATAGTTCCAGGTCCTAGACTTTGATGTGAGAAACTTTAGACTTGCCGCCAAAGGCATAGCTTTTTCTCTGGTCTTATCAATAAGTTGTTTCGATAGAAATTGCAACACCTAATTACTGCCATCATTTGTCTGTTCCATTTTATTGGTTGTTTATTGAGGATTCCTTGTATCAAACACATATTTCTACATTAGATTTTAGCAGGATTATTTTTCAAATTTTCATGAAGAAAAAGATATATACATATATTAAATAAACACTTAAAAGGATATGCGTACCGTCTTGAAACGTTCAATGTAATGTTTTGTTGAAGAATAGGACGAAACACGTGCAAAGAATCCCATAAAAATAAAGAAATTTATTCGACGTTAATTGACATCTATTTGACCAAAAATTGATTATCTATTATCATGCATTTAGCTGCTGTTTGGTTAAATACAGTTTGTCACATTTAAGATCGTAGGAAAAAAGGGATTATATCAATATCCAGTTGGTAAATATAGATAATTAATCTAATGAACATGAGTTATAGATACAATTTTAAAACCGATACGTTGGTATGCTGTTGTTATGAGATATAATGAATAGTCTGGGGCATCTTTGGAGAAGATGGTATTTTGGTTGGTGGGTGTTTCTATGTTCCTTTGTCTAGGCCATTTTATTGTGAGGTTTTATTGTGTTAAATCTATTTCTCAGTCTTATAATTTGTTTCGGTCTGCTGGTTTATTGTCATTAGTATATGTTCAAGAGCGTTGCCAGCAATGCGCATTTACGCACAAGCTTCACATCAATTTGATCGAAATCTAAGGGTTTAGAATTTAAAGGGGCATGCCCAGGAACTGCTGTGTCTTTTGTTTCGTACACGAAAAAGCGTTTGTCACTTGTAAAACCAATTATTACCGAAAAGTCAAAGAAAAATGAGCGTTCAAACATGACCCTATAACGCGCGTCGGTATTTGTATGTCGATTTGAATAAAATGCTGACGACAACGATATTTCCGATGCGTCTGAGAGTTTAACTGACCATGTGCGATGCCTTTCAAGTGAACACAACATAGGCAATACTTACCATTTCAGTTTGTTGACATTTTTTTCCACGAGGTTCTAGGTTTTGACAGATCCCGAAAGTGTGGATTTGTGAAAATAACGAAAAATTTCTGAGGCCGAAATCCGCAGGTTTGGTAAATCTTGGAATGTGTTTTTTAGTAAACTAGCGAGATATTTTGTAAATATTTTACAGGGCTTTCATTAATTGATTTAGGAATTAAAATGATACCAATTTGATTGCTATTCGGACGCTTCAGTTCCAGGGCATGCCCCTTTAATTAGATCTACTCAGTGGCAATCTATTATTATATTAAATCAATCAGCTCACCAATCTAGTTCTAATTTCAAAACAATTTCTGAATCCCAAACAGCAGGAAGGGTCAAACCCCACACCTGTGCGAAAATTCATTAAAAGACATCTACGCCCCTGCTGCACTTCCTTCTCTGTTTGTTAATCGGTTATGTTCAAGCGCGATGTATTATAAACCCCGTACATAATTCTAATGAGAATTAGAGTAATAGGGATGCAGTAAAACCTCATTTGAGCGACAACTGAAATAATCTAAGACAACATTGGCCAAGAATGTACACAACTCTATAATTATTTTTTATGAGATTCCTTTTTCATAGTTTTTGTTTATCAAATCACATTTCTGTGCGTTTGTGTTGCTTTATTACACTTAGTACTATCTACGATGCCAAAATCTAAATGAAGAATAATTTCATTCAAGGTAACGGGCTGGGATGTAATATCTAATAAAGTTTCGCCAATTTATAGATTTAAAAACTAAACCATAATTATATACTAAAATAAACCCACTGTATAAAGTGCATTGCAAGTGATTTGAAACAAATATTACATTTTATTGGTCTTCTATAAACCAATATCGCACGTAATTTACAAATTTTGAACAACGATAACTACTCTGTATATTGGAATATATTACAACAAATAGTCTTAAAATAACAAGTAATGTATAACGCAGGGAACCGTGTCTCAGATTTTTTATGACGCCCTGCGTTCGTTAGATATTTGCCTTTAAAGAAATTTCGCACCCTGAACCCCGCTGTTTTTTACGTAATACGCTATAGATTGAAAACGAAAGCAAATATCAAAATTCTGAGGCCCGGTTCACTACTGTTCAGTTAGGATAATGTGATAGTGACGTTTCACAAAAGTCTACATCCATTATCTGAACAGGTAAAGTGGATTTACAAGAAACAAATAAAGTATAACAGTTTAGCCATGCAATTGTAGATGTCCGTTTGGCGCAGTTGGTAAAGCCTTTAGAAATGCCTAGGAGCTAAAATTTTATCGCGAGTTCGAACCTCACCGGTTGACTTTTTTTCGTTTTCTTTTTCAACTTCATCTCAGCCGCAAATGAATTGTAGTACATAGGTATGTTTGTTATAATATTTTAGTTGTAAACTGTGAAGAAAAAGAATGCCTTATTGTCCTGTTAAACGCGAAGTGTGTAGCGCAAAAGTACTTGCATTATTAGTACCGTGCCAAATACTTCGTGCCAACTCAACTCATCTGAAGGCCAACTACACAAATGTGGCTAAATATGTTTGAAAAGAGATGGACTTTTAATAGCGAACCAATCGTAATTACTAGAATTACGACGAAATGTCTGAGACTGTTCTTCATGTTTATTACGTGAAATATATACAAAACGATAAAAATATAATGATATAAGCACTAGATCTAGTATAAACCTTACAAAAACGAAAAAAGAAAATGATGAAATTTAAAGAAAATATCTAGAAATAGAAAATGATTTGCGAAAATTATGAAATCGCGGTCTCACACCGATCATTTCACAACAATAAGTGACGACATCGTTACCTTGTTTTTCTTTATTTCTCTTATTTCCCATTTTTAATCCACTCGGAACTGATCATACGTCGAGTTTTAATTACATATGTCAATAGTACACAAACGATACCGAATTATATATCGATTGATTCTTATAAGTCTCATACAGCGCCCCTTTCAGCGTTGCGGAATAGATTTTTTCTGGCTGATAAAGCGGAGTCAATATGGGGTACATTGTTTATCGTAATAAAACACTAATTATGCGTGATCGGTAAGATTTTGTTGTTGCGCGATATGAAAGTTTGATATTTAATTATTATTAATAACTTAAAATGTTTTTAACGTTTTTTTACGTATACATGCTAGGCCGTTACCTTAAAAAAAGATTATCTGAATCTATGAATCTTTAAACACAATAAACACGTTTATGACAGGAAAAAAGTACAAAATGAATTTATTTTACACTAATTATCTGTCTTGTATTATACAATCAGATAGAATTACAAAACTGCAGATGAACGAAGACCACCATATTACAGTAAATACGTTCATCATTTTTTTTTAATTATTTATCAAAAGTAAATTAAACTATTTACATTATGATTTTGAGATTTTCCAGACATTCAGCACAAAAACAGTATTCTATTTATATGTATGCACATTTAAATAAGACAGCAAAAGGTTTATTGTCTGTAACTTTTTTTAGCAACATTCAGGTGCATTTAGACATAGTAGGATTCCCTGGAATATTCATACACATGTACAAATTATCTATGAATACTCACTCAGAATAGAACATTAACATAATGAAATTTGTCAACATTCAATACAAAAAGCAGTATTCAAGCATGTAGAATAACTTTTGAATAGCAAAAGTTTATTTGTTGGTTACTTTTTAATAGCAAAACATAATGGTGTACTTAGGCATAGATGAAATATGATGAATAACTTATAGATATACATGTATAATAACTACATCTTCACTTATATTTATACAACAGTTGTAAACTGAAATGCATCTGCTTACAAGTCGGATGCCCTACCAACTGAGCTCATCGGGCTGGTGAATATCTTAGCCAATTTATGAATATTATATGAATATAATATGAATATAATATACTACAAAAAATTGATGAGGATTTTGAGTGCACAAAGATACTTTGTTCTTTGTTGTACTGCGGCAGACAGGCCAAATTGAGAAAGTGTCTTATGGCCACAAATAAGTTCAAACTAAATAGTTATCAGATAGGCCCTCCTGAACACTTTCAAATAGCAAAGCCTATCTAAAAATTCTCCAATCAATTTTAAATTATGCTGAGAGAAGGTGCAAATATAAATTAAAATAAATTGTAATCTCCTGATAGCAAGGGAGACCCTTGCTTTATTATTCTGCATATGTCTGTTGTAATTAATTCTAATCGTTTGCAGCATTGAGCGAAGTAGTATACTGACCAATCACACACGATAAGCTTGTGTGCTCGCCATTCATTAATCCAAGTCTGTAACAGTAAGTTTTTATTCGCTCAAGTTCCTAGCACTTTCACGGCCTAATCCGTTAGCTTTATTAATTATCCTTGCTGTATGAATATTCCTCTATTATTCATTGATCTTTACACGGAAGTATGCACACTTGATTATGTTTGTTTAGCTTAAAATTACTGTTAATATATAGATCTCTAAACAGTGACAGTTCCAGAAGAAGCCATTTTGGGTATCACGTGACTTACGTCGCTAGGAAACGAGCGAAGGTTTTGCATCCTAAGTATTTCAATGAACAGAAAAATTCATGTACAAACACCCGACAAGAACTGTCTGGTTTACTTTAATTCTACGTTAACGAATATTTAGATGCATTAATTACCTAGGCCTACTGATTTTTTTAATGTTCCTGGATTTAACCCGTCCAAATGCGAGGTATATGATTTTTTGACCAGGCAGACCGGGTCGTAGCTTCTGCTTATATTATCAGTTGACATATAAACAAGGACTTATATACATACATGTATGTATATATAAGTCCTTGATATAAATCAGCAGGATGTTAATTAGTCATAAAGTTATCATCAGTACCAATCAATGGATTTGTACTGCAACATCTAACATGCACACATGATAAGACAGATAAGGCAAATAAACCATTCAGAGATTCGACCTCCCGTAGCCCTACTACGACCTCCCGCAGCTTTTGCAGTAACTTACATTTAGGAGCTACTTATAGCTACCCAGTACTGCTGTTCATGACTGTCGCAAATTAATAAGCCTTGTGCTGCTATGTTAGGTATATCTAGACGTGTTTTTACTAAGTGCTACTTTTTACTCAATTATTGAAAGTATTGATACCGTGCATAACGTCAAAAAATCTAGCCAATAATTAAATGAGTTTTTATTACTAAAAATTATGAGAATTTTACCGCGAACTTGTTGTATGATTGTGCATGTATTAACTATAGAAATCTGTCCCGATTCTGCAGTATATTTTCATTTTAATTTTCTAATGATATACTTTTTAACATATATATAGGTGTTAAGTAAGCTATAAACAATATGTTTGTTTCGCAACGAATACTTATTTATTTATTTATTTATTTGTATGATCATCTGTAATATTAGCTGTGTACAACTTGGTATGTACCAATTTATTATGTATACTACTTACCGCGTGTCCGATTAAACTATATTTAATGACATTTATCATTAAAATAGCTGCGATAATTACAGTTTGCATCCAATATTAAATCTATATATATATAGTAGGTATTTGTTGCCAGAAACTACGAAATTGACACTTAGATTAGAATCTACCCCTATATTGTGTTTTTAAACAACGCGCTATATATGTATTTTTTCATTCTTGGTATAATAGTATTTCGACAAGTATATATATATATATATATCTTTATTTCCTCTAAACACGGAGAGTATATACTATAATACATTGTACATATTACCGTTAATATACAATAATATAATAAATCATAATCAATGAATATTCGCCTTACAACATAAGCAGGATGAATTCACATAATTCAATGCTCTAGCATTCATCATATGTCTGATATGTAATTCAAACGACATCGAAGATGATTAACACTTTGCTATATATAAATATTCGTAAGCAATTTTTAAAACCATACTATTATGTTCGCCCAAGTGTCTTCAAATTCACTCAACTCAAGCTATTTACTGAAAAATTAGACATATTATTAATCTAGCAATATTCACATATCATACATTTTCTTTACGTAAACAGTCAGTCGTTGTCGATACTTAATATTTCTAGGTGGACTTGATGTAACCATTATTTTTGGTAAAAATCATTACCCAGATTCTAATCTAATCTATATGATGCTTTTTTTCATAAGTAACTTGCAGTTTACAAATCTAAATCGTGCTTCTTGATTCATGTTATTTTAAGCATAGCTCAACCTCTTTAATTTTTTAACTATTAGTTTTCATTAATAATTTATTATCTGTCTTTCTTCTACTATTTGAATTTTCACGATGTCACATGATCCAAACTTATTGTATTTATACATATGTTTGTAACGAGATACTATGTTTTGTATAAGTTACTAAATAAAATCATGTTCCTATACGTGTCTTAGAATGTGTAATGTTACGTAATCTCGGTGCTATTTCGAGGAATATTGACGCTCGGCTTTTTGTATATAAAATAGGAAAATTATGTATGGGTCTGACACATTGTATTTGATTGATTGTTGCAGTACCAGAAAATTATAAGTGAGAACTTTTATATTATTGGTTACGATTAGTATTTTTCTTATCTTTTAACAACTGAACGGTTTGATCTCACACATGATACTGTCGGTTTCAGAAGGTCAGTGGAAATGCCGTTATCTGATTGGTCAACCGGCCTGCCAATGAAATATTCAAGGAAGAGTCAATTGCCGCGTCGCTAATATGTAGTCCTGGTACATAGATCGATAGTCAATAAACACCACGGGTGGTAAATGTATATACTGCAGATTTGCATTTTACTAGTTTGTATATAATATACATATGTCTTCATCGATAGTAAAATATATGTATCAGAGGAATTGCTTGAGTAGCGGGCAAGTAAAAGACTAATGGATTTATGAAACAAATGTTATTTTACTAACTTGTCACATTTTAAAACGAAAATAAAACACGATTAAACGAGTATTTTTATCGATTCGGGTGTTATTGGTGTTTTACAGCACGAATACTCGAATATAATTTTATGTAAAATCAAATACAAGACCTTCTAAATTCTAATTGAATATTACACCTGTTAATCGACAGATCAATGATACGTAAATTTGTATAAATACATTTATATTCAAGACAGGAACAATAATGAATAATAATAATAATTATTATAAAGTTTTTTACATTTTTTACATTTTCAAAGCTTTATGAATACAACAAAAAATAATGTGTTCTATATAATCTTTTCAAACTAAATACAAAATACGTCTTCCTTCATTAAAAAAAACACCTTCATACTCATTTTAGAAAGGTTTTAATGAGATTATTAATGTATTTACTGACGCAAAAGAAATGGCCAAATCATTAAAGACGTTCCGTCTGTTGGATCTATGGTCTTATCGGGTGTCTGATCGATTTAACGGTTTACATTAACTGGTTCCCGCTCAATGTTGCAGTGCACCAAAGGAACAAACAAGTCAACGGGAACCAGTTTAAGATTTTCACGCAGTCTATCGATTGTTACCCGGCTTCTTTACCTTATTCATAACATGAAGTCAGCCATGCGTCAGAGACGAGATCTATTATCTCAACTGAAATCAGTATAAATTTAGCAAGTTATGATTCCTCTTATATATATTCCAGAATGTGTGCGTATATAGTGTGGCATGCACATGCACCAGGTCACAAGTCTTGTATTTCAAATAATTGAATTGATCTCAATATGCACTTCCATATTACGGAATAAAATCCAATATTCACAAATAATATGTGACTATAGAACAGGTGCATAAACTGTACAATTTCTACAATTATTATGACAATTTCCATTCGTCTTAACAATGCCGAAGTATAGACTGCTTAGTTTATTGAACTGTTAATATTAATCAAAGTGAGACGTGGGTCAAGAAAAAGGTGAAGTTACAATTAGCGACCGTACAAAATGACACCTAATTTTATAAATGTATCACGGAACAGCTTTTTATGCTCTTTGAATCTTTGCTAATCATCAAAGCATTCAAGTCTGCCTTAGAAACATTGGATTAAGTAAAGGTGTTTTCAAGTTGAATCTACAATCTAGAGCAGATTTTATAATGAAGAACACGTCAAATAAATGGGAAAAGATATACTAGTAATAACCGAAAACCTGTTGTTTCAACTGTACGCGCATCATTGCGCATGTGTTATCAAAAAATTAATACCCGCGACTTCATATTTGACATGGGAGTGAGATATTCATGATAACTTAACTTAATCAAGCACTATATTTACATGCACAAAATGTATCAATAAAATGGTACGCGCGACACATAATCAACATAAGGACGTTTGTAAAATGTAGTTTGAAGTACCGTTTACTGACAGGAAGTTCATAAGCTGAAATTTCTCAATGTGAAATGTATACTTCACTAATCATATTGCTCGTGAATCCCGTGCATTCAATGACAATATGACCAGCATATTGTTTAATCGGTACGGTTTTCTGTAAGCAATAATAAAAACATTAAACAGGGCACGCAGGTCTGCGGAAGAAATTTAAGAGGCTCATCATACAAATCGAGTTTTACCTTTTCTTTTTACCGGACAGTTCACCTAAGCATCGCTCCTGGGAAGAACCAGTACTAGTCTCCCATTCTCCGTAAGCAACTGCCTACTTTCTCACATAAAGAGCCATGGTCGGTAGCGGAACTCGAAACCACGACTCTCTATCAATGAGAAGTTACAATGATTTAAAGTCAGCTACCACAGAGACGGGTTTCGCCCGATTGTGAATTTCGCTCATCATTTGTTTGAAAAAAGTCTTATTAACAATGATTAATGAAATTAAACATGATGTTTGACAATACTATAGACTAAACTTGTAAGAAATATTTACACATGGCCTGTAACTCGCGTTTAAATTTCGAACAAAATACTTAATATTAGCAATTATTTCGGTTATGATCTAATAAAACGAGAGATAAGGCATCCTGTGGTTTTAAGTCGCTTACACAGGAGCTGTTCAATAAATCCCCATGCTGATGTGAAATACACCGATTTTCGGAATCTGTTCAATTTCAGTTGATGACAGATTATATAATCCATACATTTTATAAACATGCGTTTAGTTTATGGATGTATATATATATATAAAGAGAGAGTACGCACTTTTATAGGTACACTTCGGCCTATGTGTACTTACAATAATGACTGAATAATTATTTTTTTATTTACTACAAACAATGATCTATCATGTTAAGTATAACGTTATATTTTTTTCTAAATTAAAAACATTATCATGTTTTTTTTCGAGACAACAAAAATAACAGCGACAAGAATAGCACGATACTAATATTAAGCTATTAATACTTAAATTTGTGCTGTTGTTATCAGAGTTATTCATTTTTATTCCGGAATACAAAATCTATCATCTATTTTGAAACTTTTTCAAAAGGAAAATGTCAAATATATTATAACCCTTTTTATTGACGCTGCGTCGATGAAATGGAGGTGTGTGGTGTGTGTCCGAAATGTGTGAAAATGGTAAAATAATATGAATCACTGACTGATTTAAACTGCAATTTAAAGCAGTGTTTAAATGTACATTAAGGGTCTGTGTCGATTTTATGTATCCTTTAAATAGTGAGGCCGTCTTCGTATAATTTTAGTGACAGCACGTGTTCTTACTGAGAAACTTGAATTGATGTAAGTTTAATGTATTCATTATCTCTAATTAAAACATGAATGGTATCGATAAAATATATAACGATACCCTCATATTGACCTTTTCTTCTTCTAAAAATGTTTGAATTACTCAACAATATTTTTACACTGTTCCGAAATTGACAGCCGATGGCCACACGAATATGGAATTTTGAATTTCGCGCGAATGTGGCCCCGATCCTAATCGACAGCCAAATCAACAGCCGAATCAAGTACGATGCCTTACGAAGATCACACGATGGCACCCGAACCACACACGAAGGCAGAACGAAGATGTGAATTTTTATTTAGATTTTTACCCGCAGGACACACGAAGGTTACACGATGGCTACACGACGTCGTATTGAGAGTACGATGCCTTCAAACAAGGTCATGAATGCCTCATGTGACCTCCCGATGGTATAAATTACAAATTTACTTTATTCAAATTAAAGTCAATTTAATTAACATGCCACCCAAGGCATACAGAAACAGGGGTAGGAGGCTGTCCAGTAAATGCAAAGTTCAGAAGAGGAAAGCAAAGGCAACTGAGTAGACTTCACTGAGCCTCCAACCAAAGAGAGGGGCATAAATTCAATGCAAAGACACTTGTATTCTGCGTCGACCAGGGCCATGAGGACAATGAGAACCTTTGTAGTTTATGTAGACAGACCCACTGTTCCAAGGACAGGTGACCACCACATAAGCCATCCAAAGCACCACAGCAGTGTGGAAATTGTCATCTCTTCTCAAACTACTCAGCAATGGCGGTCGATATTTCAGTTGTAGTAGGACACTGGATCACATCAGCAGCAAACTCGGCTTCATATAATTCATATGTTGTAGGGTGATAGACAGGTTGAAACCGGGAGGGAGAGACTTTCTGAACCATGTGACCTTCTCTTCTATACGATAAAAATAAGTACATTATCTAATACGAGTGTCACCCACTAAATGTTTACGAAGAGCCCATTGATGTATTACGTGGGTATCGGAAATAAAATTTAATTAAACAATAACTGTCAATAATAAATGGTATGTTACGGAAGCATATATACGCCACCACATAACGATAAATTTTCGTGAAAACTTTCGTGAAAATAATGGCGTTTTTCATGTAAATAATGGAGGATTTCACATTAATTTAAGAGGAAACAAGAAAAATGAGATATATCATGAAAGCTAGGAAATTGTCGTAATGCGAAAAATTGCTAGTTAGTGCTTTGCATTGCCACCACATAACATCAGTTTTCATGAAAAGTTTCGCGAAAATTATAGTTCTTCAATTTTGTATATAGAACACTTAACAAGGAATTTTGACCTCTGATCTCATAAATATCTTTAAGATGTATCTCAACTACTCCTTCCCACATAAAAACATCTTATAACAATGACATTTAGTCTAAACACCCTGTATTGATGAGAACATGAAATGCCTACTGGTACAATGTATGAGTCAAGTTTCTCACAACTTCTAATAATTTCTATTTTACAAGTCTTCAAAACAAACTGCATTATTTTTCAGCTTTGTGTAAAGTATGATGAAGTTTTTTTTGTTCTTTGCCTAGAATTAATATTATGTTTCTTATGGTTTCTGACATTAATAGGCAACCCTGCACAATCGGAAGTCACATACTAAGCTCTATGCCTTTTATAACAAATATCTTAGCTTTGGACCTTCTGGTTTATTTTAAGAAGTTTCTATTCTTTCGGCTGCTATAGCAACCAGAGTTCTCTCTGGAATGGATTTCTTTGAACAACTTTATTTTTAACTTTATTATTGTTCATTGATCCTATCTAACTTCTAATATATAAGTTCTAACCAGTTCTTAGTTTTAACATATAAGATCTAAGTACTAATACTAGTATCTAACTTAAAATGGCCCCAGTAGGCGTCCGTAGTTCAGAAGCGTGCCGACTGTTGTTTCACGAAATGGTAAAATAATTCATGAAAACAGATAATTTATTAACTTTTCGTGAAAATGATGTGTCAGTTTGAAGCACTAGCACGCAACTTTTTGTGTTAACATAATTGTTTTGCTTTCATGAAAATGTTATTTGGTTTCATGATATTTTTTTCTGTTTCACGAAAGGATTTATCGTTATGTGGTTGCGTATTTATGCTTCCGTAGTATGTAGATCACAATGCAAAAGTCACCTTGATCTTCACTACGTAGATAAGGTTTACTACCCTGTGTGTATACATGTACGCTGTGAAAGTAAAACAAACAAAAAATGGCGATTGCGTGCTAAAAAAGTGAACTATAGGTTGGGTCATATGTTATTAAGATAGATATGACCGTACTTTTCCGGACTGAAAGAATGTTAGTATTGGTGATGATAATGATAAAATGATGTACTTGTGGTCATGATAAGAATACTAATAAATTAGTAATAATAACATAATAAATAACCCTATCACATAAGGAAGGCAAATAGCAAGAAATGACAAAAAGAAATAAGAAAAAAATTCCTTTAAGAGGATGTACTGGGCCTGTCAGAGTTGTTCATCATGTTTTCTAAGGTATATATCAAAAGGTTGTCTCATCATCTTAGTATGTCATTCTGCAGGAAGTGAATTATGAATAAATGTGATTGAATCTTGGAGAGTAACACATGCCTCTGTTCTGTAGAGTTGCTCAGGACTGACTGAAGAAGGTGCTTTATGTTTTTATATATTCTCGTTAATATAACACTCGTGAAACGCTTGAGCAACTCAAATTCGGCTATCTTCGTCGTCACCGTGGTTCCATCTCGATGTCATCGTACTATAATACGATGGATACACGACGGCATTGAGAGGGCTTCACGTAGTCGTGTTGCCTTCTTAACACAATCGGAAGGCATCTTGTTTCGTTCGTATTGTCTTCGTATGGCAAAAATGTCCGATGGCACCGATGATTACACGAAGAAGATACGATGATGACACGATTAAACAAGAAACCCTCACGATGGCAATACGAAGGGCAAAATGAACACACGAATTCAACACGAACATGATACTTCGCGTGGACCTTTGGCAATTTTTTGGCATGCCAAAGATTTTGTCACCGCTCACGAAGTTGGTGCCGAAGCTTGAGAAACTCAACCGGCGGTCATACGATGTCTTAAGATGCCCTCACGAATGGCCCGATGTTATCACGATCACACCCGAATTTAAACATTTCCTTAATCGCGCGTCCATCTGGTGTCTACTTCGGGACAGTGTGACGCCTGCATAATACTAATGTAAATATTAAGTTGAGGAATAATGTGAATTTCTGTTGACAGTGCACACCATTAAAGGGATTACCGGACGAAATCAGTTAAGAAAAAGATAGTTTTGGCATAAAAACGACAAACTAGAGATATTGACCACATCAATAATATGCATTGTCGAACAGTATTCAAGTAGCAAACTGAGGACATAAGGATGGGATTTTTAAGAATGAAGTAAAATAATGATAATCTCTGGCGTGACACACGTAGTCAATCCGTTGGGCTGTAAATTTAAAAGGGTTCAACGGTAAGATTCGTGTGGAACTGTCCGAATAATTCTACCTAACTTCTAAATACTAAACAGGAGTAGACTTGTAAGTGAATTTTACATTAAAGACATTTAACCAGGAATGCGAGGCATGTGACTAAGACACAGCAGTCCTGTATATTCCACAGTAGGGAGTCCAATAAAACTGACAGGGTCATTGATAGACTAGCTTCTAATTACACAATCAGTCACTTAAATTCATGGCTAATAAAAACTATAGCTACTGTATAGATACTTAAATTAATTCATTGTTTAATTAAAAATATAATTCTCATTTTTTTTAAAGTATGTTTATATTAAATGCAAAATATTAAGAAATTTAATATGATTAAAGACATTAATTACTCAAATAAATGCTCAACGCTTCAAACACATTAGCAAATATATGTATCTCACACCAATTAGTTAGGTCTAGATGATTTTGATAAATTAAACGTCCATTTTGTGAATTTAATACAAATTAAATAATTACTAATACATAGTTCCCACAACTACAATAATTACCTCCCTTGGCAGCCATCTTGATTGGCAAATTTCGTATGCATTTAATAGAAAAACTTATAAAATTGATTATCAAGCAACTCATTTCATAAAAGATAACTTAACCATTAAGTTGTTAAGGCCATAAGCACATAAGGTTTAAGAAAATGTAGTTGTAACATATCAATATCCTATATTTAGAATTATTAAAACAAAACTATAAATATCTTCTATCAATGCTTGTTGAATTTGCCAACAAAGATGGCCACCAAGGGAGGTAAATATTGTAGTCGTGGGAACTATGTATAGGACTCATTGTTGGTATTACAATGCTATCATTATCAGTGACATCATGGCAAATTTGCAATTTTAACACATATATTGCATGGTGAGGGGAATATAAAATTATATTACGCTAAATTATTGATTTATTTCTTAAATTCAAACACATGAATGGACGCGAACGTCATAGAAAACACTTCCTTTTTATTTTTAAGAATTTAAGAGAAATGAAATACCGGGAATTCTGTAGCAACAACATATCTTAAAAACATTTTTTTTGTATTAAAATTATTAATTTTCGTTGATAAAATAAGTGCATGCATAAATATAAATCATCTTATGATAAGAATTTTTATTGTAAGACGGGGGAAGGTAGCGTGCATGCGCCCCCCTCAAAGTTCTCGATCTTATATAGACATAAAATACCATCAATTAATTAATTAATTTAATGAAATGGCATTCAATTAGTCAGTTCCCAAATATTACGCCCCTAGTTTGAAAACCTGGATCTGCCCCTTCTGCATAATTATATGATAATTACTAATAGGACTCATTGTTGGTATCATGGCAAATTTGCAAATTTTAACACATATATTGCATGGTGAGGGGAATATAAAATGGTATTACGCTGAATTATTGATTTATTTCTTAAATTCAAACACATGCATGGACGCGAACGTCATAGAAAACACTTCCTTTTTATTTTTAAGAATTTAAGAGAAATGAAAAAACTGAAATTCTGTAGCAACAACATATCTTAAAAACATTTTTTTGTATTAGAATTATTAATTTCTTTGATAAAATAAGTGCATGCTTAAATATCAATCATCTTATGATAAGATTTTTTATTGTAAGAAAAAAATATGATGCCTCATAAACGCGAGCCCTGGTCTAAGCCAACTCACAGCTGACTTTGTATCTCGTACAGAAATTAATTTTCGCAATGTTAATTTTACTAAATGACTAATTTGCCATGGCAATTTTTTGCCATGGCAATTTTGCCATGGTAATATTTAGCCATTGAAATTTTGCCATGGCAAAAATTAAAATTAAAAAATTCATATTTATTGATCAAAACCATAATAATTGTGTTAATTATAATACCTACACACCCTTACATAGTGTTTCTTTAGATATTAAAAAAAAATTTGCCATGGCAAAAGTGTTTTTTGTGCCATGGCAAGGCCATGGCGGCCATAGCAAGGCATTTTGCCATGGCAAAATACCGATTTGCCATGGAAAATGCCTTTTGCCATGGCAAAGACAGTTTTTCTTTGCATTTTTCAAGAAATCTAGTAAAGATAGAAACATGGGACTTACAATTTTTAAATAAATAACTAAATGCTACAAGTTAATAATATTTTTGTTTCTCAAAAGCGCGTAAAAGTGGGGGCTGTATTTGCCAAAGACCGGCGCGACAAAAACAAACCGGCGTAGGTATTATGCTATATAGTCTTACAATGGATAGTGCTGTCCCATTTACACAATATGACAATTCGAGTGCTGACATAAAAGATATGCTGAACAACGTCCACCTTACAAATATGTGCTATTCTAGATACATGCGTATACATCACTATAACAACGAATTTTAGTATTTTGATTAAGAATATTAGCAAATCAACTGCCATAATTAACACTTACGGTCTTTCTTTCTTCCTTTCACCTTTTTCTTTTACTGAATATGCTAGAATTTTTCTACAGTATAAATTCAATGAGTCATCAAAAACACCCATGTGATATATAATTGTCTATTTTCTTCATCAAAAGTACTGTTATTTACTTTTATAGATATCAGATCTCTGTTAAAGTTATCAATCATAATGATTATGATAAATATTAATAACGTTGCAATTGCTTTATCTTTTCATATAATTCAGTTATTTATCTTTCTGTCGTAAAACTCAGAAATTTGCTTAAGATAATAGACACAATGATGTTTATTTATTTTTTTTATAGTCATTATACATCCCAATGTTTGATTTCAGTCATTAGCTAATTAGGTTATCATTTGTTATACTCGATATTTTACTTGGCATTTATTTTTTTGTTTTCAAAACACAAAGCTTATAACAAATAATTAAGTATGTGATGTGATGCTTAAGTTAAAAGCCTATTTTCTTGAAACTTTAATTATTCCTTCTACAATTGAGTTTTGTTAAAACAAAAAGATACTATTTACTAATACAATGATATTTGACATTCTTACTTTACTAAGTACTTTGTATGAAAATAGACTGTTATATATTACATGTGGAAAAAAAATAAAAACACACAAAAAAACAACTTTAGTAATACGGACATAACCCTTCGTGATAAAAAAATCAAACCTATTTTCAATAAAATCATTTCAATTGCGAAACATATAAAATTTTATCAAAATCAAATGAATACGTCTGTCCCTACAAGGACTTATATTTAAGCTATTGGTCCCAAATATTGAGTCTTAAACGAAAACTAGCCTTTACTTAGAATAAAATTGAAAATATATTTAGTATTTTATTGTTTATGTGACAGTGTATCTTGATAAAATGTTTAGTTGCTTCTCATTTCCCCTGTCCGTGTTATTAGTCCTTTTCTAATTGTATCTTTGACACAATCAATTCCAATCGAAATCTTTGATCGTTTTTATATTTCCACAAAAAGATGATTTTGATACGTGACACAATAACCACAAAAAACTGTTTTGAATGAGAACATCTATTCATATAATTGATGAAATTATAAAGGATTCCTACCATACCATCTAACATTTTTAACATGTTCTCAGTATAAGTATATTCTGTAAAGATATTTAGAAATGATATACCGTGAGAATATCATGTCTATATTATGTATTATGTATATGATTATCAGTAAATAATTTTCTTTTACAAATAATTAAACAAAGATTCCTAAGTATTGCAATTAGAACAAATAAAACCTTTCTTCTTTTGTACGCAATAATTAAAGACGTTTGTGATGTAGTAAACATAATTATTCTCATCGTGATAATTCACTTACCTTTGCTGTTTTATATCAATAGCGTTGTTTGAAATATTTGTACATTTAAAAATATAAAAAAGAGATGCGTCCAAGTATACACAGGCAGCTGAAATGAAATATATAGCACGTTTCTGAATTTTGATAAACATGTGACAATTCTGAATCAATAAAATATTGTGTAATGACTTTTTGTGACCTTTTATGTAGTTTATGTACTTTTGTGGTTCAGTGTAATTTATTGAATCATAGATCCATGACGATACATCGCTCAGTGTGTATTGATCGAAATTTGCATCGTTCTTTTTCGTGTTTTTAAATGGATTTAGTTATGGATAGAAATCGAGCAGTGAGTCGTGACGAAAGGTCGGAAGATCGTTCCATTCTTTAAGATAGGGGTTAGAATTACTATGACCAAGTACTAAACATGATCTTATATTTGGTAGACCATTGTTGTAAGAGGCCTACGTAGTCCTGAAATCAGTGTGTCGAGCTAGTAACATTATTGAACTGAACCGTGTTGGTTGGTATCCTTCAGCTTGCCACTATTTCTTTTCAAAGTATGCATTGCTAGTGATTTCTGTGCATTTATGTTAAGAAGGGTATATATTTGCAATCCAAATCAAATTATTATCATAAGACATACCTACGTATGCAGACGATGTTATTAGATGCAAATTATTAGATTCTGACAGTAGCTCCAGTACAGATACTGCTAACTAATGAGAATTGAAATTACATAAAACGAAACTAAATGAAATACATTTCAAAATATTAAAATAATAATTTGCAATAACAAAATGCTAAAAAAATAATAATTAAAAATGGAAAGGAAAAGGGGTTTACATGGGGTTCGAAACTGTAACATATTGACTAACTGGTTGCATAAGTAAAAATGTCGACACTTTTACCAATTGGGTCACGCACTTAATCTCAGATATAACGGACAAATTTAACGGATATTTATATTACAGAAACCACCGAAATGCCACTCACCCTACATAATGGATTAAGCATATATTTGACCATTCATATCACGTTGCCGGACTGTACCTGTTAATTTGGGTTTTTTTTTTTTTGTTAATAAATGTTGCGTGTATCAAAATGATTACGAAAACTTATTAGATACTTAATATAATTTACAGTTGTGCTATGCAGTTATAGACAATCGGACTGAACTGATACCTTTTGCGGAAAGTAAAGACACATATAAAGTTATCTTAAAGGAAGATTTATGAGTATTTCATCAATTAATTTTACAAGATTATTAACTTATTATTAGTATATTTCACGAAATGACGATATGTCTTGGAATTGAAATCAGGACTTCATTTAGTGTTCTTAAGTGTAATTTCAGTATGATTTAAATAGCTGACTGACTTATCTAGGATCTGGCGGGTATTCAGGGTTGACAATTGTAAAACATCTGTATAATTATGAAGTGTAACCAGCAAAAACCAATAGAAAATAGGGAATGAATCATTTAACAAAAAAAATAAAAATAAATAAATACATTTTCAAATCATTTCCCCAGAGGTTGAAGTATTTATAGACACATCTTAATCACGCTTATTACACCTTTGATAGTTCATTATATTAGTGAAGGGACATCCATAAGACAAAACTAGCGCCATTAAAATGTCAACATAGAAAATCTGGTCAACTGCTTCATCATGATTACTTAGATACACAAGTCACACACATTTACTCAATATTAATTGTTCGAAGCATTACATAGCCTGTCCACAAATTTCTAAGAGAAATTATGTAGCACTCGAGATTTTCAGTCGTATTTTGCCAAAAACTAGCGATTTAAATCTACGCTTTTGATCAATTTCCATGCTCATCATTAACTCACGAAGACACAGATCATGATAAAATTGAAGAAGTGCATATACGCATTAATTACAACGATTTCATTCGTTGAACGACATCTGTGTTTACTTGAGACTGAATCACTGTTCAGATTATGTATGCATGTTCGTTCCCTATTTAGTATTGTGACAAATCCATTTTTATACAGTATTAGTATATTAGTTCTTATGCTCTTCTCTGTGTGTTTAGATTACTGATATATGTATATGTATTCATTTACTGTGTTCATTCTGTGATTTCATTTTGAAAAAAAATGCCTGGGGACCTCGTACTCATGCTCTATCGGTCACACGGATTTTTTATCTGCGTTGATTTCTCTTTTAAAATACTGGTCGAATAAATCTAGTAAGACGTACATTTTATTTATTTATAGTTTTCAGTTTGTCATTAGTATTTACTATAATGATACGCAGTTTATACAATGTTGCAGTTGTTCGAAATATAAACAGATAATTTGCACTTCGAAATTCTGATGTAACGCGTGGTAGAACAGTTAAATACTGTATTATATGGCTAAAATGCAAACTTTTCAAATATCCTTTTCCAATGTTAGTGCTATGATATGCGAGGTCTGAGACATTATAATGTATTACGTGTATATGATTCAAAACATTGGACATCCTTTTTGCATGTTATCCATACGTCGTTTTTTTTCTTTTCGGCATGTATAGGATAATGTTAATATTGAACAGAACAGAACAGAACTTTATTGACGTATACAATGCACATTGTCATTACATATGCAACATACATACACAAATATATAAATTATAATTACAAAATTACAAAATAAATATTTACTTAACTTTAAATTATCAAAGGTCATTTGTTATTGATTCTAAAAATAATACATTTTGGAGTATGAGCAATACAATAAATTCAATCAATATTATGTATCATACTGTTTCTCAATTCTAATGCTTGTTTACAATAAATAGCTGAAAAAAACGGAAATAGAATATTCTTTTCTTTACTGCTTAACAATTCTATAAATTTAAACATGTTTGGTCTGATTACGTAATACAGGTTAATGAATTCTTTCCTTATATTTTTATACAACGGGCATTTGATTATAAAATGATATTCGTCTTCAATATCTCTACTGTTACAACAAATACATAATATTTCATTTCTTTCAGTTTTATAACGCGCATATCTTCCTGTTTGAATTTTTAAACTATGTGCTGAAATTCTTAATCTTGTAATAAAATATCTTAAGTTATTTGGAATAATATCTAGGTAATCTTCGTAATTAAAGTATAATTTACAACTGTTATATAATATCATTACTGTACTTGTATCTTTTCTTACATACCATCCTTGAATAAAACCATCAATTAGTCTCTGTTTAAACAAAAATATAAAACAATTACAATTAACTGTATCTGGTCGCTGCCATATATCAGCAAATCCATATTCACACAATAACTTTTTCACATTATACACCCAATTTACTTTATTATTTTCACAGTCCTTCAAAGGACTGACTTTTCCAAAATCAGGTAGCAAATGATATGAAATGAAATTTTTCCAATGAGTCAAAATAGTTTCATTTACATGTAATACACACTTAGTATATGTTCCTATGATTTGTGAAAGGCTTTGCTTGACAATATTTTGTGCTAAATGTGACCAACTTTCACGAACATCATGAAATCGGGGAAATCAAGGGAATTAAGTCAATTTCAGGTTTCAGATTATCTCCAGAGTTACCCATCATTAGAGCACTGTGATATTGCTATCTGCTAGCGTGCGTGGTAAACCGGGTCATAAAATAAGTCATGTGCGACTTATCTTACCTCAGGCATCTACTGTTGGATCGGGGCTAATCGATTTCTCAGTAACCTAACCTCCGCCGGTTTGTTTTTGCCGCGCCGGTCTTTGGCAAATACAGCCCCAACTTTTACGCATTTTTGAGAAACAAAAACATTATTAAATTGTAGCATTTAGTTACTTATTAAAATATTGTAAGTCCCATGTTTTTATCTTTACTAGTTTTCTTGAAAAATGCAAAGAAAAACTGTCTTTGCCATGGCAAAAGGCGTTTTGCCATGGCAAATCGGTATTTTGCCATGGCAAAATGTCTTGCCATGGCAATTTTTTTTTAAATATCTAAAGAAACACTATGTAAGGGTGTGTAGGTATCATAATAAACATAATTATTATGGTTTTGATCAATAAATATGAATTTTTAAATTTTAATATTTGCCATGGCAAAATGTCCATGGCAAAATATTGCCATGGCAAAATTTCCATGGCAAAATATTACCATGGCAAAATTTCCATGGCAAAAAATTGCCATGGCAAATTATTCCTTTAGTAAAATTAACATTGCGAAAATTAATTTCTGTACGAGATACAAAGTCAGCTGTGAGTTGGCTTAGACCAGGGCTCGCATTTATGAGGCATCATATTTTTTTCTTACAATAAAAAATCTTATCATAAGATGATTGATATTTATGCATGCACTTATTTTTATCAAAGAAAATTAATAATTTTAATACAAAAAAATGTTTTTAAGATATGTTGTTGCTACAGAATTCCCGGTTTTTCATTTCTCTTAAATTCTTAAAAATAAACATGCATGTGTTTGAATTTAAGAAATAAATCAATAATTCAGCGTAATATAATTTTATATTCCCCTCACCAAGCTATATAGGTGTTAAAATTTGCAAATTTGCCATGATGTCACTGATAATGATAGCATTGTAATACCAACAATGAGTCCTGTTAGTAATTATCATATATGCAGAAGGGGCGGATCCAGGTTTTCAAACTAGGGGGCGTAATATTTGGGAACTGAATAATTGAATGCTATTTCATTAAATGAATGAATTAATTAATGGTATTTTATGTCTATATATGATTGAGAACTTTGAGGGGGTGCCCGCCATGCACGCTACCTTCCCCTGTCTTACAATAAAACATCTTCTCATAAGATTATTGATATTTATGCATGCACTTATTTTATTAAAGAAAATTAATAATTTTAATTTAAAAAAAATGTTTTTAAGATATGTTGTTGCTACAGAATTCCCAGTATTTCATTTCTCTTAAATTCTTAAAAATAAAAAATAAAGTGTTTTCTATGACGTTCGCGTCCATGCATGTGTTTTAATTTAAGAAATAAATCAATAATTCAGCGTAATACCATTTTATATTCCCCTCACCATGCAATGTATGTGTTAAAATTTGCAAATTTGCCATGATGTCACTGATAATGATAGCATTGTAATACCAACAATGAGTCCTGTTAGTAATTATCATATATGCAGAAGGGGCGGCTCCAGGTTTTCAAACTAGGGGGCGTAATATTTATGAACTGAATAATTGAATGCTATTTCATTGAATGAATTAATTAATGGTATTTTATGTCTATATATGATCGAGAACTTTGACGGGGCGCACGCTATCTTCCCCGTCCCTTGAACCGCTAGTGCACAATGTTATATTATCGTTTTGTTAGCTATGTCACATGTTTCGAATATAATCCTTCAGGGAAGTTCTATCTGACTGATAGCCTGAACAATTCCAAATTTAAGGATTTCTCCAACCAGTCATTTTAAATATCCAACCAGTAGGGAACTATTGCGAGCAGCACAAGTGACTTGTTTGTTCATTATTTTAACCAACAATACTCCTTTTCCTCGGAATACAGTATTTAACCCCATATGAACAGAGACAACATCAAAATGTCAAATGATCTGGGCATGTACACAGTCTTTACGCTAACCCAGTTACAGCCGGAACCTTAGATAATGTCTATTTAAGCTAGTAAACTTTAACACAATTGTCTATTCCGGCTAATTGTAAATTATCTATTGTAAATTTTCAAGAATCCATTAACAGCTGCTTTAATGAAATCAGTCCAAACACTGTGTACATGAATGACAGGCCAACAAACCCACAGGCATTGGCGTATAGCCTATTGCTTCGATTCATACATGCAAATTTCCTTGTCATGTCTAAAATATTTTTAAAAAAATATCATGAATAAAAAATTAATTAACTTTATCCTGCATCAGACAATTTGGGATTTTTATTCCGGAAAAGCAACTGCTACTCAGAATACAGCTTCTAATTCTAGAACAGGAGATACACTTGAATTGAATGAGTTTCGCAGGGAGCTGTATACAAAAGCTTTTTGCAGATACAGCTCTCCGGGGAGCTATTTTTGAAAGGATCCCTGTAGGGGGTGTCAGTTATCGGATCTAATGAAGTCATATATAGAATCTAATTCCCTCTGCAGCTGAACTTTTTACAACTTATACAGAAAGTAATTTTGTTTCTGTCCAAGCTGTTGTCAGTGATTTGGTAAATATGAGACTATTTAAACATATATAAGTGGTACTAGATAACGGTGAAGCTAAATTTAGAATGTGAATTTAGAGTGTATATATAACGGATATTTTAAGATACACCGTTATTTGGATAACATCGGTAAATGGGGTACTAACTATATAAGATCCCTCTTCAAATAAAGTTAACTTACCTGAGACCAAATAACACAATTATAACAAGACCTTTAAAAGGATAATTGACATTCTACAGAGCTGTTTTCCTTCTAAAACAGGCGCTTTTAACAGGCGTCTTCCCCTCAGGATAATCCTTTAAAATCATGCAGTTTTCCCATCCAAGTTTTTTCTTCCCCTTTTGCAAAAAAATATGAGTTATTCTTTCCCAAATTTGAAGAAAATGTCACTTTTCCTACCTGTGAAAAAAGCCCTGCACTACAATATTGTAACACACTGAGTGCATTACAGATTAAAGACATTGAACAGCTACTATATAAGTGACCCCCCAAAAAAAATCCACATGAGGTCTAATCTCTTAATTGTTTTATTGCCCCTAATGGGATTAATCCTGTCTTTTCATGGTCAGCTAAGTGTCTGTAGACTTGACACCTAGTTATAGAGGGTCATACATTTTATTGATTTTTAATGATAATTAGTTTATGGATAACTTCCTGTTGTTTTTGTAAGCATTTTATGTGATTAATTAATGGTGTCCTTTAATTACCAGATTATGTAAGAATAGTTAATGCATGAAAAATGCAACTGCATGAATGCTTCTTCTATTTCTAAATTAAATCTTTCTATTTACACATGAAATTATTTTTTACAAGATAACTATTATAATCTTAAAAATAACTTGCAAAGAAACTATGTTTGTACAGGTACTGCTTGAGAAATTATATTGGTTAGAAATATTTAACAGGTATAAAAGGTGTTAGGATACGTTTGTATTAAATTCACAAAATGGACGTTTAATTTATCAAAATCAGCCAGACCTAACCAATTGGTGTGAGATACATATATTTGCTAATGTGTTTGAAGTGTTGAGCATTTATTTGAGTAATTAATGCCTTTAATCATATTGAATGTCTTAATATTTTGCATTTAATATAAACATACTTTAAAAAAAATAGATCTATATTTTTAATTAAACATTGAATCAATTTAAGTATCTATACAGTAGCTATAGTTTTTATTAGCCATGAATTTAAGTGACTGATTGTGTAATTAGAAGCTAGTCTATCAATGACCCTGTCAGTTTTATTGGACTCCCTACTGTGGAATATACAGGACTGCTGTGTCTTAGTCACATGCCTCGCATTCCTGGTTCAATGTCTTTAAATAATGTAAAATTCACTTACAAGTCTACTCCTGTTTAGTATTTAGAAGTTATGTAGAATTTTTCTGACAGTTCCACACGAATCTTACCGCTGAACCCTTTTAAATTTACAGCCCAACGGATTGACTACGTGTGTCACGCCAGAGATTATCATTATGTTACTTCATTCTTAAAAATTCCATCCTTATGTCCTCAGTTTGCTACTGGAATACTGTTCGACAATGCATATTATTGATGTGGTCAATATCTCTCGTTTGTCGTTTTTATGCCTGTCAAAACTATCTTTTTCTTAACTGATTTCGTCCGGTAATCCCTTTAATGGTGTGCACTGTACATCTTTGACTAACTCCATTAAAATTTTATGCTAAAATTTCAGGCTTACATGTTAATATAGACAAAACCAAGGCTGTCTGGACTGGCTCGATGAAAAATAGTGACAGAGTTTTATGTCCTGAGTTAGGATTAACATGGGAGAAGGAACAATTTAAACTATTAGGAATTACATTTACATTAGACTTAAAGAAAATCACGTAACCAATTACGAATCGAAAATTAATGAAATTAAAACGCACTTTGCAGTATGGTCTAAAAGAATTTTAACTCCCTTGGGTAAAAATGTTGTTATTAAATCCCCTGCATTACCAAAAATAAACCATTTGATTATCGGACTTCCTAAATCCTTCTCCTCATATCACAAAAAACATATTCAGAATTTATTTTTCAGTTTCTTATGGAATAAATCTCCAGATAAAATTATACGAAAAATAACTACTCAAGACTATAGACATGGAGGTATCCGAGTTATAAATCTTGATTGCTTTATTCAAGCATTAAAGTTTACATGATTGAGAAGGTGCTTACTATATAATGGAAAATATATATTAAACTAGTTGAAACTATTTGTGACTTTACAAATTCGTTAACCTCATTTGGCTCGGATTATGTAAAACTGAAAATAAATAACATTAACAATGAATTCTGGAAAAATGAATGGAATAGTTATATTAATGTCTCAGAATCGCTAAGAATTAAATCATGGTATGATTTCCTGTCTTTACCAGTATGGTATAATAAACTGTTTCAAATTGACAGAAAATCTTTCTTTAATAAGATTCTTTTCTGTAAAGGAGTTTTTTTAGTTAATGACTTCATGAACTTGAATGGTAATTTTTACACGTACGGCGAATTCAATGCTAAATATTCTGTTAATACAAACTTTTTACAATATGCAAATATTATTCACTCATTAAGAGCCTGTCTAGATAAACTAAGAATACAACATCTAGCAATAAGAGAACAAAATCCTTCTCTACCGGTGATACTGAAGTTGATCAATAAATCAAAAAAGGGTTGTAGAATATTCTATGATACCCTTGTTTTTAACGAGATTACTCCTACCTCAGCACGTAAATGGGAAATCGAATTAAATGATGATCGAATAAATTGGTCAAATGTCTATAGATTACCTTTTATTATAACTAAAGACTCTCATCTACAATGGTTTCAGTGTAAAATAAATCACAGGATCCTAGGCACTAATCAACTCTTATATAAGATGGGATTACGAACCGACAACTTATGTACATTCTGTCACTCTCATCCTGAAACTATTTCACATTTATTTTATGACTGTGAAAACACACAGACATTTTGGAGTAATTTTATGTCTTTGATTAATAATCATTGTGACAATCTTAATATCAATTTTAGTAAAAAGGAAATAATCCTTGGTGATAAAAACATAAAACCTATATTCAATAAAATTATTTTAATAGCAAAACGTCACATTTATCAAAGTAAAATGAATACGTCGGTCCCAAATATTGAGTCTTTCAAACCAAAATTATCCTTAACTTATAAGATTGAAAAGTATAATGCAACTAAATCTTTTAGTACACACAAATGTGACAAACTTTGGGCTCCATTGGCAGCTTTGACAGAGACACAACACAGGTAATATTCTAATCTGTCTAACGATATTTAACGTTTTTTTTTTGTGTTTTTTTTCAGTGGCTCCACATTTCCCCTCACTTTATTATTTAGTTTTTTTTCTAATTGTTCTTCTTACACAATTATTTCCGACCCAAGTCTTAGATCTTTCTTTATATTTTTCCAAAAAAGATAATCTTGATACATAGGACAATAAGTCCAAAATGCTGTTTTGAATGAGAATATCGATTAATATTATTGATACAACTATAAAAGCCTCCTACCATCTAACATTTTTTAACTTGTTCTCGATATAAATATATCCAGTAAAGACATCTTGAAATGTTATATGATGAGATCATTATGTTTATATTATGTACTATGTATATGACTACCAGTTAATAAAAAATACAAAAAAAAAAAAAAAAAATTCAAACATGGTTGTGACCGGACTTCCTGCAGTTGAGATATTGTTGTACAATATGGCTGTTATATATCCAATATTTTAGCATCGCAATGCACGTGGCCTTGTTTGAAAAAGTAGTGTATATATGTTTGTTGTATTTACACTAGACTGGAATATAACACACCACAGACCAAAAATAATATTATGTATTCAACGAGAAATTATTTATTTGCTACTTGTTAAAATGGGTACACGAATATGAAAATTATGAGAGATATTAAGAGTAAGAATAGACAATATCAGTATAAAATTGTGACATGCGTTCAGTGTTACCGTGTATCTGAAACTGCCTGTTGGAGTTGAATTCTTCAATTCATGTATCATTTTTCCCACTTCCTTTCTCAAAGTCTTCGTTTCGCTTTTATATGCTTCTGTTTCAGTAATTCTGTCAGTAATACATTTTGTATCAGTTGGAAAGTAATCTTTGCGGAAGTCTGCATGTCCGTCAAATGCTTTCATTACCATATTATCTGCATGTGGCCCAAGAAACCATGCTGCTAGTGAGCCTAATTGTTTGGTATATTGCTCTTCGCTTTGATTTCCCCCCTGTAACATTTGCATATTTGCATGTATTGTTTTTGCATTCACTCTAGTGTTTCTCTGTACATATTTCTTTTTTGCAACAAGGTGCGCTTGATTCATATTACGAATTTTAACAATAATTCGATAGCATTGAGAACGACGGTCGAAATTTGATCTTACTGAGTGTAATAGCTACTATACCAGGGGTGATCATTAAGTTCGTTGACAACCACGCGTATAAAGAAATGCTAGATTTTAAGCCGAAAGAGCACTGCATATTACGGTATTTTTTATAACGAAAAGAACATAACTATTCAAATAAAAATGTTTTTGTAGAACCATTGGCATCCCACCGCCGCCGGAACAACGTTATGCGTCATGCGTCAAGTCACATTTGTCAAGAAACGCACCGTTGAATTGCGCACAAGGTTCATGTCTATGGACCCACTGGGTGAATGTGTACTTGTAAAATGACATGTCAAATCCCCTGACGACATTGTACATGACAGGAGCTCTTCAAAGCTGGAGAAATGTCGACTTTTCAAATAATATTTTAAATTTGGAACAGAAGAGAAGGCCATAAGGCGCCAAATTTGTTGATATGACAGGTGTTTCAGGATATCAGCACCAAGCTGGACAGTATAAAGGTTTAGTGCCCGGTGACTTCGGACGTTACCCGGTGTATACTTATGTCCTCTAGGTCGTCGGATCATAGTAACATGACAAAGTTTTATCAGTGGTTATAATCCTGTTCAGAAATCGAGAACGTTGCCGTTTGTATCGCCCAAGAATGGTTTTAGTGAGTATCATAGCTCTTCCATTTCATCATTTGACAACGATCGTGTGACTTATTGCACAAATGCTTCTCATATTCAAGTCTACCATTAGAATATGACGAGTCAGCCAATAACTTATATAAGTCTGCTCACTAATCTGACTCATTGTTGCCCGTCTAATGTTGTTGTCCAATATTTCTTTAACAAGCTCGACGTTAGCATTGCTAAGTTTTGTTGTCGGTCGGCCACATATATAGTTATCTTTAATCTCATCACGTCCCTTATTCAATCTTGTGACGAACTTGCACACCAGTGATCGACACATATTCTCTTTTCCTGATACTTTCTCCAATTTTCTTTAGTTTCTGTCGGTGTCATTTCAAGTCTTACGCACAATTCGATAACTGCTCTTTGCTCTTTAGGTGATCCCAAGTATCTTCACTGTTAGTATGGTAACGTAATAATAAGTTCAAATTTTGTTTACATCAGCTTAATTATAATGCCTTATGATATGACGTAGACGTCACTGATTAATGACAGGGTTTCGTGCCAAATTTTTAGGCCAATGTAAATGCAGGATTTGCGATTAAATATTAAATGTTTGATCTGCGGTGGTTATGTTTACTATTGTTGCTATGGTGATCGATTTCAAGTGCTTATGAAAGTCTTGTTTCGGAAATTACTTGTACCTGTTTTCCTTTTATGTTCATTAAATAAACATTATATACAAATCTCTTAAGTATACAATGAATTATAACAGTTACAGCAAGGTTGTCCACGAATTTAATCACAAGTACAAGTTCGTGCTCCCTAAATGCGAAGACCCTTCTTTTCCGTCAATAATAGGGAAACACGAGAGCACACTGTTTCATACTTACATGTGTTGTTGTAGTTGAAGTCGTCGTAGATGGACTTTTTTCTGACATGATTGAATCTACAACAGATGAAACAATTGAAATATACATTTTCGGAACATTCACTCGTTCTCTGCACGAAGTCCAAAATCTTGTATATGCCAAGCATTTTAGTGCCAAGACACACGTGGCCCATAAAGAAAGCCATCAAGAAAATTATCAATTTATGAAGCGGAGTGTACTTCTGTTACGATGTTTGATCTTACAAACCTAGGATAGATAATTGTTTGGATAGTGTAATTGTTTAGATGCTATTGTTAACTAGTATTGATGTTTAAAACTTCCGTTTTATGACTATTTTTTTTATTCAGATAGAAGATATAATTCATAACAGTTACTTAACAAAAAAGAAAATATTCGATATACTGTACGATTAACTGTCGGTATAATTGTACATGAATTGCAATAAATGTTACTTAATATATCGTTTTATGGCCGAACATGTTGTACTTTCCTTGGTCATTCTGTCAAAATGACATACAAGGAACTTGTTATTCATCCCGTTCTAAATCAGAGGCCTTCTCGCTCGGCAGTCATTCACTAAACCAGCCAAGCTGAGTAGACACGTTACCCATGAGTATCGTCCACTCATATAAGAAGGGCAATCTTACATAATCCATTGAATTGTACTTTCGGGATTAATGAAAAAAATGCAATAAAAAAAACAAATGCCAATAGTTACATACCAAGGAATGAATTATCCCTGTTTACAGAACTGACTGTTATTTCCTGATAAAAAGCCTCTACAATGTACTAATAATATTGATATTCAGTTTTAAAACACAATGACATTAAGTGTGTCTTTTTTTCTGTACTTTCTATATAATTATGAACACGTTTCAGATCATTAGATACATTTAGCAGAACAATTGTTATGTATGTGCAATCCTGATTAGTATTAACAACGTTTGGAAATACTCTTAACTCGACATGGTTCCCGGCTTCGTAGTGTTTGAATGCACCACGTATTGAACACATGAGAACCAGTGTGTTATTTTGCCTGCAGGTTCTCGTAATTTCAGTACTCGATGCAGTCATATACTACGAAGCCGGGAACCATGTCGATTGTAAATATAGCTGATGCAAAATATTGACAATTTTGCTAATTGTTTTGGATATTTTGGTGTTAATGTTGAGGTTGAAACTTAAACTTGACAATAATCGTGAAGAATAATGTGTACTACATCGACTGACACAAGGATTATGTGAAAATGTTGGAAATGGAATAAAATACAAGGTGTTTTCGAAGGTACGTGTGAGCTATTTTTCCAACGAACATTTATATCTTGTAGTATATATTGTTGACGTTGAAAAATGTATTTTTTTTCAAAACGGCTTATTTTAGGTTTTATTGATAGATATGATAAGTTTATGTGTTGGGATTGACAAAAATACAATTATTTTGGGTTTTTAAAGCTCCTAACCCTAAGTGTCTGTGGGCAGTACTTGATGCTGAAGGTGGCCATACCCGATACTAACCACGCGCGTGATAGTAGTCTACAACCCCTACCACATTTAATAAGTAAATGCAAAGCAATACAATTTTCCATTAAAATCATAATGAAATACTCTTGCATGTAATAATTATTTACCCCATTTTACAAATATCGGAATTTACATTTAATATAAAATTAATATTAAATTAAAGTATTGCGCGTCGGTCTAGTGTTCGTCAAATATGATGCCAGATATTAAGAAATCCCAAAATCAAAATTTACAATTTAGCTTCATTATGATTTACGTGAAACATTTTCGCAAAAAAGTGTCAATGAAATCAATTCTTTTAAAAATGTATAAAAATTATCAAGTTTCAGAATAAACGATGGACGTACACAGGAATATTTTAGTTTCCACAATGTTAAACAAGCAATCACTAAGACACGTATCGAAATGATGCTTGGTATATAAATACATGAACGCTTTTACGACATTGTGCTGTCATCTTCTCGTAGGTTCATAATAGGGTGACATATCGTTTAGGCCTATATACCTTTCGCCCTCTATACGTTTCGCCCCTGCTCGTTTCTCCCTCATTCTACGTATCAATAAGAAATGAAAAGAACCATAGTTTATCCGAGGGTTTTGTAAATTCATATGATATGAGGACAAACAATCACTAAACACCAAATTAATTTGCTTTTATTTTAAAAGTCTTTATTCATCAGATAAATGAAAGAAGTTGCAGTCGTTACACAGGTGAGTGTACAAAGGGACATTATGGCCCTTTTGTTAATGTCATGTTCCTATGTTTTGAATCGGTTTAAGGGTTTGGGATTTCGGGGAAGTTTATAATTTGAAGAAGGTGGGATGTTGCATATACTTATTGTTCTGGGAATCCATTTTTATTTACATGCATATTACATCAATATATTTCCGTTTATAAACACTAAAATAACAACATAACAAATAAACAGAATTTTATTTACTATTTTAGTTGGTATTTTTTTATCGTTTCCGAATTTTGATAAATTAAAATAGTTTAATTCAACTAAATTCCAAAGTATCACAATTAGAAAAATACAAAGTTTCTTCATGTGTACTAGGCAATAATTAAAGTCGGTTATGATATTATCTTCATCGTCATAATTCACTTACCTTTGCTGTTTAATGTCAATGGCGCTGTTTGAATTGTGTGTACTTCAGAAACACATCCAGATATACACAGGCAGCTGAAATTAATACATAACACGTTCCCGAATGTTGATAAACATGTGACAATTCCGAATGAATAAAACTCATGAGTATACTACTAAGAAATGTGATTATTTCTAGTTGTACAGTTCTTATAGGTTTGTATTTCAACGTAATTTATTGAAACATAGATCCATGACGATGCATCACTTACTGTTTATTGACTGAAATTTAACCGTTTTATCTTGTTAATTAATGTTGAATGTATCAAAATGATTACGAAAACTCATCGTTGCTTATACAGTTAGTATTTGTGCTATGTCATTACAAATAATCAAATTGAGCTGGTTCCTTTTGTGGAAAGTAAAGACACATCAGAAGTTATCTTAAATGAAGTCTTCAGAGTATTGCATCGATTAATTGTGCATGATTATTATTAGTATATTTGATGATAATAATGATACAGGTAATGCACGTTCGCCACTCGACAGTACTTGTTATTGCATCGTAACAGTTACAGTTCTATTCATGACTTTATTTGTCCAAGATTCATGTGCATCAAAATTACTTAAATATACAAGTCATTCAACTATTAATACTGATTATTTGAAGTGCAGCATAGCCCGACCTGAGAAAGCCATTTAACATTGTTAAAACTACACTAAATTTTAAGCATTATTTTGCAAAATTAGCACGTTTTTACGTCTTTATCTATGTCTGAATATTCAGTACACTACAACTAATTTGAGTGTTTATTAATAGGCATAAAACTGTTTGTTTCTGCCAAGGACTTATATTCATACATGGATTCGCAACTTCCGTATTCACAGTTAGAAGAAATCCCGCGGAACCGACACGTGAATCAACGGGATTTCATGTTCATGTTCACTACAGGGAAAGTATTCGTGATGATCAGAATGTTTACAACAGCGAGAATATTCATGATTATTCTGGAGACGAAAGGATAATACTAAATGTCCGCCATGTTGGAATTTGAAATGCTCGATTAATGTTTTTTTTCAATTCATATATACTTACGGGTGTGTATTTTCAGTGTATCTTCATGAAGTTTGTTGCATCCCATCCAATTTCCCGTGCTCAAATGCTAGAGTTTCTAATATATTTAAGTTCGTAAGCACCTAGTTACAGCTGTCGGAAATTGTCGTGTATCGCAATGGATAGTGGGATCGTCGCTCGATATAGTTTATGGTATTTTTAGCTGTTGCGAATCAATGCATGTAAGAAAAAAATGTACTTCTAAATAAGTATAATGGCCTACAAAGTGACGAGGTGAATACTGGCGCTACTGTCCTTAATTTGGTTGATTTGCACTTAATATACTTAAACAAACGCACATGTCACAATGTATAATTATGTAATTATCATTTTGGATTCTTGCATTTTTATAAATAGTTGTTAGATGTACGATATGACAATTATATAACTAATGCATCCTCACCTTGCGGTTTTGATGACAGCCAACATCTAACCGACCATTACACATTTATGTAAGTTATATAATTGAAACATGATAGGTTGGTGATTTGCATAGTTTGCAAGGGCCATTAATTTATACTTATTTCAATTTAAATTATACAACTGAATTATTTTCTCTGTACCTTGTTACATTTTTGCTTCTTAAGAGAAATATATATTCAGTCAGTGACTGTTTCTTGTTTTAAGTATGAATATTCTGGCAAAAGAAAGAGCCCCCGCTCAATCATCAGTACCATGTCAATATCATCCAGTAACTGGAGTTTGACGTCAGTTTTCTTCAACATACTATCCCAGGCAATGCCCGGAGCAGTATAGTAGTGGGCCGCGTCTAAGTGGTAATAGTCTAAACACAGTGACCGAAAGTTCTCAAAAACATCTGCCAAAAGTAGAACGTCAGTAAGCAGGTACAAGTCATGGTACTCACCAAACGTGTGCATGTTAAATGTCCGCCATATGGTCTGGGCATGACGATAGTCATCGTCAGATATATCTGTTTCATTTAATTTGTTATAAAAATGCTCAATTGATGGCAACTCATGTTGTTCAAATTTTTCTGAACATGTCAGAAAATCGTATGGAAAATCGTAACCACACAAATTATGAAAAATAACAGGAATATAGAACTTAGATGTCTGAGACCTTTTACCCTGTCTAAATTGGTATTGTAAGTTACAATGACTGTGTGCTGCACCTCTGAAAACACCAGAAAGATGACAATGGTCTCTGACCCTGTCTGCCCCCAAAACCTTCTCGCAAATATGACAATCGTTGGCTTCTTGAAACGATTGTTCTTGTGCAGGCGTGAGTTTCATCGGTTTAACCTGACCAAGTATATCACATATATATTGTTCTTCTTGTAATAAACGCTTATAAATAGTGTCAATCACATTTGCACCCCGATAAACTTCCGCTGGTTTTGACAATTCATCATTGGTACACTTTACCATGAACGAAAAGCCACAGGGTTCGTGCTTTTGGTATGGAGTAGTAGATGGTTTATCAGGGTCTGTGTTACACGAACTGATTGGTTTAATAAAACTTTCTAAATCGGCATAGATCACAAAAGGGACTTTTAGTTGTTTGTGAATGGTATTAAACTGTACCCATTGTTTATCTTCAGACTTTGGTAAACTTAGTTTTTGCGGTCCGTATTGAGAGCAATAGGGTATATGCTCGTTCAGTAAATCAACAGTTGTAAAACCGTGAAGACAGTAGTTACAATAGTATGTTTGGCCATCATGTAAGGTTCGATTACTTAACAAGCGACTGAGGTTTCTGATAAGACAATAATGTCTAATTTCACCTTTAGAAAACAACAGTAGATTGACATGCTGAGACATGTTCCTGTAACTGGTGATCTGTAGAGGATAAACTTCATTTCCCTCCAAACCAAACACATTGACTGAGATATTATTTTGTTTCTCGAATTTACATATTTGCGACATGGGCATTGGAAAATCAAGCCCAGATAAATTCATTTCCTCTTCATGTGTTGCATAATGGCTAGCACGCGCCGGGTGATCTGAGTCGTCTACGGGGTGGATGGCGGCTAATACAGACCACATAAAACATTTTTGATCATCATTTTTAATGTTAAGTACTGCCTTTTTGTCTCTTATTTTCTTTGGTAAGGGGATGTAACTGCTGCCCTCTAATGGCGCATACTCTGCTATATCAACCTCTAGTTTGAGAATTTTATCTATGGTCCAACCACTCCCATCCCGCTCAAAGTTTTGATAACTGTTATGTACATGTACATTTTGAAAAGCTTCTGATATTTGCTCTTCTGTCTGAGAAACATTTGTCATGGCAAAACTGGAAGATCTAAACACGGGCTCAGCATACACAGCGTCAGTGTTTTCGTTATACTTGACAAACTTGACAAATAAAATCATGAACCATTTTATACCTTTTATATGTTCTAGCCGATTGGTAAGAATATCCGAAACAGAATCTTCATTGTCCTTAAAAAACTGCAAAATGTCCCACAAATTTGCTGAACTCGGTTCAATTGTCACTGACTGAGCTGTATTGTCCAAAGCGGTAGTTCTTCCAGCTCCATACTGATGACGGTGTTTCCAGTTCTCTCGCCTTGTCACACATCCATCACAAATATCGGCCCGCCGACCGTAAAATCTCTCTGGTAAAGGACGGTGACACCATCTACATTCACGACCTTGTTCCCCGCAAGATTCGCAAAACTTTTTACCGGGTAAAAGTACTTTCACTTTTGAACACCAATTGCATGAATTCCCAGCGGTCTTTACTTCTTTCATGTCTGTTCCCTCCTCAGACTCGGAAGCTTGCCTTTTCTGAGGTTGTTTCTGTGTTTGTTGCTCCTCATGCCGGCTGGTGGTGCATACTGGTGGTACATTTTCTACGTGTTGTTGCATATGTCGCCGTAGATTATCTTGCCGCTTAAATTCCTTTAGACAGAAAGGACACGTAACATGTCTAATGTTACTGTGTGTGGTTCGTTTATGTCTCAGTAAATGAGACTTTTGTTTAAACCGCGCTTGGCACACATCACAAGACGGCGGGAGATCTTTAGTAACTTCATCGGCCAATAACTGCAGTCGAAGTAAGCTCAATTGGGTGTCATTGTCAATCGACAAACCAAGACGATGTGCCCAAGAGTCCAACTCAGCTACAGTCTTTATTTTGTACATCTGCTGTCTGTCCATTCCTTAAATAAGCACAACGCATACTCTATTAATAAATTAATCATTTATACAACCCAATACAGAGATATACGTAACATTTACATGATGAATATAAAACCGTAAAGAATAGCTCGTTTATATTAGGTGGATAGAGATCACAGGTTTTACCGTATCCGAGAATTGGTGAATCATTGAACAAAAATGTAGTATAAAGGTGGTTTGAGGTCACTTTACCTTTGGTCTCGTATCGTTGTTTACTTCAATTGGCACAGTGGCGTTAAGATATTTTATCCGTCGTCTCCTTTATACTACGCACTGATGTTGACGCGTTAAGTTATCTTTTCAAAATGAATGGTACTTAATCAAAACGGGTTTATATAGTAAAATATCTCAATAAACCGGTCATAAGCGGATAAATCGAGTTAATCTATGATAAGTATACATGTTAGTTGAGATTCTACTAAATCTATAAAAACATAATTTATATACAATTGCTTTCCTGATGTTCTGTACTGCATATTTCATCA
Source organism: Lutraria lutraria (assembly GCA_964023205.1). Classification (NCBI taxonomy): domain Eukaryota; kingdom Metazoa; phylum Mollusca; class Bivalvia; order Venerida; family Mactridae; genus Lutraria; species Lutraria lutraria. The sequence continues at coordinate 4,244,973 of OZ026846.1, read as the reverse complement.
CAGTTAAAATAGGTTTAAAGCGAGATTTAAACATTTGATTAAATTTCATACTATCTACCCGATCTAACAATTATTTGTGTCGACTGTTCTTTCATCATAAGTTTATACAGTAAACATTGTGATATTGTATACCATCGGCGAAATAAAGAAAGATTAATTCATATAACATAACTGTTTAAAATGATAAAGCGTTATTAGAGACCATTAACGCTAAAAAATTCGACTCTGGTGTAATTAAACGTGTTAAAGACATTGAACCAGGAATGCGAGGCATGTGACTTATGGACCAGAAAGTCTCCTAATTCCACAGTAGGGGGTAATAAAACAGACAGGGTCATTGATAGACTGGCACCTGTTTACATAATCTGTTACTCTATGCTTATAAAAACAAAAGCAATTTAGTCATAAACTTATCAACACTGTAAATCAATAAAATTTATTACCCCACTTTTTGACTAGGTGTCAAGTCTACAGACCATGACCAGACTGGTTTTATCTGATTAGGGGCAATAAAACAATTAAGAGATTAGACCTCATGTGGATTTTGGGGGGGGGGGGTCACTTATATAGTAGCTGTTCAATGTCTTTAAGGTTAATGACAAAAAAATAGACACTTCTATCTAAAAATAACACAGCTTGGAAAACCAGATCTCAATATAGTGATACTTAAATCTTGTCGAGGAGTATGAGTAACGTATTTTACAACCATAAACACCCCTTCAAATGACAAAATATAAGCGAGTTAAACTCAAATGCTGATTTGTTTCAATTTGAAATATGGGTTGTAATCAAACTGAAATACTTGGTGTTGTAGAAGCGTTACACGCGAGTTAAACTTAGTAACACAAATGAAAATCTCGATCTAAAAAAATCATAGAAAAACCCAATTCTAAATATAGCCATGACTGGTTCCAACCGGATTTTTTTTCTAAATATAGATTATCCCTCATCCCTCATGGCGCAGAATTGTCATTTCCTATTCATCAGGGGACCCCTAAAAGCATCCCTGAGATATTCGAAAGACGGAGCCGAGATTCGAGTTAATGTTATGTACAAAACGAATGCTAACAAGCACGATGAATAACTGAGCTAATAATACGTTGGTCGGTCAGTTGACTGACAGAAGTTTAACGTCATTTGGATTTATATAACTTATTTTACCTTCAGAAGATGAAACATATCCCTATCTATGATATGATTCCTAATCATCTTAACCGCATATTCAAGGGACATTCCATCTGGGAGAGGAGTCTTAGGAACACAAACAAAGTTGTCATCTTCCTTCGCTAAAGTGAGCCATAAGCAGTAGCATAGTTTACCTTCAAGCGTACATTGACCGAGAATTCGACCATATCCAAATTTGTGCAAACCTATCACCTATTGAAGAAAAATTCAAATGTCTCATTAGGGTTCTCCCATCTATGACTGATGTCAGAATAAAGAGGAAATGGTAATTAAATGAAATCTGTATTATTGAGCACTCCTTTGCTTTTTAGAAATCGTCATCAGTCATTTTTTACACTTTCTTGGCCAGTGATTACGTATTTTAAACACATTTTTTTTTCATTTTTCATGATATCATTATAAATGTATTAAAATACCGCGGCGCTTACTTTACTTACCAGACAAATACATGAACATGGGTATATGTATGTAACATAACAGATTGTTCGCAATAAAATTTACCTTATGTGACAAAAAAACTCCGGCAGGTGCAGCCCCCGGTTTTGATCCTTCAACTCCCCAAACACCAACTAATGTGTCGTTTATTGATGGAATTATAACTTCAGTTGAACCTTTTATAAAGCCCCGCATAGCCCCGTTCCGATAACAAAGACCACCCGCAGGATATGGACAGTATCCAGACTTATGAGGATCTACCGCTACAGTGTCCGCATGTTTCATACTCAAAAGTTGTCTTGTGGTGTATTCACTTATAGGAAATGTAAGAGCTTCTGAATCTTTAGTACTGGTCCCAACCAAACTTTCTTCAGATGGTGAATGTAGCATTGTTATAAAATACCCGCCCCATGCAGCGTCTATGTGAATTGCAAAATTTAATCCCTGAAATTACAATATTATATTTCATTTCACTATAATTGGAAGCCAGTTATTCTATCTGCGGACTTTCCTTCCAAGCTTTATAGACATTGGACGGTCTTACATCTGATTAAAGCAAACCGCCTAATTAAAGCTGAAACGATTTTTGGGAAATGGATTGCGAACAATGTCAAGTACGGCTCTCTAACAGCGCAATATTTCTAAGGTGGGAAGCTATCTCTACTGATATCTAATTTGAAAAGAAGAAAACATCGATAAAAGCGCTAGAACAAAGCGATCTCGCGTCTTAAATCAGGTGATAAAATAACTATTTTTCTTCATGTTATCCTTAACAAATAATGCTTTATATTCTTTCGTCCATTTAAAACCGAACGGTTAAAATTACGTACATCACAATTTAAATGCTTGTGTTAATTTTACACACACCCCATGTCATAATAGCATATTAATATATTGTTTCCCATTTCGCTTTGACCTAACTGTTTATACCTTCTCTCTAAATTCACTTCTAAGATTAACAATGTCTTCAAGCGGATCGACAGCACCATCTTCAGTAGTGCCGATTGTCGCTACGACAGATATCACCGGGATCTGCTCCTTCAGACACTTGGTCAGTCTCGTTTTCAAAGCTGTCATGAAAATATTTTATTTTGATTACAAAAACATTTTAAATCGACGATTGTATTTTACATGCTTATCAATAGCATAGTGATGTAGTTTTGCAGACTATGGGTTCGTGAGTTCGAAACCCGTGCGCAGCCCATGTTTTCTGTGACGATTTGGTTGAAGAACTTGATTTAATAAGTAGTTAATAATATGGAGAAATTGGCAGGTACTTACTAAAATTCTGATCAATACTGGTACAAAATACAACCACACTGGTAAGTGTATTAAGATATTGTTGAAAATAAGCATAAGACGCGAGAAAAACGATCATATTTTCCAAAACAATGTACAACTTACACAACTTATACAACTTGTGCACTGAAATATTTAAGCAATGTTTTTCTAAATCAAGCTATGCTCGATGAATCGCACCCATTATGACGAGTGTCCAGTGCCGCGTGAGTCGTTATGTGTTCCAATATGACAGATTGGTAGTCTGAATTCACTAGAATCGATGTAAAATTACATTTTCATCAAATAGTGTACTTAATTTCTACTAATCGAATTACACAATAATTACCTTCGATTTTTATCCTAGCATGATTATCGCATTCAATGCCAATTATTTTACGCTGACCTATTCCAAGCAATGATGCTGCCTTCGCTAAAGAGTAATGTATTGACATCGGCGCTATTATGACTGGTTGTTTCGTCAATCTGTGCTTTGTCATAAAGTCGTACCAGCCAAGACTTGCCAAATTAGTCGCATCTACTATCTTAGAGTAAGTTGGTAAAGATACCTTTGCTAATTTTGATACATGTACAGGTATATTGACTATATCATCAATATTGAGATTTAGGACATCCCATGAGCACATGTCAACCATTTTTAGCTTTCTCCCTAGTCTCGGTACATATATTGCGTAGTCCTTTGCACCTTGTATCTCATTACTGTCTACCAATGCTTGTTGAACGCAAAGGGGGTAGAGCTTTATGTTCCTACTTGACCAAACGGCCTCAATGTTAGCAATACTTCCACCAGCCGTTATATGGCCCCAGGATTCTGGAATTATCTCACCGGAGTCATAACCCAACATCTGACAGAGTTGCCTTCCAACATCAATCTCAAACTGTGATGTGACTGGACTTCCTAAGTTTTAAAGGTTGTTAGGGTTGTACAGAAAGGCTGCTATGTAACCAATATTTGCCACAATGTTTGCATCGCAATGCGCGTGGGCCTGTAAAACCAATAATCGGACAGTGTTATTATCCCCCGCCGAAAAGAGAAGGTATACATGAATGTTAGGCGTATACATACATGTGTGTCGTTAAAATTTCTTGTCCGGAGCAATACCCCTGAAAGAATCAATGTAGATTTAAAACTTTATACGTATATAGGTGGTGATGTGTAGAGATAAGAAACACAATCCTAGCTTTTGTACTTCATTGGTTATTGCACATTGATTATTTGAATTTGAATTTTATCCGGTGTATAACTCTACAATGAATGAAGAAGTATACTTATGGTTCTAAAACTAAGTGAAATCTTGTTTGTAGAAGGCAATGAAGGGAAATGCAGAACACAAAAATCAACTCTGTTTGTTATATTTTAAAGTTATTGCCTTTATAATTTTCATATGTAAACATATTTATTTATCCAAAGTATTTATTTGTAACAAAAAGTCATGTACTAGAAACTTTATTATACCCCCAGATATGAAATATATGGGGGCTATATTGGATTCACGCTTGACGGTCGGTCGGTCGGTCGGTCGGTCCGTGCGTCTGTAGACACAATTTGTCCGGAGAATTTCTCAGCAACTACTTACAGGATTTCAATAAAACTTCACAGAAGTGATCAGTAGTAAGCCTAGTTGTGCTAGCTTAAAGCATTTTTCGGTCGGATTAATTTTCACTGAGTTATGCCCCTTTGTTGTTTTTCTACAGTATATACAATAGGCAAATTTTGTCCGGACAATTTCTCAGCAATTACTCACAGGATCTCAATGAAACTTCACAGAAGTGATCAGTAGTAAGCCTAGTTGTGCTAGCTTAAAGCAATTTTCGTTCGGATTAATTTTAAATGAGTTATACCCCTTTGTTGTTTTTATTCAGTATATACAATAGGCAAATTTTGTCTGGACAATTTTTCAGCAATTACTCACAGGATCTCAATGAAACTTCACAGAAGTGATCAGTAGTAAGCCTAGTTGTGCATGCTTAAAGCAATTTTCGTTCGGATTAATTTTCACTGAGTTATACCCCTTTGTTGTTTTTCTACAGTATATACAATAGGCAAATTTTGTCCGGACAATTTCTCAGCAACTACTCACAGGATCTCAATGAAACTTCACAGAAGTAATAAGTAGTTAGCCTAGTTGTGCATGCTTAAATCATTTTTCATTTGGATTGAGTTTCACTGAGTTATAGCCCTTTGTTTTTTTCTACAGTATATACAATAGGCAAATTTTGTCCTGACTATTTCTCATTGACTACTGCCAGGAATTCAATAAAACTTCTCAGAAGTGATGAGTAGTTAGCCTAGTTGTGCATGCATTAAGCTTGTCTTGGTTGGTTAAATTTTCACTGAGTCATGGCCCTTTGTTGTTTTTTATACAGTGTATATACAATATCTCAGTAACTACTCATAGTAATTCAATGAAACTTCACAGAAGTTATAAAAAGTAAGCCAAGTTGTGCATGCAATAACCAGGTTTTGTTTGGATTAATTTTCACTGAGTTATGGCCCTTTGTTTTATACAATTAGGTAAATTTTGTCCGTACTATTTCTCAGCAACTACATTCAGGAATTCAGTGAAACTTCTTAGAAGTGATAAGTAGTTTTCCAAGTTGTGCATGTCCACAATAGGTTTTGTCCAAGTAAATTTTAATGAGTTATGGCCCTTTGTTATTTTTTATATAATGTATATTTAGAAACTGGTCAGGATATATCTAAGCAACAATTTGCAGGTATTAAAAAAATGAAAATGCATTATATTTTCCTCTGTAAAATGTTACAATAACTGTGTCAAGGCCGCATCTGGGGGTATTCATCACCTTTAGTGATAGTTCTAGTTTCTGATTAAAATCAACAAATATGTACTCTGACTTCATGTTTTATCGTAGACATTGAATTCTTGTAGAAAGCACTTTTTGTTATTTCTATATTGCCTTTGGCAGGCACACTAGCTGATATTTGTAAACTTCTATTTCCTTTTGGAAAGTAACATTGTGACTTCATTATTTTGTTACCAAACGCACACATGTGTGCGTACACACATGCACACAAACACCGAGTGATTTGAGACTTGATAGGAAGATGAATTGCATACGTGTACAAACACCATTTACTCAAATTAACTTTTCACTTTTAGATTATATCACTGAACTGTTTTCTCTATACCTGCTTACCATTTGTTTTATCATAAGACGAATTTACTTGTAAATTCCTCCCATATAGCGATCGCGCAAACTATGAATTTCAACACTGCACTGCTCTCTAGCCTTAAGCAAAGTTCTAACTACATTTGTTCGGTCTTTGTCGTTACACAAACTCGCTGACATTAACACGTGCACACAGTCAGTAAGTAAATACCATCGTTGCTGTAACTGTCTTCTATTTTTAGCGTTTAGGACCCATTTCTTAAGGTTATTATTTTGTTTATAAATATGTCCTGAACTTGTATCAATGTGTCAATGTTTTGAGTATCATCTCCATCCTGGATTAAATTAATAATCTTCTAAATATTTATATGAGTACCGACATGGTTCTGTTTGTAAATTCTGTCTGTAAATAGCGCTTTAACTTGACCGTTCGCAAATGACTAGAAAGAAATTTAGTCGAAATAAAAAGGATGTAATTGCCTTTGCGCGGGAAATAAATTTTGTCTGAAGGATTGCAATTCGTAAAATGTATACCACCGCTGTCAAACAAATGGGATGCTGGATCATTTTTGTTTATCAATAATAATTCATCACAAAAAGGGAGTGCCAAATTATTATTTTCTTGTAAAATGGTGCGTTCTTGGTTCAAGATTTGACGATTCAGTTTCTCCACGGCCGTGAAGGTTTCCATGCCTTCGAGACTAAGCTATCCGGGAACGGTACGGAACAGGTCCTGATTTTACGTAAGTCAATATGACCGCTTAGCAGGTTGAGATGATTGACTCTAATCATGAGTTGTAGTGTCTAAGGTATCCACCCATGGAATAATTCGTCGGTGGTATGTGATTGCAAAGTTGATATTCTTTGGATAAACGCCGAAGTGGGTATAAAAACACGAACGATATAAAGAAAATATACTAGCTGGCAGTGGTCCGGGTAATGTCGAGACGTACTTTTTGCCAGTTGAAGGGCTTGCTTTACGAGTTCAGAAAAATATATACTCATATATATAACATTTAATGATGCGTAAAGAAAAAGAATTCCTGCATCGTAATAGACCATCGTTTAAAAATCGGTTTTAAATTGGTATATCATGGCCGTGATGTACACGATTTTCTGCATATTTTCGTGATTTCTAGACACATGTGTTCTCTGATTTTCAGGATATGTTACAAGGCCTTGATAATACATATGGTGAAATAATTTTTTTAAATGGCAACATGGCCTTTGTACATTAATATTTGTAGGAATAAACAGTAGCCTTCAGTACTAGGTCCTCGTTTCGGACAGAATTATTGATACAGTTATTGACTCAGAAATATCCCTGCATCACAAAATTCATCTCATTTCAGTCCTCTAGGCCTTTGATTAAGAGGAATAGATATTCCTCTTTTGTTAACTTTTCTCCTTTTCGGCGGTGGATTTGGCAGTCTATGATTGCTTCTTGTTTTACTTCAAATTAGTATTGCATAGGAGAGAGCCACTAGAATATTTTACATGCATGAGTGAAATACTAGAACGGAAAGTATATACATGTACTTACCAAAATAGGAATATATTTGACTTCATGTTTTTAAGGGCCTTAAATCACGAGTTTAGGATATGCTTCAACCCTATGCGACTTTGGTAAATAGGTATAATGTAATGCAAGAGGCGAATAATCATGTTTGGTGAACGACATTGCATTTAGCTTTACCGTGTATCTGAAGCTGCCTAATGGTAAGGAATTCTTCAACTTTTGAATAAATTCAGCCAATTCATCTTTCATGTTTTTCATCTTCTTTTGATAAGCTTCAGAACCAGTGATGTTACCAGTAATACAATTTGAGTCTGTTGGAAAGTAATTTCTGCGAAATTCTACATGTCCTTGAAATGCTATCATTACCAGCTCTGTAAAGAGTTCCATATTCTCTGCTTTGGGTCCGAGGAACCATGATCCAAATGAGGCCAGTTGTTGGGTACACTGCTCATCTATTAGATCGTCACGCTGTAACATTGTTTATAAGATGGTCATTGTAAGACAAATTGGAAATTGTGTAGGCGAAAGACAATGAAATATTGCTGATCCATTGGACTGACTAACTAATCTTTAACTAAATTTTTATTGGATCGGGTATGATATTCCTGGCCAATTGTATATATATTGACTTAAACCATCAAAAACACTCATATTTTATCATACTAGACACGAGGGTCTCTATTTCTTTAAATCATATCAGACTGCAGCACAATGTTTGTCGTTGAATTGAGGCATAATTGGCCTGTCTAAAATATCATCTGCGATATACATGTAGTAATTATTGAATTTGTTTGTGTAATAAAATCATACACAGATATGTCATATCATTCCCATCAGCTGTTTATGACTACCACATCTTTTGGAAAAATACTACATCCATTTATAAATAACATTACTACATCCAGTTACCAATAACATTCAAACTCACGGTATTTGTCTCACTTGTCGGACTGTTGTCTCCCATGACCAGATTTGCCTGTAAAATGTAAAATTAATTCGTTCCTGGTACTACGTAATGAAATAAAATTATTATTAGAAGAAAAAAAACATTTATTTTCCATTGTGTTGTTTTGATTTTTCTCGTGTCAATTCATGAATATTTATGATATACGACGTTTTTATACAACATTCCAGTCATTCAAAATATAACCGTTACCATAGCAAATTATCCAATTTGAAAGATCTTTTTCCAACGTTTGTGCTATGATATATGAAGTCAGTAATAATTATCATGTGTATATGATTCTAGACAATGTCAAAAGCATTGGACACCCTTTTGGCATGTTTTCAATACTTTGTTTTCTTTACGGTGTATTTAGGACAATGCTAATATTTACTAAACCAGGTAGTAATTTGGTAAATAAAATGAAAAGAATTGTTTTCAAAGGAGTCAGAATAGGTCACGAATTTCTATAAACGTAAAGTTCTGGAATATTGCGCCAGTCTAACTGTTAGAATTTATTTTGCGATATGAATCCCAATTATTACCCGCGATTGTATATAAATAATAAAAAATATTATGACTAACAACATGCATTATCAACATACGATCAATGTTTATACGGTAATTATCAGGGACACGTTACCAAAACAACCTAGTCTGCGGTGTTGGATACAGCCCGCAACATAAATGGTAATATTTAGACTGACACAATATTTTACTTCATTATATAATTTGTGATATATTTTGCAAGACAACATTTATTACTAAATTTGATTGTAGAATGTACGCGTCAAGCAGTAATGATCAACAAGATCATCATTGTCTAGCAATGGCTAATTTAGTTTGATATGTCATCATCGTTCTGTTTTGTTGGCTCCGTGGTGATTATACCTGACTAATGATCACTATCAACACTGCGAAATCGAATACCACACGTGGCCAAATTTGGTTCCCTAGGACGATAACAAAATAGCTGATCTTTGTAATTTACTGACTTCTGGTCGTGGTTATACCACGTGTGTTTAAATGAACAGAAATGATTTTAACTCGGATGTTTTACATGTATTTATATCTGAATGAATATTTTGGAAATCATATTAAACAAGATGTGTTTCTTAAAACACTATGCCTAAATAACCTTTATTTTGCTGACCTAGACATGTACTTGTTCTGTAGACGATTTCACTGGGAATCAACATAAGTTTGATGCTTGTAGTTTGAAACATTTTGATTTATAATAATGATGAAAGTTTTGTACAAACAGTCAGACAGGCCAAAAACAACATGCCACTGATCTATCGATACGGGGGCTTGAAAACCAAACCTGTTATATCCTTGTCAGTTTACAACGTTTAAACTTAATATTTCAAATTCAAATATGGATTATTTCTTAAGATGTAAACGTGCGTGTGTCACGTTGAATAAAGTTTTTTTGTTAACACTCACTGTTTGTTGCTTAATGCTTCAGTGCTGGTATATTCAATTCAATACATCATCTTACCATTTTAAGAGCTTTTTAAGAGCTATAGTATATTCATCTTCTTTTGAAAATACTCGTTCGATTTCAACATTTTGTGCATAATGTAATAAACTGCAGATATCTTCGCAAGTGATGCATGTACATTGGTCGACCAATTAATATTAAATACAAATTAAAGAGCGTGAGCCCGTTGTATCTGGTGTTCGTCAAATGTGATGACTAATATTGATATTGCCAACATTCAAATTTACGATTCAGCTTCATAATGATAGAATTGCGCTAAAAAGTGGCGCGCTAAAAAGTGGCGTTGTCAAAGTGAATTCTTACAAAAACATATCAAATTTCAGAAAAACGATCGACTTACCCGGGAATACTTTTATTTCCACAATGATAAACTTACAACAAACAAACACTAAACTATTTAACGAAATGATGATTGATGTATGAATGCATGAGCGCGTTTGCTTAGACAAATCTCTTTGCTTATTAACAGGTTTTATAATCTATACACAGGCCAAAACTAATCATTTCGCCCCGCAAACGTTTCGCCCCTACTATTTCCTCCTCATTCAACATTAACGAGAATCGGTAAGACCGATACTGTATCCGAGGTGTTTGTGAATTCAAATGGAATAAGAAAAAATTCACTAAACCTTTTAATTAAATTTCTTATGTCTTGTGTCACTTCTGTCATGACGTCAAAAATAATCATTATTGAAACTCCTGCCTCCTTAACATGTTGCACGTTTTATTCATCTACCTCGGAAAACTAAATATTTTTAATTTCTTAGTTAGTTACAAGTACACTGCTTCAAATTGCTATGTTCCTAATATTTACACCCACTCGTGATATAAACATTAACCCAGTTTTTAGAAAAAAATTCTTTATTCATTGACTAGAGTTTTTGTTTCCAAGGGGTACGTGAGACTGGGCTCACAAAACTAGCTTAAACCCTCTTCAATCCGTTCCAAGGCGGTACCCTTTGGGAGACCATTTTGTGTATTTTTATGAGATGAATTTACTTGTAAAGTCTTCTCATAGAGCGATCATGTAAGCTATGAATAGTTCGCACATGACTTTGGATGCAGACTTAAGTTTTACTCAATTAAATGCTTTTCTTCACCCGCTATGAAGTTGTTAAAGTTGTTCCCGTTCCATGTGCTTTCAGTACTTCGATTTATGATTTCCATCTGATCACCAAAAGTAGTTCAGCAAATAGCATAATATCATATAGTCTACATTACCTGCCTCTTTGTATACTCAACTTATGCAGAATGTAATATCTCATTCATGAAGACACACTCGAAGAAAAAGTTATAAATGTTATAAGCATTAAATCAATCGATTACAATTTCCCGATGAACCACTTTTTGACACCTGGTTGTCATCGCGTCGTCCACGATTTCAATGATGACTTCTATACGTTTACAGTGGAAGCTAGGAAACAGACTAAATAAGCATATAAAGCACGAGGATTATGACGTCATCCCTCCTTGAAATGTGTCTACTGATAGTAAATATTGTAGTAATCCGAGGGATAGGATTGTTTAGATTTTTTACGACTGTTTTGTATTGCTCTTCTACGATATTGCACAGCCATAATATTATACTATTAGCCATAATATATTTGAATTTGTATTTATGCTATTGAATTGAAAAGAAAATGGAACTATGTTCGTAGGCGGAAGGTTAACGGAAGCTGTTCGGTAATCAGATTTTATGAAAACTGAGCGATTTTTGAAATACGGTAATAATTTTATTGTTCGTACCGAACAATTAAAATCGGTTTTAAATTCACGGCCTTGATGAACACGATTGATGTTTATTATGTGTGATTTCTAGACCCAGGAGTTCTTTAATATTAAGGAAATGTTACTAGGCCTTGATAATTCATATAGTGAAATAATCATTTTTAAACAGGCAGCATGATCATTGTACATTACTATTTATTTGAATAAACAGTAGCCTACAGTATTAAGCCCTCGTTTCGGACAGAATTATTGATACGGTTTTAAATTTTGTATCGACTCAGAGATATCCCTGCATCAAAAATTCATCTCATTTCAGGCCTTTGATTTTGTTAGGAAGATCAACACAATTACGAAATACGACGAAACAGTCTACATGGCACGAAACGCACTTACTAAATTTTTTAGTTTTCGGTAGTTGTCCGCCCAAATTAGTTTCGCTTGAATAAGTACGCATACAAAACATGTAAGTGGATGACAGATTGAGTCAATGCATAGTTTCACTATTGGTTGTGCATTTGTTTTGGAAAGTAAATATTTCTTGCATGTTTGAAATCGGAGTATTTAGAAGTTCAGTTAAGTAATTTTCTGTTGTTTTTTTAAGAGCACCGAATATTACCAACAGTAAAACAACAATATTGTAAGTAGACATAATTTTACTGATCTGCATGTAAATTTGTTATCATACATAAGAAATGTAACTTACATAAATATAATTATTCATTCACATAAACAAATGTATGTTGTTGTTATACATTCCATCTTAAATGATTATTAAACAGAAAAACAGACAATGAGTTTAAACAATGCTCACACAACATAACACATTTTCGGACTGTTAACGTTAAAGATTTGCAATGTTTAATGAAGGAAAAAGTTGGCATAACATACCGTTCCGAGCGCATATGGTAATACGTTGCTATGACGATATAGTAAATGTGGTTTTTAAAAATCATTATTTGCTTCTGTCAGCAACTGATAGTTAAAAGGTAGTGCATTATTTTATCAACGGTTTGTAGAATGTAATTACATTTTTAATTCAAGACAATTCATTTCGTTGAAGGCAGCGATGAGATCGTCGGCAAGTAATAAGTAAACAAATATGAAAATAATTGCTATAAATAACAGTAAAAGAAACCGTCATTTCAGATTTATGTTTAACGAATAATATATAATTTTATTAGATATATATCCTTGTAATAAGAACGATATACTTTGTTTTCCTTGCGCAGTGTTGCAATAAAATACCAGTGAACAAAACCTTGTTTTATACGAACCAATCAAATTGCAGGTACATTGTGTAGGATAAGTTTATCTATGTCCACAGTTGTCTCCATAACGATAGATTGATAATTCGGTATAATATAATCGTTGGATTTTTAACATGCGCTGTGCTTGAAAAAAGTCTCGACCCGGCGTTCTTTCTAAATAACGATCGATCGTACAATTCACATCAACAGTTAAGGTCAGTATGGAGAAGAATTCTTCTACAGTTTTATTATATAATTTAGGTAATTTTACTAGTTATGTTTGTACTGAATAAATAACTTTGTATTTTTTACTAATCTATTTGACACACAAATTATGGTATTTATATGCATGTATTCAAATTGGACGGGGCTATATTTTACATGCATTGCATAATTATCATTAATGTACTGGTATTCTTTTTACAATTTTATGAATTTTGTTAAGAAGAAAATAGATACTGACTGTTCCTGTTTATTAATAATTTCTCTTATCCTTTGTCTGTCGTCGAGCTTACTAAAACTGTCGGATGTGTATAGTAGGAAGCTTTCCCTGTGGATCTTATGCTTGATAAATCTATTGCAGCATTGTTCCTTCTAACTTCTGTCGAAGAACTGTAAAAGATACGCATAATGAACTCCGAGGCAAGTCAGCATAAATCGACCAACGTGACGGGATTTACTATTGCGAAAGTACCAGACAGTGTTAAACAGGCAGATACCATCGTTGTGATATTTTTCTTTCATGGTGCAACCCAACGGCTGATGAACAAATACTGTGATCTTTATCATAATTTTGGGTTTGATGTTTTGATCGTGCCTTCATCTTTTATCACTATAATAAGACCGATGAAATGTTTAAATTTTGTTCGCGATGTGTTATCATTTTTAAAAACGTTTTGCTCATCATATGAGCGGATTGTGATTCACGCTTTCTCTGTAGGAGCCTATTGCCTCTCCATATGCATGAGTGAAATGTACGCATACCCAGAACTATATGGCAACATTCAAGAGAATATCAAAGCAGTTATCTTTGATAGTATCACAGTATGTGACATGAGATCTCATGCTGTTGGACTAGCACTAGGAATGTCTCCAAACAAGATTGTACAAGCTGTTACTCTAATTTCAATGGTAATTTATATCTTACTGACACATCCATGGACAGTCTCAGTCTATGCCGAATATTTTGACAACATGTGGCGTAAACCATTGAAAGTACCAACATTGATGTTCGCTTGCAAGAATGACCCTTTGTGCCCTTATTCAACCGTTGAAAAGATTGAGAAGAATTGGCGTGAAAGTTCCAACATACCATTAGTAGTAAAAGCATGGGAGCAATCAATGCACTGTGGACATTTATTAGTTCATAAGAATGACTACATGCATGTGTTATCTAACTTTCTAAAAAGTGTCCCCACACTCTTATCACAAGCCTCGAAATTGTGAACTGAATGACATACTTAAAGCCGTGACCGTTGTGTTTTTTTATTAACGATTCTGTTCACTTATTGTATTATTGCCTAGCATAATTGGGTGATTAAATGAATGATGCATTCCCGTTCCCCTAACTGCTTACAAACCACTGTAATAAAAATTTCTCTACAATTGCTAAACATTGTGTTGTCTTAAACTTCATAGTATTACTTTGTTTGAATTTGTAATAAATCTACAAAGTTACATGCATATTTATATTACTAGTACTTAAGTTTATATTCGTACCTAATAGTTAAATGCATCTGTATTTGATGATATCTATTGAAAGAAAAATCTCAAAAGTTTTATTCATGTTAGCGTAGTCATTGTTGCATTAGATATCAGTTGCTTTGTATTTCATTATGTTGCAATAAATGATATTCGTAGCGACATAAAAGCAGAACAAAAACATGCATTTAAACGACATTTTTTGTGTACAAAGTATTTCACGAAATACTTCAAAATAAAATGTAAAATGATAAAAACAATATGTTGTTACGTAAATTGATATTCATTTGTCCAGATTCGATTACTTTTTAATTTAATGTTTGCAATGCTCGTGACTTAAATATGTGTTGACAAATATGAGAAAATGGAAAAGCGTCGAATAAAATACAAATGTTATAAATACATTGATAAACACCAGCTACTAGATAAATCCGAAAAAAAAGTTTTCTCTTGCATTGCTTTTATTTTTCATCCATTTTGAATATTCATTCATAGTAAATTATACACCTTTCTATATGATTATATATTTTTCAATTGAACGGGTTAGTATTCTGTGACATTTTCCTTTTAAGATAATTCTTTAAGTTTAATTCGTTTGTTCGTTTAGATTGTACCATCGCACGTCCGTCATTACTGTCTATGGACACAGTGACACCAACGTTCTCCGTGACTGTTTAATTAAAGATGATTTTACTTCTATCGCTTTTTCCTTCCACAATACCTTCATAAATATCATAGGATAAATGAATGTTGCCTCTCATGAAACAGAATATAATAAGTTGGTATATCGATAGCACTGTTTGAATAACTGTGCTTTGGACATTACTAATGTGACACTTTGGGTAATTTGGGCAAAACGTTTGAACAAACTTTAATCTTGAGAGACTTGTATGGTGACTAACAAATCTTCTGAACTGAGAGATGCATTTCTTGAAGAGTGAAATATATTTCCCATAACTTACGTCAGAATTTCAAATCACTGTTTCCCAGCTTGAAGTTTTTATAGGTTCACTTACTAGGGTATCAATTGTGCCATTGTCATTTTGTCTTGGGTTAGACGTTGGTCTAGTAATTTCAGTCGGTGTATTGTTTGAGTTTATCGTTTTTGGTCATGGTAGACTTTTCTATCTTTGGTTGTATGGTAAATTTGGTCAGTTGTACTTCGTCTGATTTGTATGGGTTTTACGCCCTTTTCAACATTCAAATACATCAATCGCAACCCTTCGGCGTTTGCCTAAAGAAAGTGCCTCGGACACAGTTGACAGGCCACCATTCTGTTGTTGTTGATCATGGGCTACTTTTCACTATGGCTGACCCTGGAAATACAACGATGGGAACAACCTTTTTCCCTTTCAATGGGAATTAGTTGTCCATTTTATCAATCGCGAAAGATAAACCCGTTTGAAAATCTAGAAATCTGAGAATACGAGCACCTAGTGTTGAAAAAGTAGTGGCGGAAACCAAATAACCTAGATTTAAAACCCCACACTTACGTATGGTGCGTATTTCTTAGTTACGGAAATGCCCGAGTTGTTACGATTGTCTGAGATATATGAGAAGGACAGTTCATTTGAACATCGTTCCTGGGAAGAACCAGTACTGAAATCCCATCCCCCGAAAGCAACTGCCTACTTTCTCAAATAAAAACATTGTCGGTAGTTGGGTTCGAACCCACGACTCTCTATCAGGTTGCAGGGTTGAGTGATTTGAAGTCAGTTACCTTAACCACTCAACCAAGGAGGGGGTCACTTCGTCTGAAGACCTGCGCTAACAAAACAAATACATTTCCTACCATTCAATGGCTGATTTTTATTGATAATTATTTGTTTACAACGACAAACATGCTTCAAAGATGTACAGTCAAGCTGAGCGAAAAAATCTTTTCTTTCGACGATAGGAAATACACTAATATTTAAACATTTTAGTTGTATTAAATTACAATTCGCGAATGGTATGGAAACAAGTGTTTGAATCATATATTATTTCGGCTTTCAGAATTTGAAGTTAGGTTTTAACTGCATGACTTGAAAACTGAATATGTTGACACGATATCATAATATACGTACACAATTGTTCAACCAAATCTTATGTAATGCAAGAAAACAATTACTTCTAATGTCATTAAAAAAGTGCAAAGTTAACTTTATACTTAGTACATGTAATTCAATATGCTTTCAATGCTCTGGTTCATTTATATTCTTTAAACCTACTTTAATGTGAATACTCGTTAAACAAATTAAGTTACCTCTGTTTGCTGTTGTTGCCACCATTTAGATCAGTTTAAACAAGTAAAGTGTGTGTTAATGTTTAGATTCGTAACCAAGCTAACCACGTCCCATTCCCGGTCGCGGCAGGTCATAACCTTCTATAAAAATTTGACAATAATGTCATTTTTCCTCCACATGTGGAGAAGTTGCCGGCTCTTTGTTGAAGGGTAAGTTGATCTGGTTAGAATACAGTACAAGAAAAATTGTTAAGTGAACTAACCGCCGTTAATAACTGAACAATTTTTGAAAGAAATACGTCATGTCGGTTGGTGTAGACCGGTTTTTTCAATCCGAAAATCGTACAAGTGCATTTATATGTAAGCTGAGTTGGTGACTGTAAAAATATTTATGCAAATGTATTTCAGGTATGACGAGAAGACTATCATATGTTTGTACTTGGATTACAAAAGATAAAAACAAATGTCTTGATGATTTTGTACACATTCGCTTTGAACATCACGCACAAAATGGTAAGTGTAAATATTTAATTGTTTTATACATTAGTGCATGCAAACCTGAGCAGCTGCAGCACCGGTTGAAAATTGATGTCAGTGACCCAAATGTTAAACAAAGTATGTAACTTTATAGATAGAGTATATACCAACTAACACAACAACATATTTATTTGTGTTTTTTTTTAAGTTTAAACATGGAAACACATTACGTTAAGGCACATGTAACGTCCTTGTATCCCTAAATCTCAATAAAATTCTTATATAATTGATACATTAGAAAAATGTCATTCATCCCCTCCCTAACTGATACCTTTCCCAACAAAATATCCATGCAACACATCTACAGGACTATAGAAACAATGGAGGACAAAGCAGTCTCCCACAGGGTACAGCCTTAGTCTGTCACAACGCTCCAATGGTATTAAATTAGATGCAAATTGTATGTGAAAATAAAAATGACTATTAACCATGGACAAATCTTTAGAAGTATATTTAATTGACATATTGCCAAGGATCTAGACTACAGTAAGGCTATATAGGATTGGTAATGTTTATTACTGTAAACGTATACATATCCATACAAGACAAGTCTTGGTCACACCCGACATATTAGGATAACTAGATTTTATACGACATTTTGTATAAAGCACATTAATGAACAGTTGCTGTACTTTACTTGATGTTATTTAAGTTGGGATTACTGTTATTTCGTTGCATAAAAGACTACGACTGCAGGTTCGGAAAAAAAGTTAGTTAAGTTATTAGACAATAGATTCTTTTCACAATTTAGAGGTTTGTGAAGAGAGAGTGGTAACACTTTTTAGAAAGTCTGATAACACCTGTATATAGTCGTTTTTATGAACTAGTAAATGTCCACAGTGCATTGATTTCTCCCATGATTGTATCACTAATGGTATGCTTGAAGGTTCACGCCAATTCTTCTCAATCTCTTCTATGATTGAATAGGGACATAACGAGTCATTCTTGCAAGCAAACAGCAATGTCGGTACTCTTAGTGGTTCACGCCACATATTGTCAAGGTAGTCGACAAAGACTGATACTGTCCATGGATACGTCATTGATAAATACGTTACCATTGAAATTAGAGTAACAGCTTGTACAATCTTGTTTGGAGACACTCCTAGTGCTGCTCCTAAAGCTAGATTTCTTATTTTACAAACTGTGATACTGTCATATATGACTGCTTTAATGTTCTCTTGAATTTTGCCATACAGTTCTGGCTTTGCGTACATTTCTCTAATGCACACAGACACATAATATGCGCCTACAGAGAAGGCATGGATCAAAATTCGCTTGTATGACAAACAAGAAGTTTTCAAAAATGCCAACACATTGTTAACGAAACTTCTTGTCCTTGTCGGTTGTATAAAGGTCCTCAAAGAAGGAGGTACAATTATAACATCAATGCCAAAACTATGATATAGATCACAATACTTCGTCATCAGTCGTTCTGTTGCACCATAAAAGAAAAACATCACAACGATGGTATCTGCCTGTTCAACACTGCCTGGTACTTGAGCAATGGAAAATGCCGTCATGTTAGGCGATTCATCTCGACCACCAACGGAGTTCATAGCGGATGTCATTTCAATGTCCTACAATAGATTTGTCAAACACAAGCTCATAATATGTCTATGTAAGCTGATGCAGTAATATAATTGATACATATTTTATGAGACAAATGTATTCAATCCAGAGCTATGAAGTACATGTATTTTTTTCTACGAACTGACTAGCAATTAGTACTAGTACCTACAACAATCATGCATGTAAAACATCTGTTTGTTACATACAACTTTCACTACAATCTCTAGTATTATGAGATTAATCAACCCCACCTTTCCTTCTATTTGTCAAACCTTATTTACAACAAGCAGCTTCGAAAAAAATCGTCCACCACCGGAAAGTTTTAGCGTTTATTATTCTTCACATAAGCTTTTCGTTTTACGAAACATAACACTGAAATAAAATATGATAATACCATATAAAAAGCATCTGTATACTACCTTATCTAAACTGTACTAAGTGTTTTTAAATATCATGTTTAACACTATCGTTATCAAACATCGTTTGTTTGTCAGTTGCAGTCTACGAACATTCGAACTATCCAAACTGTAATTCAGAGATATTCGTCTAATAAACGAAATAATCAAGTGTTTTAATTTTCTCACAAATGGATGATACTTAAACATATAGAAACACTTATTTTACCAGCTAGGATATAAATAATCATTAAACCGCGTAATTTTTAATGTCATGCATCTTGTTACTGCTTGGTTAAACTTAACAGTGATACTTCAAGATAAAGACCAATTTTTAAAATCGTATGAATGAACATGTTGTATGTTAAGATGATCACATTTTATTTATCCAGTTGAAATATAGATAAAATTATGAAAACTTCTACGTTAATATGTCATCGTTATATCATGAGATAGTGTGGTCATGGCTTCATGGGAATTACAAAGCCATTTTTCTTGTGCTGTTCCTTGTTAATGGTCCCGTGGTTTATTCTTAAATCACCTGAGCCTGAAGTGCCCATGGTGAGCTTTGGTGCTCCCCCTGCCCGATGTCATGTGTCAAGAGCATTATTTAGTTAATAACTAAAATTCAATGTATCGCTTTAACTTACAAAACACCAGAATAATTTGAACCGTGACGAAACTACATGTATATATATATATTAGTTTGACGTGGTTTTATGGCATTAAAGTTCACAAATATGTTAGCAAGTCACGCACGAAATAACATAAATGTTATATATGTATTAGTTATTGTCTCTATTATTGTATCATCAAAATATTATAAATATTAACATCATGTGCTCTTCTGTTTTATTAACCCATGTCTTATGTCATCTTATGTATATATATTACTTTGCTATAAAACATGTATGTTTTAATGCAATAAATGTTTGAAGTTGAAATATCGCAAAATCAATACGAGTAGTGACATTAAAATTACAAATGTTGTAATAAAAAATAGGTTTACAAATGTCACCTTTGGTTTTATAACACATTTGACTATGTGAACGTCACGTATACTTCGTCAGCAGGAATGTGTCGTTACCTGAACGATTAAAAATATTGACACATTACATAACAGTCGAACCTACATAACCCGTAACTTTCTAATCAGGAATCCTCTCTAAACCGAATACCTCATGAAGCTGGTCCCGATTTTTACTGTCTATTCAATGCTAAAAACTTTGTAATCAGGAACCGTTCAAATCCGAATACCTCCTTGATCCGAACGTTTGTATCAGTCCTAACCAGTTCGGTTTAGAAAGGTTCTACTGTATGCAATCCACGTACAAAACAATACCTCATCCAAACCATCATCATAAAGTGACAAGGACTCAATGTTCCCATTTATAATACGTTGTTTTATTCTACTTTCAAAGTTTGCAGCCACAATGTTTTTTAGATTTATATTAATGACATATTGTATATAATGAATTGTTATGTTTAGTTAGTTAATATATATTTGATGAATTGTTGACTTAATGATTATTTTGTACCAAATCTTTTACAATGAGTGTGTATGCCGCATAATTGCATTTGGCAATTGAATACAAGGATGTGGCCTGCGTTTGCATTTAAAGTTTCAGACCAAATTTGTAATTTTGACTTACTGGGCCCGAAACTAAAGGGATCATGTACTCCTGGCGTTCTACGATGACTCATGAATCTTGTTCTACATATAACGTTGCTTTATAAAGACGATTTCTGCATTTGTTTTATTTGATGAAAATCTCGACTTAATCAAATAGTCAGTCCAATTCATTTGCGTCATTTTCAACATTATTACAGTTATATCGTGGCGGGCAGTTATCCTATCCTTAATTTAGCCTTAACCAATACTGACCACATTCTATCCGCAATCTAACCCCACAGAAGTGGAGGACAATTTAACATAGGATGTAATAAATTCAGTCAAATTTGTCACGGACAGTGTGAGCCTCTCCTAGGATTTAAACTTAACCTCTTGATCAGTAGACCAACGCTCATACCACTGAGCAAAGTTTCGCAAACAGGGCGGGCCTACAACGACCACTATTCGATGGTACTTACTTACGGGTCAACCATATCAAAATCCTAGCGATGAGAGATAATCCTGTATAATAATAGCCGCCACAAGCCCTTCCAACACCTTATACATGAAGCTAAGTCGCTGTACATAGTCACCGTCGTTCCCGGAGGCTAGGGAGTTCAAGCTATCTGCGCGTAAAGGCTGCTGTGTCAACGAAACATTTTTTTTTGCTATAATCAATTTGGTAATCTGTAAATAACGCCACAGCGTGACAAAAATCGGGTTATTGCGTCGCTGTTTTTTTATGTCAACGTTATAATCGTCATGAAATGATGACGTCATTACACGTCATAGTTACGACGTTTGTTATATTTTGGCAATCATTAGCGACAGTCACGGAAAACGCAGTCTACCCGCAATTTTCCTGCAGAAAGAGATTTAATCCATTGACAACACATTGATACTGGAAATTTTCGCATTAATGGTAAGAAAATTTGTTTAAAATTCTAAGGTTTATTAATTAGACATCATAATTGTTTCCTTCGCGGACCGAAATTTTATTGTGACATTGTTTTCATTCTATTTCTGTTTCATACATAACATATCGATAATTTTGGACCATAATTTTCGGCTTTTTATTGCATGACTAGTCGTAAAGACTATGGCGGATTCGGTACTTCTTAATTATAATACCAAAGCACATTTTGGTCGTAGAATTTTGTTTGGCTGTCTGTGGAAAAGAATTCAATATGTGTATTCGCGGACTAACACGATTACATATATTTATTTGAGTATGACTGGGATGCTATGGTTATAAACATGTTGCTTGATTGAAATATTACATAAAATACAAAATGAGTTTTTAATCATGTCATGCAAGAAAAACATCTTGATAGATTATCTTAGATGTTTATTATTATTGAGGTTTACAAATAAACATGTACATGGTGCTAGTTATAAAGTTACCATAAAATATGTATTAATTAATTGAACCGCGCATTTACATCCCTACTCTTAATTTCGGATAGGTTCTATGTAAACGGAGCCATAGAACATTATCAACATGATTAAAAATTGGGCATTACAAGTATTCATTTTTGCGAGTACAGTCAAACATGTGAATTAAGGCCACTCTTTGGAAAGACAAAATATGACCTTTACTGACAGGTGACATTTAGTCGAAGGTAATCTTGTTTTGAATAATCAATGGCAGCTTCTAAAAGAACGATCACCATTCACAGAGTGGCCTTTATTCAGGGGTGGCCATTAACATGGTTATTTTTTTAAATTTTCTTATAATACGATTTGTCAAAAATGTTCTTTGTAAATTATGTTGCTTAACGGGCCATCTAACAGCTATGATAATTCCAGTGCCGCCCCAGAGAGAGGGGAGATAAGATACAGTGGAACTGGGCATTTATAAACCTACTCTTATTTCGAATAAGTTATGTGTAAACTGAAGCAGAAAGAAGTTTCTTTCTAAAAAGTATAGTTGATGAAATAACGAACTATATATGATGAAAAAGACAAAATTAAGTTAGATTTTATGAATCGATCTAGCGTGTCTGTATTATATAAGTATTGTAAAACCTCAACCATATGGCCACCACCTATGTTAAACGATCATGCTATTTATCTTGTCTTATTACCGAGTTGAAAAATAAAACAAAATCACACAAAAAAAATATTGATAAATAATAATAAAAAACGTGATAAAATTTGACTTTATGATAAGGCTTAATCAATGTTTATTTCTAGTTACATTCCCATTTAAATGGGGATATGTAGGTCGAAAATGTTTACCATTCCTAGGGCAAAGTCGCAGGGAAAAATTAGAGAAGGTCGGGTAACTATACAAACAAACATTTGTTACGTATCGTGGTACATTTATATCGATAACCAGTGTTATATTGTAATAGGAGGAGGAAAATAATGTACCGGATGCTGGGCTCGAACCCGCAACCTCCTGCTGGGAGCCAGATGCTCTAACAACTGAGTTAATCAGGCTGTTGATATTACAGCCAATTATAAGATCAATACAAATACTATATTACTATACTGCTGCAACACATTGAACAGTGCAAGTAAACTATTCTTATCACACCTATCGTGGTTTCAATTATTTCCGCTGGCTTAATCTTAGTTTTTTATCAATATTTTAAGGGCCAATATTTCGTGAGGATGTAAATACGAGGGTAGTATTTTTAGGGAAAAAAATAAATTATCGTTTTTTTTTGTGTTGGTGTATACAAATAAATGACTTTCACTTTACACGTGCGAGGCGAGCACATATAACTCGTAAATACAGTAACACGATATTTCTATCCGGTGTTGACCACAATAAGTCTTTGCACGAGTTTCACGAAATTTTCAAATCTAATTCTGTATAATCTGAGAAACCGTATATGGAATACATACAGCTGTCACTGGCTGATAGCTGGAGTGTGTGGTTTAATATAAAATGTTAAGTATATATATCATACATTTTATATACGCCAGCAGATCGAGCATGTATAAATCATAATCGTTTTCTACCCTATACTTTCTTATATCGAATGACATTAAACATTTAAGACAATTTATGGAATGATTTAATGTTTGTGTTTTGTGACGTCAGTCGTAAGCTGAGTTTCTTAAAACAATATCTACACGAATTTGTTTACATAAAACATATTTTATTTTAATTTTCGGATGGTTTATGGTCTTGACTTTTAAGCTACAAAATTTTACAGTAATTCATTAGTTTTCCCACATTTAGGTCGTTGATAAGAAGAATATTTAATTAGAGATAGACGAAACGGTTTGTATACAGCTGTGAGGTTATAAGTAGTTTTCTTCAGATCCTGAATTATACCTGTCTATCTTTTGGGAGCAAATCCGGTATATGACAAATCAATTTGAATAATCTACATGAATCAAAATGCGATATATCAAAATAATATTATACCTTTTAGGCGTTTTTCATACTCACACTTTTTTATACGTTTTCTTACGGACATTACCGAGTAGCTACGTTTGATTACGGACGTCCTTACGTCATTTATTCTATGACGTCATCATTTGTTTAGTAACGACGTCAGAATGTTGAGGCGACTCTTAGTAACGTGCGAGAAAATACTATTTAGCGTTTTATTTGCTATTTAGTATGACAAATCATCATTGAATTAAGAAAATAGCATTGTCATATTGTCATTTGAAAAAGGTCAGCTACTTTTCGCTTCAATAATAAACTTATAGTAACGGGCAAACAGTGCAACCTCTCCAAAGGAACACCCTTTGGGAGAAGAAAAATTGTGTTGTTGAAGTGAGGTTGTTGCTCAAGAGAAAGCCGCTCATGAGAGGTGCACTGTATACACAACACGAAAAAAGTTGATAAAAACTATTGTTGACATGTTACATTGATAAACTATGTACTGACTCTTTTCTCTTTCAGCGTTATGCAACAACGCTCGGACAACAGATCTAGTTCACGGATCACGCCAACGCGGAGTGGCACATCTGTGTCACCGCGGAGTAGGACCGGTATGTCAACGCGGAGTAAGAGTAAACTACCACGTTGGAGAGGAGCCGGTTTTACCCCCAAACCTTCAGCTGATGATAAATATACGATAGCTCCACCTACAGTCATCACAGCTGTTGATAAACCCAAATATGTTACATCGAACGAAATTAAAGATACGAAAGGTACTTACACAACCATACTGTGCAAACATCTATTTATTTGGGTTTAACGCCGAATTTCAACAATAATTCGGTTAATATATAAAGTACTCACTTACATTTCTACTTGCAACTTTTCAACGTGTGGAGGAAAATCGACTGAACCACCGGGTTACAAATTCAACGCACTAACCACTGAACCCCGACTGCGGACGTGCAAACATTACACATTTGTTGAAGTGCTGGTTATTTTTTATATTTAAATTAATCTAAACCCTGACTTCATTTGTACACTAAGAGCCCAAATAGACTAAAGGTTATTTTGTTCTTTGAAAAAAAGTCTGAGAAAGTGCGTTGTTATATACATATATGTCAGAGTACGACTAAGCGAAAGGAAATTGTTATTCACTTAATTACATTATATAGATTTTAAGACTATTTTATCAGTAGATTGACCAAACGTGTTTGTGTAAAACTGTCCCCAGAGAAAAATTATCCTTTATTCAGCATACCTATCAGGCCTAGAAACATGTTACTGGTCACTGCTCATTGAAGTCCCATAAGCATATAAATTTATCGGTCGCAATAGTTTCTGTTTGTCTTATAACAGAGGAATCCGGGGTGCTTTCCTCCTGCGCATCCTTTATAGCAAGAAAAATGTTTCCGAAACCATTTTCGTATTTTTATCAATATCATTGAAAAAATACTATTTATAGAACATCTGTTTTCCCCGCAGTCATATTATGCACACGGAATAAACTGACGTCACGCGCTCTATATATTTCAAGTTAATTCACAGCGAAATGAATGTTTTTAGAAGGAAATGGGCTCGTTTCGTCGGAAATTATTATCTGGGGATAATATCAGAAATGGCTTGTTTTTAGCTCACATGTCACAAAGTGACAAAGTGAGCTATTAGGATCACTCTCCGTCCGGCGTCCGGCGTCGTGCGTCGCGCGTCGTCAAACTTTATGTTGTGACCACACTAGGGGCCACATTTTTGGCTCAATTTTAGCAAAACTGGGTCAGAATGTTAATATCAACAAAATCTCGGACGAGTTCGATATTGGGCCATTTGGGGTCAAAAACTAGGTCACCAGGGCCAAATCAGGGAAAACCTTGTGAACACTTTAGAAATCACTGTTTTGAATTCATCTTCATGAAACTTTGTCAGAATGTTTATTTTAATAATATGTAGGTCAAGTTTGAAAATGTGTAATTTCTGTAGTAAAATTAGGTCACTAGGGCAAATTGCTGGAAAACCTTGTGAACACTCTGGAAGTCACTGTTTTGATTGGATGATCATGAAACCTTGTCAGAATGTTTGTCTTCATAATATCTTGGACGAGTTCGAACATGGGTCATCTTGGGTCAAAAACTAGGTCGCTAGGTCAAATCTTAAGAAAAACCATGTTAACACTGTAGATTTCACAGTTATTATTGGACCTTCACCAAACTTTGTCAAATCGTTTGTTTTAATGATATAACGGTCAAGTATAAATATGGGTCATCTGGGGTCAATAACTAGGTCACCAGGTCAAATCTTAGGAAAACTTTGTTAACACTGTAGATGTCACAGTTTTAATTGGATCTTCACCAAACCTTGTCAAAATGTTTGCCTCAATGATATGTGGGTCAAGGATGAACATGGGTCAGCCGGGTTCAAAAACTGGGTCACAAGGTCAAATCTTAGGTAAAAATCTTGTAAAAGCTCTAAATGTCATGGTTTTAATTGGATCTTGGCCAAACTTTGTCAGATTGTTTGTCTTAATGATATTAAGGACAAGTTCAAATATGGGTCACCTAGGGTCAAAAACCAGGCCACAAGGTCAAATCTTAGGAAAACATTAACACTGTAGATGTCAAATTTTGATCATATCTTCACCAAACCTAGTCAGACTGTTTGTCTTAATGATATGTAAGACAAATTCGAACATAGGTCGTCTGGGGTCAAAAACTAGGTCACCGGTTCAAAACAATGTTTTAATGAGTGAACAGTGATTGTCATGTGAGCGATATAGGGCCATCTTGGCCCTCTTGTTAGCTCACCAGAGCACGAATGTGCTCAGGGTGAGCTTTTGTGATCGCCCTGCGTCCATCGTGCGTCGTGCGTCGTTACTAATACGTGGCGTCCATGTTTACTTAAAACAACATCTCCTCCTACACCGCTATGCAAATTGCAACCAAACTTGGCTGGAATGATCCTTGGGTGGTCCCCTTTCAAAGTTGTTCAAAAAATTAAATTTCTTTAAAAATTCTGGTTGCTATGGCAACAAATTGAAAAATCTTCTAGTCTGAAACCACAGGGCCTAGAGCTGAGATATTTGGTATGTAGCATTGTCTAATGGAACTGTACAAAGATTGTTCAAATTATTCCCCTAGGGTCAAAATTGGCTCCGCCCCGGGGGTAACTTGATTTAACATAGACTTATATAGGAAATTTAAAAAATATTCTTGTCAAAAACTACAATGCCTAGAGCTTTGATTTTTGGTGTGTAGCATAGTCTAGTGGACCTCTACCAAGTTTGTTCAAATTATTGCCATAGGGTCAAAATTGGCCCCGCCCCGGGGGTCACTTGATTTATATAGACTTATATAGGAAAATTTAAAAAATCTTCTTCTCCGAAACCGCAAGGCCTAGAGCTTAGATATTTTGTATGTGGCATTGTCTAGTGGACCTCTACCAAGTTTGTCCAAATTATGGCCCCGGGGTCAAAATTGGCCCTGCCCTGGGGTTTATTCTATTTTATATAGGAAAATTTAAAAAATCTTCTTCTCCGAAACCACAAGGCCTAGAGCTAAGATATTTGGTATGTAGCATTGTCTAGTGGACCTCTACCAAGTTTGTTCAAATTATTGCCATAGGGTCAAAATTGGCCCCGCCCCGGGGGTCACTTGATTTATATAGACTTATATAGGAAAATTTAAAAAATCTTCTTCTCCGAAACCGCAAGGCCTAGAGCTTAGATATTTTGTATGTGGCATTGTCTAGTGGACCTCTACCAAGTTTGTCCAAATTATGGCCCCGGGGTCAAAATTGGCCCTGCCCTGGGGTTTATTCTATTTTATATAGGAAAATTTAAAAAATCTTCTTCTCCGAAACCACAAGGCCTAGAGCTAAGATATTTGGTATGTAGCATTGTCTAGTGGACCTCTACCAAGTTTGTTCAAATTATTGCCCTAGGGTCAAAATTGGCCCCGCCCCGGGGGTCACTTGATTTATATAGACTTATATAGGAAAATTAAAAAAATCTTCTTCTCCGAAACCACAAGGCCTAGAGCTAAGATATTTGGTATGTAGCATTGTCTAGTGGACCTCTACCAAGTTTGTTCAAATTATTGCCCTAGGGTCAAAATTGGCCTCGCCCCGGGGGTCACTTGATTTATATAGACTTATATAGGAAAATTTAAAAAATCTTCTTCTCCGAAACCGCAAGGCCTAGAGCTTAGATATTTTGTATGCGGCATTGTGTAGTGGACCTCTACCAAGTTTGTTCAAATTATGGCCCCGGGGTCAAAATTAGCCCTGCCCTGGGGTTTATTCTATTTTATATAGGAACATTTTAAAAAATCTTCTTCTCCGAAACCACAAGGCCTAGAGCTAAGATATTTGGTATCTAGCTTTGTCTAATGGACCTCTTTAAAATCTGTTCATATAATGGCCATGGCATAAAAAAAGGCCCAGATGGGTCACTTGATCTTACTTAGACTCGTATAGAAAACTTCAACCATGTTAATCTCCAAATGACCTTTTCTCCTGGTGAGCATTTATAGGGCCATCATGGCCCTCTTGTTTTTGCATATAATATTATGTTTTATAGCAAAAAGCTAATGGGACTTTAAAAGTAGGATATGTAGGTCGGGGCTTTTTGTGGCAACTGAAAGCGTGTGCAATGGTAGAAAGGCGATAAAATGGATGTAATGTTCCTCGGGCCAAATAACATTTAAGAAATTTAGAATAGGTCGGGTAACCAGACACAAACATGTTTACTCATGATGATAATACTGCACCAATAACGTTTAAAAAGATTAAAATCTCTGCCTCCATGATGGGTCTTAATTCATAGGTTAGCCTGTAACTCGTTTTTAATCATTTTTTAGGCAATACTGGTTCAGATGAAAATGAAGATTTAACAAACCCTGTCAGTCATGGGCCCATGAAAGTCAAGCTCCCTAAACTAAACCAGAGAGATTTCCCATTTCCTGTTAAATGTGTGATACACAGGCGAATCAGACCAGCGGATGTCATGAAAATCTCAACCCCAGAACAGTGTCAGGGTAGGTAACCGTAATCAAACTCGATTTTTACAGAGAGCGATTTACGACCCCTTATTCTAAATTCATAAGAGCTGTTGCCCTTGTTGAAAAATAGAAAATATGAATTTCTTTATAATGTTGCATGGTGACCTATAATTTTCTTTATCAAACTATACTGATATTTTGTAATTGCATATTTTATCATGGGTTTTCATGGAAATGCGTGTCCTTAATCTTTGAAAAACGGGTTACTCCCATGGACTTTAGTGCAAATCTATAGGGAAACTAACTCTAATGAATGTAAATCATTGTCTATCATGGAAACCTATCAAATCTGTCCGCACTATTTTGAGATAATAATATTCTAATACTTTACTGTTACTGTAAATAAAATGTATTATGTCAGTGTACTCATTCCGTAACTCTATCCATAGAAGCCAATTCACCTGTATACATACTCAAATATAGCGTTCCAGCTTACCCTAAGAATATTATTATTATTTCAGTTCCAGACCCACTTGAGTTACAAAGAATTGTAAATGAATTTGAGATGTATAAGTATCGGGACCAGATAGCTTATTTAGATGGACTCATAGGAGAAGGGGAGGAGCTTATTAGACAGTCAAAGTAAGACATTTGTTCGCGCCTCTTCCATTTAGATTGCATTACAAGTTTTAACTTTATTGACATTGTACAGCAGTGGTGCTTAGTGATTGCGGTCTATGCAACGATACTTGTTTCTATTGACTAAACTCGAAGTTTTAAGGTTACTGTATATGTTTCTATTTCCACTACATGTACATGTAATACATTTTCGTTTTATTGGTCATCTGTGAATAGTGAGCACTGATGACCATCCACCAATTGATTCTTCCAATATTATACGCCCGTCAAAGACGGGACGTATTATGTGAAACCCCATGGTGGGTGGGTGGGCGGCCGGCGGCGGCGTCCAGTACATTGTCCGGACTCTAATTCAAATAGTGTACATCAGATCTTCACCAAACTTGGTCAGAAGTTGCATCTAGTTGATATCTAGGTCAAGTTCGAATATATAACTAGGTCATAGGGTCACTAAGTGCATTTTAAACATTCAACATGTTTTCCGGACTCTAATTCAAATAGTCTTCATCCGATCTTCACCCAACGTGGTCAGTAGTTGCATCTAGATGATATCTAGGTCAAGTTTGAATATGGGTTATGTCGGGTCAAAAGCTAGGTCATATTGTCACTTAGTGCATTTTCAACATTCAACACGATATACTGACTCTTATTGAAATAGTGTACATCAGATCTTCACCAAACTTGGTCAGAAGTTGCATCTACATGATATCTATGTCAGCTTCACAGGGTCACTAAGTGCGTTTAAACAGTCAGCTTAACTACCAATCGATCTTTACCAAACTGTGTAAATATGTTTCTGGGTCATGTTCGATAACCAGCATGATGGCCCCAGGCACTTGTCAGTTATGCCCCTTGATACATTGAAAATTGACTAAAAATGAAGTGTGCTGGAAGTATTTATATTTCTCATATCACAAGGCTGTCTGGATTTCGATAAAAATGTGAATGGTGCTACATGTCATATTTATAAAATGTTGCTTATTTTAAAAATATATATATAATTTGCCACTCATGGTATCCCAAAGCTTTAGACGGGCGTATTTTGTGAAATTGTGCACTCTTGTTTATTAATAAATCCGCCACATTTAAATAAAAACGACCTTATAAGGGAATAGCTATTACTTCGCTACATTTTCGATATACACATGTACTAGTATTTTGTGTATTTCAATGAACACTTATGAAATATGTGTCGATATCTTTTATTTTTTACAGACAAACAGAAGCAGTATTAAGTCAGCAATATGCATTTCTTGACGATATGGATATGTATGAGGACAAATTAAAAGAATGTAGAATTGGACAGAGCTTTATGGAAGCAGCTGTGCCAACAGAATCCTCGAAGCCAAATGTGGTGACAGCCAATATAGTGTGTACTGGTGAAGCTAACATTTCCCATACAGATGATAAAGTGAACTATAGGGACGCAAACTTTGACACCAAAACACTACGTGGTACAAATGTAATTGCAGGAAATGCTTTTGATGTGAAGTTCTGTGGTCAAGACAGTGGAATTGATTTGAACATGTCTGAGGAAAAGATTGAAAGCATCAAAACAATCACCGGAATGAATACCATCAAATTATCGACTCTGGACATAGGAACAAAAATGTATGAGCCCTTGTCTGTGGAAAATAATGAAAGCATGGAAAGTGTCACACGTTGGATAAATTCAATCAAAATACCTTCTCGGGACATAGGAACACAAATGTACGAACCCATGTCTGTTGAAAACATTGGGAACCTCCAAAACGTCTCACATTGGATAAATTCCATCAAATTACCTACCCGGGACATGGGAACACAAATGTATGAACCCTTATATGTGGAAAACAATGAAAGCATAAACAATTTCACACATTGGATAAATTCCATCAAATTACCTACCCGGGATATAGGAACACAAATGTATGAGCCCTTGTCTATGGATAATAATGAAAGCATAGAAAAATTCACTCGTTTGATAAATTCCATCAAAATACCTAATCGGGACATAGGAACACAGATGTGTGAGCCCTTGTCTGTGGGAAAGAATGAAAGCATAGAAAAAGTCACCTGCGGTATTAATACAACCATACTACAAATTCAGGACACAGGAACTCAAATGAGTGAGCCATTGCTAGATACAGTACATAATAGTATGCTATCCAAAGTAACATTTGAAAGTAAGTGCATGCAAACTGATTTTGTTGTTATTAAAACAATGCTTACTCATTTGAAAAGTTATACTGAAAGAGAGGATGGTGAGTCAAAACCGGACACTGAGAGAAAAATAGAGCAGTTGGCAAGTACAAAAGAAAGGCACAATGAGGAAGAAGTTATCGAATGTGAAAGAAGTGCTTTAAATGGACTAGATTCTAAACTGAATGAGGAAACCAGTAATGAAGATAAAGAAACATCTGAGAAAATGTTTGACAATGATGATGTTAAAGAATATATCCATGGGGAAACCAAGTTTGACATTAGTTGTGCACCAACTACCTTACCAGCATCGCAAAGCTTTCGTTTGCCTGATCAATTGAAACCTCCAGATATTCCAAAAACAGGCGTTCAGTCTGCAAATAGGCCATGCACTGATGATGAGCGATTGAATTTATCAAAGATAATTTCAGCAATGCGGAGTGTTACCAGAGTGCACGAGAAGAAACTTAATGAAGTCAAATATACAAGAAAACTGTCGAAACTAGCTCACAGACTTAAAAAGGACATGGAAATTGCTATGCTAAAAGAGGAGTTTGCTAAGTACTGTGACACTTCTACCGATCTAAAAGACACAAAAGAAACTAACGTGTATCGCAGAAGTGCAAACCGCGGTGATGCAAAAGACATCCAACATAATACGGAAAATGAAATTCGCACATCAAATAAAAAAATGACTATTAAAAACCACGAGTTTGGGAAGAAATCCGATAAGAATTCGGAAGAAAATAACAAGATAAAGACCGATACACAATCAAAAGCTAACACAAAACGAAAATCAGCTAAGCGAGGAGATGACAATTTGAAGCAAAATGCAAAATCGAAAGTTGATACTGAAAGAGTATCTAGTCAATGTTACCCAGATGCTGATCGAAAACTTGTACGACCAAGAGCAGCAAGCAATAGAAAAGTAGACACCGGGCGAAATGCTGCTCAATCCAAAATGGATATTGGAAGGAATGTAGTTCGCCTGCCCAAATTAGACACTAAATCTAATTCAAATCGTCGACAACCATCGGTTCAATCGAGGGTCGAGAGTGTAAGAAACATAGACACAGGTAGAAAGCAGGGAGCTGCTTCAAAGAAAAACAATACGTTTGATAACAGTTGTGCCAAACCCAAGCCTACAGTACCAGACAAAAATGTCGTTGGAAAGTATAAATTACCTCCAATTAATGACAATTGCAAAGACGTCTTTGATTCGAAAGAAAAATATAGTAAATCTTCAACAATGGCAGTGGAAAAGCGAAAGTCAGAAGCAATGTTTATTTCATTCTCGCCGTCTCCGCCTGTTGGTACGATGTCTAATAGATCAGTTCATAAAAGACCAACAACCAAAGAAGCAAATGTTGCACAAAGAGAAGCTGGTTTAAAAGCCAAACGTTCAAGTCATTGCAAAGAGGACGCATTTTGTCATGGAAATTTAAAAGAAAATGCCAAAAATACCTGTAAAATGAACATATTTACTTCAGGCCAGGAGAAGGAATGTGCTACTGGTGAAGTGCATGGAAATAAAACTGTAACTGAAAATGACGGACAGTTAGGACATGCTCGCCAGAAGCTAAAAGCAGAAGCCCTGTGGGTTTCATTTTCACCCTCGCCTCCCATTGGTCGTGGTTTGATTTCTGGTACAAAACACCGACCTTTAAAACCTGGAAACAACAATAAGATTGATAATCAAAAGGCTCAATGGTCAGAGAATTTTTACAAAACCATTGATGGGTTAAATCCTACTCAAAGAAGTGAACGCATTCTTAATGATATGAATGAAACACTTACCCAATATGACACAGCCCCAATTCAGCCAGAAAGGAAAAATGCAGAAGCACTTTGGGTATCTTTCTCTCCAACACCACCACGTGGGCCGCCACCACGACGCCGAAGGATAAAACGGTGATTGGACTCAGTTTAAATTGATGATTATGATGAACTGAAATTTATTCTAAAACATGCTAACAATACTGATACGAATAATTATTGTTGTCAATTATTCAAACTTATTCTATTATTGGACGTTATTTATTGTGACATTTATTCTACATTTGGTACGCTAAATTGTGTATCATTAAATTCTGAATTTCGTTTGAACATTTATATGAATTTGCAATCATTGCTAAGCATTGTTTGCATGTTATATTTTTAAGAAACTTATGTATGATATGATGTTGTTATTGCCATGCTTGGTATTAATGTGTTTTGGTGTTATCAACAATTTTGTCGTATGACATTACATTTGTATGTATAATGTTGTAAGCAATATTATGCGATATTGTTTCTTGAGTTTATGTTGTAATTGAGCTATGTCTCTCATTATGAATATAGCTTTGATATGTTTGCGTGTATTGTTCTGAATATATATACGCTTAATTTATGAATAAACAAAAAAAATCTAAAAAATAAAATATTTGTTTTGCTTACCTTATACATGACTGTATGGTTCAAATGATTAAATGTTTGGCAAAATTTTGAAGTCAAGAAATATTTTTTCATAGTTATTATAAGCAATCTGACTAAAGTACTCGATCTTCCTTACGATCTTCATAGCGTAGCGGGTTTGAGGATATGATTTTAATCAGATTGTTTAACGAGTTATATCACTGAGTTCCAAAATGGCTGTGCACAACAAAAGAATGCTTAACGGGAAGATGTTTATATTCTAATAAGCAGACGAGCTTTTATTTTCTCAGTGAGACATGGGATCAGGCTGTGAATCAGAAGGAATCGGATAATGGTTTAAGGATTATATTGTGGGTGCAAGACCTTCAGGTCTTGGAATTGAACACTGAATTAAAGCTGTCCATAAAAAAGTATATTACGCATATCGAATTTAGCATGAAAAGTGTTATTTATTTTGATAGGCCTGTTGGCTTCGTTATTCCTCTGTTTTCTGTGTTGGTTTAGTGACTTGGTTCTGTTCTTAGTGAAAGTTATCAAACTCCGTACGCTTAAAATTAATGTGGTTTCATGATTATCATCGTTAATAAAATATCTCATTCCGGAATAGTGGGGATCGATATTTTGTTTCTTTCATATGACCAAACCGTCACACACACTAGCCGCAGAACACTTTCATTGCGTACAGACGCATGTACGTGATAGAAAACCGCATTTGTTTAGTGTGTTGATTTAATTTTTGCATTGGATTTTATCCACCATTCATTATTGACGGTACATTTTGACTTTCATTTTGCTTTATATTTCTTACTTGTGGCCAATCAGGCACTTTAAAAAATACTTGAGCACTTGTTGGGTACATTTACTTGCTGTGTTGTGTTTGTTCATTCCGGATTAAACCAACGTTAATCATCCTATTTTTTTCTAAACCACTTAAAGTATGACTCAATGTTTTCAAAATGCCCAATACGTCAACAAATTAATTGGGCCTCGACGGGGCGCTCAGAATATGTATCGATTCAAGTACATTTAATTAAACTTCTCGGTTTATGACACTTAAACCAAATACTTTCGTCGATAAAACATTCTGTTGTTTGGTTTTCGACAAAATGCATAAGCGGAATTAGTACGTGCATTACGGAATTTATACTATCTTTAAAAATGTTATAAGCGGTAATGTTTACAACGGCTGGTTCCGCTTTATTATACGATAGGATTATATTACGAACGAGACCAGGTCACAAATTATCGAACCGCTTATGTAGTTGTTATTTACTTCGAAACAACTATGGCGTCAACAGCAACAAACGGTAGACCTAAATTACCTCCTTTAAACCCGTCTGGTTCGACTGAAGACGGTGATAAACCAAAAAAGAAGAAAGTTGTGAAGAAAAAGAAACCAAAAGAAGAAGGAACTGATGCAACTGGTGATGAAAAACCTAAAGCAACTCCGCGACGTAAGATTACTAAGAAGGCTGCAAGTGCAGACTCGACAACTGAAGCAGGCGGGGAAACTACTGCCCCGAAAAAGAAGAAAAGGGCTCCAAAGAAGACAGAAACTCAAGAAGGAGACCCAACATCTGCCCGCAGTGGCGGAAGTCAAGCAGAGGTATTAAGATTTTTTAGTTTTTTACTTGTAAAAACATTAATCATAATGAAATAATATATTGATAGTTCTTTAGTGTAAACAGTAGACCAGCGTCCCTTATTTCCGCAGTACATATCATTAAAACTAAAGAAAACACAAATAAAAGAGGCCGAAATTCGGTGACTTCCCAAGTGCAAAAAGTCTGGTTTTTTTCCCCAATTTCAGGCAAGAAATTCCCAAAAATACAACTCGGTTGTATAACCTTCTCAAATTTTGGCCAAATATCGTGCTTGAACTTCCCAAAACGAAAGGCTAAGGCCCCTTCCCAATTTTTGGAAAAAGGGCCCTGATATTCCTGTTGTTATATTTAATTCAGCATTTTCCGATTTAATTAACTAGTGTGAATGTTCCAAAATACATTCTGTATTGACTGGACAGCAGCAGCCATTTTTTAAAGGTATCCAGGTCACAGGGCTCTAAAAAACAAAATAATTGTATTTTTGTCAATCCCAACACCTAAACTTATAAGGTCTATCAATAAAACCTAAAATAAGCCGTTTTGAAAAAATCCTTTTTTCAGATATAAATATTCGTCAGAAAAAAAGCTCACACATACTTTCGAAAACCTCATATTTGATTCCATTTCCAACATTTTCACATTATCCTGACCTTGTGTCAGTCGATACATACCACTACCAGTTGGTACTGTGTCCGATTAATGCATTTTCTCTTGTCTGACTCTGTGATCAGATTTAAAACATTTGACAATTTCCCTCTATAATCGCAGATTTTAAAATTAAATTAGTATGATAATATCAGTTTTAAACCCCTGTAATCTAATCAGAGCCATGAAATTTACCTGAATGAAGCTTTATACACAAGTTATTGGTAATTTGGTTGCTTTATCCCAACACAAAATATAAACTAGTAGATATATTACTATTTACAGAATATTACAGGATTCCTATTTCATTTCAGGATGTTAGCGGTAGCAAAGCCAGCCTTATAAAGTCACCGAAAGAAGGGACACCTAGGAAGAAAAAGGCGAAAAAGAAGGTAAAGAAAACCCCTGAAAATACAGCTACAGAAGGGGATGATGTGTTTGGAAGTACACTGATTGCTGAACTTACTGATATACAAGATGATATTATCGCTCATGATGAGAAGGGAGATAATGACGATGATGAGGATGATTATCATAGGAAACCATACTCTACAGCATCTGTCGGAGTAAGATCTCAACCTACTGAGAAATTCTACATTGAAACTGATGGTAAGTATCATGCAGTTCTAAATGCTGTAATATATCTAAATTGTTCCTGCGAGGAAATGATATGTCAATTGTTTTTTCAATTAGAGGATCTTTTTTTATCCGAGTCATTGTTTATGATTAATATGATAAAAGTGTGAGAAGCTAGTGAACATAAAGTTTAAAGTTGGATTTAAGCTAGTTTTGTGAAATGCATATATATTTCAACCAGGACACTACATTTACTATCAGAGGTATAAATCATCCTGTAGCTTAACGGTTAACCAGATTGTTTTTTTAAATAGTCTTTTTATTTTGCAGGTGGCTTCAAAGGAGAAAATAAAAACAGATTTGCTAAGAGACAAGCAGAGGAATTAAAGGAAAAGGCAGTAGTTCGTGAGGAACCAAAAAACACAACTATTGAATTCGCTATCAGTACACACACTGTTTTACGCACATTTAGTTTGTTTTGCCATGGACTTTTAGCAGGTTTAGCCTTATGGCATATCGTTGTGTCTTATGTATTGTTGGACTTTGGAGACATAGACTTTATTGAACATTATAGAAAACTAGCTCTGCCTGTACAGTGTGTGTTTTACTTTCTCATTGCATTGTGTACTTTATCCAGTTTAGACAGGTAAGTCTGTGTTAATTATTATTATCATCAACCGTGGCTTATCAGTAAATCATTACTATTTACTTTGGACTTGTCTTTATGCACAGTTGGCTTACTTTGGATAAAATTCTAATTACAGCTATTGTCTGATATTTAAAAAGTGTGGAAAATGTAAGAACAAGTGTATATTTCCATGCTGTCATTTTTGTATGTTTGTTTGAATTAAGGCCATTCTTAAAAGAATTTTGTTTGGAGTAACGTTACTCACTAAAAACAGCCCTACCAACTCTTTTTTGGTCTCTTGGGTAGAATTTTTTTCAGGTATATAAATAGCATTTTGACAGATATTTTGGATTCGATGTAAAAAAAATAATTTTCTCAAAATATTTCCCACCCACTAAAATTTCTGTGGGTAAGGTTACCCTGAACAAACATTTTTTTAAGGATGGCCTAAAAAAGTAAATAGTTGAAGAAATGAAAGATAATTATCAAGAGCATTTTGTTTGCTATATTTACTAAGTTGAATTATCATAAATTATATTTTTGCTATTTTGTTTTAAACAGTTTATTTACCCTCTTTTGCAGATTTGATTTGGCCTGCCCTCGGCGAGGTTTTGTGCTTAAAGCCTTAACTTTACAGAATGGCACTGTATCTGTACTGATATACTTTGCTGCTTTGATAGTCAGTGTGTCTAATGGAGGCTTGGAAGACAAAATTCATTTGTACAATGTTAAACCAGCCTTATGGAACAATACTTCGGTAATTACTTTATAATCGGTAGTGCAAGTTCGATAGAAATTGGCAGTGATTTTTTTAAATTTTCAAACTACCTGTGGCTTTCTGAAGGGGAAAATACAGCACTATAAATCAGAAAAATGGGAAAAAAAGAAACAAATTGTAGCTAGTTCATTTTCCTATATTCCCAGGCAAAAGATGTTTGTGACCAAACCTAGAGTGACAGTGATTGGTAAAGGCTAAATCCGGTTTTGAACCCATAATCAGCCAATATTATGGTTACCGTAAGGTGTTCTGTCTATGATTTTTTTTGATAATTTTGGAAGTTTTTTCGGTGATTTATTTTGTAATTTTTGTTATTGGACTTTTTAAAATTACTTTTTTTTTTTCAATGGGAAATATAACTTTATTTTGGGGGAAAATCTATCTTTTTGGGGCTAGGTAAATAGTAGACAATTATTCGGCTGTAAAATATATATATAAAAAATCACTGATTGGATATCTTATAATAAAATTATTACGTTAAGTCAAATTAATACCATGATTCTCATCCTACATGCCTTTCTGAGATAGGTCCAACTGGAGCAATTTTATTTAAAAAAAACAATAATTGTAGAAATTTCTGCTTTAACTATACAGTACAACCTCTGTAGAGCAGCACCCTGTGGGAGCTGCAAATAGTTGTTTAGAGGTTGTTGCTCTACAGAGGTTAAATTTATAGTAAATATCAGCTTAGGGAAATTTTGAAGGTGTGGTCATAGAGAGGTTGTTGCTCTATAGAGAGCCGCTCTGGAGAGGTTGTACTGTACATATATTTCTGTGATATTTATTGACAGCACTGAAAAAAATCTGCAAAAAATTATTGCAGATTTTTTTTTTTATGATTTGCAATCCACCGTTCATTGGTTTATACAGGTATAGATAATCTTATCATTTTACTGTATATGCTTGTAAAGTTAATACCTATTTTGGTAGCAGTGTACATTCTACTGCAGCCTCATTTGAGATGATTTTGCTGATCTCATTAAGCTTAAAAAAATGTTTGTGTCTGGTTACATGCCCATTAAAACAGGGTAGGTAGGTCAGGATTTTTATTTTATTTTTGCTCTTGAACATGAATTGGAAAGGTAAAAAAAGTGAGGAAGTGGATATACCATTCCTTGGGCTTAATAAAAAGTCTAGGGTCATGAGGAAAAATTAGGGTACCGGCAGGTTGGGTAACCAGGGAAAAACAATTTTTTACACCTTAATAAGTTAATATCCATTATTTTGTTTATTTTTCATTCATAATCATATACATGTATAATGTTTAGGTAACATCTCAATTTTATTTTATTTATTATTATTGGGATGGCTGCAAATAGTTGTTTACTTTTTGTCAAGTATAACTGAAAATGGATGAATTAGCAATTTTGAGGCAAAAATGCAGGAATTTAAGTCTCATGGTCATATATACATGTAATACATGTACAAAATGTTATATTGTATCTTGCAGACGACCTCTGATGATCTTGAAATGTGGCGTAACTTAAACACGTCGAGAAATGTCCTCAGCATTGTAGGGTGGTTTATTATCTCCCTTAGTCCACTCACCGACAGACTCACAGAAAATCTACGACAAACTGATGATGAAGAATTGCTAGGTGTTGAAGTAGAAACAGGAAAGACCGCTATAGCTTAACTCATATGTCTAACGAAAGTGTTTATAGTTGTACTGATGATTATATGTTGTCCCAAGTTATCAAAAAAAATTTATGACTATGAGTAAAGATTTAGCTTAGCAGATTATAATTATATGGCTTGTCATTCAGATGAATAAACATGAACAATTTGTTATCATGTAGATTTTGCAGAAAATGGCATCAATTATTCTTACGTATGTGTGTTTTATTTAAACATTGCCTTACTTCTTTGAGATAACGATGGAAGTTTGATGAATGATAACAATATGTATGCAGATATTCTATACTTTATGCCTTGACTTTGTACAATAGATTAGCTATGAAGGTGAAAGTGTTTTGAAATCATGTATCTGCCTTGTTTGGGATTAACATAATTATATTGTAATGATATACATTGTCTATTGATTCAAGATTCAGGTACAACTAGGATTCAGACATTTTTTATAAAAAGACTTGTGAATTTTAGTAGTCCAATAAATGTTTGACCTATTATACTTTTAATATGATTCTGTTATTGTGTTAATGTTTTCAGCTAAACTAAATAAATCTTTTAAGAATAATAATCTCAAGAAAATAAAGATTGATAAAATTTTGTAATTCTGGAAATAGTGAATTTTTACATTTTTTTGCTGAGATACTGTGATTTACAGATGATTATGATTTACTGTCCGTCCTTTTTGTAGATAGTTCTAGTTTATGTATATATACTTATATAGAATTGTATTTATATTTTTTTTATATAAATGATAAAAAATAAAGATAATTGACTTTTTGTGATTTTTTTTTCAAATATAGAATAGAACATGTATACAATAATCAACATATATGTGGATGTCTTTCAAAATAATGAAAACAATTGTTTGGCCACTCTTAACTCATTTCACATGTTTAAGAATGTCTTTGATAGCAATTAATTAGCCAGTCAATACCCTGATTAATTAAGTGTCAATAATTCTGCAAGAATGATTTAACTGTTGATTTTTTTTATAAAAAAAAAGTTTTAACGAAACAGTGCATAACACAAAAATAATCCATGCCAGTTAAAAACTTCTTCCTTAATTATCAGTAGTGTGCAGTTGTATTAATAATTAAGACACATTTTTTTACAATAAAAGATCTTGCCATGTGTGCATATGTCTAATTTGCATAACAATTTTTCCTGATCATTTGACATCTTAAGAATTCAAATATTACCATGTGCATTTGGCCATTATAAATTAATTGCTTGATTATCATCCAAATTTTCCCCAAAAAGGGGGCGGGGGGAGAATTTTATTTTTCCAAAAAGCTTATTAAGTGGAAATACAGAACAAAACACTGATAACTGTCCTTTTGTTTAATTCGGTCAATCAGTGCCATTTGGTAAAGTTTGCCTGTCACAAAATCATTATACATTAAAGTCAAACAATGATCATACGTCACTATGATTACATGCCGAAACATGTCTTTTTCCACCATTAATTGGCTGTCATAAACGGCAATAATCAGAAAACCCATGTTTTCATTTTCATGGATTTCGGCTGCACAAAATTCAGCAGTTTGGCATATAGACTCTTCAACGTGGAGAACACGACAAGTTTAGTATGCGACAATATAAAGCATACGCTTATACGGCACATTTTACTAATATGCAGCACCCATTGACGGACAGGTTTTTCTCGCGATTTGTTTTCGATTTTTTTTTTCAAAATAAAATTTGTCGGGGTGGCACTAAAAAGAGGGGGCGGGCGGGGATGATAATCAAGCAATTAATTTATAATGGCCTTTGACATTATTTTGTGTGTCCGTTTGATTTATCCTGTGCAGTCCACATTAGGGAAATTAAAGAAAAGTTTCAAAAGTTCCACTTATTAGATGTTATTGTACCTCACCTCTGTGTCTAATGTAAAATCGCCTTTGCATGAGCGGGCTTCAGTTTGTAGTAACACACCTGTAATAATATATCATGCTGCCTTGGTCAATATTATTTTCTAGGGCTGACAATTTTTGAAAATGTCATTTCAGAAATGTGATATTTATTTTATGTGTCATGTTGAAGTTATGAAGTAGATTACAAGTGTATAATGGAATTTCAATGTTTTATGAATCCATTGCTTAAAACCACCTGTTATCTAGAATTGTATGTCTATAAATAACAAGTCTTCATTATCATCGGGTATCAATATGCAATAAGTTGTACATTTTCGATCTATAAAACAGTCAAACCTGTGAAGAAAGGGCACCCTTGGGAAAGACATTTATTGACAGTTGGACTTTATTTGGAGTTCATTTTGTTCTAAATGACTAGTTACAGTTTTTAAAAGAATGGTCTTTATTTGGAGATGGATATTAAAACAGATTTGACCGTTTATGTACAGTTAAGATCTTTGATTAAAACCAGTCATTTTGTAACTTTTTTACAGTGAAATCAGTTAGGAGTAAAAGAATGTTTGTTTTTGGTTTCCCCGACAGTGCCTTATTTTTACCCATGACACTAGGCTTTTTACCAGGCCTGAGGAACAGTACATCCAATCTCTTTTTACATATCCACACACATTCAAGAGCAAAAAAAAGCTGTACTGTACAAAAAAGCCCGACCTTACCTGCCCTTTGTAATGAGTGTGTAACAAGAAACTAACATTTTTAGGCCTTTAAAATAGCAATTTTCTAATGGTTGTGACACTGCAGTAAATTAAATGTAGCTAAAAACTGACTTTTATGTGCAGTTGACCTTTAGTAAGAGGTTTATTACTTGTACTATAAGATATGTGTGCAAAATTTGGTGTATGGGACCCTTAATTCACAGATGTCCCTTATACAGGTATACAGGTGTGACTGTACTTAAAAATCTAGATTTATATTTGTAATGTCTTGATTTATATCTTTAGATACAATGAGGGGTAAATGTCAAATATTGTTTCACATATCTATTCAGCTATCCTTGATAAGACATATCTACAATAAATTCTTCAGTCACTTAAACAGATAACAAGTCTGTGCATATGTATTGCAACTGCTAAAGAAAATAGTCATGTTTACACTTATTTGGCCATACAAAAGGACCATGATTGTCCATTACTCGCTTACCTGTGTAAAGACAGCGACTTCTTTCATATCATTGCAACTTCTTTCATATGAATGTTTAACTAGGTCAGAGCCTAACACTGACCTAGAAATCAGCAGGACAGACGTACTGAGCCACTTCATTTAGACTTGAAAATGTTGTCTCTATTGTGTTAGGAATGATTTTCTGTGATTTGACCTGGTGACCTAGTTTTTGACCCCAGATGACCCATGTCCGAACTTATCCAAGATATCATTAAGACAAACATTCTGACAAGGTGTGGTGAAGATCCACCACAAAATGTGACTTCGATGTGTTCAGCAGACAAAGGCGGTCACAAAATCTCACCATAGGCACTTTGCGCTCAGATGAGCTTTTTTCTACACTTACCTTTCTTACTTTGATGGTAGAATTCGTCCCTAAATATATCTTACTCAATTTCGCTAAAAGTAACAGTTTCCTACTTTGATGGTACAATTCATTCCAAATATTTTCTTACCCGATCTAGGGTCACCTAAAACAGGGGTGGTTATATAACCATTGTTATTATTCTGGCCTAATATTGAATGAAACAATACAGATGTTTTATCTAAACTGTACTTCATCTGTCTCAAAGTGCCTTTTAATATGTATTAGTGTATCTTTCAGTATAGTATTTGACAGCAGTTGTATTTTTAAAACTTCGCTCAGCAACCCATTGGACATTAAGACCACTTCATTAAAATGACACATATTTTTGGACTAGTTTTCAATACTAAGTCTTCTCTACTTAATGATAAAACAAACTCCAAATAAAGGCTGTTTTTGTAGTCCGAAATGTTGTCTAAATAGTCATATGTTATTGTTTTGGGGATAAGCGATCAAATAAACTACTAGTACAGAAAGGTTTTTGTCCAATTTGTATGTTGTCATTCATAAAGTAAAATTGCAACCGATTGGGCAGACAACCGATTTCTTGACAAGCAAAACATGTCTGCATCAATATTATATGGTAATATAATTATCACAAGTAAATACCGACTGGGCCATTCATTGCTGTAAGCTATGGGTTCATTTACCCAGCCCAGGGACTGTGAGATTTGGCCCATCAAAGTACAGTGTAACCCACTCCAAAGCAGCACCCTTTAGGAGTATCAAAATTATATTGTTGTTGAGAGGTTGTTGCTCTAGAGAGATTAAATTAATAGTTAAATCGTGCAGTGGGATAAATATGCTGTAGTTGAAGAGAGGGCCGCTCTTGAGAGGTTGTACTGTAGTTGTAACCTCCTGGACCTTTGCTGCAGATCGTTCCAAAGCGGTACCTCTCCGGGAGGCTGTGTTTCTATGTGTTTTGTGACAAAGAAAAAAAAGAACTGACAAATGAAATCAAAACCGTATCCTA
The DNA here is from genome assembly GCA_964023205.1 of Lutraria lutraria. NCBI lineage: Eukaryota > Metazoa > Mollusca > Bivalvia > Venerida > Mactridae > Lutraria > Lutraria lutraria. The sequence continues at coordinate 4,200,076 of OZ026846.1, read as the reverse complement.
CTATTATTGTTATGTACGTTTATAGGCGCGTTTATTAGTGAATATTCGGTACCTCGAATAATTGGGTATTGTTGGTCATCAGTTGACCAAGTATAGAATGTTTTACATTATGTTTAGGATATCCAACGAGTACTCGGTCGATCTGTGTAGGGAAGAGCCTGTCACGAAATGCACGTGCACACGATCGAGGTGTTTCGAGAATCCCGTGTTTTTTCTAAACAGACAAATCGATGTACGATGTTGATATGTGACTTACACGCAGTTTTTCAGTCATTCGATGGCATTAAAGTTACCAACATGTCCGATTTTTATCCAGAGAACATCTTGTCTGTGGATCTCGATACGGGGACAACATGGCAAAACCCGACATAATTGAACAGGTTAGTTTACAATCTTCACTCAGAGTAATATTGTCATTCGTTATATCCCTCACTTGCATCTCTGTCAACTACTCAGCTCATGTAAAACGAGGAAAAAAGCCACAATTAGATTACAACTGTGCTTAAAATCAAGCGTAAATTTACTGTTATAATATTATTGTCATATTACTTTTAAGTTGTTTACCCATTACGCCACGCTCAGTGCCTTAAAATGTTTGCAATTAATAAAACAATTATGCTGGTACTAACCAGTATGTAAAATCTCCGCTTCCTAGTAGAAAATTATGTTGCCATGAAATATTTCTTATTTATATGCTCTGATTTCATATGAAAGCGGACATTTTATGTATGTACACGTGCACATAACATTATTCTCAAAACATATTTACGTCGAATAACTTTTTCTTGTAAGCATATTGTCTTATTATTAATTTTTTTAAACAAAACGAAATTGAGTTAAATAATAGAATTTGTGATCGGAACAGGGTCGACTCTCTGCTTCGCCGAGCGTTATTTTAGGGACGCCATTTCAGTGTCCATGTCCCAACTACGGAGCCTATAGTATCATGTCAAGGAACCGCGTGCGGTGTGTAACGGTGCGTTAAACCGGTCTAGATAAATAAAAGGAATAACTAATCGAAGATAGTAGGAATATAAATGCCCAGTTCTTCTGTACATTCTATCCAATCTCTCAGGAGCGGCCCTGAGATATATGACCTTAGAAGTCGAATGGGCCAAAGGCTAGCGGTAATTAGGGCATGCATGGACAGCTGGTGTTTGTACAAACGATAAGTAATTAAAGCGCACATTAATAATGTGCGCATGAGAAGGTCCTGTTTCTGTCGATAATATTATACCCAGTCACGTGAATATAACACACTCGCCCACGAAACGTCTTTGATTTAGTTATAATTATTGTATTGCGTCACACTGTTTGTATTGTGCTGTGTATGTCCTTGTGGGCTTTAAGGCCTTTTAGCGTTCTATACATAGCGTGACGTCACTACGTTGGTCTAACCTCTATACAGAAAACTGATTACTATCTACATTTAGATAGTTATACATACGCTAAAAGTATAGTTCCGCGGAAGGATTTTAAATGTCAAAACAGCCATATTGTTTGTTTATCAACAACGAAGTATGTTTAGTTAGCCTATATAGATGTGAAATGATTACGTTGTAACATTCTCTTCTTGTATTTTTGTCGATAACACTAATTATTCAATGAAATGCAATGTTGAAGTACGCTTGGCTCCATACGGTGACATCATGCTATGTTATTGTTTATAATTTCCATTTTGTAAGTAGTTCTTGCAAATACCCATAATGCCCCGAGCAGAATAACACAGGTCAGTGCGTAGCGCTACCGTAGTGTACACATTGGCCTTTTAGAATTAAATAAAATATCTATCTTTTAAAAGTGTATTTTTATACGAAGTTATGAGCCACTCACAATAAAAGAAATCGGTGTGAAACAATCGTTAGTTTTCATAGTATTTAAATTAATCACAAATCGACCATGCGTTGTGTTTATTGTCGCAATTAAAATATACCAATGAGGCATACATATACGTCACTTGTTGAAATAGGTAGAAATTGACTATGTGTGGTGTTTATACATGTAAGTAATGTCTATTTTTAGACCGGTGTGATTGTAAGCATGACTTAATATGGTAAATCGAATACACACATATATACATCATGTACTTAATTACATTCACTATAAACTATATGAAATATAATTTATTTGAAAATCAACTTTAGGTTTACACATACGTGTATATATACATATCAAAGCTGGATGGTTAAAATAGTATAGATAAACGGAGTTCTGCTTTCATTTAGGACAAATATATCACAAAAACTATACTGTTTTACTGTAAATCGGTTTTAAATTCACGAAGAAACTACTTCGGTTAAACTCGCTCGAGTTTATAAATCATAATCATTTGTTTTTAGATTTTGAGAAGAACGAAAATACCATATTGATGTGCGTGTTCAAAATGTTGATTGGTGATAAATAAATAGAGACCAAATAAGGATATTAATTTAGTGTAATAACAATGATGCTTGAAGAAAAGAGTAGCATCGTAATTGATGTTGGATCAGGCAGTTGTAAAGCTGGACATGCGGGTGACGATGCACCTGTTGTGGTCACGCCCACAATTATGGGTCGTCCAAAAAATAAGGTTGGTACATCAGAGCTTTTACGATAAATCATCATTGTTTTAGGATGTTGTGAAGAAAATTTGTAACACATCTATCAATAAAATTGTTGAGTCTGTTTAAAAAGGGTCGTTCAGAAAATAATGTGGGTCGTTATTGTTATAATTGTAAATGGTTTAAACAATTCAAGGATTATTTCTGAACTTTCTGTTAAAAGTATATATACACGTCACGGTTTCCTGATTTGTAAATCTTAAGAGTTTCCAGTCGAGTCCTACAAATTTTGATTTCTTGGTCAAGAACGATTCGGTATTGTTACCTCCTTATTGAAACCCCGCATTCCTCCGTTACCACTTGACTTACCATTGATCGAGTCCACCATGTTGGCTTCATCAATGGAATAGAAGTCCGTCGGTCGAAATGACACCATTTTCGCGATCCCGGCTAGGCATGTGTTTTTCTGCTATAATTTGACACGAGGTATTGCATTCAGGGTCATTTACCTTTGAATTAAACAGCACGTGTGTGGGGGGACAGGGAATGTATTTATTGGCCTGTAGGTAAGCCCGGTCCGCGAGTTAGGTCAACTCTTTCATACATGTATTTAAATATAGCTGCTAATCGGTATTATCCTTAATTCACTTGAATACAGGTACTTGAAACACCTGAACAACGCTACATTTACCTATTAATCTCCGATTATTTTTTGTCGAACATGATGAACTTGTTTACGTGTCCTGTGTTTTAGTTTTACATTATGTATTTCGTTTATATATACCTTTCGTTTACCTGTCGCCGAAGCATGTTAAGATCATTAGCATAATTATCAGTATTTTCTTCACATCAAAGATCTACACCCGGCGAATGCTTAGACATGCAAACTTCGTTTTTTTTTTTTGTTCAGTGTCATTTTAATCGCTCCTGTATCTAGACGTCTTAGTTAATTAAACTTCCGCCTATCTAGAGTGTTCTGTAAACCGATTATACGCCGTTTAAATATTTTTTCTTCCTAATTCATACGTTTAAGTGACTTAAGTCGATTATTTGTTTTATATTCATCGAAACTGAAAGTTTAAATGCATGCTTCTGTGTTTATACGGCCCAATGTTTTATTCAGGGAAAGTCGGCCCAAGAGAACCAAATTTTGACGAACGGATTGTCTCTGAATTTGACTTTGCTGGTGTTCTTAAAACTATTTTCCCTGGATATGTTACACGAGGGGGCTTTGTACAAGGGCTCGAGATAGCCCCCTTTTCCAAGCTTGGGTAAACTTTATTGAACTACTTTCTTTCCCACGGGCCCGAAACTGGACAAGGGACCCATCGGTCACATTATCAATTAAAATCACAAAAAGTTATTTTATTTATCTGTTATTTAACGGCCCATTCGACAGCTATGGTCATTTCAGAGCCACCCTAAAAAGAGGGGAGATAATATACAGGAGAACCGGGCATTTAAATATTGCTACTCTTTTTGATACAAACGCCTAGCGTCCCTAAGCAATTCAAAAGAAGGGAGCCGAGATTCGAATCCACGACCTTTCGTTTAGTAGTTCACTGCGTTACCACTCGACCACCTATCACTCCACAGTAAGTTAATAATGTACTTTAATTGGTTATTAATTTTCAAAGGCTACCATGTCGGGTATAGCACGTCACGACTGCTTTGTTGGTGATACGGCGCAACGAAAGAGAGGCATTCTATCATTAGATTATCCGGTCAAACACGGTATTGTCACGGACTGGGACGACATGGAAAGAATTTACCACCATATTTTCGAAAATGAGTTAAGGATAAAACCCGATGAGCATCCGATCCTACTTACGGAACCGCCACTGAACCCGACATCAAACAGAGAGAAGATGATACAGGTTTTAGCATATTTTATCATGTTCACTTATTAATAAACAGTCGTGAATAATCTCTAAGAGGGGTATCTGCGTCAGTAAACTACGTCAATATGACGTCAAAAGCCATTATAAACTTAAAGTCCCATAAGCATATAAATGTGTCGGTCGTAATAGTTTCTGTTTGTTCTATAACAGAGGAATCCAATGTATTTTCCTCCCGCGCATACTTTATAGCAAGAAAACATGTTTCCGAAACCACTATCGTATTTTTTTCAATATCATAAAAAAACACTATTTATAGAACAGCTGTGTTTCCCGCAGTCATATTATGCATACAGCGTAAAGTGACGTCACGCGATCTATATATTTCAAGTTTACAAAAGCAAAATTCACAGCGTAGTGATTGTTTTTAGAAGAAAAAATGCTCGTTTCGTCGGTAATTATTATCTTGGGATAATATCAGCAATTGCTTTTTGCATACATATTTTTATAGCAAAAAAGCTTATGGGACTTTAAAAATATAATTATTTAGCAACAATTTAAAACAGTCGTATCATACGCCCGTATGTAACCTCTTTAAACCTCTTAAAACCCAGTTACAACCTTCCCCCGTCATGATATGCAGCTCACATGTGTCACAGATTACGTTCTTTAATAATGATACAGTTAAAGCATATACCGTGTCCGATTAACAGTTCATTAATGTGTTATAATTCATTTTCAGACGATGTTTGAAAAGTTTCAGTGTCCATCCTGCTATATAAGTTTACCAGCCGTGTTATCAATAATTGCTTCCGGTCGCCATGCGGGCGTGGTCATAGACTCGGGGGAAGGGGTTACCCACGTGGTGCCAGTTGAAGGAAGTAAGTTAACATTAATGGTATAATTATACTTAACGAATGCGCGACATTAAAGAGTGTAAAGTCATTATGTATTCTTTAAACCCAAAATATTGATCCCACGAAATATATATCGAAATGTATAAATACATAGTACAAAATACGACTGAGATTATCCGAATCACGTGACTGACACTCGTCGAAACTCGGCAATTTCCGTGAATAAGTTTGGTAATTCTGTACATTGGCGAAATCGATCGAAGTTTATTTTGTTTATTTTTCAGACTACCCGATATCACATGCTATAAAAAGAATGAATGTAGGAGGTGGAGAATTAACACAGTATCTAAGTCGACTCCTGTTACAGCGAGGGTATAACTTCACTACTTCCGGTAAATATATCAAAGCATTTTATTGAATATACATTAGGACAATCATGGGCTAAGGTGATAAATAATAAACAAAGGCTCGTACTTATATTGATTTATATGGCTCCTGGCGAACCTGTTTTCTACAGCGCAAGAAATGTCATCTGAAAGTTATTCGTCTCATGAAATGTGCTTGCTAATTTTGTACGAGCACCACAGAACTGTAAGCCTGTAACGACGTGCAATAATTGAGCACGTTGTTCTAGAACGCATCTATTAGAATATATTTCCTCTGACTTCTTGTGCCCCGTTAATAATTGTCTTCAGTTGTGTCCGTCCTGTAATACAGGTGTTTGATCCCTCTTGCTCCCTGAGAACGGACCAATGTCATTTTTTGGTGTTTGTACATCATACAGATACTAACGGAGTTAAGAGGGGACGGTTAGTACTGATTGGTAACTTATGAGCAAAGCTAAGCCGAACTGTTTGTCGTGTTTTATTAAAATTCTATTAAAAACTTAAAAAAAGATGCAAAGCCATAGACTACGAGCGAGCAAGTGAACTAATGAATGGATCTACTAAAGAACTATCACACAAACAAATCAAATAACATTTACATGTTTACGTGAATTTCAGCTGAACTGGAAATTGTTCGAGAGATTAAGGAGAACATCTCATATGTAGCAAAAGATTATGAAGAGGAGATAAGACATTCTGAATGTAGCTCACAGTCAGAAATGGCATATACACTTCCTGATGGTAAAGTTGTCAATACTGGGCGAGAAAGATTCGAGTGTACCGAGGCTTTGTTCGATCCATCATTAATAGGTATTTTTTTGTCTGAAATAATAGCTACATTGTTAATTACATTTATCCATATGCATTGGATGGATAGGATTTCTGGTAAAATAATCTGTCGATCTGAACATTGTAGATTTTAAAGCAACTATTACAGAAACCCTCTACCTGCCATAAAACGTAGCTACGTTATCAACATCCAAACATTATATAGTAACATCAATCAATATCACAATGAATCAGAAACGGGACAATGACAATTATATGATTCACCAAATTAACTAAAACCTATTTTAAGTCATATTTCCCAAATGATGAGTAAGTAGACTAAGTGATCCTTTTTAGCACTTTATGCTGATTAAAGCGATCATTTCCCAGTTATATCATAACGATTTATAACAACTATAAAGAAGCTGGTCGTAGAGACAATGATACAGAGCATGCTGAAGAAGAGTGACACCCGATCTACCATAACACTAACATCTTTCCACGATACATTCACTTCATTCGAAGAGTCTTCTTTAATCTCGTCATCAGTGCTTAAACCATTTGCTATTGTTTTTTGATTATCCGAAAGCCGTTCCCCAAACGCCTGATCTTGCCCTTGGCTGAAGCCTTTGTCAAGAACGAATACTTTTTCCCTTGCTTTGTCGACGTTTTGCCGTGGGATCATTGTTTTTCCTGAATCACGAACGATGTCTAGCACAAGTTTGTCATCCTTACTGACTTGTGATGTGTTTTGTCGTCCTTGTTTGCACTTGCACATCAAACAACGGGTAAGACATTCCCAAAATCTTCCAATGCTTTCTTGTTTGTCATTGTGATATATCCTCATGCTAAATATATTTACTAGTGCGGTAAATATGTTTATAATAATAATGCACATTATGTAGTAACTAAAATAAGACATTGGATTAGAAATTTTCGGAAGGTTATCACTGACAATAGTAAGGAATACTGCAATGGATAAAAGCATAGTGATACTGTAAGAAATACGTTCACCGCTTTCTGCAGGAACCAAAAATACTAACACACTCATAACAGCCATGAAGACAATCGGTAAAATAACGTTTAAAATAACAAAGTTAGGTTTTCTGTCCAATGTTATAAACATGTTGAGTATCGAGATTGTTTTATAATTCACTATTTTAGTGTTTGTGACTTCCCACATTTCATTTGGCCAGTAATAAGTTTGAAACAATTTATCGGTTGTATTATTGAGTATGTTTTTGCCCCATGTTGAAAACATAAGCAGACACACATGTCGGTCCCAAGGATAAAAAGTTACGTCAACAGAACATTTTGAAGATAACAAATCGACCGGTCCGTAAGACGACTCTCCTATTGAGTTATAACGAACGTCAGTCCAATCACTATCTCCTACCTTTTCAAATGTTGAAACACTGTTCAGAAGAACGATAGTCGGAGTCCATACAAGTTCACTACTAATGCCGATTCTGAGAACTCCACCATAATCCTGCGGGCTCCATACCATTATTTCATCTTTCCATTGTAAGTAGAACATTATTAGTACAGATAAGTGTCCCTCGACCTCGTCAAATTGATGTATTGTCACTAAATCAGCTCCTATTTTTACCTCTACAGGATCGAACTGATTAATCCGCGGATGTAGCATTCGTGTGTAGTTAGTTAGCTTGTCATTTATTAAAGTTCTTGTTTGATCAAATGTCGCACCAGTCACAAAAGGGACCAATCCAAGGAGCCACGAGCAAAATAAGGGTCCATCCATAATGAAGATCAACATTTGTTTTTACTGCAAGTCTTCAACTCTGCAATACATAACTAATTCCTTATATAACTTTGTCTAACTAGGTAATCATTTAGAATACAAGTGTAGCATGATATTTACAGTTGCTCTTAATACATATTATGGAATGCAGTATACTGTTAAGTGTTAAGCACAACATATTTATAGTGAATTCGGCTTTAGTGAATGTAGATAAGAAACACCTTGACCAAAATACTTCATTATTAATATCCCGAGCCCCATCATACACATAGGACCATACGCAAATTTTATAATGAAACACACTTCCCTGAAGCGTATTGATCAGCTTGGAGTGGCCCGATGTAAAGCAAAATAGTTAATTGCTCTCATATTCCCTAACTTTACAGGAACTTATACATTCATTGTCGAATTTAACTTGTCATTAAGTCATATTGGAGAGCGTTACGAATTATGGTATAGCAACCAAGCCTTTAAACGCTTTACTGAAGCAGACATATAAAGTGAGAAACAGATAAATCACGACCTAAGACAAAACCAGGTCAATCACGACCGAGCACAAAACCAGATTATTTACGACTTAAAACAAAACCAGATCAATTACAACCTAAGATAAAACCAGATCAATCACGACCCATCACAAAACCAGATCAATCACGACCCAACACAAAACCAGATCAATCATGACCAAGACAAAACCTGATCAATCACGACCCAACACAAAACCAGATCAATCACGACCCAACACAAAACCAGATCAATCACGACCCAACACAAAACCAGATTATTTACGACCTAAGACAAATCAGATCAATCACGATCTAAGACAAAACCAGATCAGTCACGATCTAAGGCAAAACCAGATCAATCACGACCCAAGACAAATCAGATCAATCACGACCCAACACAAAACCAGATCAATCACGACCCAACACAAAACCAGATCAATCACGACCCATCACAAAACCAGATCAATCATGACCAAGACAAAACCAGATCAATCACGACCCAACACAAAACCAGATTATTTACGACCTAAGACAAAACCAGATCAATCACGATCTAAGACAAAACCTTATCAATCACGACTGAAGACAAAACCTGAGCAATCACGATCTAAGACAAAATCAGATCAATCACGATCTAAGACAAAACCAGATCAATCACGACCCAAGACAATACCTGATCAATCACGATCTAAGACAAAAAAAAACAAAACAGATCAATCACGACCCAACACAAAACCAGATTATTAACGATGTAAGACAAAACCAGATCAATCACGATCTAAGACAAAACCAGATCAATCACGACCCAACACAAAACCTGATCAATCACGATCTAAGACAAAACCAGATCAATCACGATCCAACACAAAACCAGATTATTTACAATTTAAGACAAAACCTGATCAATCACGACCCAAGACAAAACCTGATCAATCACGATATAAGACAAAACCTGATCAATCACGATCTAAGACAAAACCTGATCAATCACGATCTAAGACAAAACCTGATTATTCACGATCTAAGACAAAACCTGATTATTCACGATCTAAGACAAAACCTGATTATTCACGATCTAAGACAAAACCTGATCAATCACGATCTAAGACAAAACCTGATCAATCACGATCTAAGACAAAACCTGATTATTCACGATCTAAGACAAAACCTGATTATTCACGATCTAAGACAAAACCTGATCAATCACGATCTAAGACAAAACCTGATTATTCACGATCTAAGACAAAACCTGATCAATCACGATCTAAGACAAAACCTGATCAATCACGATCTAAGACAAAACCTGATTATTCACGATCTAAGACAAAACCTGATTATTCACGATCTAAGACAAAACCTGATCAATCACGATCTAAGACAAAACCTGATCAATCACGACCCAAGACAAAACCTGATCAATCACGACCCAAGATAAATCCAGACTATTTACGACCTAAGACAAAACCAGACTAATCACGACCCAAAACAAAACCTGATCAATCACGATATACGACAAAACCTGATCAATCACGATCTAAGACAAAACCTGATCAAGCACGATCTAAGACAAAACCTGATTATTCACGATCTAAGACAAAACCTGATTATTCACGATCTAAGACAAAACCTGATAATTCACGATCTAAGACAAAACCTGATTATTCACGATCTAAGACAAAACCTGATCAATCACGATCTAAGACAAAACCTGATCAATCACGACCCAAGACAAAACCTGATCAATCACGATAGAAGACAAAACCTGATCAATCACGATCTAAGACAAAACCTGATCAAGCACGATCTAAGACAAAACCTGATTATTCACGATCTAAGACAAAACCTGATCAATCACGATCTAAGACAAAACCTGATTATTCACGATCTAAGACAAAACCTGATTATTCACGATCTAAGACAAAACCTGATCAATCACGATCTAAGACAAAACCTGATCAATCACGATCTAAGACAAAACCTGATTATTCACGATCTAAGACAAAACCTGATTATTCACGATCTAAGACAAAACCTGATCAATCACGATCTAAGACAAAACCTGATTATTCACGATCTAAGACAAAACCTGATCAATCACGATCTAAGACAAAACCTGATCAATCACGATCTAAGACAAAACCTGATTATTCACGATCTAAGACAAAACCTGATTATTCACGATCTAAGACAAAACCTGATCAATCACGATCTAAGACAAAACCTGATCAATCACGACCCAAGACAAAACCTGATCAATCACGACCCAAGATAAATCCAGACTATTTACGACCTAAGACAAAACCAGACTAATCACGACCGAAAATAGTACCAAAGTCATGACGACCAATGTCAAAACGGAAACAATTCACATGAAATGACCATTTGAACGGTCATTAATTGCCTATGACCGCTGTGCAATGAAAGAAATAACAATTTTGACCAGATCTAGATTAAACTCCAGATATGTACATGTAATACATTGCATAATATTTATCCTATATTGTTCTTAGATAACATTTGCATGGCGTCAATGACATGCTTTCTATAAATTTCTATATATTCCTATAATTTTGAACCAATCCTAAACATTCCTATATTTCAGTAAAAATTCCTTATGTATGGATGCTATATTGAACGAATACTATCATGTATCATTGGAAAATAGTTGGGAAAGTATCATGTATGAATCCTTCCACGAAGAATCTTATTTTGTATGAATATGTTATCTGGTAAAAATGTTATCCAGTATGAATGTTATAATGCTATTTACTATGAATATCACTTATGAATGTTATAATGCTATTTACTATGAATATCACTTATGAATGTTATAATGCTATTTACTACGAATATCACTTATGAATGTTATAATGCTATTTACTACGAATATCACTTATGAATGTTATAATGCTATTTACTACGAATATCACTTATGAATGTTATAATGCTATTTACTACGAATATCACTTATGAATGTTATAATGCTATTTACTACGAATATCACTTATGAATGTTATAATGCTATTTACTACGAATATCACTTATGAATGTTATAATGCTATTTACTACGAATATCATTTATGAATGTTATCAATAGGAATGTTATTATGTTCAAAACTTAGAATTAATGCATTTTATTATATTATAAAATGAATGTTGTGTAACTTCGTAAAATTAATTTTTAAATGTTATCGCGCGTACATGTTTAAATATGATTGTATTAAATAAATGTTATCATATTCATATATTATTTTGTTTAACGTTAAAACATTACATCTAACAGTGTATGGAATTATAAACGTATTTATGTTTGTTTGAAGAGCAATCGTCACCGTCTATAAAATATTAATATACAGTAGAAGTCATAATAAAAAAGTAACTAATTGTGTTTGTGTTATTTTCAAACAATTTGAAACACCACTCAGCTAAAATGATAACAATAAGCGACTAAAAAGTATTACTTACGGTTCAAGTATGTCATTCACAAAGTTCTAACTGTCGTAAAATCTCTGAAGAAAGTGTATTTGAAATGTTGCATCGAGTGAAATTGTCAAACTGGAGCGGCGTTTTAATTATAAAAGAATAATCAAGTCATTGGTAAATAATGAGTCCATTAATCAGTAAATGGAAAATATCGGACCTACTTATAAACTCTCTTTGATTTAATGGCGTTCTATATACCCTGTTTTGTGAGACAATGAATAGTTTGTACTTCTAATTAAATAGAAAATAAACGTGTGGTACTTAATGATGTGATAATATTTACTTAAAGAAATGTGTTTATCCATACATGGCTGATCGAAATTTGTTGATTACATAATTTCCAACGATTTCCAATATATATTGGGATCCATCTATCTGACAGTGTTGATGAAGATGATGACAATGGTGCTGATAGTGACCATTATATTATAAGTGGTTGTCATGATTATGATGATGTTGGTGAAAATGTTGGTAGTGACAATGATGGTGATAAAAGTGATACTGATGATGGTGGTAGTGATGTTTATGATGGTGATTATGACATTTTTTTATTATTAATGTCAAGCACGTGTGTTATTCAATGTTACTTTCTTTCTCGTATAGGATTAGAACAGAAGGGATTTTGTGAAATGCTACATGAATCCATCATGAGTTGTGCTATTGACTTGCGGAGACATTACTTGTGTAATGTAATTTTGTCTGGTGGGAACACTCTGATTAGAGGTAAGCCAGTGATATAACTGTTGTAAAGGTTATTGTTGATATTCTGTTATATTTTTTGCCCCCACTCCGAAAGATGGGGTCATATATGTTTGCACTTGTCCGTCCACCCACGATCTTGGGTCACGGAGATCTCCAAATATAATCAGGACAGAGTTATGAAATTATACAGAAATGTTTATCAGCATATGAAGTTGTACATAAAATGTTTCAACACTGTCAAAGGCTGAAGACTCGGGAGTTATCTCCCTTCAATTTGTATTTTGCTATTACATAGTATTATATCAAAATCTTGGGTAACACATAGTGTACCATGACAAAAATAAAAGAGTTATCTGTGTCCTATTGTCGCATTCTTAAAACCTCTCAAAACGGATCTTGCAATCGACTTGAGTGATCACTTAACAAATTGAATTTTCCACTTCAGTAGTTAGATTTCTTTAGACATAAGTAGACTATCAATTGTTGCAACATCAATCCGAGCTTGACCATCAATATCATACAATCACATTGTACACAATATTTTCTAAAACAGGGATGGAAAAGAGAGTGACTAGCGAATTAAAAAGACTTACATATCCGGGCAATTTAGTAAAAGTTGTCTCCCCTCCAGAACGAAAATACTCGGCATGGATCGGTGGTTCAATTCTAGGATCACTGTCAACATTTCAGTCTATGTGGGTTGATAAAAAAGAATATGAAGAGCATGGTATGTCCATTTTTCGCATCAAATGTCCGCACTGAAAGAACGTCGTGTATTGGTACGGACTTCATATTTCATCGTGAAACAATCGGGACATATCGGACATTTTAATTACTATTTTAGTGGAATTCCTCGAAAATACAAATGCCCATTTACATACGATCCGTCATTCATGGCATTTGTAGACATTAAAATACTTCCTGATTGCCATATCAATGTACAAAGAGTTTTGGTGCTATGGATATATGAAACAGGTGCCAGTTGAACATTTGGATAACTTCGGTTTGTGATGTCGTGTTATCATTTAACACGAACACATTCTTGTGGAGATTATGTTGACTTATTTGTCATCTGTCGTCGTTATCTTGCCGGCTTTTTTTTACTTCAGCATGAAACTACAAGCTCCGAGATTATGAAACTTGTGATCGGTCTCTTGATTCATTTAGTCAGAATTTGTTATTATACATTTTGTATGTCGCTTATATTAATGTTCACTATGGTTGATGGTCCATTTTCATCAATGAATATGGGCAAACTTTAAAGATTCTTCACTGTGTAGTGTTCATAATCACGCATAATAACAGACCTGCAGTAAAACCCTCACTTATTGATTATCTTAATTTTTACACCATCTTATTCTTAATAACGACCTCTTATGTTCTGATCCGATTTTCGATATTGTCTCTATACCTAAATATAATGGCCTAACTACTTAATACTGCTTAATTGGGTCCCCACGACGGTCTTAATATCGGGGTCATGCTGTATTCTGTTGTCATTGTTCATTCATAATAAGTACATTATTTACTATTTTTGCACTGTGTACCCTATTTATTTCATAATAAACTGCAGACCCGCCTCCGTGGTCGAGTTGTTAAGGTCGCTCACTTCAAATCACTGCAATCTCTCACTGATAGAGGGTCGTTGGTTCGAGCCCAGCTACCGACAATGTCTCTTCATGTGAGAAAGAAGGCTGTTGCTTATGGAGGATGGGAGTCTAGTACTGGTTTTCCCCAGGAAAGATGCTCAGTTGAACTGTCCACCTCATATGACTCTGACTGAAAAGGGGTGTAAAACTCGATATAAACAAACAAAAGAAAAAAAAAAAAAAAAAAAAACAGCAAAAGTATAGCTTTTGACATGTTCATTCATTAGATATTTTGACAGACCAGTTAAGATATTTTACAGTCATTGCCTTCTGAATCATTCCAATTTTATTGATGTATTGTCTGCACTGGTAAAATGTTGTTATTGTTTATTTCATTCCCGGTTGTACATATATATATATACATTAGCTTTAATTTAAGATGTTTATATTAAATTCTTATTTTCATAAGAAAAATTCTACTACTTGTCTGTGTTTTAATTATAAAAGTGTTTAATACGTAATAACACTTGGTGTCCTCCATACGTTGCTTGCTTCACTTTTAAAAGAATGGTAACATTTTGCCACAGCAGCAGATGAGCCAACCGATCTGACAAACCTGTCTATAGAAAATCCTGACTGTTGACGGAGAGGTTGCAAGTTTGATACAAGAACGAGGTGCATAATGATTTCTAGTGTCTCGGTAAAAATATGACTCATTTTTATGAGGTCTAGTGAGGATTGAACCTGCATAGCTACGGACACAAGTCAGGAAGTTACAAACCTAGTGGAGTATTGTGTGAGGTGATGGGAAATGTGACATGAACGATATGGTGAAAGAATTCCATTTAGTAGCCAAATAATCTCGATGTATGCAGCTGAAGTCCTCCTATGATGCACCCCCTCCTTATTTTTTGAGAAAATCTTGACTGACCGTAATTTCATTTTTCCTGAAGTTAAGTGTGTTGTTGGATCCTTTAAAGCAGTTTAACCCACTGTAACGTTACTGCAAACATTGCTGAGGTGGTACTCCACGTGTGGCTGTGTTGTCCTTCTTCAGTGTAAGTTCCTGCGTTTGATAGGTGGAAGTTGGAGTAATCATTTATATGTTTTTCTTTGAATTATTCATTTATCTACGAAGCACCGTGTAATTATATATATGTACATGTATTAGGACGTTTACTTGTGAATATTCGGCACCCGGGATAAAAGCTGATTGCTTTTTTACCACTATTTATAAAATGTTTGTGTAAACCTTGTTAACAATGGGGGAATCCATACCATAGTCACCCGAATCCGAGATTTTTATACGTTTACAGACGTTACATTTCAATTTCACAAATCAAATAACGCAAATCTGTTGAAAGAAAAATCTTCATTTTTTTCCTTTATTGAATGTATAAAAACACCAATGTAGTGCAGTCGCCATCTTTTCGATTGACGGAAGTGACGAAAATTAGCGTTGGTCCCGCTTTCCTTCTAATCTGCTCGTGCTTTCCGGGATTAACCTTGCTTTCGTTGTACTGTGTGCCACAACTTTAAACGTTTTGACAGCTTTAAGACGGAAAGCCAGGACCCACGCTTATTTTGTCACTTCCGTCAATCGAAAAAATGGCGAGTTCACTACCTTGGTGTTTTTATACACTCAATAAGGGAACAAATTGAAGATTTTTCTTTCGACAGATTTGCGTTGCTTGTTGAGTGAAATTGAAAAATAACGTCTGTAAACGTATAAAAATCACGGAATCGAGTGCCTACGATCCTCACGTGGTGTTTGTACATGTAAACATGTACTTACTGTGTATTATTAGACCGGAGTACTTGTAAGTATTACATAGTACGGTTAATCGTTCATTCACATACATGTATATATACTCTTACATCACACACATCATTCAATATAAACCGTATAAAAAAGAGTTAATTCGAAAATTAACTTCAAGGTTACACAAACTTATTATATTGCAAGACTGGACAGATGAAATAATGTTTTAAATAAAAGGGGTTCTGGACAAAGAGCGTAATAAATCGGTTTAAGTTCACGTGAAACTGTAACGCCGGTTAAACTTACACGAGGTTGACAATTGTAAGATGTGTTTTTAGAATTTGAAATGAACATGAATACGAGATCGGTGTAGAACGAATTAAATACATGTGTAAAATGATGACGATCTGTATAGTGACATCTTTTGGATATTAATTAGTAAAATAACAAAGATGCTTGAAGAAAACAGTCGCATCGTAATTGGTGTTGGATCGGGCAACTATAAAGCTGGACATGCAGGTGAAAATGACCGTCACAAAAATAAGGTGGGTTTACCATTGTTATTAAGATTGGTTTGAGGTGTGTGTTGTTGAGACATTTTGTAACCTCATTGATAACCTTGTTGAGATGGTTTAACTGGCGTCGTCCCGTAACTGATGTTATTCAATAAATTAACATTAGTTATATTATTCTTAATGATTTTGAATTTTTTAGTTTAAACTTTATTTCAAATTATATTTTCAAACATACACACATACATACATGAATTGTGATAGTTACTAAGATAGGATATTTTGGATTGGAAAACAAGGATTACTTATATAAATTCCTCTCCATTTACAGTTTAGTCCTGACTTTTCAGTTAAAATTTATTGGCAATGTCACCATGATATATACCCGATTTATGGTTGCTTGTGGTTCCAGTCGAGGACAACAAATGTTGACCTCGTAGTTAAGCTATGTTATTCCATATCGAACCATTTATGCTTGATTTCTTTTCTGTACTGTCCACATCTCCGGTGAGTTCGAATATTTCGAACAATTAGTACTGTGCTTTAAAGACGGAATCACGACTAACATTTTGTATTTTGTGGGATTCGGAATCATCACGTCGTCATAAATGTAATGTTGACTCGGTCAACACCATTTTTCTCGGGCTGACAATATACAATTATTTTATGGGCATTTGTGGAACAGTCACAACTGTGGTCCCGAGGTAGAGGGGTGACTTTTGACTGTTATCCCGAAGCAGTACCCCAACTGCAATCGTCAAGTTCCACCTTGACAGAAGGTAATGATTGTTACCGAAGGTTCATCTGTTATTGGTTCTTTAACCTCTTAAGACGTCTTGTGCCACAGATTACATTTAATTTAGTTAATAATGATACAGTAAACTAGTACTATCAAACCCGTGTCCGATTAAATGTTTATTGATAATGATACATTTTCAGACAATGTTAATAACAGACACTTAATTCTGTCATACAAACTTAGCTACGTTTTTAAATGCCAACTATACATCATATCGTTATAATTTCGAACAAAATAAATCATCAGAACCGGGACAATGACTATAATTTGATTCCTTAATTTAACTCATCTCTATTCTAGTGATATTTCCCGAATTTAAGTAATTAGCACTCATTTATTGTCGAGCCCGCCTGCGGTGAGCTCGACATAATCGCCACAATGGCGATTGCGTGTCTGTACGTTAGTTAGTGAGTGAGTGAGTGAGTCCGTCCGTCCGGATCCTTGTCCGGGCTGTATCTCCCTTATGCATTGACACTTTTTAAAATAACTTGGCATAATTGTTAAACACCATGAGGCGGTGTGCAGTGCGCAAAATCCAGGTCTCTAGCTCAAAGGTCAAGGTCACACTTAGAGGTCAAATGTCAAAAATGAGCATTATAGACCTTGTCCGGGCTGTATCTCCCTTATTCATAGAAACCTTTTAAGATAACTTGGCATTATTGTTAAACACCATGAGACGGTGTGCAGTGTGCAAGATTCAGGTCTCTAGCTCAAAGGTCAAGGTCACACTTAGAGGTCAAATGTCAAAAATGAGCATTATAGACCTTGTCCGGGCTGTATCTCCCTTATTCATAGAAACCTTTTAAGATAACTTGGCATTATTGTTAAACACCATGAGACGGTGTGCAGTGTGCAAGATTCAGGTCTCTAGCTCAAAGGTCAAGGTCACACTTAGAGGTCAAACGTCAAAAATGAGCATTATAGACCTTGTCCGGGCTGTATCTCCCTTATGCATAGAAACTTTTTAAGATAACTTGGCATAATTTTTAAACACCATGAGACGGTGTGCAGTGCGTAAGATCCAGGTCTCTAGCTCAAAGGTCAAGGTCACACTTAGAGGTCAAACATAAAAAATAATCATTATACACCTTGTCAGGGCTGTGTCTCCCTTATGCATTGAATTATTTGAAAATGACTTGCCATAATACAATGAGACCAAGCGTCGTAAAGTGGCGTCCATAACTTGAAACAACATCTCATACGTCGCTATGCTGATTGCAACCGACTTTTGCTGGAATGATCTTTGGGTAGTCCCCCTTCCAAAGTTGTTAAAAATAAATAAATTTCATTAAACACTCTGGTTGCTATGGCAACAAATAGAAACATCTTAAAAAAATCATCTTGTCCGAAACAACAGGGCCTAGAACTGAGATACTTGGTATGTAGCATTATCTAATTATCTAATTCAAATTACTCCCCTGTATTCAAAATTGGCTTCGCCCAGGGGTAACTTGATTTTTCATAGATTTATATAGGAAATTAAAAAAAACTTCTAGTCCTCTTCTAGGTATGTAGCATTGTTTAATGGAATCTGCAAAACGTGTTCAAATTATTTTCATAGGGTCAAAATTGACCCCGCCCCTGGAGTCACTCGATTTATAAGGAGAATTTAAAAAATCTTCTTCTCTGAAACCGCAAGGCCTAGAGTTAAGATATTTTGTATGTGACATTGACTAGTGGACCTCTACCAGGTTAAAAAAAAGTATGGCCTCGGGGTCAAAATTGGCACCGCTCCGGTGTTAAATGTATTTTATAATGGAAAATATAAAATATCGTCTTATCTGAAACCACAAGGTGTAGAGCTAAGATATTTAGTTTGTAGCATTGTTTAGTGGACGTCTTTCAAATTTGTTCATATTATGGCCCTGTGGTAAAAATAGGTCCAGACCTTAGGGTCACTTGATTTTACTTGGACTCGTGTAAAAAACTTTTAACAATGTTTGTCTCCAAATGACCTTTTTTGCTGGTGAGCATTTACAGGGCCATGATTGCCTTGTTGTCAATAAAGTGATTATTTCCCAGTTATATCATGCCGATTTGTGACAACTATAAAGAAACTGGTCGTAGAGACAATGGTACAGAGCAGACTGAAAAAGAATGACATCCGGTCTATCATAACACTTATATCTTTCCACGATACATGTACTTTATTCGAAGAATCTTCTTTGATCTCGTATGTAGTGCTTGAACCACTTGCTATTGTATTTCGATTGTCCGAAAGCCGTTTTCCATAGTTCTGATCGTGCCCTTCATTGCAGCCTTCGTTACGGACGAATCCTTTTTTATCGGTAACGTTTTGGACTATGTATACAGAGTCGTTCCTTATACACTTTATTTCTTTGTTGTCGATATTCGATCGAGCGATCATTGTTTTATCTGTGACACTGACGATATCTAGCGCAGTAGTGTCATCCTTGTTGACTGCTGGTGTGTTTTGCCATTCTTGTTTGCGCATCAAACATCGGTTTAGACGCTCCCAGAATCTTCCAATGCGTTCTGGTTCGTCCTTGTGATAAAGCCTCATGCTAAATATATTTGCTAATGCGGTAAGTATGTTTATAATAATAATGCACATTATGTAGTAACTAAAATAAGACATTGGATTAGAAATTTTCGGAAGGTTATCACTGACAATAGTTAGGAAAACTGCAACGGCTAAAAGCATAGTGATACTGTAAGAAATACGTTCACCGCTTTCTGCAGGAACCAAAAATACTAACACACTCATAACAGCCATGAAGACAATCGGTAAAATAACGTTTAAAATAACAAAGTTAGGTTTTCTGTCCAGTGTTATAAATATACTAAGTATCCAGACCTTTTTATAATTCACTATTTTAGTGTTTGTGACTTCCCACATTTCATTTGGCCAGTAAAACCTTTGAAGCAGTTTATCGGTTGTATTATGGAGTATGTTTTTGCCCCATGTTGAAAACATAAGCTGACACACATGTCGGTCCCAAGGATAAAAAGTTACGTCAACAGAACATTTTGAAGATAACAAATCGCCCGGTCCGTAAGACGACTCTCCTTTTGAGTTATAATGAACGTCTGTCCAAACACTATCTCCTACCTTTTCAAATGTTGAAACACTGTTCACAAGAACAATAGTTGGTGTCCATACAAGTTCATTACTAATGTCGATGCTGAGAGTTCCACCATAATCCTGCGGATTCCACACAATTATTTCATCCTTCCATTCTAAGTAGAATATTATCATTACAGATAAATGTCCCTCGACTTCGTCAAATTGTTGTATTGTAATTAAATCAGCTGATATGTTTACCTCTACAGGTTCGGACTGATTAATCCGCGGACGTAATATTCTTGTGTAATTAGTTAGCTTGTCGTTTATTAAAACCATTGCTTGATCGAATGTCGCACCAGCCACAAAAGGGGTCAAGCCAAGGAGCCACAAGCAAAATAAGGGTCCACCCATAATGATGATCAACGTCATAGTTTCCTGTTTACTGTATACAAGTCTTCGACTCTGCAATACATAACTTATACCTTACTTAATCTTATCCAATCTTATCCTACTATGTAATCATTTAGAATACACTTGTCGCTAGAATTAACAATTGTTCTATATGCATTTTGTGGAATGCAGTGTAAAGTAAAACAACAAGTTTACAGTGAATTTGGCTATAGTGAATAAAGATAAGAAAACACTTTCAAAATACTACCTTCTCAACATCACAAACCCAACCATACACATAGGACCTTACACAAACTTAAGAACAAATAACAGTTTCAAAAAGAGATAATCTTATATGGAGGGTCAAATCTAAAAATTATTTCCTGGTGACAAAAATATTAAGTCACAAAAAGAAAGAATACAAAATAAAAAAGACACTACCATTAACAGCAAACACAGGAAAGTTAATTGATCTCATCTTCCCTGACTTGTACACAAGCTTGAACAAATCATAATTGACGTTATTTAACTTGTTATAGACATATTGGAGAATGTAACGAAATACGGTATAGTTACCTAGCACTCAATAACTTCACTGAATCTGAATCATTGATAAGTGAGAACCAGAGAAGTCATGACCAACGATAGAACCAGAACAATAAAGACCAAAGACAAAATACGATCAATAACAACTTAAGATGAAATCTGACCGATCACGGCCAATGGCAAAACCAGATCAATCGCGACATAAAACAGAACCAGACCAATAACTACCAAAGACAAAATGGAAACAATACAAGGGTTACATTATGACTATTTGAGCAGGTAGTAGGTAAACTTGTAATGATTAATTTACCTCTTAAATGCCTGCGGCGGCTGTGCACAGGTCGTGAAAAATATTGATCTGGTCTAGATTAAAAACTAGATATGTAGTACACTGCAAAATATATCTGGGTTTCTAGGCATTCAATATAACCATGTTCTTTTGAAACTAACGGCATTGTTGCTAAACAAATTTAATTTGATTTTCTATAGATTAACTGAGCATTTAAGACAATAGATCGGAAACTGATAATTTCTTAATTATTGCTATCATACATATAATGAAATCATGTATGAATGCTTAAATATATGAATTCTGTAATGAACACATGCTACCAATCAATGGAAAAGAGTTGGAATAGTATCACGTAGAATGAATCTTATCACGAGGAATGTTATCTTGTATGAATGTAATCTAGTATGAATGGTATATAGCATATTATTAAATGCTATTTAGTACGAAAAATGATTATCATGTATGAATGTTACAATTAAGAATGTTACTGTGTTCAAATCTTAGAATAAATGCACTTTATGATAAATGTATTTTGTGTCTATTTCGTAAAAGAAATTTAATCACGCGTAATCGTTACAGTGTGATTGAATGAATACTATTATATTCATATATAATTATGTTACAACAAAACATCTGTATGGAATTATGATTTGAAGAGAATTCTTCATCGTAAATGATAAGTCTATAGAAGTCATAATAAAATAACTAATTATGTCATACGATTTGAAATACTACTCCGCTTAAGTGATAAGAATAAGTCATTAAAAAGTGTTACTTACAGTTCTAACTAGTATGTCATTCACAATGGTCTAGCTGTCATGAAATCTCCGAGGAAAGTGTATTTAAATGTTGCATTGAGTGAAATTGTGAAACTGGAACGGCGTTTTGATGATAAAAGAATAGTCATGTCATCAGTAATGAATCCATTAATCAGTAAATGGAAAATACCGAACTTAGCTACATACCTCTCAGATTTAATGGAGTTTTGTTTACTCTCTTTAGCAGGGCAATTAATAATTTATATTTCAAAGTACCTTGTTTTATGGTAAGGGAAATGTGCACCAATAAAAGGATCCTGGAATATAGATTTCAGTAACAATCCTGAGTATTGGTACAATTTAAATATTAGGAGACTCCTTTAATTTTCCAAAGTATTCATTTCTTGTGATTTTAAACTTTTATATTTTCAATTGGGACAGTGTTGTGATAAAGTGTCTAGGAAAGATTGTCAATTACCATAGCAAACAACGAGTCATGATCGTGTCGTCCATTGTACACATTTAAAGTCTCCAAAGTCTTAAGGCTTTTTTAACGGAAAAAAATGTTTTCTGAAACTGTTTTAGCCTAATGTCAATCATAATTGTGTGGCACACTTCCTAGTAATATTATTTGTGACTTTGTAATCAATGTGCCGCTCATACCAACGATCAGTTTTTGTAGTCAGTTCAGATAAACCACTTGAGGTCATAATTGGTAAACTAAGTCATGTTAATGAAATTTAAAGCAATAAACTGAAAATACGTCGGATGTCTATCACTTTGGAATATTTTTGTTTAATATACTGAATATTTCAATCCACATATGACGCTAATATCAGTATGGGAAATCTTACAGCATGGTGAAAGGTAGTGAACGTTTAGCCTACATGTCATACACAAGAACATCTGAACAGTCACTTTTAATTACAAGTATTTGCACTCAAGACGCTCATAAAAGTTAGTAATAGTTATATTCTTGACGTTATGCAGAGTAGAATTTTATATAGCTTTTCTTGAAATTAAATTCATAAAAAATACTCATTGCTCATATTTTTTATTTAAATCGCAATGTAAGACGGCAACAACCAATTTTAATTGATGTAAATATCACGGTTTCAATGTTAAACAAGATGTGGTTTAAAAACACAATGCCCCGCTGGTTGACCTTTGACCCTAAATATGCACAGGTATGTAGAGATTGTCATTATGAACCAACATAATAAAAAAAATATGAAGTTTGATGATTGTAGGTGAAATCCTTTTGATTTTACACACAATGTTACAATTTGGTACAGACAAACGAAGGTCCAAAATCCTGACAAAATGTGCTGAGGAAATCCCTCGGCAAATATAGAATAAGTTGCATGTAAATGAGTATTTCTCAATATTTTACATTCGACATGATAATAAACAATGGACCGTTAATCCGTCAAAAATGATCGAATAAAAAACTCGGAGCTTGTGTGCTGGGGCTCTTGGTAACAACAAGTAGGCGAAAGTTTTGTCGAAATCCTATAAGAAATGTTCGAGTAGTATCCTAAAATAAATTTAGGAATTTTTATAACACAATGACCCTGTGACTTTTGACCTACTGACTGAAAATATGCAGGTTCTGTAGATGTTGTGATATGGAACTTCATTCGCGCTTTAGGATTTCCTTTGCACTGGTCCGCCCTCATTGGTAACATATATATTCAGGCATTTCTACGAACGATTGAAAAAAAATTTCTTACAGAAATCGTAGGCTGTCCCCAAAATAAGGTGGGTTCACCATTTTTATTATGATTGGTTTGAGGTGTGTGTTGTGAAGATATTCTAATTCAAACATCAATAGATAAAATTGTTGAGATAGTTTTACTGGCGTCGTCCCGAAACCGATGTTATTCACTACTACATGACTTACATTATTCTAACTGATTTAATCCTGACTTTTCAGTTAGAATTTATTGACAATGTCACCATGATATATACCCGGTTTATGGTTGTTTGTGGTTACAGTTGAGGACAACAATCTCGTAGTCAAGTTATTCCATATCAAACCATTTATGCTCGATATCTTTACTATACTGTCTACGTCTCCGGTGAGTTCGAATAGTTCGAACAATTGGTATTGTACTTTAAGAACGGAATCGAAACTAACATTTTGTATTTTGTGATATTCGGAATCATCTGTCGTCGTAATGAATGCAATATTGATCTCGGCGATGCCTCGGTCAACATCTTTTATCTGAAGTGTGACATTTATATGAGATTTGTTTTGTAGTGTAAGGTTTCGATCGTTACCCGTTATTTACATATGTGCTGTGTCTGTTATTAGTTCTACCAATAGCAACGCAGTTCAGTCTTCCGTCGTCCTTATATTCAGAAGGCTTGTGTCACTGATCACATTATTTTATAATGATATTGATACAGTAAACTAGTATTTTCAAACTCGTGTCCGATTTACTGTTTATTGATTATGATAAATTTTCAGGCAATGTTAATAACACAAACGTTATATATCTGCCATAAAACGTATCTTCCATTTTAAATGTCAACAGTTGAATTGGTCTAATTTCGATCAATGTTAAGATATATCAGAACCGAGACGATGGCTATCATTTGATTCATTAATTTAATAAATCCCTATTTTAAGTGATATTTCCGGAAAGTTGAGTAATTATGCCCCTTTTTAGCGCTCACTCAATTTCATTACCAATACATTATTATTTCCCAGTTATATCATAACGATTTGTGACAACTATAAAGAAACCGGTCGTAGAGACAATGATACAGAGCAGACTGAACAAGAATGACACCCGGTCTACCATAACACTAACATCTTTCCATGTTACCTTCACTTCACTCAAATAATTTTCTATAATCTCGTCTTTTGTGCTTGAACCATTTGCTTTTGTTTTGCGATTGTCCGAAAGCCATTGTCCATAGTTCTGAGCTTGCTCTTTATTGCAGCCCTCGCCACGGACGAATCCTTTCTCATGGGTAACGTTTTGGACGGTGTATACAGAATCGTTGCCTATGCTCTGTATTTCTGTGTTGTCAGCTTTCGATCGAGAGATCATTGTTTTGCTTGGGTCACTGACGATATCTAGCGCAGGTGTGTCATCCTTATTGACTTGTTGTGTGTTTTGCCGTTCTTGTTGGCGCATCAAACATCGAGTAAGACCCTCCCAGAATCTTCCAATACTTTCTTCGGCATTGTGATACAATCTCACGCTAAATATATTTGCTAGGGTGGTAAGTATGTTTATAATGATAATGCACATTATGTAGTAACTAAAATAAGACATTGGATTTGATATTTTGGGAAGGTTATCGCTGACTATGGTTAGGAAAACTGCAATGGCTAAAAGCATAGTGATACTGTAAGAAATACGTTCTCCACTCTCTGCAGGAATCCAGAATACTACCACGCTCATAACAGCCGTGAAGATGATCGGTAAAATAACGTTTAAAATAACAAAGTTAGGTTTTCTGTCCAATGTTATAAACATGCTGAGTATCCAAATTCTTTTATAATGCTTTATTGCAGTGTTTGTGACATCCCACATTTCATTCGGCGAGAAATAGTTCTTACGCAATTGATCGGTTGTACTATTGAGTATGTTCTTGCCCCATGTTGAAAACCGAAGCTTGCACACATGTCGGTCCCATGGATAGAACGTTACATCTACGGAACATCTTGAAGATAAAAAATCGCCCGGTGCATAATTCGATTCTCCTTTTGAGTTATAACGAACGTCACTCCAATCAATGTCTCCTACCTTTTTAAATGATGCAACACTGTTCACAAGGACGATAGTCGGAGTCCATACGAGTTCATTACTAATGTCGATGCTGAGAATTCCACCATAATCCTGCGGGCTCCACACCATTATTTCATCTTTCCAATGTAAATCGAATATCATCAAGACCGATAAGTGTCCATTGACTTCGTCGAAGTGTTGAATAGCAACTAATTCAGCTGCTATCTTTACCTCTACAGGTTCGGACTGATTAATCCGCGGGCGCAACAATTGTGTGTAGTTAGTCAGCTTGTCATTTATTAAAGTTCTTGTTTGATTAAATGTCGCACCAGCCACCAAATGGGCTAAGCCCAGGAGCCACAAACAAAATAAGGACCCCTCCATAATTTTCTACTACTGCATACAAGTATTCGGCTCTGCAAAACGTAAATAATACTACAATGTATACAGTTTAGATTAGCAAGACTTTATAGTTGCTTAAAATTCATTATGCAGAATGCAGTGTTCGGGTAAATTACGATCACAATGAGCACGGATATTGTGTATATAGATAAGAGTGAAGAAAAATATAATAATTACTCGTGTTATCAGGAATGCACACTAACCGTATTCTACGTTTGTTCGTAGCATTTAAATATTACCTGATCATTTAAAACAATAGACAGACATTTAGCTTATTAAGAATAATGTCAGTCTATTATAGAATGATGTATTATGTAATTACGTACGAATGCTCCAATATACAATTGCTTTATATTAGAACAAATGTCATGTGGTAATATTATCAAGTACGAATTGAATAGTGTAAGAATATAATTATGTTCGAATCTTGTCTCTCTGGAATGTTATCTAGTATAAATGTCATCTGGTAAACATGTTATCTTGTATACATGTTAACATGTATGAGTGGTTTTCATATATGAATGCATCAATATGAATGTTAACATGCTTAAATGTTGGAATAAATGCATTTTAACATATATGAATGTTTTGTAACTTTAATGTTACATTCGTAAATGTTAAAATGTGATTTAATGAATGTTTTATATTCAAATTCAAATGTCTATGGTGTTGAATAGTTACCTATGTATGGCATTATGAACGTAAGTTTTTATATTAAGATAATTCGTCACCTTTTTGAACACATGGGTAGTCTTTAAAAGTCATGGTAAAAGGTGAGAAGTTACATCAGTGTTAATTCAAAGGATTTGAACTCCCTCACAGCCGGAAAATATAAAAAAGTAACTAAAAAGATTTACTTACGGTTCGAGTATGTCATTAACAAACCTCTGGCTATTTCAAAATGTAAAACACAAATCAGCTACTTAGTAAGATAGGCACGGTGTAGATCAAAGGTATGATAACGGTGTATTTGAAACGTCGTATCGAGTGAAATTGTCGACTAGGAACGGCGCATTAATAATAAAGAATAGTCAAGTGACTAATGAATAAATAATAATGTGTTTAATTGTTGAAAGTTCTGAGTACTTCATTATTAAGTGGAAGATATCGACTTTGATTAAAATCTCTACGATTTAATGGAGTTCTGTATTCCCTATTTAGTGGAGCAATGAATAGTTGATAATTCTAAAAAAAACATGTCTAATGGAATTTTTTTTTCTTTCTTTATGATCAGATAGAATTATTCAGGGAATTATGTTTACTCATATTGAAGCCTCTTAGTGACATTTTTTTCCGAAGTTTTCCAACATAGGATCCCTCAATTCCTTGTTTACAATGGTAATAAAGATGATTGTAATGATTCTGATGTTGATGGTAGTGATGATGATAGTGGTTATTGTAATGGTAATGCTTTTAATCATAATGACGATGATTATGGTGTTGATAATGATGATGGTGATGATGACGATGGTGATGGTGTTGATGTTGGTAGTGAATATGGTAGCGGTGTAAATGATACAGATAATGATGGTAGTTTTGTATATGAAAGTGGTTGTAATTAAGACATTCTTTGTTTCGTTTAATTTTAATATGCTATTGTTGAACTTATGTTATATTTTGTGCGCCCAAAAAAAGCTCCCAAAACGGATCTTGAATCGACTTGAGTTATCACTGAACAATTTGAATTTTCCACTGGTCGTTAAATTGTTGTTTGTTGGCAAGAACAATAGTGTAGGGTAGAACGTTGGACTCCTTACCCGGGGGTTGCGAGTTCAAATCACGTCAGTGGTGGAATTTGTCCGGAACCTTCATTACTGGTCAGAATAAATCCAGGAAGCAGTCATCGAGAGTAGTTAATAAAAGTTGTTAGAACTTGAAAAATTGAAAACAGAAATACGTTTTGAGAATACACAGATTTTGGCATGAAACTGTTCAGAAATATGTTTGCTCAACATTTTAAATATGAAAATGAGATTTAATATGTTTAGAAAATATATCACTAAATTGTTGCCACAGCATTGCTGCCACAGCAATACAAGCTTAAGTATGACTCTGAATAATATACATACAATCACATTGTATACAATATTTTTAGAAAGGGATGTTATTCCTTATTACATGTATTATTGTCAATGTATTGAATGTTTACGATTTAATCGAGAAGTTTCGGTAAAAAATTATTGACGAGGACCAAATGACGTATATAGCCGATTCACGGTTTGTATGGGTTTCCAGACACGTTCTACAAAAGTTGATTTCGTGGACAAGTTGTTCCATAACAAACCATTCAAGCTCGTGTTTTGCTGTACTGTCTATGTCTCCAATAGTTTGAATATTTCACACATTCGGTACTGTGTTTTAAGGACGATACCATGGCAAACAGTTTTTGCGATTTGGATTACTCAGTCCTCGTAAAGGCAATGTTGACATGTCGTTGCCTCAGTCAACTTAATTTTTCTCGGCTGACCATTTATAATAACGTCCAATCAAAAGTGTGATATTATGTACTATTTGGTATTCTTTAGTATAGGTTTTGATCGTACCTCTTATATTTATGAGTGATTTATCTGTTAGTAGTCCTTCAGCCTCTTAAAACCCAATAACACAATTCTAGATTTGTCTCGTCCGGAAATGCAGATCACTTGTGTCACAAATTATATTATTTCGTAATGATATAAGTACATCTTAATGTGTTAATGTGTCAAAGATCTGTCAGATTTACTATTTATGGATATGTTTTATTTAATTTCAGCCATGTTATCAATGATTTCTTCAGGTCTTCATGCGGGCGTGGTCAATGACTCGGAGAAGGGCGTTACGAACACGGTACCAGTTAAAGGAAGTAAGTTAAAGTCCCATAATCATATAAATTTATCGGTCGTAATAGTTTCTGTTTGTTCTATGACAGAGGAGGTGTTTTCCTCCAGTGCGTACTTTATAGCAAGAAAAAATGTTTCCAAAACCACTATCGTATTTTTTTCAATATCATTGAAAAAATGCAATTTATAGAACAGCTATGTTTTCCCGCTGCCATATTATGCACACGACATGAAGTGACGTCTCGCGCTCTATATTTTTCAAGTTTACAAAAGCACAATTCACAGCGAAATGAGTGTTTTTAGAAGAAAAGTGGGCTTGTTTCGTCGGTAATAATTATCATGGGATTATATCAGCAATTGTTTTTTTTGCATATATTCTTTATAGCAAAAAGCTAATGGGGCGTTAACATTAAAGCTATAATCACAATTATCCAAACCTGCTGCACAAACATTCTTAAAAGGCAATTTATGTTCACGAAATCAATATGGCTCGAATGAGATATATCGAAATGTGATGTTAAGGACCGATTACAACAAGGTTTGACATATAACATGACTAGCAGGTGAAGTCAATCAATTGAACAAAACAGCGTAAACGCAACACATTCATTTCTATTTGCTTTAAAATCTTTCCTAAGTCTTTTAAATTCCATCTATTATATTGTTATTATTGTAATTTAATTATATTGTAATTTAGATCAATATCACAATCAATCAGAACAGAGGCAATTACGAAAATGTTGTGTAGTTAATGCTCCTATTTAGCACTTGATCACTATAATGAACTCATTTTTATAATCATTATAGTGATCATTTCCCAGTTATATCATAACGATTTGTGACAACTATAAAGTAACTGGTCGTAGAGACAATGATACAGAGCAGACTGAACAAGAATGATATCCGGTCTACCATAACACTTACATCTTTCCACGAAACATTCACTTCATTCGAAGAATCTTCTTTAATCTCGTCATCAGTGCTTAAACCATTTACCAGTGTCTTTCGATTATTCGAGTTCCGGTCTTGTCCTTGATTGACGGCATTGTCACGGGCGAATCCTTTCTTATTGGAAACGTTTTGGACTTCAGATACGCAATCGTTCCCTATGTACTGGATTTCTACTTTGTTGACTTTCTGTCGAACGATCATTGTTTTTCTTGAGTCACTTACGATATCTAGCATTGGGTTGTCCTTCTTACTGTTTTGTCGTCCTTGTTGTCTCTTATGTACCAAACATCGGGTAAGACCCTCCCAGAATCTTCCAATTTGTTCTTGTTTGTAATTATGGTAAATTCTTATGCTAAATATATTCGCGAATGCGGTAAGTATGTTTATAACAATAATACACACTATGTAATAACTGAAATAAGACATTGGATTTGATATTTTCGGAAGGTTATCGCTGACAATGGTTAGGAAAACTGCTACAGCTAAAAGCATTGTGATACTGTAAGAAATACGTTCACCGCTTTCTGCAGGAATAAAAAATACTAACACACTAATAACGGCCATGAAGACAATCGGTAAAATAGCATTTAAAACAACAAAGTTAGGCTTTCTGTCCAATGTTATAAACATGCTAAATGCCCTCCGGTACATTTGATTAGCCACTATCTCAGTGTCCGTGACTTCCCAGACTTCATTCGGTGAGAAATAATTTTTACTCAATTTATCTGTTGTTATATTCAATGTGTTTTCGTCCGATGTTGAAAATAGTAGTACGCACACATGTCGGTCCCAAGGATAAAATGTTATATCCACAGAACATTTTGAAGATATCATATCACCTGGTGCATAATACGCATTACCTTCTGCGGTATAGGTAACGCGAGTCCAAGCACTGTCACCTACCTGTTGAAATGTAGCAACACTGTTCAAAAGAACAATGATAGGAGTCCATACAAGCTCATTATTAATTTTAATGCTGCGTATTCCACCATAATCTTTCGGCTTCCACATAATTATTTCATCTTCCCATTCTAAGAAGAAAATCAACATTACTGATAAGTGTCCCTCTACGTCGTCAAAGTGTTGAATCGTAATTAAATCAACTGCTAGTTTTAATTCTACGAGTTCGGACTGATTTATCCGTGGATGTAGCATTTGTGTGTAGTTAGTTAGCTTGTCATTTATTAAGATTCTTGCTTGATCAAATGTCGCACTTGTCGCAAAAGGGGTCAGACAAAGGAGCCACAAGCACAATAAGAGTCTCTCCATAATGAAGTTCAACTTTTTCTTTTTACTGCATGCAGGTCTTCGGCTCTGAAAAAACATACAAAAAAGTATCGCAAGGATACACATAATCTCGTGTCTTAGATAATTATTTAAAATAGCAAGACTGTCAATTTGTTAAAGATGCATGTTACATTTCATAATGACAGCATGCCGATTCGTCTGTGTTGCATAGTGCAGCGCCATGCTACAAAGGTCTGGTTAAAACACAAATAATTATTGTGAAATACGGTTTACAGTAAAACAGGGTTATTTTTGAAGTCGCATATATTGAATATAGATAGGCAAATGGCCCATAGATCATCCCACCTTCAAGAAAAAGAAGAATCAGCCTTTCTGCCTTACTGTCTTTCCCAAAATCTAAAAAAACGAAAGCCAACCTAAAAGATAAGACTATACAAAAAATGGAGCATAAACAAAGTCTACTAGAGGGTACCGCCAAGGAACGGCCAGTAGCAAAGCTTCGGTCGGGGAAGGGGGAACTAGTTCTGAAGGACTAACCCTAAACCTACCAAAAAATGAAGTTGTATGTAAAGACACACGCGCAAAAAACTGCAGCATACTGAAATTAGTTTAAAATTGATGTTTACATGGTTTGTAAATAGCATCTCCGTAGAATTCTAGATGGGAAATTCCTCGATTTTAAAGATGATTTTAGATGGCAATTGTATATACTTAGCAGTTTAGCTTCATGAAATAATAATTACAGAATGACTTACGTAATCTGTGCTGATATTAGCTAGATCTACAATTTATCTTAATATGTATTTTTTAGTAAGAATTTATGTGTGAGGCGAAAACGTCACCATCTTTATTACACGAGTATTCTATAGAAGTCATGGTAAAAAAGTATTATAAACTAATTTCATCTGTGTTATTTCGTACGATTAAAATCATAGGCACTCGATTCCGTGATTTTTATACGTTTACAGACGTTATTTTTCAATTTCACTCATCAAACAACGCAAATCTCTCGAAAGAAAAATCTTCATTTTTTCCTTTATTGAGTGTATAAAAACACCAAAGTAGTGCAGCCGCACAACTAAATGTTATTTAAAAGTCACTAAAAAGATTTACTTACGGTTCAAGTCTGTCATTTAGAAAGTTCTTGCTATTTTATAAGGTAAATCAATCACCTAAGTAAAACATGATTCATATCATATGATAACAGTGTATTTAAAATATTACATCTAGTGAAATTGTCACATTGGCACGATACATAGATAATGATCAAATAAATTTAAAGTAAGTAATTTGTAAATAAAACGTTCTGAGTTTATTAACCAGTAAATGGAAAATATCGACCTTTTCTTAAAATATCTCAGATTTAATGGAGTTTTGTATACACAGTCCTGTAAGGCAATGACTTGTTTATACTTATGAAATGGAAAGTAAATTTGTGTTACTTAACATGAGCAGATAATATTTACTCAGGGAATTGTGTTAACCTGTATGGTTGATTGTTGATCTGTGTAATGACAATGATGGTAGTAACGATTATAAGTTGTAATAATAATTTATGTGACGATAATGATGGTGTTGGTGAAGATATTGGTCGTGAAAATGATACTGGTGAAAGTTATATTGATCATGTCAGAAGTTGTGCAATAGATTATAATAGACATTAATGTAAGTTTGTCTGGTGGGAACAATATGATTAGAGGCAAGTTTTTTGGTGCCCCTACTCCTAAAGATTGGGGCATATAGGTTCGCCCTTGACAGTCCGTCCGAAAATCATCTGTTACTCATATCTCCAAAAGTTAAACAGTTCAAATACTAGATACTTCATTGCGTAGTGTCCATATATGTAAGTTTTTAACCCTGTGAACAAATGCAATTCTTGAGAAAGACAGCATGTGGTCTTTATTGACAGGTGGTCATATGGAGGTTATTTTGTTTTCAATAATCAATTACTGTTTTTTTTAAATGGCCTTCATGCAGCACATGATGGCCTTAATTTGGAGGTGACCGCTAACACAAACTTGACTGAATGTCTATTTTTGTTATGTCCCAGGTAGGGTGGCATATAGGAGTTGTTATTACAACTACACCTACAATTCTTATGCAGTTCTTATACAGTTTTCTCCAATCTTTTTGGCAGAGTTATTGTCCTGTGTTTGGTCCACCTTATAATGCTTGTTATCGCAACTTATCTTAAATTCAAATACAGTTTTTAACACAGACATTTGTTTAGCAAAAAATACCACATCCACTATGGTCTCTCTTACCACAATCAATACATATAGATACTAGAAGATAACAAGCTCGAAAACGGCAGTAGAACATATTTTAAGTGGTTTTTTTTTCAAACAAATATTGCACTTGCGTCATAATTTCTGGCTTCTATGCACAATTTAGATCTTTTTTCATCGTTTAGACACCGTTTTCACAACAAAAGTTGCCCATACAAGTGTGAAATCCGACGATTTCCAATTTATTTAGTATCGGGGGCTGCTGTGATCGAGAAATGATCTCATACGATATGTACACATAAGACCTTCTAAAAATTAATTAACCTTTTTGATCGCAATTTAACTATTTTAGACCACACATGCACATCATTAAGGTCATCATCAAATGTGTGCATGAAAAACTCTCAGCGATTAACAATATATCGTATTTTCAAATTCTTTTTTTTGGGGCTCCATGTATCTTTCATCTGAACATACTAATTTCATTAATTCTTCCTTTTAGATACCTCACGGCCTATCCCCAAAGCCACATCACCGATGTAATGTTACCACATTGTGACACTGTATAGCAGCTATCCCTGTACTACAGGTAATTGTGACAGTCGTGTCATGACATGTCTTGAGCAATCTTTTTTAAACGTAAGACTTTCCACTACCACCCTGGTCAGTCAACACAATATTGTGACCTGCTACAGCAGCCGCATTGAAATACGCCTGACTTTTACTATGCATGGTGAAATATGACAAAAAAGGAGAACATACTTACAAATGGGTAAGCAAAAGTCCAAAACACCTAGTAAGAATTGCAAATAATAAATTACTAACCAATCAGGCGTTTTTGATTCGGTAAAATTTCGGCAGAGTTATTGCCTTTGTTTAATTTTACCTTATCTTAAAATGCTTAGAACTGTGCTCAAATCCTATAGTTTCAATGTGATTTTCATCCTAGTTTCACATCTTGATTATAATCAAGTGTTGTAGTGGACATTTTCAGGCTATTTCTAATTGATGTCTTTTTCAGAATGTTTCCCCTTTTGTTTAATTTTACCTTATAATACTTCTGAGCTAAACAATTTCCATAGGATTTTTATGAAAGGTTTACATATTGATCATTATCAAGTGCTGTAGTGCCTTTGGCTTCCGGCTCTGACAATCTTGTCATTTTTGGCAGAGTTATTACCCCTTGTTTAATGTTATCTTTTAATGCTTTTTTGGGCAACACCTCTTAAAAATTTTGAGATTTCCATCAGACTTATTTGAATAACGTTGTTAAAATTGTTACGTCACGCTAATATTCAACTTATTTGTTATAACGTCAGACTACAATTAGCGTGACGTAACAATTTCAACAACGTTATTCATCGAACTTTACTATTTTGCAATTTTGTGAAAAATAATGCGCGATGACATATCGTTTTTTTTGCATTTTATGATTGCTTGTTAACATCTCCACAATATTAAAATGTGAGTCATTAGTTGATTGAATCTACTTCCGTTTACCAAAAGTACACTGAAATATAGTTGAGGGTCAAAATTACGGGTGAAAAACCGAGGTATTTTTACTGATTAACGTTCCGCCAGGAAAACAATGACGGCCAAGCCCAATTAAAATTTGTATGAGCTTATTCCACAGAAAGAGAGCTAGAAGATGGTATATCTAAAATTACAATAGCGGAATGTTTAAACCAATTTTGCATGTAAAACGTCGATTTTACACCTCTGACATTACATGTGGCGTTGCAAGGAAACAGGTCGGAAAGCAGAAAAAATAAAACGAACGAAAATCGAAGAACATGCTATACTACCATTGTGCAAAATTTCAGGACAATCGGAGAAAATTCGATTTTTGACCCATGACGTCAATGTAAGGTCGCATACTACCTTAACTGACGTTAAGCCCCGACTTAGTGTTTACCCCAATGTTAACATCACCTTATTATAACGAGCACTTATTTTCGAATCCGATTTTCATTATTATCTCTATATTCCATCTTCATCTCAGTATAATGACCTAATAACTTAAGTCTGCTTTATTGGGTCACTACGACGGTCGTAATATCGGCGTTGTACTGTTTTGTTTTATTATTGTCTTTTCATAATAAATGCATTATTCGTTCTTCTTTCATTGTATACCCTGTTTATTTTGTACTTAAGTGCAAAACTACTGTTTTTGATATGTTCTAATAGTATTTCCATTTTCTGCACTGATAAAAACAAAGTAAACCTGACTGACCTATCGATAGATGATCCTGAGGTTTCAGGTTTGATACAAGAACGAGGTACATACTGTTTCTGAGTGTCTCAGAGAAAATAAGCAAGTCAAGAAGTTACAAACCGAACCATTTTATCTAGAAGCTTAACGCATCCGATTAAAATAATATTGCTGCTGTTGTTGTTAATGCTGTTTTTGTTGGTGGTAGTAAGTGTGGGACGAAGACTAATATAGGTTTTGGATGTGGTTAAGGTAGCGTTAATATTGGTTATCGTGGGGATGGGATTCTGTTATTGGTGGTTGTTGGATGATGTCTTTGGTGGTGCTGATGCTGTAGACTGAGTAACATGAACGATATGATAAAACATTTCCATTCAATAGACGGATATTCTCGTTTAATGTAGCTGAATAGGATGTAGTTGTCTTGCTCCAATTTTTAAGCTGAAATGTAGTCAAGTTACTATCGCGAAAAACAACACACAGAACTGTCCTCTTAAGAATAAACGCCTCCATTTTTTTTCAAAAAGAAAAAGAAATCGTGAATGACCATAATTTCTGTATTATTCTTGTGTCTGTTGTCGAGTGTATTGTTTGGCCCACCAAACAATGTCCCTAAGATATGTTACCCCATTTGCGGTCTGTATGTGATTTCAAGTCAAGTTCTACAAAAATTGATTTCGTGGTCCAGTTATTTTATATCAAACCATTTAAGTTTGATTTCTTACTGCACTGTCTATGTCTCCTCCAATGAGTTCGAATATTTTAAACATTTGGTATTGTGCTTTTAAGATGAATAACCATCACGATTTAGTGGGATTCGTAATTGTCAGACCTCGTAAAATTTTGTAAAACTCAAATAAAAAAGACATAATTCATTTTCAGACAATGTTTGAAAATGTTCAGCCTACTATGTACGTTTGCAGGTCGTGTTATCAATGATTGCTTCCGGTCGCCATGCGGGTGTGGCAATGACTCTAAGACGGGCGTCACTAACGCGGTACCAAATAGAGGAAGTGAGTTAACATTTATAATCACAATTACCCAACACTCAACATTATACGATTAAAAAGGCATTATGCATTCATGAAAATTTTATTCCGATGAGATAAATCGAAACGTAATACAAAGTACCCAATAACTGGTGAAAATTCTCTTTCGAACAAAACAACGTAAAAGCAAAACGTAAAGAAGCTTTTTATGCACCTGTCAATATTTTGCCCACCCGGGGGGGGGGGGACGAGCATTCACGGGACTTTAGACAGAAGACCATTTCCTCTGTGTCCTGTGAAATAGACTATGTCCGGGTTTGACATCACTGTCGCATTTGATAGACAAAGTAGGCTCTAGGATGGGATTTAGACGAATACTGTTGTCTCTAGGGTGGGGATTTAGACATCAAATTTTTAAAGACGTCAAATTCCCTTGGGTCGGCCCGCCACCTCCATGCGGGCAAAATATTGACAGGTGCATCATCTGCAATAAAAATGTACAAATGCAAAATTTTATATTGTAGTAATATCGATCTCTATATCATAAGACATATATCCAAATGTTGAGTAATTAATGCTCCTGTTTGGCACTTACTTATTTCTATAATCATATCCCAGTTATATAATAACGATTTGTGACAACTATAAAGAAACTGGTCGTAGAGACAATGATACAGAACAGGCTGAACAAGAAAGATATCCGGTCTACCATAACACTCACATCTTTCCACGATACATTCACTTCATTCGAAGAATCTTCTTTAATCTCGTTCTCCGTGCTTGAACCATTTGCTATTATTTTTTTATTGTCCGAAAGCCATTTTCCATAGTTATGGTCTTGCCCTTCATTGAAGCATATGTCACCGGCGAATCCTTTTATGTCGGTAACGTCTTGGACTACATATACAGAATCGTTTTCTATGTACTTCCTTTCCGTTTTGTTGACTTTCGCTTGAGCGATCGTTGTTTTTCTTGAGTCACTTACTATATCTAGAGTAGGTTTGACATTCTTTCTATTTTGTCGATATTGTTTGCTCTTGCGCACCAAACATCGGGTAAGACCCTCCCAGAATCTTCCAATACTTTCTTGTTTGTCATTATGGTAAATCCTTATGCTAAATATATTCGCGAGTGCGGTAAGTAAGTTTATTACAATAATGCATACTATGTAGTAACTAAAATAAGACATTGGATTAGAAATCTTTGGAAGGTTATCGCTGACAATGGTTAGGAAAACTGCAATGGCTAAAAGCATAGTGATACTATAAGAAATACGTTCACCGCTTTCTGCAGGAATCAAAAATACTAACACACTAATAACGGCCATGAAGATAATCGGTAAAATAGCATTTAAAACAACAAAGTTAGGCTTTCTGTCCAATGTTATAAACATGCTAAATCTCCAGACCTTTTGATGAGCAACTATCTCAGTGTCCGTGACTTCCCACATTTCATTAGGCGAGAAATAATTTTTGCTTAATTCATCGGTTGTTATATTGAGTATGTTTTGACCCCATGTTGAAAACTGAAGCATACACACGTGTCGGTCCCAAGGATAAAATGTTACATCCACAGAACATTTTGAAGATAGCATATCACCTGGTGTATAATACGCATCACCTTTTGCGTTATAGTAAACGCGAGTCCAAGAACTGTCGCCTACCTTTTCAAATGCTGCCACACTGTTCAAAAGAACAATAAAAGGAGTCCATACAAGCTCATTATTAACTTGAATGCTGTGGATTCCACCATAATCGTTCGGGTTCCACATAATTATTTCATCTTCCCATTCTAAGAAGAAAATCAACATTACTGATAAGTGTCCCTCTACGTCGTCAAAGTGTTGAATTGTAACTAAATCGGCTGCTAGCTTTACCACTACCTGTTCGGACTGATTAATCCGCGGGCATAACATTTGTGTGTAGTTAGTTAGTTTGTCATTTATCAAAATTCTAGCTTGATCAAATGTCGCACTAGTCCCAAAAGGGATCAGACAAAGGAACAACAAGCAAAATAAGTGTCCCTCCATGATGAAGATCGATTTGTTTTCTTTTAAGTGGGTGCAGATCTTTGACTCTGAAATACATAATAAATACTGCACATAATCTTGTCTTAGATAATCATTTAGAATAGTCAGACTGTCCATTTGTAAAAGGATGCATATGGTACTGTGAAATACAGTATACAGTAAAACAGAGGTATATTGAACTCGGATATAGTGAATATGGATAGGATAAAAGCTCATAGAAAAAAACAAACACGCAAAACCGAAATAAAGAAGATAAAATATAGCCTAAGAACGGCCAGTAGCAAAGTTACAGAGGAATTTATGCCCAACCTCGCATCATACTAAAGAAGTCGTTGTAAAAAGTAACTCATTACGCTTTTGTTATTTCAAACGGTTCGAAATATTCCACAACTAAAATGATACAAAAAAGTCACCAAAAAGAAGTACATGTACTTACGGTTCGAGTATGCCATTCAGAAAGTTCTTGCTAGTTTAAAATGTAACGATCAGCTAAGATAGACAATGATACAAATGTATTTGAAATGTTACATCGAGTGTAATTGTCTAACTGGCACGATGTAATGATAATAAAATAATAGTCAAGTCAATCGCAAATAAAGTTTATTTATCAGTGAATGGAAAATATCGACCTTATTTAAAATCTCTCAGATTCAATGGAGTTCTGTATACCCTGTTCGTGTGGCAATGGATAGTTTATGCTTCTAATGTAATGGAAACTAAATGTGTGTTCTTTAATGATCAGACAGTATTTACTCAAGGAATTGTGTATGGCTGATCGAAGCTTTGTGGTTACATACTTCCCAACGATTTCCAACAAAATTTGGGATCCATCTGTGTAATGATAATGACTGTAATGATATGATGGTAGTAACGATTACATTGTAAGTGGTCATGATGATTATTGTGACAATGATGATGATGTTGGTGAAGATGTTGATCGTAAAAATGATAGTTATAGTAACTCCTACATTTGTATTGCGATTTTCATCCAAGTTATTGATCATTATCAAGTGTCGTAGTGGATATTTTCAGGCTCGTTTTGGCAAATGTATTGCCCTTTGTTTAATGCTATCTAGTAATGCTTCTGTGGGCAACACCTATTACATGTTTTTGCGATTTCCATCAAACTTATTCTCTAATAGGACTGTTACAATTGTTTTATCAGCGGGCATTCGTGTATGTGATATATTTCTTGTTTTTCATTGAATCACGCATGATAACTGCCGTATAGTAAACTCCTACCTTAGTGATTACCTCAATGTTAGCATCACCTTGTTATAACGACCACTTAACTTTCGAATCCTATTTTCATTATTGTCTATATATTTCATCTTGATAATGATGTCTCAGTTTAATGATCTAACTACTCAAAACTGCTTTATTTGGGTCCCCACGACCGTCTTAATATCGGGGTTGTACTGTTTTGTGTTATTATTGTCTTTTCATAATAATACATTATTCGTTCTTCTTTCACTGTATACTCTGTTTATTTTGTACTTAAGTGAAATATTACAGCTTTTGATATGTTCTAATGGTATTTTCGTTTAAAATATCAGCTTTTCTTATTTACCTTTGAAGCCAATAATTTAGATATTTTACGGTCATTGTCTACAGAATAATTCCACATTCATTTATTTATTATCTGCGCTGATAAGAACAAAGTTGTTATAATTGTTAATTTCATTGTCGGTAACAAATAATTTTAGATACATTAGTTTTGTTTTAATATGTTAGTATTCAATACTAATTTTTCATAAAAATGCTTTAAAAAAGTGTTTACTTCCTTAGTATTTACTATCGCTTTGTGTCCCCCACAAATCGCTCGCATCAATTTCACAAGAAATTTTGACCTTTTGGAATTCTAGCAGTAGATAAGCCTGGAAACCTGACAGACCTATCGACAAATGATCCTGACTGTTGCATATTAGGTTGCAGCTTTGATACTTGTAAGAACGAGGTACATAATGTTTCTGGGTGTCTCGGTGAAAACATGTCGAGTCAAGAAGTTAGAAACAAAACCATGATATTTTTACAAAATGATATGAGTGGTTCGAACTCAGTCAGTGGCACTTCCTTTTTATGTAATAAAAACAATTATTTTTATGATTTATATATTTGTTCTTGTTACATGTACGATAAGTTGACGTCATTCGTCATTTTATTACGTTTTGGCGTAAATAAACGATAAAAATTGAAATTCATCCAAGGCAGCGAACGATATCCGCATTTACCGTGAATTCATCCCAACAAGAAGACCGAAACGACCACCACTCCCCATCTAGAACCTCGAATATTAACAATGAGCTACAAGGTACTGATTATTTTGCTTTTTTTACGCACAATGAAACAAGATTTGACCGAACAAAATAAAAATGTCACTTCTGAAATTTCTTCAATGAATGATAAAATTGATTCTCTATTAACTACTGTGAACGATCTCAAAACTGGTTATGAACAGTTACAACAAGAAAATGCGTTACTTTATGAAGAGTTATCAACATTGCAAAATAAACTTGATCAGCGTGAGAATAATTCGAAAAGGAACAATTTACGTTTTCATGGCATAGCAGGCAAAATAAATGAACAATGGTCGACGACAGAGGAAAAATAAAGGAATTTCCTCTGATCAACATTATGTTTAGGCGGTCAAGCAAACGAAATTGAGATCGACGTGCCCATCGTATTAAATCTAGAGACTCTAATACATGTTCAATTATTGCACGTTTTGTTCGTTTCAAAGACTGTCAGCACATTTTGAATAAAGCTAGTGAAGCCCTTAAATCGAACAGAGACTATTCTGTGCAACAAGACTATTCTGATCGTATTCGTCGTCATCGTAAATTTTTAGGTGTTCGCATGATACAGGAACGCAACAACGGAAATTATTCCTCGATATCAACGTTCATATAATTATATAAATATGATGACTCAACCTAACAAATTATACACATTGGTAGATGAATGCGTACTAGTAATCCAAACGCACGTAGTGCTAAAACACAACCTCGTGACCATTCTACCCAGAGCCACCGATTGGTCTACAGCGCGGGAATGAGGCAAGGAATGATCAGCCAATCAATGCAAGTAAAACTATAACTCAGCCACGTGACCGTGTGAATTATGCTGGTACACAGAGCCAGCGATTGGTCTATAGTCAGCGCGGGAATGACGCAAAGAGTGACCAGCCAATCCATCAAACACCGAATATTTCAAGGCCTTACAAACATTA
This sequence comes from Lutraria lutraria, assembly GCA_964023205.1. Classification (NCBI taxonomy): domain Eukaryota; kingdom Metazoa; phylum Mollusca; class Bivalvia; order Venerida; family Mactridae; genus Lutraria; species Lutraria lutraria. Next base: position 4,157,705 of record OZ026846.1, on the reverse strand, counting down.
CATGTGCTTTAGGTGATGTTACTATCAAAATATTGTCATGGACAATAGGCGGACTGAATAAGTATGTTAATAACCCTATAATTAAATCACTTCTTAATAATTATGACATTGTCGCATTAAACGAAACGTGGAGTAAAAAGACGGGTGAATTTGACTCCTTTTTAGATTCATATATTCACTATGATTTCATCCGTGATTTTAAGAACACTGCGTTACGAAATAGTGGTGGTGTAAGTTTATTTATCAAGAGTAGTTTAGAAAAAATGAACATAATTCACCGTATCTATGATGCATTTCAGAATTTTATTGCTTTGTATTGTAAATTCTCATCTATATTAGACTGTGATGATGTTATTATGTACTTTACATATATTTCACCAGAACATTCCTGTTACTATGATGATAAGGATAAAAAGAATGGTCTTTTATGTATGATTGATCATTTTGAAACTATGAGAATTGATTATTCAGGTGTAATGTTGTATATAGCTGGAGATTTGAACAGTAGATGTAAAGATTTTATAGATTTTATACCAAATGACAATTTATTTAATATTTTTGGTAATATAGAACATGAAGGCAGTTCTTTTGAACTTCCTCATCGAAGTAAAGACTCTCTTAGAGCTAACAATCTTGGTAAGTCTTTGGTCAACTTTTGTTGTTTGTTTGATGTTCATTTCCTAAATGGAAGATTTGAAGGTGATCGTGATGGTAATTTTACATGTTTGCCAATGATGGTGCCAGTCTAGTAGACTATATGCTTGTTTCATCTTCTCTTTTTGATTATATAAATATTTTTTATGTACTTGAAAACGACGATTCAGATCATTTTCCCATCCCATGTGAGTTAGTGTTTCATAGGAAACAAGATTCTGTATCTGCGATGGATGATTCTCATATCAAAAAGTTTAATTAGAGGTCAAATTTCCAAGCTTTGTTCACAGAAATGTTTAATGGTGTTTTTAATCGTAATTTACCTTCGTTGCATGATGTAATTACTTTTGATGTTAATGCATCTGTTAATATTATTACTTCAATTTTTCATAAAACAGGTCGTTGTATGTTAACGCAGCGCCCTTATGTTTCGTCTCAACCCCCATGGTGGGATCAGCGATGTATTTCTTGAAACATTGCAAGTTTAAAGCGTTAAGACTGTTCCACAGAACCAATTCTGACTTACGTATTTTTAAGGATAAGCGTAATGAATTCAAAAATTATTGCACAAAAAAATATCTTGAATTCCAATGTTCAAATAGACAACTATTATTCAACAGTTGTAATAATCCGGGCTCATGGTTTCATTATTTTTCTAGTTTATTGTTTGATGATAATGCATCTGTCATAGATCTTAATGCTGACAATTTCCATGAAAATGCAGATGACTCAGCAAGCTGTTTGAATGATTTGATAGATGAGGTTAAAATGTCTATATCAAAACTTCCTGTTGGTAAAAGTTGCGGCATTGATGGTATACCGACTGAATTTTTTAAATGTACTTAGCTGATATAGCTCCTGTTCTCTTGTCAATATTCAATTTTTTACTTCAGACTGGTTGTTTTCCTTCTTCGTGGGGAACAAGTATTATTACACCAGTACATAAGTCTGGTCTTACTAATACGCCTGGTAACTATAGAGGAATCTCAATTACAAATACCATGTATAAAATATTTCCTGGTGTCGTGAATAATAGACGTTATAATTGGGCTGAAGATAACAATAAACTTGATGAATCACAGGCCAGTTTCCGAAAAGGTTATTCGCCGTCGACAATATTTTCTGCTTGCAAGCTATTATCCAGAAATATCTTTCTAAACAGAAGGGTCGTTTTTATTGTTTATATGTTGACTTTCGTAAAGCATTTGATAAGATTAACCATGACCGTTTATTTTTGTCCCTGAAGAAAAAAGGTATTCATGGTAATTTTCTAAGAGTTCTTAAAGCAATGTATTCTAATTTAAATTCTTGCATTAAGGTATCAACTGATAGTATAACCGAATATTTTCCATGTAATATAGGAACACGTCAGGATGATAAGACAAGCACAACAATTTTCGATCTATTTATAGATGAGTTGTCTAGCCTTTTGAGAGAACAATGTAACTCTGGTATTTTTACTACACCCGAAATTCCAGATATAATATGTTTGATGTTTGCTGATGATGTCTCTAATCTAGCTGAAACTTCTATTAAATTACAGCAACAAATTAACATTATTGATAGATTTTGCCATGATACAGGTATGGAAGTAAACCTTGACAAAACAGAAGTTATTGTGTTTCGGAACGGTGGACCACACCGTAATTACGAGTGTTGGTTTTATCGTGGCCAACAAATTAAGGTTACTGAAAATTATAAATACATCGGCCTTTTGTTTACCTCTCGTCTATCTTAGTCTTCAGCTCAAGAAATATTAGCCACTCAGGCTCAGAAAGCCATTTTTTTCCATCAGATCCCATTAAAAACCGTTTGAAGCCAATTTTATGTTACGGCTCCCAAGTTTGGGGATATGAACATGCTAGTTCAACGTAATATGTGCACAATTAGTTCTGTAGAAGCCTCCTCCATGTACATAAATCTACTAATGCATGTATGGTTCTAGGTGAATGTGGAAGACTACTATTATTTGTAACATACTATACCAATTGTATTCGTTATTGGTGCACTCTATTAAGAATGCCAGCTAACAGGTATCAAAGACAGTGTTGTCTTGTGCTTAAATCCCTTGATAACGCTGGTCGATCATGCTGGGCACGAACAGTTAAAAATATTTTATATTCTTATGGATTTGGACATGTTTAGTTATCACAAGATATTGGAGATCGTAATTATTTCATTAAAATGTTTACACAAAGAGTTACTGACTGTGGCACCCAAAATTGGCATGCTTCTATAAATATGTCAAGTAGATGTCATCATTATTGTCATTTTAAATCCTTGTTAGATATTGAAAAATATCTTTTATTTGATATACCCTTTAAGTTTAAATTTGCTGTGTCAAAATTCAGATTATCAAATCATAAACTTAAGATTGAAACTGGTAGACAAAATGCTATAATAAAAGAAGAACGCATTTGTGATCATTGTTTAATAATTTATGGTACACCTCAGCTGTATTGTGAATTTCATGCTTTTTTCCATTGTTCTAAATAATATTATACAGATATAAGAAAGGAATTTTTATTTACATGGTACAAATCTGGAAGAGACCTTCGTGATTTTTATTCACGTTTGTCTACAGTACTGAACATCCTGCAACATTACATAAAATTCCAATATACATAGATCGATCTATACCATCTTATGCTTAAAATTTGTGAGTAAAATATAGATCTATTCTGAATACGTATTTGACATAACTCCATATTTATGTATTTCTATGTCTTATTGTCATGTATTTTAGACCGGAGGACTTTATTTACGAAATAAATATTTCTGTTCTGTTCATTTCTGTTCTGTATTCTCTAATGTATTTCTCTTTTTTACTTTTTTATTTCTTCAATACATTTTATTGCATGAAATCGTGAATACAAACGTAATTTCAAATACTAAATATTAACCTAAACCGGTTTCTACCTATTGTATAATTACTCCAAAATTGAAATAATATATAAATGCTGTAACCAATGCGAGGTTATTACAGTTTTATTAATTTCACGGAACAATTTAAAAAACAAAACCTAAACATTATTTTCTTATTGATATATAAAGTTAACTTTCAAAAATTAAAATTAAAATCGATTTCAACATCAGGGTAGTCCTCAAGATTCACTAAACTTATGCTTATTCGGAACCTATAATAAATGCGGATTGTCTTTTTATCATTAATAACTTTTGTCTACACCACTTTTTTTTTAAATGGGAAAATCATCGTATTGCCTTTATACATACATGTGCTTTATATGTTTTTACACCGTTATGCTTGTAAGTATGACTTAATATAGTTAATCGTACATACACATGTATTGTACATGTATTATACTCCTGTGCATCTTTCAATATAAACCGTATTTAAAAAATAATGTATTTGAAAATAAATGTTACACAAGCGTGTTTATAATGCAATATTGGAGTTAAAGATAATATAAATAAATGCTTTCTTGCCTTTTATTATGACAAACATTTAAAACGAACAAAAGCGTTGTAAATCGGTTTAAAATCACGTGACACCACATCGGTTAGTATTTGAAATGAACATAAAGATGAGATTATTCACGGTACATAGAGACCTTGTTTAAATTAAAGTGCAATAACAACAATGCTTGAAGAAAAGAGTAGTAATTGATGTTGTATGCCCCTATTGGTGTAACGAACTCGATTATTGGCCAACTCAAGAATAATATATATTCACCGTTGTTATTACGATTGTTTTTAGATTTTTGTTGTCTAGAAATTCCGTAACATCCTTTAATATAGTTGTTGAAATGGTCTAATTGGGTCGTCCTAAAACCAATGTTATTCGTTATTATATGTTTTACTGTAATAGTTTATAACTTGGACTTTTTTCGGTTTAAACCTGAATTTTCAGTAAGACTTTATTGACAATGTCCCATGATATATATACCGGGTTTACGGTTTGTATAGGTTTCCAGTCAGGTTCTACAAATGTGGATTTTGTGGTCAAGTTGTTCTATACCATACCATTTACTCTTGATTTAGACTGTACTGTCTACGTCTCCAATCAATTCGAATATTTCAAATAGTTAATACTATTATTTTTAGACGAAATCACATCAATTGTGTAGTATTCGGAATTGTCAGTCCCAGTAAAATATTTATTAAACCGAAAATAATAATTTTTAAATTCATTTTGAGACAATGTTTGACAATGTATGTCCATCCAGTCTGCAATGTAGGTTTGCCAGTCGTAACATCAATAATTGCTTCTGATCGCAATACGGGCATGGTCTATGACTCGAGTAAGGGCATAACCAACACGATACCAATTTAAGGAACTAAGATAGCATTTATATTATAACCAAACGTATCCAACTACCGTCATTTAAGAGCCTTAAAAGGCATTATGATAATGTATACTCGAAAATCAATATTGCTCCGCTTAGATAAATCGAAATGTGATGCCAAATACCGAATACGACCGGGGTTTGCCAAATCACGGGGCTGACAGGTGAAATAAACTACCAAACAAATGAGTGTAAACGCAACAGTTGCAGAAACTTGTCTGTCTGGCAAGATCACTCCCGTATATATGGCGTACACGTATAGATATAATAACAACAAAGTTAATATGTTATAATTGTATTTCATATTGTATTTACGAAAAAAAAAAATTTTACGATAAAATGTGTATGGTTAACGTAACAACAAATGTATAAGTAGTTTGTACCATTATCGATTCGTCAAAGTCATGAGGATGTACATGTAATTATCTAACATTTTTAAATCCTATTTTATTGTTGAAATTTCGATCAATATCAAAATGAATCAGAACCAAGTCTATCATATGATCATTTTAGATGACTAATACCTATTCTAAGTGATATTTCCCGAATGTTGAGTAATTTATGCTCCTTTTAGCATCATTATAGTAATCATTTCCCTGTTATATCATACCGATTTATGACAACTATAAAGAAACTCGTCGTAGAGGCAATGATACAGAGAATGCTGAACAAGAATGACATCCGGTCTACCGTAACGCTGACATCTTTCCATGATACATTTACTTCATTCGAAGAATCTACTTCAATCTCGTCTTTAATGCTTGAACCATTTGCTATTGTTTTTCGATTGTCCGAAAGCCATTTCCTCAAGTCCTGATTTTGCCCTTGATTGAAGCCTTTGTCACTGCCGAATCCTTTCTTGTCGGTAACATTTTGGACTGCATGTTCAGAATCGTTCCCTATGTACTGTATTTCTGTTTTGTCGACTTTCGATCGAGCGATCGTTTTTTTTCTTGAGTCATCATTGATTACAAGCACAGATTTGTCATCCTTCCTGACTTGTGGTGTGTTTTGTAGTCCTTGTTTGTTCTTGCGCATCAAACATCGAGTAAGACCCTCCCAGAATCTTCCAATTTGTTCTTGTTTGTCATTGTGGTAAATCCTTATGCTAAATATATTTGCTAGTGCGGTAAGTATGTTTATAATAATAATGCACATTATGTAGTAACTAAAATAAGACATTGGATTAGAAATTTTCGGAAGGTTATCGCTGACAATGGTTAGGAAAACTGCAATGGCTAAAAGCATTGTGATACTGTAAGAAATACGTTCACCGCTTTCTGCAGGAACCAAAAATACTAAAACGCTCATAACAGCCATGAAGACAATCGGTAAAATAACGTTAAAAATAACAAAGTTAGGCTTTCTATCCAATGTAATAAATATATTAAGTATCCAGTACTTTGGAATATTCACTATTGCAGTGTCCGTGACTTCCCACATTTCATTTGGTGTGTAAAACCTTTGAAGCAGTTTATCGGTTGTACTATTGAGTATGTTTCGGTTCCATGTTGAAAACTGAAGTTTACACACATGTCGGTCCCAAGGATAAAACGTTACGTCCACAGAACATTTTGAAGATAACATATCACCAGGTGAGTAATACGCATCACCTTCTGTGGTATAAGAAACGATAGTCCAAGTATTGTCCTTGCCTACCTTTTCAAATGATGCAACACTGTTTACAAGAACAATAGTCGGAGTCCATACAAGCTCATTATCAATTTCAATTCTGCGAATTCCACCATAATCCTGCGGATTCCACACCATGATTTCATCTTTCCATTGTAAGTAGAATATTATCATTACAGATAAATGTCCCTCGACTTCGTCAAATTGTTGTATTGTAATTAAATCAGCTGATATGTTTACCTCTACAGGTTCGGACTGATTAATCCGCGGACGTAATATTCTTGTGTAATTAGTTAGCTTGTCGTTTATTAAAACCATTGCTTGATCGAATGTCGCACCAGCCACAAAAGGGGTCAAGCTAAGGAGCCACAAGCAAAATAAGGGTCCACCCATAATGATGATCAACGTCATAGTTTCCTGTTTACTGTATACAAGTCTTCGACTCTGCAATACATAACTTATACCTTACTTAATCTTATCCAATCTTATCCTACTATGTAATCATTTAGAATACACTTGTCGCTAGAATTAACAATTGTTCTATATGCATTTTGTGGAATGCAGTGTAAAGTAAAACAACAAGTTTACAGTGAATTTGGCTATAGTGAATAAAGATAAGAAAACACTTTCAAAATACTACCTTCTCAACCTCACAAACCCAACCATACACATAGGACCTTACACAAACTTAAGAACAAATAACAGTTTCAAAAAGAGATAATCTTATATGGAGGGTCAAATCTAAAAATTATTTCCTGGTGACAAAAATATTAAGTCACAAAAAGAAAGAATACAAAATAAAAAAGACACTACCATTAACAGCAAACACAGGAAAGTTAATTGATCTCATCTTCCCTGACTTGTACACAAGCTTGAACAAATCATAATTGACGTTATTTAACTTGTTATAGACATATTGGAGAATGTAACGAAATACGGTATAGTTACCTAGCACTCAATAACTTCACTGAATCTGAATCATTGATAAGTGAGAACCAGAGAAGTCATGACCAACGATAGAACCAGAACAATAAAGACCAAAGACAAAATACGATCAATAACAACTTAAGATGAAATCTGACCGATCACGGCCAATGGCAAAACCAGATCAATCGCGACATAAAACAGAACCAGACCAATAACTACCAAAGACAAAATGGAAACAATACAAGGGTTACATTATGACTATTTGAGCAGGTAGTAGGTACACTTGTAATGATTAATTTACCTCTTAAATGCCTGCGGCGGCTGTGCACAGGTCGTGAAAAATATTGATCTGGTCTAGATTAAAAACTAGATATGTAGTACACTGCAAAATATATCTGGGTTTCTAGGCATTCAATATAACCATGTTCTTTTGAAACTAACGGCATTGTTGCTAAACAAATTTAATTTGATTTTCTATAGATTAACTGAGCATTTAAGACAATAGATCGGAAACTGATAATTTCTTAATTATTGCTATCATACATATAATGAAATCATGTATGAATGCTTAAATATATGAATTCTGTAATGAACACATGCTACCAATCAATGGAAAAGAGTTGGAATAGTATCATGTAGAATGAATCTTATCACGAGGAATGTTATCTTGTATGAATGTAATCTAGTACGAATGGTATATAGCATATTATTAAATGCTATTTAGTACGAAAAATGATTATCATGTATGAATGTTACAATTAAGAATGTTACTGTGTTCAAATCTTAGAATAAATGCACTTCATGATATATGTATTTTGTGTTTAATTCGGAAAAGAAATTTAAAAGTTAATCACGCGTACATGTTACAATGTGATTGAATAAATACTATTATATTCATACATTATTATGTTACAACAAAACATCTGTATGGAATTATGATTTGAAGAGAATTCTTCATCGTCAATGAATTATAAATAGTCTATAGAAGTCATAATAAAATAACTAATTATGTCATACGATTTGAAATACTACTCCGCTTAAGTGATAAGAATAAGTCATTAAAAAGTGTTACTTACGGTTCTAACTAGTATGTCATTCACAATGGTCTAGCTGTCATGAAATCTCCGAGGAAAGTGTATTTAAATGTTGCATTGAGTGAAATTGTGAAACTGGAACGGCGTTTTGATGATAAAAGAATAGTCATGTCATCAGTAATGAATCCATTAATCAGTAAATGGAAAATACCGAACTTAGCTACATACCTCTCAGATTTAATGGAGTTTTGTTTACTCTCTTTAGCAGGGCAATTAATAATTTATATTTCAAAATACCTTGTTTTATGGTAAGTGAAATGTGCACCAATAAAAGGATCCTGGACTATAGAATACAGTAACAATCCTGAGTATTGGTACAATTTAAATATTAGGAGACTCCTTAAATTTTCCAAAGTAATCATTTCTTGTGATTTTAAACTTTTATATTTTTATTTGGGACAGTGTTGTGATTAAGTGTCTAGGAAAGGTTGTCAATTACCATAGCAAACAACGAGTCATTATCGTGTCGTCCATTGTACACATTTAAAGTCTCCAAAGTCTTAAGGCTTTTGTAACGGAAAAAAATGTTTTCTGAAACTGTTTTAGCCTAATGTCAATCATAATTGTGTGACACACTTCCTAGTAATATTATTTGTGACCATTATCATGTGCCGCTCATACCAACGATCAGTTTGTGTAGTCAGTTCAGATAAACCACTTGAGGTCATAATTGGTAAAATACGTCGGATGTCTAATACTTTGGAATATTTTTGTTTAATATACTGAATATTTCAATCCACATATGACGCTAATATCAGTATGGGAAATCTTACAGCATGGTGAAAGGTAGTGAACGTTTAGCCTACATGTCATACACAAGAACATCTGAACAGTCACTTTTAATTACAAGTATTTGCACTCAAGACGCTCATAAAAGCTAGTAATAGTTATATTCTTGACGTTATGCAGAGTAGAATTTTATATAGCTTTTCTTGAAATTAAATTCATAAAAAATACTCATTGCTCATATTATTTATTTAAATCGCAATGTAAAACGGCAACAACCAATTTTAATTGATGTAAATATCACGGTTTCAATGTTAAACAAGATGTGGTTTAAAAACACAATGCCCCGCTGGTTGACCTTTGACCCTAAATATGCACAGGTATGTAGAGATTGTCATTATGAACCAACATAATAAAAAAAATATGAAGTTTGATGATTGTAGGTGAAATCCTTTTGATTTTACTAGGGATGTCAACCGGAGTCCGGATATCCGAACGTTCGGATCCCGTTCCGAAGTTCGGATCCGATTTTTGGATCCGGATGTTCGTATCAAAATACTACCGCCGTCTAAAATACGTATAAATGTTGCTGAAATCGACTGTCATAAAATATAATCAAAGTGTCGAACACACGGGGTGCAATTAAGTCGACGTCGTCATGGTGATGACACATAGTATATGCTAGGCCTACAATATACACCGGTGACACTACTGACATCGCATATCAACATTTTACTTAAAGTACGGTATATTACGATTTTATTTAAATGTTAAAACTGAATAATAGTAATGACGATTAATTTTTCACACGTCTTATTATAATGAAAGAATGTCAATGAAAGATTGAATGTTGATAATTAAAGACTTATTATCAAGTTTCAAAGTTTATTTAGTGATACCGCTTAATCCTAGATCGATCTGAGAAGCATAAAACGACTTTAAAAAATCGGTACATAAAAGTTTCATAAAATTCTGTCCATCGCTAAACCTGTACGTGCATAATGCCACAAACCTTGCTGTATGTTGTTCGCGCCATTCTCAATACCCCAATTATTAAAACACGTCGGGGTAATAATGCAATCGCACGGAGCGTTCATTTGTTAATCCCATCAAATCGATGTTTATTGTAATTAGTCCCAACACGTGGTAGATAAGAGTAAAACAATAAATGCACTGATCTTTTGCATTAAGTGATGTGTTTGCACAAAGTTAGCGATTTCAATTGTTTAACACAACTTATGCTGCATATAATTATATGTTAAGTTTGAGTTACAAAATTCAAACGTCGTTCCGAACGCAGATTCCGTACAGTCACAGCCTGTTTCCCCCATTTTAGTAGCATTTCGGTTTAATCAAAGGAGGTGAATTGTTTTAGAAGTTGGTATCAAAAAAAAATTAGTTACAGCAAAAGGACACCGACATTCTTTGGTCCAGTTTTAGCGACAATTCGCCATTACGATTTAGTAAATAACCCGTGTAACTTAAGATACGCGTCATAATCAAACTGGCAGGTATAGAGACATGATGGGTTTACGGCATGATGACGTACGCAATCTTTACAATAACTTTGAATTCCGGAATGTTCCTTCTGGACTAAAATAGAAACATGGCAGTGAATCTTTGAAATGGTTCACGTGCACCGGTTTGAGTAAAATACGTGCAGAGTTTGATCGTATTGTGCGTATTTGTTTTTCATTATTATTCGTTTTTTAGTCAATATTGAATATAATATTAATTCAAAATAAATGAAATTAGCGATGAACAGAGGATCGCGAAAACTGGTTACGATAAAACAGTAAAAACTAAATAACTGTGTAAAGATCGATCCGAACATCCGGATGTATCCGGATGTCTGATCCGGATATCCGGATACTTGATTCGGTCAATTTTGACATCCCTAGATTTTACACACAATGTTACAATTTGGTACAGACAAAAGAAGGTCCAAAATCCTGACAAAATGTGCTGAGGAAATCCCTCGGCAAATATAGAATAAGTTGCATGTAAATGAGTATTTCTCAATACTTTACATTCGACATGATAATAAACAATGGACCGTTAATCCGTCAAAAATGATCGAATAAAAAACTCGGAGCTTGTGTGCTGGGGCTCTTGGTAACAACAAGTAGGCGAAAGTTTTGTCGAAATCCTATAAGAAATGTTCGAGTAGTATCCTAAAATAAATTTAGGAATTTTTATAACACAATGACCCTGTGACTTTTGACCTACTGACTGAAAATATGCAGGTTCTGTAGATGTTGTGATATGGAACTTCATTCGCGCTTTAGGATTTCCTTTGCACTGGTCCGCCCTCATTGGTAACATATATATTCAGGCATTTCTACGAACGATTGAAAAAAAATTTCTTACAGAAATCGTAGGCTGTCCCCAAAATAAGGTGGGTTCACCATTTTTATTATGATTGGTTTGAGGTGTGTGTTGTGAAGATATTCTAATTCAAACATCAATAGATAAAATTGTTGAGATAGTTTTACTGGCGTCGTCCCGAAACCGATGTTATTCACTACTACATGACTTACATTATTCTAACTGATTTAATCCTGACTTTTCAGTTAGAATTTATTGACAATGTCACCATGATATATACCCGGTTTATGGTTGTTTGTGGTTACAGTTGAGGACAACAATCTCGTAGTCAAGTTATTCCATATCAAACCATTTATGCTCGATATCTTTACTATACTGTCTACGTCTCCGGTGAGTTCGAATAGTTCGAACAATTGGTATTGTACTTTAAGAACGGAATCGAAACTAACATTTTGTATTTTGTGATATTCGGAATCATCTGTCGTCGTAATAAATGCAATATTGATCTCGGCGATGCCTCGGTCAACATCTTTTATCTGAAGTGTGACATTTATATGAGATTTGTTTTGTAGTGTAAGGTTTCGATCGTTACCCGTTATTTACATATGTGCTGTGTCTGTTATTAGTTCTACCAATAGCAACGCAGTTCAGTCTTCCGTCGTCCTTATATTCAGAAGGCTTGTGTCACTGATCACATTATTTTATAATGATATTGATACAGTAAACTAGTATTTTCAAACTCGTGTCCGATTTACTGTTTATTGATTATGATAAATTTTCAGGCAATGTTAATAACACAAACGTTATATATCTGCCATAAAACGTATCTACCATTTTAAATGTCAACAGTTGAATTGGTCTAATTTCGATCAATGTTAAGATATATCAGAACCGAGACGATGGCTATCATTTGATTCATTAATTTAATAAATCCCTATTTTAAGTGATATTTCCGGAAAGTTGAGTAATTATGCCCCTTTTTAGCGCTCACTCAATTCATTACCAATACATTATTATTTCCCAGTTATATCATAACGATTTGTGACAACTATAAAGAAACCGGTCGTAGAGACAATGATACAGAGCAGACTGAACAAGAATGACACCCGGTCTACCATAACACTAACATCTTTCCATGTTACCTTCACTTCACTCAAATAATTTTCTATAATCTCGTCTTTTGTGCTTGAACCATTTGCTTTTGTTTTGCGATTGTCCGAAAGCCATTGTCCATAGTTCTGAGCTTGCTCTTTATTGCAGCCCTCGCCACGGACGAATCCTTTCTCATGGGTAACGTTTTGGACGGTGTATACAGAATCGTTGCCTATGCTCTGTATTTCTGTGTTGTCAGCTTTCGATCGAGAGATCATTGTTTTGCTTGGGTCACTGACGATATCTAGCGCAGGTGTGTCATCCTTATTGACTTGTTGTGTGTTTTGCCGTTCTTGTTGGCGCATCAAACATCGAGTAAGACCCTCCCAGAATCTTCCAATACTTTCTTCGGCATTGTGATACAATCTCACGCTAAATATATTTGCTAGGGTGGTAAGTATGTTTATAATGATAATGCACATTATATAGTAACTAAAATAAGACATTGGATTTGATATTTTGGGAAGGTTATCGCTGACTATGGTTAGGAAAACTGCAATGGCTAAAAGCATAGTGATACTGTAAGAAATACGTTCTCCACTCTCTGCAGGAATCCAGAATACTACCACGCTCATAACAGCCGTGAAGATGATCGGTAAAATAACGTTTAAAATAACAAAGTTAGGTTTTCTGTCCAATGTTATAAACATGCTGAGTATCCAAATTCTTTTATAATGCTTTATTGCAGTGTTTGTGACATCCCACATTTCATTCGGCGAGAAATAGTTCTTACGCAATTGATCGGTTGTACTATTGAGTATGTTCTTTCCCCATGTTGAAAACCGAAGCTTGCACACATGTCGGTCCCATGGATAGAACGTTACATCTACGGAACATCTTGAAGATAACAAATCGCCCGGTGCATAATTCGATTCTCCTTTTGAGTTATAACGAACGTCACTCCAATCAATGTCTCCTACCTTTTTAAATGATGCAACACTGTTCACAAGGACGATAGTCGGAGTCCATACGAGTTCATTACTAATGTCGATGCTGAGAATTCCACCATAATCCTGCGGGCTCCACACCATTATTTCATCTTTCCAATGTAAATCGAATATCATCAAGACCGATAAGTGTCCATTGACTTCGTCGAAGTGTTGAATAGCAACTAATTCAGCTGCTATCTTTACCTCTACAGGTTCGGACTGATTAATCCGCGGGCGCAACATTCGTGTGTAGTTAGTCAGCTTGTCATTTATTAAAGTTCTTGTTTGATTAAATGTCGCACCAGCCACCAAATGGGCTAATCCCAGGAGCCACAAACAAAATAAGGACCCCTCCATAATTTTCTACTACTGCATACAAGTATTCGGCTCTGCAAAACGTAAATAATACTACAATGTATACAGTTTAGATTAGCAAGACTTTATAGTTGCTTAAAATTCATTATGCAGAATGCAGTGTTCGGGTAAATTACGATCACAATGAGCACGGATATTGTGTATATAGATTAGAGTGAAGAAAAATATAATAATTACTCGTGTTATCAGGAATGCACACTAACCGTATTCTACGTTTGTTCGTAGCATTTAAATATTACCTGATCATTTAAAACAATAGACAGACATTTAGCTTATTAAGAATAATGTCAGTCTATTATAGAATGATGTATTATGTAATTACGTACGAATGCTCCAATATACAATTGCTTTATATTAGAACAAATGTCATGTGGTAATATTATCAAGTACGAATTGAATAGTGTAAGAATATAATTATGTTCGATTCTTGTCTCTCTGGAATGTTATCTAGTATAAATGTCATCTGGTAAACATGTTATCTTGTATACATGTTAACATGTATGAGTGGTTTTCATATATGAATGCATCAATATGAATGTTAACATGCTTAAATGTTGGAATAAATGCATTTTAACATATATGAATATTTTGTAACTTTAATGTTACATTCGTAAATGTTAAAATGTGATTTAATGAATGTTTTATATCCAAATTCAAATGTCTATGGTGTTGAATAGTTACCTATGTATGGCATTATGAACGTAAGTTTTTATATTAAGATAATTCGTCACCTTTTTGAACACATGGGTAGTCTTTAAAAGTCATGGTAAAAGGTGAGAAGTTACATCAGTGTTAATTCAAAGGATTTGAACTCCCTCACAGCCGGAAAATATAAAAAAGTAACTAAAAAGATTTACTTACGGTTCGAGTATGTCATTAACAAACCTCTGGCTATTTCAAAATGTAAAACACAAATCAGCTACTTAGTAAGATAGGCATGGTGTAGATAAAAGGTATGATAACGGTGTATTTGAAACGTCGTATCGAGTGAAATTGTCGACTAGGAACGGCGCATTAATAATAAAGAATAGTCAAGTGACTAATGAATAAATAATAATGTGTTTAATTGTTGAAAGTTCTGAGTACTTCATTATTAAGTGGAAGATATCGACTTTGATTAAAATCTCCACGATTTAATGGAGTTCTGTATTCCCTATTTAGTGGAGCAATGAATAGTTGATAATTCTAAAAAAAACATGTCTAATGGAATTTTTTTTTTCTTTATGATCAGATAGAATTATTCAGGGAATTATGTTTACTCATATTGAAGCCTCTTAGTGACATTTTTTCCCGAAGTTTTCCAACATAGGATCCCTCAATTCCTTGTTTACAATGGTAATAAAGATGATTGTAATGATTCTGATGTTGATGGTAGTGATGATGATAGTGGTTATTGTAATGGTAATGATTTAATCATAATAACGATGATTATGGTGTTGATAATGATGATGGTGATGATGACGATGGTGATGGTGTTGATGTTGGTAGTGAATATGGTAGCGGTGTAAATGATACAGATAATGATGGTAGTTTTGTATATGAAAGTGGTTGTAATTAAGACATTCTTTGTTTCGTTTAATTTTAATATGCTATTGTTGAACTTATGTTATATTTTGCGCGCACAAAAAAAGCTCCCAAAACGGATCTTGAATCGACTTGAGTTATCACTGAACAATTTGAATTTTCCACTGGTCGTTAAATTGTTGTTTGTTGGCAAGAACAATGGTGTAGGGTAAAACGTTGGACTCCTTACCCGGGGGTTGCGAGTTCAAATCACGTCAGTGGTGGAATTTGTCCGGAACCTTCATTACTGGTCAGAATAAATCCAGGAAGCAGTCATCGAGAGTAGTTAATAAAAGTTGTTAGAACTTGAAAAATTGAAAACAGAAATACGTTTTGAGAATACACAGATTTTGGCATGAAACTGTTGCTCAACATTTTAAATATGAAAATGAGATTTAATATGTTTAGAAAATATATCACTAAATTGTTGCCACAGCATTGCTGCCACAGCAATACAAGCTTAAGTATGACTCTGAATAATATACATACAATCACATTGTATACAATATTTTTAGAAAGGGATGTTATTCCTTATTACATGTATTATTGTCAATGTATTGAATGTTTACGATTTAATCGAGAAGTTTCGGCAAAAAATTATTGACACGTTCTACAAAAGTTGATTTCGTGAACAAGTTGTTCCATAACAAACCATTCAAGCTCGTGTTTTGCTGTACTGTCTATGTCTCCAATAGTTTGAATATTTCACACATTCGGTACTGTGCTTTAAGGACGATATCATGGCAAACAGTTTTTGCGATTTGGATTCCTCAGTCCTCGTAAAGGCAATGTTGACATGTCGTTGCCTCAGTCAACTTAATTTTTCTCGGCCTGACCATTTATAATAACGTCCAATCAAAAGTGTGATATTATGTACTATTTGGTATTCTTAAGTATAGGTTTTGATCGTACCTCTTATATTTATGCGTGATTTATCTGTTAGTAGTCCTTCAGCCTCTTAAAACCCAATAACACAATTCTAGATTTGTCTCGTCCGGAAATGCAGATCACTTGTGTCACAAATTATATTATTTCGTAATGATATAAGTACATCTTAATGTGTTAATGTGTCAAAGATCTGTCAGATTTACTATTTATGGATATGTTTTATTTAATTTCAGCCATGTTGTCAATGATTTCTTCAGGTCTTCATGCGGGCGTGGTCAATGGCTCGGAGAAGGGCGTTACGAACACGATACCAGTTAAAGGAAGTAAGTTAAAGTCCCATAATCATATAAATTTATCGGTCGTAATAGTTTCTGTTTGTTCTATAGCAGAGGAGGTGTTTTCCTCCAGTGCGTACTTTATAGCAAGAAAAAATGTTTCCAAAACCACTATCGTATTTTTTTCAATATCATTGAAAAAATGCAATTTATAGAACAGCTATGTTTTCCCGCAGTCATATTATGCACACGACATGAAGTGACGTCACGCGCTCTATATTTTTCAAGTTTACAAAAGCACAATTCACAGCGAAATGAGTGTTTTTAGAAGAAATGGGGGCCTGCTTCGTCGGTAATAATTATCATGGGATTATATCAGCAATTGTTTTTTTGCATATATTCTTTATAGCAAAAAGCTAATGGGGCGTTAACATTAAAGCTATAATCACAATTATCCAAACCTGCTGCACAAACATTCTTAAAAGGCAATTTATGTTCACGAAATCAATATGGCTCGAATGAGATATATCGAAATGTGATGTTAAGGACCGATTACAACAAGGTTTGACATATAACATGACTAGCAGGTGAAGTCAACCAATTGAACAAAACAGTGTAAACGCAACACATTCACAAACTTATATTTGCTTTAAAATCTGATCTAAGTCTTTTAAATTCCATCTATTATATTGTTATTATTATAATTTAATTATATTGTAATTTAGGTCAATATCACATGTACAATCAATCAGAACCGAGGCAATTACGAGAATGTTGTGTAGTTAATGCTCTTATTTAGCACTTGATCACTATAATGAACTCATTTTTATAATCATTATAGTGATCATTTGCCAGTTATATCATAACGATTTGTGACAACTATAAAGAAACTGGTCGTAGAGACAATGATACAGAACATGCTGAACAAGAATGATATCCGGTCTACCATAACACTTACATCTTTCCACGATACATTCACTTCATTCGAAGAATCTTCTTTAATCTCGTCATCAGTGCTTATACCATTTACTAGTGTTTTTCGATTATTCGAGTTCTGGTCTTGTCCTTGATTGACGGCATTGTCACGGGCGAATCCTTTCTTATTGGAAACGTTTTGGACTCCAGATACACAATCGTTCCCTATGTACTGCATTTCTGCTTTGTTGACTTTCTGTCGAACGATCATTGTTTTTCTTGAGTCACTTACGATATCTAGCATAGAGTTGTCCTTCTTACTGTTTTGTCGTCCTTGTTGTCTCTTATGTACCAAACATCGGGTAAGACCCTCCCAGAATCTTACAATTTGTTCTTGTTTGTAATTATGGTAAATTCTTATGCTAAATATATTCGCGAGTGCGGTAAGTATGTTTATAACAATAATACACACTATGTAGTAACTGAAATAAGACATTGGATTTGATATTTTTGGAAGGTTATCGCTGACAATGGTTAGGAAAACTGCTACAGCTAAAAGCATTGTGATACTGTAAGAAATACGTTCACCGCTTTCTGCAGGAATAAAAAATACTAACACACTAATAACGGCCATGAAGACAATCGGTAAAATAGCATTTAAAACAACAAAGTTAGGCTTTCTGTCCAATGTTATAAACATGCTAAATGCCCTCCGGTACATTTGATTAGCCACTATTTCAGTGTCCGTGACTTCCCAGACTTCATTCGGTGAGAAATAATTTCTCCTCAATTTATCTGTTGTTATATTCATTGTGTTTTCGTCAGATGTTGAAAACAGTAGTACGCACACATGTCGGTCCCAAGGATAAAATGTTATATCCACAGAACATTTTGAAGATATCATATCACCTGGTGCATAATACGCATTACCTTCTGCGGTATAGTTAACGCGAGTCCAAGAACTGTCACCTACCTGTTGAAATGTAGCAACACTGTTCAAAAGAACAATGATAGGAGTCCATACAAGCTCATTATTAATTTTAATGCTGCGTATTCCACCATAATCTTTCGGCTTCCACATAATTATTTCATCTTCCCATTCTAAGAAGAAAATCAACATTACTGATAAGTGTCCCTCTACGTCGTCAAAGTGTTGAATCGTAACTAAATCAACTGCTAGTTTTAATTCTACGAGTTCGGACTGATTTATCCGTGGATGTAGCATTTGTGTGTAGTTAGTTAGCTTGTCATTTATTAAGATTCTTGCTTGATCAAATGTCGCACTTGTCGCAAAAGGGGTCAGACAAAGGAGCCACAAGCATAATAAGAGTCTCTCCATAATGAAGTTCAACTTTTTCTTTTTACTGCATGCAGGTCTTCGGCTCTGAAAAAACATACAAAAAAGTATCGCAAGGATACACATAATCTCGTGTCTTAGGTAATTATTTAAAATAGCAAGACTTTCAATTTGTTAAAGATGCATGTTACATTTCATAATGACAGCATGCCGATTCGTCTGTGTTGCATAGTGCAGCGCCATGCTACAAAGGTCTGGTTAAAACACAAATAATTATTGTGAAATACGGTTTACAGTAAAACAGGGTTATTTTTGAAGTCGCATATATTGAATATAGATAGGCAAATGGCCCATAGATCATCCCCCCTTTTAAGAAAAAGAAGAATCAGCCTTTCTGCCTTACTGTCTTTCCCAAAATCTAAAAAAACGAAAGCCAACCTAAAAGATAAGACTATACAAAAAATGGAGCATAAACAAAGTCTACTAGAGGGTACCGCCAAGGAACGGCCAGTAGCAAAGCTTCGGTCGGGGAAGGGGGAACTAGTTCTGAAGGACTAACCCCAAACCTACCAAAAAATGAAGTTGTATGTAAAGACACACGCGCAAAAAACTGCAGCATACTGAAATTAGTTTAAAATTGATGTTTACATGGTTTGTAAATAGCATCTCCGTAGAATTCTAGTTGGGAAATTCCTCGATTTTAAAGATGATTTTAGATGGCAATTGTATATACTTAGCAGTTTAGCTTCATGAAATAATAATTACAGAATGACTTACGTAATCTGTGCTGATATTAGCTAGATCTACAATTTATCTTAATATGTATTTTTTAGTAAGAATTTATGTGTGAGGCGAAAACGTCACCATCTTTATTACACGAGTATTCTATAGAAGTATTATAAACTAATTTCATCTGTGTTATTTCGTACGATTAAAATCATAGGCACTCGATTCCGTGATTTTTATACGTTTACAGACGTTATTTTTCAATTTCACTCATCAAACAACGCAAATCTCTCGAAAGAAAAATCTTCATCTTTTCCTTTATTGAGTGTATAAAAACACCAAAGTAGTGCAGCCGCACAACTAAATGTTATTTAAAAGTCACTAAAAAGATTTACTTACGGTTCAAGTCTGTCATTTAGAAAGTTCTTGCTATTTTATAAGGTAAAACAATCACCTAAGTAAAACATGATTCATATCATACGATAACAGTGTATTTAAAATATTACATCTAGTGAAATTGTCACATTGGCACGATACATATATAATGATCAAATAAATTTAAAGTAAGTAATTTGTAAATAAAACGTTCTGAGTTTATTAACCAGTAAATGGAAAATATCGACCTTTCTTAAAATATCTCAGATTTAATGGAGTTTTGTATACACAGTCCTGTAAGGCAATGACTTGTTTATACTTATGAAATGGAAAGTAAATTTGTGTTACTTAACATGAGCAGATAATATTTACTCAGGGAATTGTGTTAACCTGTATGGTTGATTGTTGATCTGTGTAATGACAATGATGGTAGTAACGATTATAAGTTGTAATAATAATTTATGTGACGATGATGATGGTGTTGGTGAAGATATTGGTCGTGAAAATGATACTGGTGAAAGTTATATTGATCATGTCAGAAGTTGTGCAATAGATTATAATAGACATTAATGTAAGTTTGTCTGGTGGGAACAATATGATTAGAGGCAAGTTTTTTGGTGCCCCTACTCCTAAAGATTGGGGCATATAGGTTCGCCCTTGACAGTCCGTCCGAAAATCATCTGTTACTCATATCTCCAAAAGTTAAACAGTTCAAATACTAGATACTTCATTGCGTAGTGTCCATATATGTAAGTGTTTAACCCTGTGAACAAATGCAATTCTTGAGAAAGACAGCATGTGGTCTTTATTGACAGGTGGTCATATGGAGGTTATTTTGTTTTCAATAATCAATTACTGTTTTTTTTAAATGGCCTTCATGCAGCACATGATGGCCTTAATTTGGAGGTGACCGCTAACACAAACTTGACTGAATGTCTATTTTTGTTATGTCCCAGGTAGGGTGGCATATATGAGTTGTTATACAACTACACCTACAATTCTTATGCAGTTCTTATACAGTTTTCTCCAATCTTTTTGGCAGAGTTATTGTCCTGTGTTTAGTCCACCTTATAATGCTTGTTATCGCTACTTCTCTTTAATTCAAATACAGTTTTTAACACAGACATTTGTTTAGAATACTAGAAGATAACAAGCTCGAAAACGGCAGTAGAACATATTTTTAATTTTGTTTTCAAACAAATATTGCACTTGCGTCATAATGTCTGGCTTCTATGCACAATTTAGATCTTTTTTCATCGTTTAGACACCGTTTTCACAACAAAAGTTGCCCATACAAGTGTGAAATCCGACGATTTCCAATTTATTTAGTATCGGGGGCTGCTGTGATCGAGAAATGATCTCATACGATATGTATACATAAGACCTTCTAAAAATTAATTAACCTTTTTGATCGCAATTTAACTATTTTAGACCACACATGCACATCATTAAGGTCATCATCAAATGTGTGCATGAAAAACTCTCATCGATTAACAATATATCGCATTTTCAAATTCTTTTTTTGGGGCTCCATGTATCTTTCATCTGAACATACTAATTTCATTAATTCTTCCTTTTAGATACCCCACGGCCTATCCCCAAAGCCACATCACCGATGTAATGTTACCCCATTGTGACACTGTATAGCAGCTATCCCTGTACTACAGGTAATTGTGACAGTCGTGTCATGACATGTCTTGAGCAATCTTTTTTAAACGTAAGACTTTCCACTACCACCCTGGTCAGTCAACACAATATTGTGACCTGCTACAGCAGCCGCATTGAAATACGCCTGACTTTTACTATGCATGGTGAAATATGACAAAAAAGGAGAACATACTTACAAATGGGTAAGCAAAAGTCCAAAACACGTAGTAAGAATTGCAAATAATAAATTACTAACCAATCAGGCGTTTTTGATTCGGTAAAATTTCGGCAGAGTTATTGCCTTTGTTTAATTTTACCTTATCTTAAAATGCTTAGAACTGTGCTCAAATCCTATAGTTTCAATGTGATTTTCATCCTAGTTTCACATCTTGATTATAATCAAGTGTTGTAGTGGACATTTTCAGGCTATTTCTAATTGATGTCTTTTTCAGAATGTTTCCCCTTTTGTTTAATTTTACCTTATAATACTTCTGAGCTAAACAATTTCCATATGATTTTTATGAAAGGTTTATATATTGATCATTATCAAGTGTTGTAGTGCCTTTGGCTTCCGGCTCTGACAATCTTGTCATTTTTGGCTGAGTTATTACCCCTTGTTTAACGTTATCTTTTAATGCTTTTTTGGGCAACACCTCTTAAAAATTTTGAGATTTCCATCAGACTTATTTGAATAACGTTGTTAAAATTGTTACGTCACGCTAATATTCAACTTATTTGTTATAACGTCAGACTACAATTAGCGTGACGTAACAATTTCAACAACGTTATTCATCGAACTTTACTATTTTGCAATTTTGTGAAAAATAATGCGCGATGACATATCGTTTTTTGCATTTTATGATTGCTTGTTAACATCTCCACAATATTAAAATGTGAGTCATTAGTTGATTGAATCTACTTCCGTTTACCAAAAGTACACTGAAATATAGTTGAGGGTCAAAATTACGGGTGAAAAACCGAGGTATTTTTACTGATTAACGTTCCGCCAGGAAAACAATGACGGCCAAGCCCAATTAAAATTTGTATGAGCTTATTCCACAGAAAGAGAGCTAGAAGATGGTATATCTAAAATTACAATAGCGGAATGTTTAAACCAATTTTGCATGTAAAACGTCGATTTTACACCTCTGACATTACATGTGGCGTTGCAAGGAAACAGGTCGGTAAGCAGAAAAAATAAAACGAACGAAAATCGAAGAACATGCTATACTACCATTGTGCAAAATTTCAGGACAATCGGAGAAAATTCGATTTTTGACCCATGACGTCAATGTAAGGTCGCATACTACCTTAACTGACGTTAAGCCCCGACTTAGTGTTTACCCCAATGTTAACATCACCTCATTATAACGAGCACTTATTTTCGAATCCGATTTTCATTATTATCTCTATATTCCATCTTCATCTCAGTATAATGACCTAACAACTTAAGTCTGCTTTATTGGGTCACTACGACGGTCGTAATATCGGCGTTGTATTGTTTTGTTTTATTATTGTCTTTTCAATAAATGCATTATTCGTTCTTCTTTCATTGTATACCCTGTTTATTTTGTACTTAAGTGCAAAACTACTGTTTTTGATATGTTCTAATAGTATTTCCATTTTCTGTACTGATAAAAACAAAGTAAACCTGACTGACCTATCGATAGATGATCATGAGGTTTCAGGTTTGATACAAGAACGAGGTACATACTGTTTCTGAGTGTCTCAGAGAAAATAAGCAAGTCAAGAAGTTACAAACCGAACCATTTTATCTAGAAGCTTAACGCATCCGATTAAAATAATATTGCTGCTGTTGTTGTTAATGCTGTTTTTGTTGGTGGTAGTAAGTGTGGGACGAAGACTAATATAGGTTTTGGATGTGGTTAAGGTAGCGTTAATATTGGTTATCGTGGGGATGGGATTCTGTTATTGGTGGTTGTTGGATGATGTCTTTGGTGGTGCTGATGCTGTAGACTGAGTAACATGAACGATATGATGAAAAATTTCCATTCAATAGACGGATATTCTCGTTGTATGTAGCTGAATAGGATGTAGTTGTCTTGCTCCAATTTTTAAGCTGAAATGTAGTCAAGTTACTATCGCGAAAAACAACACACAGAACTGTCCTCTTAAGAATAAACGCCTCCATTTTTTTTCAAAAAGAAAAAAGAAATCGTGAATGACCATAATTTCTGTATTATTCTTGTGTCTGTTGTCGAGTGTATTGTTTGGCCCACCAAACAATGTCCCTAAGATATGTTACCCCATTTGCGGTCTGTATGTGATTTCAAGTCAAGTTCTACAAAAATTGATTTCGTGGTCCAGTTATTTTATATCAAACCATTTAAGTTTGATTTCTTACTGCACTGTCTATGTCTCCTCCAATGAGTTCGAATATTTTAAACATTTGGTATTGTGCTTTTAAGATGAATAACCATCACGATTTAGTGGGATTCGTAATTGTCAGACCTCGTAAAATTTTGTAAAACTCAAATAAAAAAGACATAATTCATTTTCAGACAATGTTTGAAAATGTTCAGCCTACTATGTACGTTTGCAGGTCGTGTTATCAATGATTGCTTCCGGTCGCCATGCGGGTGTGGCAATGACTCTAAGACGGGCGTCACTAACGCGGTACCAAATGGAGGAAGTGAGTTAACATTTATAATCACAATTACCCAACACTCAACATTATACGATTAAAAAGGCATTATGCATTCATGAAAATTTTATTCCGATGAGATAAATCGAAACGTAATACAAAGTACCCAATAACTGGTGAAAATTCTCTTTCGAACAAAACAACGCAAAAGCAAAACGTAAAGAAGCTTTTTATGCACCTGTCAATATTTTGCCCACCCGGGGGGGGGGGGGGACGAGCATTCACGGGACTTTAGACAGAAGACCATTTCCTCTGTGTCCTGTGAAATAGACTATGTCCGGGTTTGACATCACTGTCGCATTTGATAGACAAAGTAGGCTCTAGGATGGGATTTAGACGAATACTGTTGTCTCTAGGGTGGGGATTTAGACATCAAATTTTTAAAGACGTCAAATTCCCTTGGGTCGGCCCGCCACCTCCATACGGGCAAAATATTGACAGGTGCATCATCTGCAATAAAAATGTACAAATGCAAAATTTTATATTGTAGTAATATCGATCTCTTTATCATAAGACATATATCCAAATGTTGAGTAATTAATGCTCCTGTTTGGCACTTACTTATTTCTATAATCATATCCCAGATATATAATAACGATTTGTGACAACTATAAAGAAACTGGTCGTAGAGACAATGATACAGAACAGGCTGAACAAGAAAGATATCCGGTCTACCATAACACTCACATCTTTCCACGATACATTCACTTCATTCGAAGAATCTTCTTTAATCTCGTTCTCCGTGCTTGAACCATTTGCTATTATTTTTTTATTGTCCGAAAGCCATTTTCCATAGTTATGGTCTTGCCCTTCATTGAAGCATATGTCACCGGCGAATCCTTTTATGTCGGTAACGTCTTGGACTACATATACAGAATCGTTTTCTATGTACTTCCTTTCCGTTTTGTTGACTTTCGCTTGAGCGATCGTTGTTTTTCTTGAGTCACTTACTATATCTAGAGTAGGTTTGACATTCTTTCTATTTTGTCGATATTGTTTGCTCTTGCGCACCAAACATCGGGTAAGACCCTCCCAGAATCTTCCAATACTTTCTTGTTTGTCATTATGGTAAATCCTTATGCTAAATATATTCGCGAGTGCGGTAAGTAAGTTTATTACAATAATGCATACTATGTAGTAACTAAAATAAGACATTGGATTAGAAATCTTTGGAAGGTTATCGCTGACAATGGTTAGGAAAACTGCAATGGCTAAAAGCATAGTGATACTATAAGAAATACGTTCACCGCTTTCTGCAGGAATCAAAAATACTAACACACTAATAACGGCCATGAAGATAATCGGTAAAATAGCATTTAAAACAACAAAGTTAGGCTTTCTGTCCAATGTTATAAACATGCTAAATCTCCAGACCTTTTGATGAGCAACTATCTCAGTGTCCGTGACTTCCCACATTTCATTAGGCGAGAAATAATTTTTGCTTAATTCATCGGTTGTTATATTGAGTATGTTTTGACCCCATGTTGAAAACTGAAGCATACACACGTGTCGGTCCCAAGGATAAAATGTTACATCCACAGAACATTTTGAAGATAGCATATCACCTGGTGTATAATACGCATCACCTTTTGCGTTATAGTAAACGCGAGTCCAAGAACTGTCGCCTACCTTTTCAAATGCTGCCACACTGTTCAAAAGAACAATAAAAGGAGTCCATACAAGCTCATTATTAACTTGAATGCTGTGGATTCCACCATAATCGTTCGGGTTCCACATAATTATTTCATCTTCCCATTCTAAGAAGAAAATCAACATTACTGATAAGTGTCCCTCTACGTCGTCAAAGTGTTGAATTGTAACTAAATCGGCTGCTAGCTTTACCACTACCTGTTCGGACTGATTAATCCGCGGGCATAACATTTGTGTGTAGTTAGTTAGTTTGTCATTTATCAAAATTCTAGCTTGATCAAATGTCGCACTAGTCCCAAAAGGGATCAGACAAAGGAACAACAAGCAAAATAAGTGTCCCTCCATGATGAAGATCGATTTGTTTTCTTTTAACTGGGTGCAGATCTTTGACTCTGAAATACATAATAAATACTGCACATAATCTTGTCTTAGATAATCATTTAGAATAGTCAGACTGTCCATTTGTAAAAGGATGCATATGGTACTGTGAAATACAGTATACAGTAAAACAGAGGTATATTGAACTCGGATATAGTGAATATGGATAGGATAAAAGCTCATAGAAAAAAAAAACACGCAAAACCGAAATAAAGAAGATAAAATATAGCCTAAGAACGGCCAGTAGCAAAGTTACAGAGGAATTTATGCCCAACCTCGCATCATACTAAAGAAGTCGTTGTAAAAAGTAACTCATTACGCTTTTGTTATTTCAAACGGTTCGAAATATTCCACAACTAAAATGATACAAAAAAGTCACCAAAAAGAAGTACATGTACTTACGGTTCGAGTATGCCATTCAGAAAGTTCTTGCTAGTTTAAAATGTAACGATCAGCTAAGATAGACAATGATACAAATGTATTTGAAATGTTACATCGAGTGTAATTGTCTAACTGGCACGATGTACTGATAATAAAATAATAGTCAAGTCATGCGCAAATAAAGTTTATTTATCAGTGAATGGAAAATATCGACCTTATTTAAAATCTCTCAGATTCAATGGAGTTCTGTATACCCTGTTCGTGTGGCAATGGATAGTTTATGCTTCTAATGTAATGGAAACTAAATGTGTGTTCTTTAATGATCAGACAGTATTTACTCAAGGAATTGTGTATGGCTGATCGAAGCTTTGTGGTTACATACTTCCCAACGATTTCCAACAAAATTTGGGATCCATCTGTGTAATGATAATGACTGTAATGATATGATGGTAGTAACGATTACATTGTAAGTGGTGATGATGATTATTGTGACAATGATGATGATGTTGGTGAAGATGTTGATCGTAAAAATGATAGTTATAGTAACTCCTACATTTGTATTGCGATTTTCATCCAAGTTATTGATCATTATCAAGTGTCGTAGTGGATATTTTCAGGCTCGTTTTGGCAAATGTATTGCCCTTTGTTTAATGCTATCTAGTAATGCTTCTGTGGGCAACACCTATTACATGTTTTTGCGATTTCCATCAAACTTATTCTCTAATAGGACTGTTACAATTGTTTTATCAGCGGGCATTCGTGTATGTGATATATTTCTTGTTTTTCATTGAATCACGCATGATAACTGCCGTATAGTAAACCCCTACCTTAGTGATTACCTCAATGTTAGCATCACCTTATTATAACGACCACTTAACTTTCGAATCCTATTTTCATTATTGTCTATATATTTCATCTTGATAATGATGTCTCAGTTTAATGACCTAACTACTCAAAACTGCTTTATTTGGGTCCCTACGACCGTCTTAATATCGGGGTTGTACTGTTTTGTGTTATTATTGTCTTTTCATAATAATACATTATTCGTTCTTCTTTCACTGTATACTCTGTTTATTTTGTACTTAAGTTAAATATTACAGCTTTTGATATGTTCTAATGGTATTTTCGTTTAAAATATCAGCTTTTCTTATTTACCTTTGAAGCCAATAATTTAGATATTTTACGGTCATTGTCTACAGAATAATTCCACATTCATTTATTTATTATCTGCGCTGATAAGAACAAAGTTGTTATAATTGTTAATTTCATTGTCGGTAACAAATAATTTTAGATACATTAGTTTTGTTTTAATATGTTAGTATTCAATACTAATTTTTCATAAAAATGCTTTAAAAAAGTGTTTACTTCCTTAGTATTTACTATCGCTTTGTGTCCCCCACAAATCGCTCGCATCAATTTCACAAGAAATTTTGACCTTTTGGAATTCTAGCAGTAGATAAGCCTGGAAACCTGACAGACCTATCGACAAATGATCCTGACTGTTGCATATTAGGTTGCAGCTTTGATACTTGTAAGAACGAGGTACATAATGTTTCTGGGTGTCTCGGTGAAAACATGTCGAGTCAAGAAGTTAGAAACAAAACCATGATATTTTTACAAAATGATATGAGTGGTTCGAACTCAGTCAGTGGCACTTCCTTTTTATGTAATAAAAACAATTATTTTTATGATTTATATATTTGTTCTTGTTACATGTACGATAAGTTGACGTCATTCGTCATTTTATTACGTTTTGGCGTAAATAAACGATAAAAATTGAAATTCATCCAAGAAAATACGAAGCTAAAATTTAAGTTTTTGAAGTGCCCCGTGCCTCATTTTTTTAACTTTCCAAAGGTGAATATTTTTTCGGAAAGGTGAAACTTAGTGAATATAAATAGATCAATCAATGCCGTCAGTTAGAAACTAGTACCATGTGAAGTTTCATCGTAAAAAACCGTCAACTTTTTGAGATATTGACCTAGTCCGGGAACTTTTTGACTTTACCTCGTATGTATACACACTGAATAGTACCTTTTTGTATTTCAAAAGTCCAGAGAAAAGGGAAAGGGGAAATGCATTTTGTTCTCTGATTACGAAGTTTTGTCCCTTGAATGATAAGCTGCACGTGAAATCGTGTCTCATAAAAAATTGGAAATATATGTTTTAACCATGGGAATAAGTACAGAACAGTGGAGAGCTAAAGTTGGATGTTTTAGTCAACCGGATAAATCGAAAACTAGACTCAACGTGCTCATTCTTACAGTGAAAAGTGAATGGAAATTAACCATCAGGTTGGTCATTTGTTTGGCAGCCATCTTGGTTTCATGTGGTGACGTGGAGGTGAATCCTGGACCAAGGACAGGTACATGCAGTACGAGATGAGGTGCCTCGAATAAAGAGCCTACAACCCCTAAATCCCCGAGTGAGGCTACACAGAGTCCCTGTTACAGAAAGACTTCTGACAATCCTCCACAGCAGGATGTATGTTCTCAGCGTACAGTCAAGAGTACAAGGCAGCGAACGATATCCGCATTTACCGTGAATTCATCCCAACAAGAAGACCGAAACGACCACCACTCCCCATCTAGAACCTCGAATATTAACAATGAGCTACAAGGTACTGATTATTTTGCTTTTTTACGCACAATGAAACAAGATTTGACCGAACAAAATAAAAATGTCACTTCTGAAATTTCTTCAATGAATGATAAAATTGACTCTCTATTAACTACTGTGAACGATCTCAAAACTGGTTATGAACAGTTACAACAAGAAAATGCGTTACTTCATGATGAGTTATCAACCTTGCAAAATAAACTTGATCAGCGTGAGAATATTTCGAGAAGGAACAATTTACGTTTTCATGGCATAGCAGGCAAAATAAATGAACAATGGTCGACGACAGAGGAAAAATAAGGAATTTCCTTAGATCAACATTATGTTTAGGCGGTCAAGCAGACGAAATTGAGATTGACTGTGCCCATCGTATTAAATCTAGAGACTCTAATACATGACATTGTACAATGATTGCACGTTTTGTTCGTTTCAAAGACTGTCAGCACATTTTAAATAAAGCTAGTGAAGCCCTTAAATCGAACAGAGACTATTCTGTGTAACAAGACTATTCTGATTGTATTCGTCGTCATCGTAAATTTTTAGGTGTTCGCATGATACAGGAACGCAACAACGGAAATTATTCCTCGATTCGTTATGATAAGTTGTATATCAACGATCATATATATAAATATGATGACTCAACCCAACAAATTATACACATTGGTAGATGAATGCGTACTAGTAATCCAAACGCACGTAGTGCTAAAACACAACCTCGTGACCATTCTACCCAGAGCCACCGATTGGTCTACAGCGCGGGAATGAGGCAAGGAATGATCAGCCAATCAATGCAAGTAAAACGATAACTCAGCCACGTGACCGTGTGAATTATGCTGGTACACAGAGCCAGCGATTGGTCTATAGTCAGCGCGGGAATGACGCAACGAGTGACCAGCCAATCCATCAAACACCGAATATTTCAAGGCCTTACAAACATTACATGTGCTTTAGGTGATGTTACTATCAAAATATTGTCATGGAAAATAGGCGGACTGAATAAGTATGTTGATAACCCTATAATTAAATCACTTCTTAATAATTATGACATTGTCGCATTAAACGAAACGTGGAGTAAATATACGGGTGAATTTGACTCCTTTTTAGATTCATATATTCACTATGATTTCATCCGTGATTTTAAGAACACTGCGTTACGAAATAGTGGTGGTGTAAGTTTATTTATTAAGAGTAGTTTAGAAAAAATGAACATAATTCACCGTATCTATGATGCATTTCAGAATTTTATTGCTTTGTATTGTAAATTCTCATCTATATATGATTGTGATGATGTTATTATGTACTTTACATATATTTCACCAGAACATTCCTGTTACTATGATGATAAGGATAAAAAGAATGGTATTTTATGTATGATTGATCATTTTGAAACTATGAGAATTGATTATCCAGGTGTAATGTTGTATATAGCTGGAGATTTGAACAGTAGATGTAAAGATTTTATAGATTTTATACCAAATGACAATTTATTTAATATTTTTGGTAATATAGATCATGAAGGCAGTTCTTTTGAACTTCCTCATCGAAGTAAAGACTCTCTTAGAGCTAACAATCTTGGTAAGTCTTTGGTCAACTTTTGTTGTTTGTTTGATGTTCATTTCCTAAATGGAAGATTTGAAGGTGATCGTGATGGTAATTTTACATGTTTGCCAATGATGGTGCCAGTCTAGTAGACTATATGCTTGTTTCATCTTCTCTTTTTGATTATATAAATATTTTTTATGTACTTGAAAACGACGATTCAGATCATTTTCCCATCCCATGTGAGTTAGTGTTTCATAGGAAACAAGATTCTGTATCTGCGATGGATGATTCTCATATCAAAAAGTTTAATTAGAGGTCAAATTTCCAAGCTTTGTTCACAGAAATGTTTAATGGTGTTTTTAATCGTAATTTACCTTCGTTGCATGATGTAATTACTTTTGATGTTAATGCATCTGTTAATATTATTACTTCAATTTTTCATAAAACAGGTCGTTGTATGTTAACGCAGCGCCCTTATGTTTCGTCTCAACCCCCATGGTGGGATCAGCGATGTATTTCTTGAAACATTGCACGTTTAAAGCGTTAAGACTGTTCCACAGAACCAATTCTGACTTACGTATTTTTAAGGATAAGCGTAATGAATTCAAAAATTATTGCACAAAAAAATATCTTGAATTCCAATGTTCAAATAGACAACTATTATTCAACAGTTGTAATAATCCGGGCTCATGGTTTCATTATTTTTCTAGTTTATTGTTTGATGATAATGCATCTGTCATAGATCTTAATGCTGACAATTTCCATGAAAATGCAGATGACTCAGCAAGCTGTTTGAATGATTTGATAGATGAGGTTAAAATGTCTATATCAAAACTTCCTGTTGGTAAAAGTTGCGGCATTGATGGTATACCGACTGAATTTTTTAAATGTACTTAGCTGATATAGCTCCTGTTCTCTTGTCAATATTCAATTTTTTACTTCAGACTGGTTGTTTTCCTTCTTCGTGGGGAACAAGTATTATTACACCAGTACATAAGTCTGGTCTTACTAATACGCCTGGTAACTATAGAGGAATCTCAATTACAAATACCATGTATAAAATATTTCCTGGTGTCGTGAATAATAGACGTTATAATTGGGCTGAAGATAACAATAAACTTGATGAATCACAGGCCAGTTTCCGAAAAGGTTATTCGCCGTCGACAATATTTTCTGCTTGCAAGCTATTATCCAGAAATATCTTTCTAAACAGAAGGGTCGTTTTTATTGTTTATATGTTGACTTTCGTAAAGCATTTGATAAGATTAACCATGACCGTTTATTTTTGTCCCTGAAGAAAAAAGGTATTCATGGTAATTTTCTAAGAGTTCTTAAAGCAATGTATTCTAATTTAAATTCTTGCATTAAGGTATCAACTGATAGTATAACCGAATATTTTCCATGTAATATAGGAACACGTCAGGATGATAAGACAAGCACAACAATTTTCGATCTATTTATAGATGAGTTGTCTAGCCTTTTGAGAGAACAATGTAACTCTGGTATTTTTACTACACCCGAAATTCCAGATATAATATGTTTGATGTTTGCTGATGATGTCTCTAATCTAGCTGAAACTTCTATTAAATTACAGCAACAAATTAACATTATTGATAGATTTTGCCATGATACAGGTATGGAAGTAAACCTTGACAAAACAGAAGTTATTGTGTTTCGGAACGGTGGTTGGTTTTATCGTGGCCAACAAATTAAGGTTACTGAAAATTATAAATACATCGGCCTTTTGTTTACCTCTCGTCTATCTTAGTCTTCAGCTCAAGAAATATTAGCCACTCAGGCTCAGAAAGCCATTTTTTCCCATCAGATCCCATTAAAAACCGTTTGAAGCCAATTTTATGTTACGGCTCCCAAGTTTGGGGATATGAACATGCTAGTTCAACGTAATATGTGCACAATTAGTTTTGTAGAAGCCTCCTCCATGTACATAAATCTACTAATGCATGTATGGTTCTAGGTGAATGTGGAAGACTACTATTATTTGTAACATACTATACCAATTGTATTCGTTATTGGTGCACTCTATTAAGAATGCCAGCTAACAGGTATCAAAGACAGTGTTGTCTTGTGCTTAAATCCCTTGATAACGCTGGTCGATCATGCTGGGCACGAACAGTTAAAAATATTTTATATTCTTATGGATTTGGACATGTTTAGTTATCACAAGATATTGGAGATCGTAATTATTTCATTAAAATGTTTACACAAAGAGTTACTGACTGTGGCACCCAAAATTGGCATGCTTCTATAAATATGTCAAGTAGATGTCATCATTATTGTCATTTTAAATCCTTGTTAGATATTGAAAAATATCTTTTATTTGATATACCCTTTAAGTTTAAATTTGCTCTGTCAAAATTCAGATTATCAAATCATAAACTTAAGATTGAAACTGGTAGACAAAATGCTATAATAAAAGAAGAACGCATTTGTGATCATTGTTTAATAATTTATGGTACACCTCAGCTGTATTGTGAATTTCATGCTTTTTTCCATTGTTCTAAATAATATTATACAGATATAAGAAAGGAATTTTTATTTACATGGTACAAATCTGGAAGAGACCTTCGTGATTTTTATTCACGTTTGTCTACAGTACTGAACATCCTGCAACATTACATAAAATTCCAATATACATAGATCGATCTATACCATCTTATGCTTAAAATTTGTGAGTAAAATATAGATCTATTCTGAATACGTATTTGACATAACTCTATATTTATGTATTTCTATGTCTTATTGTCATGTATTTTAGACCGGAGGACTTTATTTACGAAATAAATATTTCTGTTCTGTTCATTTCTGTTCTGTATTCTCTAATGTATTTCTCTTTTTTACTTTTTTATTTCTTCAATACATTTTATTGCATGAAATCGTGAATACAAACGTAATTTCAAATACTAAATATTAACCTAAACCGGTTTCTACCTATTGTATAATTACTCCAAAATTGAAATAATATATAAATGCTGTAACCAATGCGAGGTTATTACAGTTTTATTAATTTCACGGAACAATTTAAAAAACAAAACCTAAACATTATTTTCTTATTGATATATAAAGTTAACTTTCAAAAATGAAAATTAAAATCGATTTCAACATCAGGGTAGTCCTCAAGATTCACTAAACTTATGCTTATTCGGAACCTATAATAAATGCGGATTGTCTTTTTATCATTAATAACTTTTGTCTACACCACTTTTTTTTTAAATGGGAAAATCATCGTATTGCCTTTATACATACATGTGCTTTATATGTTTTTACACCGTTATGCTTGTAAGTATGACTTAATATAGTTAATCGTACATACACATGTATTGTACATGTATTATACTCCTGTGCATCTTTCAATATAAACCGTATTTAAAAAATAATGTATTTGAAAATAAATGTTACACAAGCGTGTTTATAATGCAATATTGGAGTTAAAGATAATATAAATAAATGCTTTCTTGCCTTTTATTATGACAAACATTTAAAACGAACAAAAGCGTTGTAAATCGGTTTAAAATCACGTGACACCACATCGGTTAGTATTTGAAATGAACATAAAGATGAGATTATTCACGGTACATAGAGACCTTGTTTAAATTAAAGTGCAATAACAACAATGCTTGAAGAAAAGAGTAGTAATTGATGTTGTATGCCCCTATTGGTGTAACGAACTCGATTATTGGCCAACTCAAGAATAATATATATTCACCGTTGTTATTACAATTGTTTTTAGATTTTTGTTGTCTAGAAATTCCGTAACATCCTTTAATATAGTTGTTGAAATGGTCTAATTGGGTCGTCCTAAAACCAATGTTATTCGTTATTATATGTTTTACTGTAATAGTTTATAACTTGGACTTTTTTCGGTTTAAACCTGAATTTTCAGTAAGACTTTATTGACAATGTCCCATGATATATATACCGGGTTTACGGTTTGTATAGGTTTCCAGTCAGGTTCTACAAATGTGGATTTTGTGGTCAAGTTGTTCTATACCATACCATTTACTCTTGATTTAGACTGTACTGTCTACGTCTCCAATCAATTCGAATATTTCAAATAGTTAATACTATTATTTTTAGACGAAATCACATCAATTGTGTAGTATTCGGAATTGTCAGTCCCAGTAAAATATTTATTAAACCGAAAATAATAATTTTTAAATTCATTTTGAGACAATGTTTGACAATGTATGTCCATCCAGTCTGCAATGTAGGTTTGCCAGTCGTAACATCAATAATTGCTTCTGATCGCAATACGGGCATGGTCTATGACTCGAGTAAGGGCATAACCAACACGATACCAATTTAAGGAACTAAGATAGCATTTATATTATAACCAAACGTATCCAACTACCGTCATTTAAGAGCCTTAAAAGGCATTATGATAATGTATACTCGAAAATCAATATTGCTCCGCTTAGATAAATCGAAATGTGATGCCAAATACCGAATACGACCGGGGTTTGCCAAATCACGGGGCTGACAGGTGAAAGAAACTACCAAACAAATGAGTGTAAACGCAACAATTGCAGAAACTTGTCTGTCTGGCAAGATCACTCCCGTATATATGGCGTACACGTATAGATATAATAACAACAAAGTTAATATGTTATAATTGTATTTCATATTGTATTTACGAAAAAAAAAATTTTTACGATAAAATGTGTATGGTTAACGTAACAACAAATGTATAAGTAGTTTGTACCATTATCGATTCGTCAAAGTCATGAGGATGTACATGTAATTATCTAACATTTTTAAATCCTATTTTATTGTTTAAATTTCGATCAATATCAAAATGAATCAGAACCAAGTCTATCATATGATCATTTTAGATGACTAATACCTATTCTAAGTGATATTTCCCGAATGTTGAGTAATTTATGCTCCTTTTAGCATCATTATAGTAATCATTTCCCTGTTATATCATACCGATTTATGACAACTATAAAGAAACTCGTCGTAGAGGCAATGATACAGAGAATGCTGAACAAGAATGACATCCGGTCTACCGTAACGCTGACATCTTTCCATGATACATTTACTTCATTCGAAGAATCTACTTCAATCTCGTCTTTAATGCTTGAACCATTTGCTATTGTTTTTCGATTGTCCGAAAGCCATTTCCTCAAGTCCTGATTTTGCCCTTGATTGAAGCCTTTGTCACTGCCGAATCCTTTCTTGTCGGTAACATTTTGGACTACATGTTCAGAATCGTTCCCTATGTACTGTATTTCTGTTTTGTCGACTTTCGATCGAGCGATCGTTTTTTTTCTTGAGTCATCATTGATTACAAGCACAGATTTGTCATCCTTCCTGACTTGTGGTGTGTTTTGTAGTCCTTGTTTGTTCTTGCGCATCAAACATCGAGTAAGACCCTCCCAGAATCTTCCAATTTGTTCTTGTTTGTCATTGTGGTAAATCCTTATGCTAAATATATTTGCTAGTGCGGTAAGTATGTTTATAATAATAATGCACATTATGTAGTAACTAAAATAAGACATTGGATTAGAAATTTTCGGAAGGTTATCGCTGACAATGGTTAGGAAAACTGCAATGGCTAAAAGCATTGTGATACTGTAAGAAATACGTTCACCGCTTTCTGCAGGAACCAAAAATACTAAAACGCTCATAACAGCCATGAAGACAATCGGTAAAATAACGTTAAAAATAACAAAGTTAGGCTTTCTATCCAATGTAATAAATATATTAAGTATCCAGTACTTTGGAATATTCACTATTGCAGTGTCCGTGACTTCCCACATTTCATTAGGTGTGTAAAACCTTTGAAGCAGTTTATCGGTTGTACTATTGAGTATGTTTCGGTTCCATGTTGAAAACTGAAGTTTACACACATGTCGGTCCCAAGGATAAAACGTTACGTCCACAGAACATTTTGAAGATAACATATCACCAGGTGAGTAATACGCATCACCTTCTGTGGTATAAGAAACGATAGTCCAAGTATTGTCCTTGCCTACCTTTTCAAATGATGCAACACTGTTTACAAGAACAATAGTCGGAGTCCATACAAGCTCATTATCAATTTCAATTCTGCGAATTCCACCATAATCCTGCGGATTCCACACCATGATTTCATCTTTCCATTGTAAATTGAATATTATCATTACAGATAAGTGTCCCTCGACTTCGTCAAATTCTTTAATTGTGACAAAATCAGCTACTAATTGAACCTCTATAGGTTCGGACTGATTAAGCCGCGGACGTAACATTCGTGTGTAGTTAGTTAGCTTGTCATTTATTAGAATCCTTGTTGAATCAAATGACGTACCAACTGCAAGAGGAACCAAGCCAAGAAGCAACAAGCAAAATAAGGGTCCATCCATAATGATGATCAATATAATAATTTTCTATTTCTGCGTACAAGTCTCCTGCTCTGCAAAATATAACTTATACTTAACGTAATCTTGTCTTACCTAGTAATCATTTAGATTTAATAGCAAGACTATTTAGTTGCTGAAAAAAGCATATTGAGGAATGCAGCGCTGAGTAAAACACGGTTACAGTGACATCGGATATTGTGAATATATATTAGAGTGAGTAACATAAAATGAAATATTCATTTTGGCTCCCTAGGTTCACAGTACAATGTAACCGTGTCACTATTTATTGTAGCATTTAATTTTTTATAGATTACATCATCATTTAAGATAATAGATGACAATTTGATAGCTTTTTAAGAATAATTGCTATTATATATCGTATATACATTATGTGAGTGTAATTACGTACGAATGCTGTAGTATGCAATGCTACATGGAACGAATGTGATAATGTGGACACATCATTACGTATGAATGGAATAATACAGGGAAAAGTATAATCATGTTAGAATCATCTTATTTTGTATGGTGTTACTTTTGTATGATGAGAATTCATTCAAAAACTTTATCCATGGATAGACTTTAGATAGTAAAAAGTGTTTATTGAAATGCAAAAGGTTTGATATCCCTCGCAGATAAAATAATATTAAAATGTCACTAAAAACTAAAAATTACTTACTGTTCTAGTATGTCATTCACAAATCTCTTGCTGTTCTGAAATGTAACACTCTCAGCTTAGATAGACATGACGTAGATCAAAATTATGATAACGGTGTATTAGCAAAAAGTGAAATTCTCGACTTCGAGTGGCCCATTAATGATAGAATAATAGTCCAGTCATTTGCAAATAATGTGTTTATTGTGTTCCAAGTTCTGAGTCCATTCGCCGGTAAATGGAAAATATCGACCTTACTTAAAATATCACAGATTTAATGGAGGTCTGTATTTTCTACTTAGTGGGGAAATGAATTGTTTTTAAGTTTTTTCAAAAGAACTTGTCTAATGGAAAACTAATTTGTTTTGCTTTATGACCAGATACTGTTACTTAGGGAATTGTGTTATCTATATTGAAGCTTCATAATTTACATAATTTTCGACGATTGTACGCTCAGGATCGTGTTATGTTTGTTCATCGTCGAAACACGCATTTTAACAGACTTATAGTAAATTCCCTTCTTAGTGATTACTTCAATGTTAACACCACCTGAACACGAACGAATCCGATTTTCAATATTATCTCCATATTATATCTTCATAGTGATGTCTCAGTATAATGACCTAACTACTAGTACTCAAGACTGCTTTATTGGGTCCCTACGACTGTCTTAATATCGGGGTTGTAGTGTATTTTGTTATAATTGTTTATGCATAATAAACGCATCATTTATTCTTCTTTCACTGTATACCCTATTTATCTAATACATAAGTTCAGAATTATACTTTTGATATGTTCTTAAATTACGTTAAGTTGTCCGCTATTTTTTTAAAGCCGTTTAGATATTTTACCATCTTTGTCTACAGTATTATTTCAAAATCATTAATGTATTATCTGCGCCGATACAAACAAAGTTGTTAATGTTCATTTCATCGTCTGTTATAAATACATAATAATAGAAACATTATTAATTTCCTATTTTCATAAAAAAATATACTTCCTTTCCACGTAATAACGCTTTGTGTCCTCCTCATGTCGATTGCTTCAGTTTCACAAGAATTTCTAACCTTTTGCAATTATAGAAGAAGAATAGGCCAGGAAACCTGACAGACCTATTGACAGGTGATCATGACTGGTGTATAATGAGGTTGCAGGTTTGATACTTGAAAGAACGAGGTAAATAATGTTTCCGAGTGTCTCTGTGAAAACATGTCGAGTCAAGAAGTAACAAACCAAACCATTTAATCTAGTAGTCTAACGCAAAACGAACGACCAAAATTAACTTTCTGTCTGACAAACCACGTCCGGTTAAAGTATTATTATAGCTGCTGCTGTTGTTACTGGTGGGGGTGTAGTATAGTTCAATTTTCTTATAGTCAAGGTCGAATATAAGACGATACCATTGTAAAGGTATTCACCGCAAATTGATTGCCATAATAAGTTTAAATCTATATTAAAGTGTCATTCAAGTGATCCAGGTCTTTGTGTATTGGATAAAGTGACATGTATTATATTTTCACAAAATGAAGCAGATACGAGTTGTTCGAACTCAGTCAGTGGCACTTCCTTTTTGTATAATTAAATATAATTATTTCTTTACGATTCATATATTTGTTTTTGTCACATGTATTTATAACGCTGTATAGTACCTTTTTGGAATTTCGAAATTCGAATTTTGAAGTCCAGAAAAAGGGAAAGGAGAAATGCATTTGTTCTCTGATGTATTTCTCTTTTTCCTATTTTTGCTAATAACCGATGTGAGATTATTACATTTTCGTTAATTTCACGGAACAAATTAAATAAAACAACTTTTAAACATTATTTTCTTATCGATATATATAAAGTTAACTTTTATTGAAAATAAAAAAAAACTTAAAAATAAAGAAATGGAATTCAACATCAGACGCAGTCCTCAAGATTCACTTACCATATACTTTAACAATAGCGCCATAGAGGACAGTGATATCATGCTTCATAGATTGCTCTATAACATATTACAATAGTATTCGTGTTACTTAAACATTTACAAATGGGATCGTCCATGTACTGTATACAATAACATAGCTGACCTAAAAATTGAACTACATGATTTGGGCGATGATTTTCATGATGCTGTATGTTTTCGATGTTGTTATGGTAGTGTTGTTATTGTTAATTACGAGGTTTGGATTTTGACTTTGGTGATGATGATACTGTTAGCTTTGTAACATGAACGAAATGGTGAAAGATTTCCATTGAGTAGTCGATGTATGCAGTTGAATAGAAAGTAGTGGTATATTATGTAAATGTACGAGGGTCGTCCGTAAAGTACGTGGACAACCACACGTTTTTAGCTCACCTCATTCATCAGGTCGTTGAATGTCCGGCGTCCGTCGTCCGTCCACAATTAGTTTGTTTACACTCTAGCAACCGCAGCTCTAAACGAATCATGAATAAACTTGCTCACAATGTATATGGCCACAATGTCTCGGCTAAGTTCGATTATGGGCAAAATCGGACAATAACTTCTAGAGTTATGGGCCCTTGAATTACAAAATTTGCTATATTTAGCTTGTTTACACTCTAGCGCCTTCATTTATTCACCAATCCAGATAATATTTTCAGTAAATGTCAATAACCAAAAGATCTCGGATAACTAAATTATGGGCAAAATCGGACAATAACTTACTTCTAGAGTTATGGGCCCTTGAATTACAAAATTTGCTATATTTAGCTTGTTTACACTCTAGCACCTTCATTTATTCACCAATCCAGATAATATTTTCAGTAAATGTCAATAACCAAAAGATCTTGGATAACTTCGATTATGGGCAAAATCGGATCAGAACTTCAAGAGTTATGGGCCCTTGACTTTGAAAATTTGCTATATTTTAGCTTGTTTACACTCTGGCGCCTTCATTTATTCACCGATCCTAACCATATTTTCAGTAAATGTGTATAACCAAAAGATCTTGGACAAGTTCGATTATGGGCAAATCGGATCAGACGCAGTCCTCAAGATTCACTTACTATATACTTTAACAATAGCGCCATAGAGGACAGTGATATCATGTTTCATAGATTGCTCTATAACACATCACAATAGTATTCGTGTTACTTAAACATTAACAAATGGGATCGTCCATTTATTGTATACAATAACATAGCTGACCTAAGAATTGAACTACATGATTTGGACGATGATTTTCATGATGCTGTATGTTTTCGATGTTGTTTTGGTAGTGTTGTTATTGTTAATGACGAGGTTGGGATTTTGACTTTGGTGATGATGATACTGTTAGCTTTGTAACATGAACTATATGGTGAAAGATTTCCATTGAGTAGCCGATGTATGCAGTTGAATAGAAAGTAGTGGTATATTATGTACATGTACGAGGGTCGTCCGTAAAGTTCGTGGATAACCTGACGTTTTTAGTTATAATGAAATGATGGTTCTAAAAATTTGTCATGGCAATAATTCACACATATTGTCTCAATTTCTATTTCTAAATTGTCACTTTTCCACGTAGTCACTGGTTACGAGTTTCTAAGGCGACCCTAGTCAGCGCCTACGGAGCACTTTGATTTTTTGCAATAAAGCGGATTCATTTTGTTGCAATCTTTGTGCTGTAATTTGTATAAAAATGAACGGAAATGTACAGAATAATGTTGGACGCTGTAACAAATATTCGTGACGTTTGCCGCAAAATTATAACGTCAATGCAAGCGTAATAACAAAGTTATCGAGCATGGAAGAACTGTCATTATTTGAATTACAGAAACTGAAGACGACGTCAGAGCGTACGGAGCTGCGCGCTGCGCGCTGCTACCAAGTACTGCGTTAGGCTGGGTGTACACCCTAGCAGACATTAAAGATTATCAAGATTTGGATATTAGGTGATATTTTGATGTTTGCTTTGAGAAATTTACATATGCTGTCCATATAGTCCAGATTTGGCACCGTTGGATATAGTGATCTACCCAAAATTGAAAAGAAAACGATTTAATTTAACTGAGAAAAAAATTAGAATGGCGGTGGGTAGTTTTACTCGACTTGGATTCAGACTCCCTATCTGAGACAGATACAGCTGAATGGTCATCGACACACACGGCAAGTGAAGTAGGAGATCTGTGAAATGAACTGTATTGTGCAATATGGAATTGCAACAAAAAAAGATCAAAAAGAAAGAAAATCAATGAAAAACAACGGAAACAATAAATATAGCATAATTATACAGTGATATAAAATATGTCCATATGTACTTGAAGTTTTACAATAATGTTTAAACATACTTTTCTAAAATATATAATATGCCCGAAAAACTATGGACAGTTGCAATCTGGAATTGAACTCATGCCGGTTGGCTCATAGGTTTCCAAATGTGGATTTTGTGGTCAAGTTATTCTATACCAAACCACTAACACTTGATTGCTGTGGTAGACTCTTCCTTTCATTAGACTGAAATTTCTATGTCTTTGCCACAATGATATTTTGTTCCTTTAATTTTTGTTTCACTGACACTACTTTTATTTAACACACAAAACAGAAGAAACGCATGATATAATTTCACCTTTTATTTTTAATTATTTTTAACGTCACTAAGTTTTAAATCCATTCTATTACATTAATACGCTGTTTAATTAGAATCCAACAACTTTCCTAAAAACTGATGTCAAAAACTATTATCTCAAAAGCCAATTTAAACTCACTAAAAACTGAACTGTAAAAAACTGAATCCCTAAAACTGAAAACTGAAAAGAGTCCTGAACCACGTTACTCCTCTATATATATAGTCACAAAGTGTTTATACAACAACGTGTGTGTATTACGTGGTTCATGAAATTCAATTGGCTGCTCCTCATAAATTGCATAACTGAGGAGCATAAGATATAACTAAGAGCATTGTAAAATAAACAACTGAGTTACATCATGGGTTTTTATAACTAAAGACTTGTTTATCTATTAGTAACAAAGTCTGTGCATATCGAGATTTATGAAATACACAAGGCTGCTCCTCATAAATCGCATAACTGATGAGCATAGAATATATACTAAGAGCATTGTAAAATAAACAGCTGAGTTACATCATGGGTTTTTATCTAACACAGTCTGTGCATATCGAGATTTATGAAATACACAAGGCTGCTCCTTATGAAATTATATAATTGAGGAGCATCAAAGATTATCAAGAGCAAAGAAAATAAACTGATTACTTGTTTTAGTTAAAAGAGACGTTTGCTATAAAATAATATATATTTAACCAGAACGAATCGTGGTTTCACGACAATTGCATACTACATATCAAAGTTCGAATATTTCCAATAGCTGATACTATGATTTGAGGACGAAATCACAGAAATTGTGTAGTATTGTGAATTGTCAGTCCTATGATCATTTTAGATGACTAATACCTATTCTAAGTGATATTTCCCGAATGTTGAGTAATTTATATTTCCTTTTAGCATCATTATAGTAATCATTTCCCTGTTATATCATACCGATTTGTGACAACTATAAGGAAACTCGTCGTAGAGGCAATGATACAGAGCATGCTGAACAAGAATGACATCCGGTCTACCGTAACGCTGACATCTTTCCATGATACATTCACTTCATTCGAAGAATCTACTTCAATCTCGTCTTTAATGCTTGAACCATTTGCTATTGTTTTTCGATTGTCCGAAAGCCATTTCCTCAAGTTCTGATTTTGCCCTTGATTGAAGCCTTTGTCACTGCCGAATCCTGTCTTGTCGGTAACGTTTTGGACTACATATTCAGAATCGTTCCCTATGTACTGTATTTCTGTTTTGTCGACTTTCGATCGAGCGATCGTTTTTTTTCTTGAGTCATCATTGATTACAAGCACAGGTTTGTCATTCTTCCTGACTTGTGGTGTGTTTTGTAGTCCTTGTTTGTTCTTGCGCATCAAACATCGAGTAAGACCCTCCCAGAATCTTCCAATTTGTTCTTGTTTGTCATTGTGGTAAATTCTTATGCTAAATATATTTGCTAGTGCGGTAAGTATGTTTATAATAATAATGCACATTATGTAGTAACTAAAATAAGACATTGGATTAGAAATTTTTGGAAGGTTATCGCTGACAATGGTTAGGAAAACTGCAATGGCTAAAAGCATTGTGATACTGTAAGAAATACGTTCACCGCTTTCTACAGGAACCAAAAATACTATAATGCTCATAACAGCCATGAAGACAATCGGTAAAATAATGTTAACAATAACAAAGTTAGGCTTTCTATCCAATGTAATAAATATATTAAGTATCCAGTACTTTGGAATATTCACTATTGCAGTGTCCGTGACTTCCCACATTTCATTTGGTGTGTAAAACCTTTGAAGCAGTTTATCGGTTGTACTATTGAGTATGTTTCGGTTCCATGTTGAAAACTGAAGCATACACACATGTCGGTCCCAAGGATAAAACGTTACGTCCACAGAACATTTTGAAGATAACATATCACC
Source organism: Lutraria lutraria (assembly GCA_964023205.1). NCBI lineage: Eukaryota > Metazoa > Mollusca > Bivalvia > Venerida > Mactridae > Lutraria > Lutraria lutraria. Next base: position 4,113,185 of record OZ026846.1, on the reverse strand, counting down.
AGGTGAGTAATACGCATCACCTTCTGTGGTATAAGAAACGATAGTCCAAGTATTGTCCTTGCCTACCTTTTCAAATGATGCAACACTGTTTACAAGAACAATAGTCGGAGTCCATATAATCCTGCGGATTCCACACCATGATTTCATCTTTCCATTGTAAATTGAATATTATCATTACAGATAAGTGTCCCTCGACTTCGTCAAATTCTTTAATTGTGACAAAATCAGGTACTAATTGAACCTCTATAGGTTCGGACTGATTAAGCCGCGGACGTAACATTCGTGTGTAGTTAGTTAGCTTGTCATTTATTAGAATCCTTGTTGAATCAAATGACGTACCAACTGCAAGAGGAACCAAGCCAAGAAGCAACAAGCAAAATAAGGGTCCATCCATAATGATGATCAATATAATAATTTTCTATTTCTGCGTACAAGTCTCCTGCTCTGCAAAATATAACTTATACTTAACGTAATCTTGTCTTACCTAGTAATCATTTAGATTTAATAGCAAGACTATTTAGTTGCTGAAAAAAGCATATTGAGGAATGCAGCGCTGAGTAAAACACGGTTACAGTGACATCGGATATTGTGAATATATATTAGAGTGAGTAACATAAAATGAAATATTCATTTTGGCTCCCTAGGTTCACAGTACAATGTAACCGTGTCACTATTTATTGTAGCATTTAATTTTTTATAGATTACATCATCATTTAAGATAATAGATGACAATTTGATAGCTTTTTAAGAATAATTGCTATTATATATCGTATATACATTATGTGAGTGTAATTACGTACGAATGCTGTAGTATGCAATGCTACATGGAACGAATGTGATAATGTGGACACATCATTACGTATGAATGGAATAATACAGGGAAAAGTATAATCATGTTAGAATCATCTTATTTTGTATGGTGTTACTTTTGTATGATGAGAATTCATTCAAAAACTTTATCCATGGATAGACTTTAGATAGTAAAAAGTGTTTATTGAAATGCAAAAGGTTTGATATCCCTCGCAGATAAAATAATATTAAAATGTCACTAAAAACTAAAAATTACTTACTGTTCTAGTATGTCATTCACAAATCTCTTGCTGTTCTGAAATGTAACACTCTCAGCTTAGATAGACATGACGTAGATCAAAATTATGATAACGGTGTATTAGCAAAAAGTGAAATTCTCGACTTCGAGTGGCCCATTAATGATAGAATAATAGTCCAGTCATTTGCAAATAATGTGTTTATTGTGTTCCAAGTTCTGAGTCCATTCGCCGGTAAATGGAAAATATCGACCTTACTTAAAATATCACAGATTTAATGGAGGTCTGTATTTTCTACTTAGTGGGGAAATGAATTGTTTTTAAGTTTTTTCAAAAGAACTTGTCTAATGGAAAACTAATTTGTTTTGCTTTATGACCAGATACTGTTACTTAGGGAATTGTGTTATCTATATTGAAGCTTCATAATTTACATAATTTTCGACGATTGTACGCTCAGGATCGTGTTATGTTTGTTCATCGTCGAAACACGCATTTTAACAGACTTATAGTAAATTCCCTTCTTAGTGATTACTTCAATGTTAACACCACCTGAACACGAACGAATCCGATTTTCAATATTATCTCCATATTATATCTTCATAGTGATGTCTCAGTATAATGACCTAACTACTAGTACTCAAGACTGCTTTATTGGGTCCCTACGACTGTCTTAATATCGGGGTTGTAGTGTATTTTGTTATAATTGTTTATGCATAATAAACGCATCATTTATTCTTCTTTCACTGTATACCCTATTTATCTAATACATAAGTTCAGAATTATACTTTTGATATGTTCTTAAATTACGTTAAGTTGTCCGCTATTTTTTTAAAGCCGTTTAGATATTTTACCATCTTTGTCTACAGTATTATTTCAAAATCATTAATGTATTATCTGCGCCGATACAAACAAAGTTGTTAATGTTCATTTCATCGTCTGTTATAAATACATAATAATAGAAACATTATTAATTTCCTATTTTCATAAAAAAATATACTTCCTTTCCACGTAATAACGCTTTGTGTCCTCCTCATGTCGATTGCTTCAGTTTCACAAGAATTTCTAACCTTTTGCAATTATAGAAGAAGAATAGGCCAGGAAACCTGACAGACCTATTGACAGGTGATCATGACTGGTGTATAATGAGGTTGCAGGTTTGATACTTGAAAGAACGAGGTAAATAATGTTTCCGAGTGTCTCTGTGAAAACATGTCGAGTCAAGAAGTAACAAACCAAACCATTTAATCTAGTAGTCTAACGCAAAACGAACGACCAAAATTAACTTTCTGTCTGACAAACCACGTCCGGTTAAAGTATTATTATAGCTGCTGCTGTTGTTACTGGTGGGGGTGTAGTATAGTTCAATTTTCTTATAGTCAAGGTCGAATATAAGACGATACCATTGTAAAGGTATTCACCGCAAATTGATTGCCATAATAAGTTTAAATCTATATTAAAGTGTCATTCAAGTGATCCAGGTCTTTGTGTATTGGATAAAGTGACATGTATTATATTTTCACAAAATGAAGCAGATACGAGTTGTTCGAACTCAGTCAGTGGCACTTCCTTTTTGTATAATTAAATATAATTATTTCTTTACGATTCATATATTTGTTTTTGTCACATGTATTTATAACGCTGTATAGTACCTTTTTGGAATTTCGAAATTCGAATTTTGAAGTCCAGAAAAAGGGAAAGGAGAAATGCATTTGTTCTCTGATGTATTTCTCTTTTTCCTATTTTTGCTAATAACCGATGTGAGATTATTACATTTTCGTTAATTTCACGGAACAAATTAAATAAAACAACTTTTAAACATTATTTTCTTATCGATATATATAAAGTTAACTTTTATTGAAAATAAAAAAAAACTTAAAAATAAAGAAATGGAATTCAACATCAGACGCAGTCCTCAAGATTCACTTACCATATACTTTAACAATAGCGCCATAGAGGACAGTGATATCATGCTTCATAGATTGCTCTATAACATATTACAATAGTATTCGTGTTACTTAAACATTTACAAATGGGATCGTCCATGTACTGTATACAATAACATAGCTGACCTAAAAATTGAACTACATGATTTGGGCGATGATTTTCATGATGCTGTATGTTTTCGATGTTGTTATGGTAGTGTTGTTATTGTTAATTACGAGGTTTGGATTTTGACTTTGGTGATGATGATACTGTTAGCTTTGTAACATGAACGAAATGGTGAAAGATTTCCATTGAGTAGTCGATGTATGCAGTTGAATAGAAAGTAGTGGTATATTATGTAAATGTACGAGGGTCGTCCGTAAAGTACGTGGACAACCACACGTTTTTAGCTCACCTCATTCATCAGGTCGTTGAATGTCCGGCGTCCGTCGTCCGTCCACAATTAGTTTGTTTACACTCTAGCAACCGCAGCTCTAAACGAATCATGAATAAACTTGCTCACAATGTATATGGCCACAATGTCTCGGCTAAGTTCGATTATGGGCAAAATCGGACAATAACTTCTAGAGTTATGGGCCCTTGAATTACAAAATTTGCTATATTTAGCTTGTTTACACTCTAGCGCCTTCATTTATTCACCAATCCAGATAATATTTTCAGTAAATGTCAATAACCAAAAGATCTCGGATAACTAAATTATGGGCAAAATCGGACAATAACTTACTTCTAGAGTTATGGGCCCTTGAATTACAAAATTTGCTATATTTAGCTTGTTTACACTCTAGCACCTTCATTTATTCACCAATCCAGATAATATTTTCAGTAAATGTCAATAACCAAAAGATCTTGGATAACTTCGATTATGGGCAAAATCGGATCAGAACTTCAAGAGTTATGGGCCCTTGACTTTGAAAATTTGCTATATTTTAGCTTGTTTACACTCTGGCGCCTTCATTTATTCACCGATCCTAACCATATTTTCAGTAAATGTGTATAACCAAAAGATCTTGGACAAGTTCGATTATGGGCAAATCGGATCAGACGCAGTCCTCAAGATTCACTTACTATATACTTTAACAATAGCGCCATAGAGGACAGTGATATCATGTTTCATAGATTGCTCTATAACACATCACAATAGTATTCGTGTTACTTAAACATTAACAAATGGGATCGTCCATTTATTGTATACAATAACATAGCTGACCTAAGAATTGAACTACATGATTTGGACGATGATTTTCATGATGCTGTATGTTTTCGATGTTGTTTTGGTAGTGTTGTTATTGTTAATGACGAGGTTGGGATTTTGACTTTGGTGATGATGATACTGTTAGCTTTGTAACATGAACTATATGGTGAAAGATTTCCATTGAGTAGCCGATGTATGCAGTTGAATAGAAAGTAGTGGTATATTATGTACATGTACGAGGGTCGTCCGTAAAGTTCGTGGATAACCTGACGTTTTTAGTTATAATGAAATGATGGTTCTAAAAATTTGTCATGGCAATAATTCACACATATTGTCTCAATTTCTATTTCTAAATTGTCACTTTTCCACGTAGTCACTGGTTACGAGTTTCTAAGGCGACCCTAGTCAGCGCCTACGGAGCACTTTGATTTTTTGCAATAAAGCGGATTCATTTTGTTGCAATCTTTGTGCTGTAATTTGTATAAAAATGAACGGAAATGTACAGAATAATGTTGGACGCTGTAACAAATATTCGTGACGTTTGCCGCAAAATTATAACGTCAATGCAAGCGTAATAACAAAGTTATCGAGCATGGAAGAACTGTCATTATTTGAATTACAGAAACTGAAGACGACGTCAGAGCGTACGGAGCTGCGCGCTGCGCGCTGCTACCAAGTACTGCGTTAGGCTGGGTGTACACCCTAGCAGACATTAAAGATTATCAAGATTTGGATATTAGGTGATATTTTGATGTTTGCTTTGAGAAATTTACATATGCTGTCCATATAGTCCAGATTTGGCACCGTTGGATATAGTGATCTACCCAAAATTGAAAAGAAAACGATTTAATTTAACTGAGAAAAAAATTAGAATGGCGGTGGGTAGTTTTACTCGACTTGGATTCAGACTCCCTATCTGAGACAGATACAGCTGAATGGTCATCGACACACACGGCAAGTGAAGTAGGAGATCTGTGAAATGAACTGTATTGTGCAATATGGAATTGCAACAAAAAAAGATCAAAAAGAAAGAAAATCAATGAAAAACAACGGAAACAATAAATATAGCATAATTATACAGTGATATAAAATATGTCCATATGTACTTGAAGTTTTACAATAATGTTTAAACATACTTTTCTAAAATATATAATATGCCCGAAAAACTATGGACAGTTGCAATCTGGAATTGAACTCATGCCGGTTGGCTCATAGGTTTCCAAATGTGGATTTTGTGGTCAAGTTATTCTATACCAAACCACTAACACTTGATTGCTGTGGTAGACTCTTCCTTTCATTAGACTGAAATTTCTATGTCTTTGCCACAATGATATTTTGTTCCTTTAATTTTTGTTTCACTGACACTACTTTTATTTAACACACAAAACAGAAGAAACGCATGATATAATTTCACCTTTTATTTTTAATTATTTTTAACGTCACTAAGTTTTAAATCCATTCTATTACATTAATACGCTGTTTAATTAGAATCCAACAACTTTCCTAAAAACTGATGTCAAAAACTATTATCTCAAAAGCCAATTTAAACTCACTAAAAACTGAACTGTAAAAAACTGAATCCCTAAAACTGAAAACTGAAAAGAGTCCTGAACCACGTTACTCCTCTATATATATAGTCACAAAGTGTTTATACAACAACGTGTGTGTATTACGTGGTTCATGAAATTCAATTGGCTGCTCCTCATAAATTGCATAACTGAGGAGCATAAGATATAACTAAGAGCATTGTAAAATAAACAACTGAGTTACATCATGGGTTTTTATAACTAAAGACTTGTTTATCTATTAGTAACAAAGTCTGTGCATATCGAGATTTATGAAATACACAAGGCTGCTCCTCATAAATCGCATAACTGATGAGCATAGAATATATACTAAGAGCATTGTAAAATAAACAGCTGAGTTACATCATGGGTTTTTATCTAACACAGTCTGTGCATATCGAGATTTATGAAATACACAAGGCTGCTCCTTATGAAATTATATAATTGAGGAGCATCAAAGATTATCAAGAGCAAAGAAAATAAACTGATTACTTGTTTTAGTTAAAAGAGACGTTTGCTATAAAATAATATATATTTAACCAGAACGAATCGTGGTTTCACGACAATTGCATACTACATATCAAAGTTCGAATATTTCCAATAGCTGATACTATGATTTGAGGACGAAATCACAGAAATTGTGTAGTATTGTGAATTGTCAGTCCTATGATCATTTTAGATGACTAATACCTATTCTAAGTGATATTTCCCGAATGTTGAGTAATTTATATTTCCTTTTAGCATCATTATAGTAATCATTTCCCTGTTATATCATACCGATTTGTGACAACTATAAGGAAACTCGTCGTAGAGGCAATGATACAGAGCATGCTGAACAAGAATGACATCCGGTCTACCGTAACGCTGACATCTTTCCATGATACATTCACTTCATTCGAAGAATCTACTTCAATCTCGTCTTTAATGCTTGAACCATTTGCTATTGTTTTTCGATTGTCCGAAAGCCATTTCCTCAAGTTCTGATTTTGCCCTTGATTGAAGCCTTTGTCACTGCCGAATCCTGTCTTGTCGGTAACGTTTTGGACTACATATTCAGAATCGTTCCCTATGTACTGTATTTCTGTTTTGTCGACTTTCGATCGAGCGATCGTTTTTTTTCTTGAGTCATCATTGATTACAAGCACAGGTTTGTCATTCTTCCTGACTTGTGGTGTGTTTTGTAGTCCTTGTTTGTTCTTGCGCATCAAACATCGAGTAAGACCCTCCCAGAATCTTCCAATTTGTTCTTGTTTGTCATTGTGGTAAATTCTTATGCTAAATATATTTGCTAGTGCGGTAAGTATGTTTATAATAATAATGCACATTATGTAGTAACTAAAATAAGACATTGGATTAGAAATTTTTGGAAGGTTATCGCTGACAATGGTTAGGAAAACTGCAATGGCTAAAAGCATTGTGATACTGTAAGAAATACGTTCACCGCTTTCTACAGGAACCAAAAATACTATAATGCTCATAACAGCCATGAAGACAATCGGTAAAATAATGTTAACAATAACAAAGTTAGGCTTTCTATCCAATGTAATAAATATATTAAGTATCCAGTACTTTGGAATATTCACTATTGCAGTGTCCGTGACTTCCCACATTTCATTTGGTGTGTAAAACCTTTGAAGCAGTTTATCGGTTGTACTATTGAGTATGTTTCGGTTCCATGTTGAAAACTGAAGCATACACACATGTCGGTCCCAAGGATAAAACGTTACGTCCACAGAACATTTTGAAGATAACATATCACCAGGTGAGTAATACGCATCACCTTCTGTGGTATAAGAAACGATAGTCCAAGTATTGTCCTTGCCTACCTTTTCAAATGATGCAACACTGTTTACAAGAACAATAGTCGGAGTCCATACAAGCTCATTATCAATTTCAATTCTGCGAATTCCACCATAATCCTGCGGATTCCACACCATGATTTCATCTTTCCATTGTAAATTGAATATTATCATTACAGATAAGTGTCCCTCGACTTCGTCAAATTCTTTAATTGTGACAAAATCAGGTACTAATTGAACCTCTATAGGTTCGGACTGATTAAGCCGCGGACGTAACATTCGTGTGTAGTTAGTTAGCTTGTCATTTATTAGAATCCTTGTTGAATCAAATGACGTACCAACTGCAAGAGGAACCAAGCCAAGAAGCAACAAGCAAAATAAGGGTCCATCCATAATGATGATCAATATAATAATTTTCTATTTCTGCGTACAAGTCTCCTGCTCTGCAAAATATAACTTATACTTAACGTAATCTTGTCTTACCTAGTAATCATTTAGATTTAATAGCAAGACTATTTAGTTGCTGAAAAAAGCATATTGAGGAATGCAGCGCTGAGTAAAACACGGTTACAGTGACATCGGATATTGTGAATATATATTAGAGTGAGTAACATAAAATGAAATATTCATTTTGGCTCCCTAGGTTCACAGTACAATTTAACCATGTCACTATTTATTGTAGCATTTAATTTTTTATAGATTACATCATCATTCAAGATAATAGATGACAATTTGATAGCTTTTTAAGAATAATTGCTATTATATATCGTATATACATTATGTGAGTGTAATTACGTACGAATGCTATAGTATGCAATGCTACATGGAACGAATGTGATAATGTGGACACATCATTACGTATGAATGGAATAATACAGGGAAAAGTATAATCATGTTAGAATCATCTTATTTTGTATGGTGTTACTTTTGTATGATGAGAATTTATCCATGGATAGACTTTAGATAGTAAAAAGTGTTTATTGAAATGCAAAAGGTTTGATATCCCTCGCAGATAAAATAATATTAAAATGTCACTAAAAACTAAAAATTACTTACTGTTCTAGTATGTCATTCACAAATCTCTTGCTGTTCTGAAATATAACACTCTCAGCTTATATTGACATGACGTAGATCAAAATTATGATAACGGTGTATTAGCAAAAGTGAAATTATCGACTTCGAGTGGCACATTAATGATAGAATAATAGTCCAGTCATTTGCTAATAATGTGTTTATTTTGTTTCAAGTTCTGAGTCCATTCGCCGGTAAATGGAAAATATCGACCTTACTTAAAATATCACAGATTTAATGGAGGTCTGTATTTTCTACTTAGTGGGGAAATGAATTGTTTTAATTTTTTAAAAAAACCTTGTCTAATGGAAAACTAATTTGTTTTGCTTTATGACCAGATACTATTACTTAGGGAATTGTGTTATCTATATTGAAGCTTCATAATTTACATAATTTTCGACGATTGTACGCTCAGGATCGTGTTATGTTTGTTCATCGTCGAAACACGCATTTTAACAGACTTATAGTAAATTCCCTTCTTAGTGATTACTTCAATGTTAACACCACCTGATTATAACGAACACGAACGAATCCGATTTTCAATATTATCTCCATATTATATCTTCATAGTGATGTCTTAGTATAATGACCTAACTACTAGTACCCAAGACTGCTTTATTGGGTCCCTACGACTGTCTTAATATCGGGGTTGTAGTGTATTTTGTTATAATTGTTTATGCATAATAAACGCATCATTTATTCTTCTTTCACTGTATACCCTATTTATCTAATACGTAAGTTCAGAATTATACTTTTGATATGTTCTTAAGTTATGTTAAGTTGTCAGCTATTTTGATTTACCTTGAAAGCCGTTTAGATATTTTACCATCTTTGTCTACAGTATTATTCCAAAGTCATTAATGTATTATCTGCGCCGATACAAACAAAGTTGTTAATGTTCACTTCATCATCTGTTATAAATACATAATAATAGAAACATTATTCATTTCCTATTATCATAAAAAATATACTTCCTTTCCACGTAATAACGCTTTGTGTCCTCCTCATGTCGATTGCTTCAGTGTCACAAGAATTTCTAACCTTTTGCAATTATAGAAGAAGAATAGGCCAGGAAACCCGACAGACCTATTGACAGGTGATCCTGACTGGTGTATAGTGAGGTTGCAGGTTTGATACTTGAAAGAACGAGGTAAATAATGTTTCCGAGTGTCTCTGTGAAAACATGTCGAGTCAAGAAGTAACAAACCAAACCATTTAATCTAAAAGTCTAACGCAAAACGAACGACCAAAATTAACATTCTGTCTTACAAACCACGTCCGATTAAAGTATTATAGCTGCTGCTGTTGTTACTGGTGGGGGTGTAGTATAGTTCAATTTTCTTATAGTCAATGTCGAATATAAGACGATACCATTGTAAAGGTATTCACCGCAAATTGATTGCCATAATAAGTTTAAATCCATATTAAAGTGTCATTCAAGTGAACAAGGTCTTGGTGTATTGGATAAAGTGACATGTATTATACCAGGTCATGGTGTATTGGATAAAGTGTCATGTATTATAACAGGTCATGGTGTATTGGATAAAGTGACATGTATTATACCAGGTCATGGTGTATTGGATAAAGTGACATGTATTATACCAGGTCATGGTGTATTGGATTAAGTGACATGTATTATATTTTCACAAAATGAAGCAGATACGAGTTGTTCGAACTCAGTCAGTGGCACTTCCTTTTTATATAATTAAATATAATTATTTTTTTTACAATTTAAATATACATGTATGTTTTTGTCACATATATTTATAACGCTGTATAATACCTTTTTTTGAATTTCGATATTCGAATTTTGAAGTCCAGAAAAAGGAAAAGGAGAAATGCATTTGTTCTCTGATGTATTTCTATTTTTCCTGTTTTTGCTAATAACCGATGTGAGGTTATTACATTTTTGTTAATTTCACGGAACAAATTAAATAAAGCAACTTCTAATCATTATTTTCTTATCGATATATATATAAAGTTAACTTTTATTGAAAATAAAAAAAACAAGTGAACCTAAAAATAAAAAAATGGAATTCAACATCAGACGCAGTCCTCAAGACTCACTTACCATATACTTTAACAACAGCGCCATAGAGGACAGTGATATCATGTTTCATAGATTGCTCTATAACATATCACAATAGTATTCGTGCTGCTTAAACAATTACAAATGAGGTGTACTGTATACATAGCTGACATAAAAATTGAACTACATGATTTGGACGATGATTTTCATGATGCTGTATGTTTTAGATGTTGTTTTGGTAGTGTTGTTATTGTTAATGACGAGGTTGGGATTTTGACTTTGGTGATGATGATACTGTTAGCTTTGTAACATGAACGATATGGTGAAAGATTTCCATTGAGTAGCCGATGTATGCAGTTGAATAGAAAGTAGTGGTATATTATGTACATGTACGAGGGTCATCCGTAAAGTTCGTGGATAACCTTAGGTTTTTTTAGTTATAATGAAATGATGGTTTTGAAAATTTGTCATGGCAATAATTCACACCTATTGTCTCAATTTTTATTTCTAAATTGTCACTTTTCCACGTAGTCACTGGTTATGGGTTTCTAAGGCGACCCTAGTCAGCGCCTACGTAGCACTTTGTTTTTTTACAATAAAGCGGATTCATTTTGTTGCAACCTTTGTGCTGTAATTTGTATAAAAATGAACGGAAATGTAGAGAATAATGTTGGACGCCGTAACAAATATTCGTGACGTTTGCCGCAAAATTATAACGTCAATGCAAGCGTAATAATAAAGTTATCGAGCATGGAAGAACTGTCCTTATTTGAATTCATTACAGAAACTAAAGACGACGTCAGAGTGTACGGAGCAGCGCGCTGCTACCAAGTACTGCGTTAGGCTGGGTGTACACCCTAGCAGACATTAAAATTCATTTCAAGTGATAAAATTCTAAGAAATGTATCAAGATCATTGATATTAGGTGATATTTTAATATTTGCTTTGAGAAATTAGCATATGCTGTCCATATAGTCCAGGTTTGTCACCGTTGGATATAGTGATCTACCCAAAATTGAAAAGAAAACGATTTAATTTAACTGAGAAAAAATTAGAATGGCGGTGGGTAGTTTTGCTCGACTTGGATTCAGACTCCCTATCTGAGACAGATACAGCTGAATGGTCATCGACACACACGGCAAGTGAAGTAGGAAATCTGTGAAATGAACTGTATTGTGCAATATGGAATTGCAACAAAAAAAGATCAAAAAGAAAGAAAATCAATGAAAAACAACGGAAACAATAAATATAGCATAATTATACAGTGATATAAAATATGTCCATATGTACTTGAAGTTTTACAATAATGTTTAAACATACTTTTCTAAAATATATAATATGCCCGAAAAACTATGGACAGGTGCAATCTGGAATTGAACTCATGCCGGTTGGCTCATAGGTTTCCAAATGTTGATTTTGTGGTCAAGTTATTCTATACCAAACCACTAACACTTGATTGCTGTGGTAGACTCTTCCTTTCATTAGACTGAAATTTCTATGTCATTGCCACAATGATATTTTGTTCCTTTAATTTTTGTTTCACTGACACTACTTTTATTTAACACACAAAACAGAAGAAACACATGATATAATTTCACCTTTTATTTTTAATTATTTTTAACGTCACTAAGTTTTAAATTCATTCTATTACATTAATACGCTGTTTAATTAGAATCCAAAAACTTTCCTAAAAACTGATGTAAAAAACTATTATCTCAAAAGCCAATTTAAACTCACTAAAACTGAACTGTAAAAAACTGAATCCCTAAAACTGAAAACTGAAAAGAGTCCTGAACCACGTTACTCCTCTATATATATATAGTCACAAAGTGTTTATACAACAACGTGTGTGTATTACGTGGTTCATGAAATACAATTGGCTGCTCCTCATAAATTGCATAACTGAGGAGCATAAGATATAACTAAGAGCATTGTAAAATAAACAACTGAGTTACATCATGGGTTTTTATAACTAAAGACTTGTTTATCTAACAAAGTCTGTGCATATCGAGATTTATGAAATACACAAGGCTGCTCCTCATAAATCGCATAACTGATGAGCATAGAATATATACTAAGAGCATTGTAAAATAAACAGCTGAGTTACATCATGGGTTTTTATCTAACAAAGTCTGTGCATATCGAGATTTATGAAATACACAAGGCTGCTCCTTATGAAATTATATAATTGAGGAGCATCAAAGATTATCAAGAGCAAAGAAAATAAACTGATTACTTGTTTTAGTTAAAAGAGACGTTTGCTATAAAATATTATATATTTAACCAGAACGAATCGTGGTTTCACGACAATTGCATACTACATATCAAAGTTCGAATATTTCAAATAGCTGATACTATGATTTGAGGACGAAATCACAGAAATTGTGTAGTATTGTGAATTGTCAGTCCTATGATCATTTTAGATGACTAATACCTATTCTAAGTGATATTTCCCGAATGTTGAGTAATTTATATTTCCTTTTAGCATCATTATAGTAATCATTTCCCTGTTATATCATACCGATTTGTGACAACTATAAGGAAACTCGTCGTAGAGGCAATGATACAGAGCATGCTGAACAAGAATGACATCCGGTCTACCGTAACGCTGACATCTTTCCATGATACATTCACTTCATTCGAAGAATCTACTTCAATCTCGTCTTTAATGCTTGAACCATTTGCTATTGTTTTTCGATTGTCCGAAAGCCATTTCCTCAAGTTCTGATTTTGCCCTTGATTGAAGCCTTTGTCACTGCCGAATCCTGTCTTGTCGGTAACGTTTTGGACTACATATTCAGAATCGTTCCCTATGTACTGTATTTCTGTTTTGTCGACTTTCGATCGAGCGATCTTTTTTTTTCTTGAGTCATCATTGATTACAAGCACAGGTTTGTCATTCTTCCTGACTTGTGGTGTGTTTTGTAGTCCTTGTTTGTTCTTGCGCATCAAACATCGAGTAAGACCCTCCCAGAATCTTCCAATTTGTTCTTGTTTGTCATTGTGGTAAATTCTTATGCTAAATATATTTGCGAGTGCGGTAAGTATGTTTATAATAATAATGCACATTATGTAGTAACTAAAATAAGACATTGGATTAGAAATTTTTGGAAGGTTATCGCTGACAATGGTTAGGAAAACTGCAATGGCTAAAAGCATAGTGATACTGTAAGAAATACGTTCACCGCTTTCTACAGGAACCAAAAATACTATAATGCTCATAACAGCCATGAAGACAATCGGTAAAATAATGTTAACAATAACAAAGTTAGGCTTTCTATCCAATGTAATAAATATATTAAGTATCCAGTACTTTGGAATATTCACTATTGCAGTGTCCGTGACTTCCCACATTTCATTAGGTGTGTAAAACCTTTGAAGCAGTTTATCGGTTGTACTATTGAGTATGTTTCGGTTCCATGTTGAAAACTGAAGTTTACACACATGTCGGTCCCAAGGATAAAACGTTACGTCCACAGAACATTTTGAAGATAACATATCACCAGGTGAGTAATACGCATCACCTTCTGTGGTATAAGAAACGATAGTCCAAGTATTGTCCTTGCCTACCTTTTCAAATGATGCAACACTGTTTACAAGAACAATAGTCGGAGTCCATACAAGCTCATTATCAATTTCAATTCTGCGAATTCCACCATAATCCTGCGGATTCCACACCATGATTTCATCTTTCCATTGTAAGTTGAATATTATCATTACAGATAAGTGTCCCTCGACTTCGTCAAATTCTTTAATTGTGACAAAATCAGCTAATAATTGAACCTCTATAGGTTCGGACTGATTAAGCCGCGGACGTAACATTCGTGTGTAGTTAGTTAGCTTGTCATTTATTAGAATCCTTGTTGAATCAAATGACGTACCAACTGCTAGAGGAACCAAGCCAAGAAGCAACAAGCAAAATAGGGGTCCATCCATAATGATGATCAATATAATAATTTTCTATTTCTGCGTACAAGTCTCCTGCTCTGCAAAATATAACTTATACTTAACGTAATCTTGTCTAACCTAGTTATCGTATAGATTTAATAGCAAGACTTTTAGTTGCTGAAAAAGCATATTAAGTAAAACACGGTTACAGTGACATCGGATATTGTGAATATATATTAGAGTGAGTAACATAAAATGAAATATTTATTTGGGCTCCCTAGGTTCACAGTACAATGTAACCGTGTCACTATTTAGTGTAACATTTAATTTTTTTATAGGTTACATTATCATTTTAAGATAATATATGACAATTTGTTAGCTTATTAAGAATAATTGCTATTATATATCGTATATACATTATGTGAGTGTAATTACGTACGAATGCTGTAGTATGCAATGCTACATGGAACGAATGTGATAATGTGGACACATCATTACGTATGTATGGAATAATACAGGGAAAAGTATAATCATGTTAGAATCATCTTATTTTGTATGGTGTTACTTTTGTATGATGAGAATTCATTCAAAAACTTTATCCATGGATAGACTTTAGATAGTAAAAAGTGTTTATTGAAATACAAAAGGTTTGATATCCCTCGCAGATAAAATAATATTAAAATGTCACTAAAAACTAAAAATTACTTACTGTTCTAGTATGTCATTCACAAATCTCTTGCTGTTCTGAAATATAACACTCTCAGCTTATATAGACATGACGTAGATCAAAATTATGATAACGGTGTATTAGCAAAAAGTGAAATTATCGACTTCGAGTGGCACATTAATGATAGAATAATAGTCCAGTCATTTGCTAATAATGTGTTTATTTTGTTTCAAGTTCTGAGTCCATTCGCCGGTAAATGGAAAATATCGACCTTACTTAAAATATCACAGATTTAATGGAGGTCTGTATTTTCTACTTAGTGGGGAAATGAATTGTTTTAATTTTTAAAAAAAAACTTCTCTAATGGAAAACTAATTTGTTTTGCTTTATGACCAGATACTATTACTTAGGGAATTGTGTTATCTATATTGAAGCTTCATAATTTACATAATTTTCGACGATTGTACGCTCAGGATCGTGTTATGTTTGTTCATCGTCGAAACACGCATTTTAACAGACTTATAGTAAATTCCCTTCTTAGTGATTACTTCAATGTTAACACCACCTGATTATAACGAACACGAACGAATCCGATTTTCAATGGTATCTCCATATTATATCTTCATAGTGATGTCTTAGTATAATGACCTAACTACTAGTACCCAAGACTGCTTTATTGGGTCCCTACGACTGTCTTAATATCGGGGTTGTAGTGTATTTTGTTATAATTGTTTATGCATAATAAACGCATCATTTATTCTTCTTTCACTGTATACCCTATTTATCTAATACGTAAGTTCAGAATTATACTTTTGATATGTTCTTAAGTTATGTTAAGTTGTCAGCTATTTTGATTTACCTTGAAAGCCGTTTAGATATTTTACCATCTTTGTCTACAGTATTATTCCAAAGTCATTAATGTATTATCTGCGCCGATACAAACAAAGTTGTTAATGTTCACTTCATCATCTGTTATAAATACATAATAATAGAAACATTATTCATTTCCTATTATCATAAAAAATATACTTCCTTTCCACGTAATAACGCTTTGTGTCCTCCTCATGTCGATTGCTTCAGTGTCACAAGAATTTCTAACCTTTTGCAATTATAGAAGAAGAATAGGCCAGGAAACCTGACAGACCTATTGACAGGTGATCCTGACTGGTGTATAGTGAGGTTGCAGGTTTGATACTTGAAAGAACGAGGTAAATAATGTTTCCGAGTGTCTCTGTGAAAACATGTCGAGTCAAGAAGTAACAAACCAAACCATTTAATATAGAAGTCTAACGCAAAACGAACGACCAAAATTAACTTTCTGTCTGACAAACCACGTCCGATTAAAGTATTATTATAGCTGCTGCTGTTGTTACTGGTGGGGGTGTAGTATAGTTCAATTTTCTTATAGTCAAGGTCGAATATAAGACGATACCATTGTAAAGGTATTCACCGCAAATTGATTGCCATAATAAGTTTAAATCCATATTAAAGTGTCATTCAAGTGAACCAGGTCTTTGTGTATTGAATAAAGTGACATGTATTATATTTTCACAAAATGAAGCAGATACGAGTTGTTCGAACTCAGTCAGTGGCACTTCCTTTTTGTATAATTAAATATAATTATTTTTTTACGATTCATATATTTGTTTTTGTCACATGTATTTATAACGCTGTATAGTACCTTTTTGGAATTTCGAAATTCGAATTTTGAAGTCCAGAAAAAGGGAAAGGAGAAATGCATTTGTTCTCTGATGTATTTCTCTTTTTCCTATTTTTGCTAATAACCGATGTGAGATTATTACATTTTCGTTAATTTCACGGAACAAATTAAATAAAACAACTTTTAAACATTATTTTCTTATCGATATATATAAAGTTAACTTATATTGAAAATAAAAAAACCCTTAAAAATAAAGAAATGGAATTCAACATCAGACGCAGTCCTCAAGATTCACTTACCATATACTTTAACAATAGCGCCATAGAGGACAGTGATATCATGCTTCATAGATTGCTCTATAACATATTACAATAGTATTCGTGTTACTTAAACATTTACAAATGGGATCGTCCATGTACTGTATACAATAACATAGCTGACCTAAAAATTGAACTACATGATTTGGGCGATGATTTTCATGATGCTGTATGTTTTCGATGTTGTTATGGTAGTGTTGTTATTGTTAATTACGAGGTTTGGATTTTGACTTTGGTGATGATGATACTGTTAGCTTTGTAACATGAACGAAATGGTGAAAGATTTCCATTGAGTAGTCGATGTATGCAGTTGAATAGAAAGTAGTGGTATATTATGTAAATGTACGAGGGTCGTCCGTAAAGTACGTGGACAACCAAACGTTTTTAGCTCACCTCATTCATCAGGTCGTTGAATGTCCGGCCTCCGTTGTCCGTCCACAATTAGTTTGTTTACACTCTAGCAACCGCAGCTCTTAACGAATCATGAATAAACTTGCTCACAATGTATATGGCCACAATGTCTCGGCTGAGTTCGATTATGGGCAAAATCGGACTATAACTTCTAGAGTTATGGGCCCTTGAATTACAAAATTTGCTATATTTAGCTTGTTTACACTCTAGCGCCTTCATTTATTCACCAATCCAGATAATATTTTCAGTAAATGTCAATAACCAATAGATCTTGGATAACTTCGATTATGGGCAAAATCGGACAATAACTTCTAGAGTTATGGGCCCTTGAATTACAAAATTTGCTATATTTAGCTTGTTTACACTCTAGCGCCTTCATTTATTCACCAATCCAGATAATATTTTCAGTAAATGTCAATAACCAAAAGATCATGGATGACTTCGATTATGGGCAAAATCGGATCAGAACTTCAAGAGTTATGGGCCCTTGACTTTGAAAATTTGCTATATTTTAGCTTGTTTACACTCTTGCGCCTTCATTTATTCACCGATCCTAACCATATTTTCAGTAAATGTGTATAACCAAAAGATCTTGGACAAGTTCGATTATGGGCAAATCGGATCAGACGCAGTCCTCAAGATTCACTTACCATATACTTTAACAATAGCGCCATAGAGGACAGTGATATCATGTTTCATAGATTGCTCTATAACATATCACAATAGTATTCGTGTTACTTAAACATTTACAAATGGGATCGTCCATGTACTGTATACAATAACATAGCTGACCTAAGAATTGAACTACATGATTTGGACGATGATTTTCATGATGCTGTATGTTTTCGATGTTGTTTTGGTAGTGTTGTTATTGTTAATGACGAGGTTTGGATTTTGACTTTGGTGATGATGATACTGTTAGCTTTGTAACATGAACTATATGGTGAAAGA
Source organism: Lutraria lutraria (assembly GCA_964023205.1). Taxonomy (NCBI): domain Eukaryota; kingdom Metazoa; phylum Mollusca; class Bivalvia; order Venerida; family Mactridae; genus Lutraria; species Lutraria lutraria. The sequence goes on along the minus strand of OZ026846.1, from coordinate 4,094,645 downwards.
TTTCCATTGAGTAGCCGATGTATGCAGTTGAATAGAAAGTAGTGGTATATTATGTACATGTACGAGGGTCGTCCGTAAAGTTCGTGGATAACCTGACGTTTTTAGTTATAATGAAATGATGGTTCTAAAAATTTGTCATGGCAATAATTCACACATATTGTCTCAATTTCTATTTCTAAATTGTCACTTTTCCACGTAGTCACTGGTTACGAGTTTCTAAGGAGACCCTAGTCAGCGCCTACGGAGCACTTTGATCTTTTGCAATAATGCGGATTCATTTTGTTCCCAATCTTTGTGCTGTAATTTGTATAAAAATGAACGGAAATGTACAGAATAATGTTGGACGCTGTAACAAATATTCGTGACGTTTGCCGCAAAATTATAACGTCAATGCAAGCGTAATAACAAAGTTATCGAGCATGGAAGAACTGTCATTATTTGAATTACAGAAACTGAAGACGACGTCAGAGCGTACGGAGCTGCGCGCTGCGCGCTGCTACCAAGTACTGCGTTAGGCTGGGTGTACACCCTAGTAGACATTAAAGATTATCAAGATTTGGATATTAGGTGATATTTTGATGTTTGCTTTGAGAAATTTACATATGCTGTCCATATAGTCAAGATTTGGCACCGTTGGATATAGTGATCTACCCAAAATTGAAAAGAAAACGATTTAATTTAACTGACAAAATTAGAATGGCGGTGGGTAGTTTTGCTCGACTTGGATTCAGACTCCCTATCTGAGACAGATACAGCTGAATGGTCATCGACACACACGGCAAGTGAAGTAGGAGATATGTGAAATGAACTGTATTGTGCAATATGAAATTGCAACAAAAAAGGATCAAAAAGAAAGAAAATCAATGAAAAACAACGGAAACAATAAATATAGCATAATTATACAGTGATATAAAATATGTCCATATGTACTTGAAGTTTTACAATAATGTTTAAACATACTTTTCTAAAATATATAATATGCCCGAAAAACTATGGACAGGTGCAATCTGGAATTGAACTCATGCCGGTTGGCTCATAGGTTTCCAAATGTGGATTTTGTGGTCAAGTTATTCTATACCAAACCACTTACACTTGATTACATACTACATATCAAAGTTCGAATATTTCAAATAGCTGATACTATGATTTTAGGACGAAATCACAGAAATTGTGTAGTATTGTGAATTGTCAGTCCTAGTAAAATTTTTATTAAACCAAAAATAATATTTTTGTTTAAATTCATGATCAGACAATGTTTGACAACGTCCATCCAGCCTGCTATATAGGTTTGGCAGTCGTAAAATCAATAATTCATTCCGGCCGCAATGTGGGCATGGTAAGGGTATAACTAGATACCAATTTAAGGAACTAAGGTAGCATTTATATTACACCCAAACTTATCCAACTTGCGACATTAAGAGTCTTAAAGGCTAATGTATTCTCGAAAATCAATATTGATACGCTTAGATAAATCGAAATGTGATGCCAAATGTCGAATACGACCGAGGTTTGTCGAACCACGGGGCTAACAGGTGAAATAAACAAAACCAAACAAATCAGTGAAAAAACAACAATTGCAGAAACTTTCTGTCTGCCAAAAATCAACATATCAACAACAACAATTAATAGGATTTAAAACCCTTAGATATGGGTTTTAAATCCTATTTATTGTTGTAATTCCGATCAATATCACAATAAATCAGAACCAAGACTATCATATGATTACATAACCAATACATATTCTTTGTGATATTTCCCGAATGTTGAGTAATTTATCCTCCTTTTAGCCCAAATTCACTTTTATCATCATTATAGTGATCATTTCCCTGTTATATCATAACGATTTGTGACAACTATAAAGAAACTGGTTGTAGTGACAATGATACAGAACATGCTGAGCAAGAATGACATCCGGTCTACCATGACACTAACATCTTTCCACGATACATTCACTTTATTCGTAGAATCTTCTTTAATCTCGTCGTTTGTGCTTGAAACACTTGCTATTGTTTTTCTATTGTTCGAATGCCATTTTCTTAAGTTCGGATCTTGCCCCTGATTGAAGCCTTTGTCATGGGTGATTTTCTTCTCATCAGTAACGTTTTGGACTGTATGTATAAAATCGTTCCCTATGTACTGTATTTCTGTTTTGTCGATTTTCGATCGAGCGTACATTGTTTTTCTAGAATCATTCTTGATAACTAGCACAGGTGTTTCATCTTTCCTGACTTGTGGAGTGTTTTGTCGTCCTTGTTTGTTCTTGCACATCAAACATCGAGTAAGACCCTCCCAAAATCTTCCAATTTGTTCGTGTTTGTCATTATGGTAAATCCTTATGCTGAATATATTTGCGAGTGCGGTAAGTATGTTTATAATGATAATGCATACTATGTAGTAACTAAAATAAGACATTGGATTTGAGATTTTTGGAAGGTTATCACTGACAATGGTTAGGAAAACTGCAATGGCTAAAAGCATAGTGATACTGTAAGAAATACGTTCTCCACTCTCTGCAGGAACCAAAAATACTAGAACGCTCATAACAGCCATGAAGACAATCGGTAAAATAACGTTTAAAATAACAAAGTTAGACTTTCTGTCCAATGTTATAAATATATTAAGTGTCCAGAACCTTGGAATATTCACTATTTTAGAATCCGTGACAACCCATATTTCATTGGGCGAGTAATATGTTTTACGCAATTTATCGCCTGTAATATTCAGTGTGTTTCGGTTCCATGTTGAAAATTGAAGTTTACACACATGTCGGTCCCAAGGATAAAACGTTACATCCACAGAACACTTTGAAGATAACATATCACCTGGTGAGTAATACGCATCACCTTCTGCGGTATAAGAAACGGTAGTCCAAGAACTGTCACCTAACTTTTCAAATGATGCAACACTGTTTACAAGAACTATGGTAGGAGTCCATACGAACTCATTATTAATTTCAATTCTGCGAATTCCACCACAATCCTGCGGATTCCACACCATTATTTCATCCTTCCATCGTAAGTTAAATATTATCATTACTGATAAGTGTCCTTCGACTTCGTCAAATTGTTGTATTGTCACTAATTCTGCAGCTACTTTGACCTCTACCTGTTCAGTCTGATTAATCCGCGGACGTAACATTCGTGTGTAGTTAGTTAGCTTGTCATTTATTAAAACTCTTGCTTGATCAAATGTCGCACCAGTCACTATAGGCGACAAGCCAAGGAGCCACAAGCAAAATAAGGGCACATCCATAATGTTTGAAATTACCTAAAATAAGCGAAAAATTTAAACTCAAGGGCAAAAAAACGCCAATAGTGACCCCCAATCTATTTTGGTTTAAAATGTTTCTGTTGTCATATGCTACGAGCGTGCAAAGTGTAAACAATCCATTGTTCAGTTTTCGTTTTGCCCAAAGGCATATGTCTGTATGAAAACTGCAGCAAACTGTAGCAAACGTCTTTAAATTATGCAAACAATTTGATAATCCCTCGCAGATAAAATAATATAAAAAAGTCACTTAAACGATTTACTAACGCTTTAAGTTTGTCGTTCCCGAAGCTCCTGCAGTTTTGAAATGTAAAACTCTCAGGTTATATAGACGTGGTGAAGATCACAGTTATAATTACGATGTACTTGAAAAAAAAAACATATCGAGTGATTGTAGATTGGGAACGGCACATTATTGATAAAATAACAGTTCTGTCATTGGTGAATAATGTTTTGATTTTGTTCCAAGTTCTGAGTCTATTCTACTCACTGACAGGCAAATGGAAAATATCGACCTTACTTCACATCTCTCAGATTTAATGGAGTTCTGTATTCCCTATTCAGTTGGGCATTGAATAGTTTATAATTAAAAACACTTGTCTAATTGGATGTTTATTTGTTTTGCTTTAATTATGACCAGAAACTAATACATAGGGAATTGTGTTGATATATAGCTTCAGCTTCTTGTTTGCATATTAATTTCCGACGATTTCAAGCTCATTATCCTTGTAATGTTTAGAATGATAATGAAGGGGTTTATAACGATATTGATGGAATTGATGATTATGATTGTGATGATGATGATGATGATGATAGTGATGATAAGGATGGTGGTGATGGAGATGATGATGATGGTGGTGATGTTTGGGATTATGATTATGACATTTTGATTTCAGTATTTAAGATTAATGTCTAGCACAAAGTATCTAAAAATAGTATAAAGTTACTTCTTCCTCGTATAGGATTAGAACAGAAATGTAATTTTATTCGTTTGAAGTTACGTGAATTAGTCGAAAATTTATTCCCTTGGTCAGATTGCTCCGTTAGGTATCGCTCATGTATGAGCACGAAATTTGTAAAGTAAAGTAAAAGTACGTTTTGGCGCTAAATAGTCATTCAGCTCAGGGGAACGACCGCTACTTCACGTAGTTTTCTTTAAGAAACATAACATTTAAAATAGTGGAATATTTTAATGAAATAACATTTAACAGATACCTCTTTAGAGGGTGGAGTTATTGTTATATATGTTTTATCTAATAAATGTGTATAAAGTTTAAACGTTTATAGCTAAATTTACTTATGTACGCGTATATATGTCATGAAATGTACTTGAAATTATATTGTTTTATGAAAGTTCATATTTATCTAAATGCAAAGCTTTGTAGTTAATTTTGAATTGGAAGAATTTATATCAGGAATGAGGCCCAGTATTTGGCGACAGACAATTGACAAATTGGCACAGTTTTCCAGAGTATAAATCTCTGGGTTTTTTTCTACGCGAGTCTGATCGCACACTGATCAATACGTAACATTTGTTTATAAATGTGGAGAAAGTTTGAATATTTATTTCAAAATATGTTATTGTGTCATGATATATTATATAGTGTAATTGTACAGTAAGTGTTACATATGTATGTGGATGATAAGAATGTATGTACAGTCGGTATGTGGTTCCCACGGCTTATACCAAAAAACAATAAGTGTGTTAGTTTGTTGTTATTTATGTTCTAACAGAGGTGTAGTAATGAGGGAAAGGCTTTTGTGATAGGGTGTAGTGGTTGTTGGGAAGTGACTTTGGTGTTGTTGATCGTGTGACTGTGATTGTGGTAGAGTTGTTGTTAGTGGTTTTATTCATGTGATGATGATGTTGGTAGTAGCTATGGGATGGTTGATGGGGTGGTGGTAGTGCTGTTGTTGATGATGATTTTCTCGAAATGATTATGGCTTTGGTTTAGTGGGATGAAGATTGTAGTGATGATGCTGCAGCTACAAATTTAAGACTGTCATTCCCAAACCTGACAAAAATGACTTTGGAGGAATATACTGTGAGCTGACAGGAAACAAATGCATTTAATTGTTGATAACCAAGAATGAAACAAACACGTTCATACCAATGAAAAACAATTTAATTAGTTTGAATTTCAATTATGGATCAGTTCCTTTATGGCGATGTTTATTTGGAACTTATCGGTGATAGAGCTGATTGTTTCGGTTATTGTTCGTGAAGTACTCATTAATCATACGCTGTCTCAATTTTATGGCTACTTATACTCAGGGAATGCTTTCCACATTTCATCCCTGGCTTTAATATCGTCAGGAAGTCCGCTCGTGTAGTCTACACACTCAGCATTCCACATACCAACACCACGCAAGTCTTCATCGACGGCGTATGAATATTTCAACGTAAGACTCTGTGGATCATCATACCATATTTGGAACTTTTCATCGGATGTTGCATTCTGTGGGAAAGAATAAATAATGTAGGCGCATTACGAAAAGAAACTTTCACAAAAAGGTCATTCTCTAGACCATCTCATAATAACTACATGTACAACATATTGTCGGAATAGTTTTCAATATTTCTCCTAGATTTCATCTTGAACTTAAGATCACCTAAGTACGTAAAAGACCATTTCTGTTGGTCCCATGTCTGATCTAAACATGGAGGCTTCATTGTAAGACAAAATTGATGTTAAGTTCGTTAGTATTTCTATTTGATTTTATACAAAGTTCCTCAGTACTTACTGCATTCACTTTTGCAATGCTCTTAAGTTGTCTTATTAATAATAACACAATACAATCGACTTATTTCCAACATGATGAATGTCCATTTAATCTTCAGAAAAATTGCCATTAAACATGCTTCTCGGTTGCAACTCGAACCCACAATATCCAAATCATCTTGTTTGCTCATAATTGACCCTGATTCATCCTGAGATACTATTGAGGTTCGAAGTCTTTTGAAATTACCATAATTTACACTATATCTGTATATGTATAAGTAAATTGCTCACCAAATAGTTGAAGTATGGTGACATTGACACTTTGTCGTACAGACGACCGGAAGTAGAATTTTTCAACAGTTGCAGAATGTAGAAATAATTCAGTTGTTTCCCAGCTGCGTCGCTGCAGTTTACACCACGAAATGGCACTTGTTTAATTGTACATTCATTATCCTGAAAATTATCACTCGAAAATTCATTACCGTCATTACGACTATCGAAATGATGATTGATTGTTTAATTTATATAACTGTTGTTTAACGGCTCATTTGATAGCTGGTTCTTTATCGTAGCCAGTGTAAAGCACCGAAACACGCTTCGCCCTTTTCCTGTGATTATCTTGACAAAGTAGTTGGGGTGGGGCCACTGAAAAAGCATGCCTTAGATACTGTGGAATCATTAATTTTCGTTTGGGATTTAATTTCGTGGATTTCGTGGGTCGGCTTATCCACGAAATCAAATCCCCACGATTTAAAATGCAGAGAATGGGGATTGTATTTCAAAAAACAAAATCCACGAATTTATGTCCCCACGAAATAGCCATTTGAGTAAAAACCACGAAAATTGTGCCCAACGAAAATAAATGAAACTACAGTATTCAGACGGCTGATCAGAGATTCAAACACGCGATTTTCGTTCAGTAGTCTAGCGCGTTACCAACTACAACTACAACTAGACCACCGATCATTCATTATGATTATATGACAATTTAAACACAACTGCTTACTTAGTCTTCAAAAATCGTTATGTTCCAAACCAGTGTTTGGAGTCCGACATGTTGCTTTGTTAAAGGATTGCTGCTAGTTACACTAAAACTTCATAAAGAGAAGTCGTCATTCTTTTAACAATTTTTCAAAATGGAATTTCTGCATTTCACCTTCAGTTAATAATGAGAACGTATAAAAATTTAAACCATTTAAACCAAAGTCCCAAAGGATGGATATATCTTCACATGGATGATCTGCTTAAGCTTATCAGACTTATGATATATTTAAAAGCACCCACCTTTGTTAATATTAGGCATTGGTAGATATACCCGTACCATGGGACACCCAAGATAAGTTTGTCAGCTGGTATATCTAAGTTGAGATATTCTTGTACACCTGCATTTTTCAAAATAATCGTTAACTATTTGGATGGCAGTCTTTCAATCACAGAAAGCATTTACTAGTTGAGAAGTATGTACCAAGTTACATGTTACATACAGTATAACCTGATAAATATGACAGATGTGTTTGTTGCTAAAGATATTTCTGAAAACCATAAAGAAACATTCGAGGTGATTGCACCAATGTGTTCGAATGCTTTAGGCAAAATATCATTTAAGCAAATGACACTAAAGGAAAATGGTAGAAATGTAGGGATATACAATTTGTAACATTTCTTATAGCAAGTGCTAAGATACATTCGAAACGGGGCGAGGTGAGGAAACAGGGCAACTAGATCTGCACTGGCTCATCAATGATCGTACATGATCCATAAGAATAAGGGGCGATGCGACCGATTTGAGAAAATGTATAAATGTTGCTATGCGATTACCTTCCATTGCCTTCGGAAATCCACTGTTGGCAGCAGCAACGCATTTCCCCAGAATTTGGCTCTGTTCATCATACGCCATTACAAACAGGTAGTCGGAAACGGACGCTAAACCTTTGTAATCATAACAACGAAGATCCCTACAGGCAGGTGACCAAGCGACATCGACACTGATCTAGCAAACATTTGTGAAACATTACAATAACATTTAAATGGTTTTCTTATGGTGTAGCAAAAATAGATAATAACCAGTATGATTGATTCAGTTGGACAGAATACGTAATATTACAAGTCTAAGACCTGTGATATCTTTTGAATGATTTGCTACAAAATGTGTATTTATTTGTTTGTTACATTAAGAAAGAAAAATATCAATAAAATGTCATAGCTGTGTGTTTTAAGAATTGTTTGGAAATGCATTGGAAATCATGTAGGTAAAATACGGAGTAGTGAATTCTAATGGAAGAACGAGCTTATTTGGGAGAACAAATGAGAATATAATGGTGATATCCCTTGACAAATTGGGAATGGTACGCTCAGAAAATATTCATAGATTCTGTATGTTTGGGATACAGACCTCCAAATGACCATTCGTATGCGAAAAAAATATCAAATGGAGGCTTATGTCGTAAGGTCTATTCATGATTGTCACGTTCTGTTTGGATAAGAATCAACATACGATTCGTTCCTTGAGATTCATGTTAAAGGTTAAATATACCAGTGAGTTTGGAAATTTGTTCGTGAATGCTGCTTTTGTTTCTCGTACTAGATCTGTGTACCCATTTCGTAAATCTGTCTGGTTCGTTAAAATGGCGCTCTCGTAATCGAAGTTAATGCCATCGAGATAATTTTGATCCACGAATTCCAATTGACGTTTGATCCACTCCGTTCGTTTCGCTTTGTTTGGCAAAACATCTGTAGTTACGCCCCCTTTAATGAAAACGAAACCCTATCTTCAAAGTATGTCACATGCAGTAATTTAGACTTAAATTTTACTAAATCAACAACAATGTTAACACATCTCATAGTGTGTTTGTTCATAAATCTAAGTAACTTACTGCACGTAAACCCATGAATACTTCCAGAATTCAACGACCAAAGTAATGACTAAACAAAAGAGACAGAACATGAAAATACCACTTGGTACGACTTTGGATGCTGTGAAACAGTATCTGCTTTGAATAAAAATCATTTTCACGGAATATTGATGGTAACACAGGCGTAAAAACTCCGAAAGCTGAACAAAATTACTTCTGAATAAAGGCCACTTGTCAATAAAGGCTACATTTACTCTTTCCTAAGGATGGCTTTTGTTTTGAGGCTTTATGTAAATAAAATACCACACAAAATCAAGAGCCTACGATTAACTACTAGAAGTTTGAACCGATTCAACAAACCGTGTTGCGAAAAACTTACGACAAACGCTAGCAGAATATAAGAATATGACGTCACAAATCATAAATGACATAGACGCACCTATTGTAATAGCTCTTGCTCCATATTTGTGTGCATGACATACTAATTTGATGTCAAAATATCCGACCATAACAACGGTGGTAACTTTATTCCAATCGTAAAACCTCCAGTCCTCATCCTTTGCTCTCAACGAAAACACAAATATCTGAAATTTAAGAACTTGCAAATATAGCTGTATACTAAAAAGTCTTGTGACGTGTCTGTTTGCTTGCGTGTTTATTTGTTTGTATCCAAGCATGATTGCATCTGGTGTGTTCGTTGTTTTTGGCTGCTTGTCTACTCCTCCTTTGTTTGTTTGTTTGTATCGTTTGACGTTTTGTTATCTACCAGTTTTAACGTTTCTCTATTATTTCGTAACCAACTAAATGCTTCCAAAGATGAATGATTCGAAAGAGGTTAAATGAAATATAACGCTATATTTTCAGTCCAATTGTAGCTGAAATTATGGACCCTCTATCTCGTTGTTCTCGATAAAAAAGACTACACGTGCTTTCACCCATTTATCCAGCCAGGCGGATTCAGAAAAGTTATGAAGACCACCCCAGTTTCTGTAGATGGTAGATTGCAGTTCTACTGACCGAGGCATTATTAAAATGGACAAGGGACCTGTTTCATCTAGGCGAGTGTGTGATCATCCATTCTACACGCATCATCTGTTGTTGATTTTGCAGTGAGATGGATTTTTCAGCACTGGTAAGTAAAACTATATTATTTCATGCTCTTTTATCTTGCTTTTCATTGTTTCAATTTGTTCCTTCGTGTGTAGTAAAACACTATTCATCGTTCATAAACATTGAATGTCAGCCAATGAAGGAATCATTACATGATATAAATCATGTGATAAAACGCTTATAATCGTATGTGTAATAGTTGCATTCATATATTTATTATACAAATTATAAACCCATTAAAAAAAACAGTGAATGAATGCATTCGCTGGTTCCTGCTCTATCTGCGATTTTACGACAGTGTGTCGTTTTGTAAAATTTGACCAATTTTTCAAGTGAAAAATCTTCAATAGCGAGTTTAGAATATCTTTAAAGGTAGTAAAAGTATACATTTTCTGTTAGCGTGTTGAGTTGCCCATACTTTGAACTATATATGAGTTAAATATTTTGTACTGCATTGCAATAACATGGAAGTTTATAACACGCGTTGGACAATTCGAATTGTCGAAGTTGTTTCCCTTCTATATATATATATGGGTTACATGGAAAAAAAAAAATTTTAATTTTTTTTCGTGACAAACCCCTTTGGCTCTATCATCAACGTTATAAGCTTATTATCAAAGGAGATAACGGGATATCTAGTGTGTTGTTCAAACATAGTATGAACGTAGCACAGTTACACGACCCTATATTTAGTAACACAATGTTAAAAACTTTTATCAATATAAGTGTGTGAATATATCATCAGTGTTTGTCAATAACATGCTGGCAGTTAGTAAGAGAGGTTGATTTCGTTTTTATTTTTCGAATTTGACCTCTTGCTTAGAAATAGTTTTGAGAATGGATGAAAGGTTATACAAATCGATCCATGTTTTGGTATGTGTCTATGAATAGTGACGCTCTAATATCTGTTATCATAAACAATAAAAGTTCACCTAGGCGTACAAAACTAGTTTTGATGTTTATGACTGGTAAGATATCGTGACTATTGAATGCGAAATACACTTTAATTCAGTTTAGACTTACAAGTAAATAATAGATTCGATTTAAACAACTTAGCTTCTAATATAAGAGGTATATAGGATTTAGATTCTTACTTCTTTGCGTGTGGTATCCTGAATTCTATGACAGTATTCCACCTCTTCACAGGGACAATCAGCATTGATGTTCCCAGGTTGGTATCTCGGCGCCCAATATCCATACAGACCAGCCCCTACACTGACCAACACCAACGTGAGTATAACTACATTAACATTTAATGAATCCATTTTTCTTGTCTACTGATATCACAATTAGTTTGTGGTGTGTGTACACAGATACCCGTAGATGAATTTAACTTACTGTGAACTGTTTATCATCGCCTTCAAGATAACCAAAAATATGAGTTACCATTCACTATTTTTTCAATTTTGTGAGGATATAGTCCTATTTATAAAAACACAGATTTAATTATACACCACAATAAGGACAGGGTCTCTTAATGAATGTTTGTATACATTTCATTTCTTACACTATAATGTATGGGGAAGGAAAATCTTTATTGTTTTAATGATTGTATACCGTAAATAATAAGTTGTTCTAATTGAAAATGCATAACCTACTTAACACGCTCATGTGAATAAGTGGAGATTGTAAATGCATAACCTACTTAACACGCTCATGTGAATAAGTGGAGATTGTAAATGCATAACCTACTTAACACGCTCATGTGAATAAGTGGAGATTGTAAATGCATAACCTACTTAACACGCTCATGTGAATAAATGGAGATTGTAAATGCACAATGGAATCACGCTAACAGGAAGTTAAACATTTTCAATTTTTAAACTTTATTAAGTCTTATTATATTCATATGTAAAAAAGACAGAAAGTATCCATCGACAATGGTGCATACGAAACGTAAATCGCATTAAATACGTGTTTCACCGAAGAGACTTTGTGTTTTGATTTTCAGGAGGATTTAAAATATATGCATCAGATTTTGGGAAAATGTCATAAACAAATTAAAACTTGATAATTATGCAAAATGAATAATATTTATTTAGTCAAAATTAGATGGAAAGAAACTACAATTGGTTATGGGATTTAAACATAGCGCTATGATAAAACAAATTATTGTTAGCAAGACCAACCAGCAGATCTGCGTCAAAGTCATAAAAATGTTCAAAAGACATACAATTCAGATAAGATTTATACCGTCATTTCGAGAATCAGACCAGATAATTATTGCGCCATGTTTATTTCTTCACACACGGAAATGACCAGTAGTCCAATCAATTAAAGGTATGCATTTAATTATGGAATGTGTAAGCTTATATTTGCTATGGTATGTTTAATTCGGGCATTCTTAAAGGGGCATGCCCTGGAACTGAAGCGTCTCGAATATAAATCAAATTGGTATCATTTGAATGCCAAAATCAATTAATGAAAGTCCTGTAAAATATTTACGAAATGTCCCGCTATTTGACTCAAAATACACATTTCAAGATTTACTAAACCTGCCGATTACGCCTTTGAAAATATTCGTCATTTTCATAACTCGACCCTTTCGGGATCTGTCAAAAGCGGAAAAAATGTCAACAAACTGTGAAATGGTAAGTATTGCTCATGTCATGTTCATTGTTTGCGACCTAAAGCTTATCTATCGATCAATTATAGGTAAATATCATTGTTTTGCTGCTTGAAAGGCAGCGCGCACGCTAAGTTAAATTCTCAGACGAATCGGAAATATCATTGTCGTCAATAAAAGGCTTGTAAGCCTTTTATTTAAACCGGCATATAAATACCCACGCGTGCGTTATAGGGCCATTTTTGAAGGCACATTCTTCTTTGACTTTTCGGTAATAATTGTTTTTACAAGTGATAAACGCATTTTTGGTGTATAAAACCCAAGACACAGCAGTTCCTGGGCATGCCCCTTTAAGGTTAACTGTTCGTCGCACAATATGAAATACTGTCATTAAACGCCAATATGTCAAAGGTACTACATTTGTATGATAATAATTGTACAATTCGTACAGGTGGTTACTGTTGGTGGCTCCACAATATCTTAAACTGCTACTTAGATATTTGTAAACAATATATAAATCAGTTTGCTTCATTTCTCAAACATTATTAACCTCTGCATTATTGTGCTCGATCTTCTTCTCGTAATCTGTTTTCATTTGTGCATTCAGGTTATCTTTTTTATTTCTTTAAATCCGTTACGTCACATGTAATGTTCTGTTGTTTAAATAATTAGTATACCCCCATCCCAGTTTGTCAATCATTTTTGAATGTTTTTATGATAAGAGGGAAATACCAATATAAACAAATACACGTTTATTCTTAAAATCCACTTTTATTGGTAAAATCAGTAAAAAGACATGTTAAAAGATTCGTTTGTATTAAATGTTTAAAACATAGTTGTGTAGATAGGATTTGTATGCGTTTTATGCAGTCTCATTGGCTGTTGGTAGTACATTAGCCAAAAAAAAAGAGAAAAACAATCGTCCTAAATGTTGTAACTATTCATCACTTTAGGTCTTCCAGTCTTCTTACAACCAATTCATTTGAAGATCAGGTACTAGGTGCTCCTTCGCAGAGAGCTGAAAATAGACAAAACCAATGAGCGTAACATTTTTATTAAACCTGCCCATGTAAAAATATATCAGTGTCGAGTAACCTCTGCTCTTTAGTTGGTAAATATTACTTAATGCTTTGCTTGTAAGGAAGATGATCAATTTACTTACCATTCATAGCAGTTGGCACAGATTGAAATTAAAATTTCTTCTTAAGACCAATGTCTTTCTTAATTATTATAGTGTGAAACTTCCGTAATCGAGGTTTTACTTCAAATTATCTCTATGTTTTAGTATTTAAGCTAGTACCGGTACTTCTAACGGTTGGCCTTCTAACCAGCTAATTTATATATTAAAGCGTCCAGTATTGAACAAAGTATTTCTTACTGTTTTTTCCGTTTGTGAAGTACCACTTGAAATCAGCTGCCCCGAACTTGACACCTGTCTTCTCATAGAGATCTAAAACTATGTCATAAAGTGGTGCTTCCTCAAACTTCCGTACGAAAAAACCTAAAATAGAAATGCGATGGTCAGACTCTATTTGGCTGAAGCAACTGTGTTGCCTCGAACATTCCAATTCACTGGAACCTTTTTAAGTCCCAAATATGTTCTCTGTATTTTCTGATGTAGTTGGACTATTTCTTGTTGGAAATTCACTGTACTGACAGAAATAATATATACATCAAACGAAAGGTAACATGCTGGACTACTAAACGAAAGGCTGTGGATTCGACTCTCGGCTCCGTCTTTCGAATTTCTCAAGAACGTTTTTTCAGTGACTCGTACCATGCTGTTCCTGAAATCCATCGACTTAGGTCCTATTAATACTATTATTGAAAAAAAAAACACAGCTAGGTATATGAATTTTATCATTTTATCATAAAAGCCTAAATATCCAAATGAATTTAGTACAGTCCGTGCAACGTTTAGTATGCATGAGTAACCCATTGGCCCAATTCATAAACATAATTATCAACTTACCAAATTGCGTTTCTTCAAGAGTGCACGATTTCTTGCCAGGGAAATAGTCAGCACAACGCATCCATATCAGGTACGAAGATGGACAGTTTGACCACAAAGCGGTTATCTTGTTAATGCCTAACAAACAAAGGAACAACGATAGTGATTCAACATGAAACATCCATACAACATCTGTCCGTTCGTTTATATGTCTGTGCTTATTTACTTTACAAAACTTTAGCTTTTATCGACTAGAAGATTACCAAAAACGCTAGGTTAAACATAATTAATACAGTTATTACAAAATTATAAATTATTCCATAGTGTGAGCTGCTTGATTGAATTTGTGATATGTTGTAGACACACTTATTGCATAGTACGAAAACACCCGAACATTTCCGATTCATGACCAATCAACATTGAAATTAACAGAACATATTGCAATTCTTACCATCTAAGAAGACAGCAACATTTTGTTTCGAAAGTGGACGAAAATGCCTTTCCGCTAGTACGCACTCAGGGGTTGGTCCAACCGATCTGTAGTAATTTGGAAATCATTATGCTATATATAAATCAGTGAAGAAAAATAAAGCAATGATTGATATTGTCAGTGTTAACCGATTAATTGAATATCTGATTATTGGTAAATGTCGAACGATTATAATCAATTTATTGGACAAAATTAAAACTTGGGTTGAACAATCGCGGTTTGTATTTGAGTACAAAAACTAAACTGACTTACTCTGAATAAATCTTCTGCGTTATGTTGTTGCAACCAGGCACTTGAATAAACTCTGTGACATAGTTGACTTCCGCCGGGATTCCTGGGGGACTTTTTATTACCCAGAACGCTTCTTCAATAGGAGACCCCACAAACTACAAAAAGAGCTACAGTAATGACATCCATCCCGGATTATAAATTCAGGTTTTTATGTTCATTTTTTAGCAATTATTGTTTATTCGGAAATAGGTTTAAACATTCTCGGTGTAACATAATTAAATCTTCCATGTAAATTCAGAACCACAATCGAATTAAGTGAATGCATAACACTATTTAACACTTCAAACAATATATAAATGCGTCGATTATATGCGCAAGCGAAGAGATACAATATATAATTATGCTTACGAATTGTTGAAATTCGTCCAGTGAAAGCAAATCACGACTTGGTGGTATTTTGATGCTTTGAATTCCTTGTGGAGATCCGCAACCGCCACGGTGTGCTTCAGTAATACCAATGCATACCGCCGTAGCTAAAACAATAAACACTGTCGAAGGCATTGTCGAACTAAGGAACGCAATGGCCACATTGATCGCCGAAGATGAAACAACGAATTATTATATCATGTTGTATTTAATATATGCATCACTGTACTCTCATCTTCACGCTATTTCCTTTATCAAAATGTTGATTGTATCTGTCAAAATTGATCCTTGTGGCTGTGATTATTAATATATTCAGTATCTCGGTAAATCACAATGTTGCCGTAAGGACCAATTGTCGACTTTTCAATGCTTTATATTGGCTTTAACTTCATGACTTCTTGTATACCTAATTATAATGCGTGTCATTGCTGGTCAAAGGCTTTTATTCATTATGTACATGAGCTGCATACTAAATGTAAAATCACCTTGTTTATTTCATCGACGTCACTTTGCTCCAACACTTTTATTGAATAAGACAAAGACAGTGCAAATACATACACACTATCTTCAAGGTACACCACACCAAACATAATGAACAATCATGTGCTACGAGTTCAGTCTATAAACTTAGTGCATTGTATTGGTACGATATGGTTCTGTTAAATCAACAGTGAGTATAACTACATTAACATTTAATGAATCCATTTTTTTTGTCTATTGATATCACGATTAGTTTGTGGTGTGTATCAGTTAAGTACGGAAAAATCACCCCAAAAACAATTCAAAATGCTTTTACGATTCGTTTGTTATCTACTCCGTACTAAACTGATAATCAAGATAATATCATTATGTAATGTTTGGGTCATTTTGGCATAAAACTGAGATTCACATCTGAACATATTTTTGCACTTTACAACTCATTCAAGTCAAAAAGCTAACGTTGGTGTATACGAGAAATGCTATGTAACATTTTAGTATTTGAATTCATAATTACCTGCGGTCTCCAACAAGAACGCCTTGAGCACTACGAGGTTACACAAACAGTAATCTAGATTCTTACCTTTCTATGCTATGAAATGACTTTTCATTAAAAAGGTCATCAATAAAACATTGTATTTTTAAGATTTCAATCTAACCATAATCAGCTGGGTTATTGCTTGTGTGATAAGTCTCTGTGTGATGGAGGTGAAACAATAACGCGAGCGTTA
Source organism: Lutraria lutraria (assembly GCA_964023205.1). Classification (NCBI taxonomy): domain Eukaryota; kingdom Metazoa; phylum Mollusca; class Bivalvia; order Venerida; family Mactridae; genus Lutraria; species Lutraria lutraria. Next base: position 4,077,821 of record OZ026846.1, on the reverse strand, counting down.
ATTAAGCGCAACATTATAGCCTTTGATCTGTTGATCTTTTTTCGTACAAGTGGACCATTATCTTTAGGCCCTTTATCAGGGGCGTGTGGAGCTGAATATGAGTGATAAGAACTGAATTGTTTTATTTTAGTGCTGCATGAGGTAATAGTTTAAGGTATCGGGCTTGGATGTCAGGTCAAATCAAGTTTCACCAATTTATAGATTTAAAAACCATAATTATATACTAAAATAAACCCACTGTATAAAGTGCATTGCAAATGATTTAAAACAAATATCACATTTGATTAGTCTTCTATAAACCAATATCGCACGTAATTTACCATTTTTTAACAACGATAACTACTATATATAGGAATATATTGCAACAAATAACCTTAAAATGACTATATAAATGTATGATGCACCCCATTCAGTTTTGATAGCCAATCAAAATCGCTGTTTACGGTTCAATAATTGAAACCACGCCTAGGTTTGATGACTAATAAGATATTTTATAAAAAGTTTTGTCATTATTTAATTAATAGAACCATATCGTACCAATACAATGCACATGACGTTAGTAACGATGATAAGGAAAAGTCGATAAAGGCGTGCAGTATTTATATGAAGGTTTTGTAGTCTTTTATTTCCTGCTTATGACCTATCGTTGTTCACGGATGGCCTTTATTTACTGGTGATCTTTAACTCAAGTTTGATTGTAATCAAGTACAGATTTTCTTTTTTAATACAGGCTCTGTGCTTTCTGACTGATTCTAAGATTTCCTAAGATTTTGGCCGAAGGCTATAAAAAGTGAGATCGGTCTCCGAGCTCAAATCTCATATATTGTCTTTAAACGTGTCTAAGTTTATAACGTTCAGACAATAATGATATTATTGATACATTAGTCTGACAGTATAATTGATCTGAATATGTATTTAAACATTAATCAGCTCTATCTTTTCAACCATAATACTTTGAGAACCAAATTGAGCTTTGAGCTCAGAGACCAATAATCCTGGTTTTATATCCTCGGGCTTTGCTTGCATTGCTATTTATGTTTCTATATTTTCAGACCGATATAAGAATTCTTACGTAAACAACTTCTGCAATTGGAACAATGGCTTGCTGTTGCATTCCTTGTCACGTACTCTGGGACTTTCTTTTCAGAATTTAAACCATTGATTATATTGTCGCCATTCAGAGTTACCGAACTAAATCCAAGTACAGGTAATTTCTAACAACATGTTCCACGAGAATGTATTTGAACTTTTATCATCTAATGTATTGCTACAAAAAGGTGATTCGCGTTGCGTATTGTACATCAAATGTTTCAATTAAATACATGAGTTTGTTTTAAAAAATGAAAATATACATGCAATAAAATTGTAGATAAATTGTCAAATTAACTACTAGGATTTGGTCAGAAAAATATCTGCGCAATGTGATTGATTTGTTCATTTTGTTCGCCCTGCCGGAAGCAGATGTCTGAAATAATGTTCGGCCAACTCTGTAGTATTTATACCTTAATGGTCTAGAGGAAGAGGTATACATGTAGTTTGCTTTTGTTTTATACCAGCTTAATCTGGGGAAAACAATGTTATATGAAATGACCTAGAGTAATTGTAAAGTTATGACGTGGTTATTTTATTTCTGAGGCACGAAATAATCTTGGTATTGTCATAAAGTCATCCTTGGGTGATAGCTTTAGAACAATGTCTATTAATATAGTTCTAGTAACACATTTGCTACGTTTTCGCTTGAAACCGAAGTACAGTGCCATCTCTATGACCCGAACATGTACATGGCCAAGTTATACACTGTAGATGATTTCGGATAAGACAGGCTTTCTGTAATTAATCACACGGTATGTCTTTTATTAAACTATTAAGCTATGTACTAAAATCCTTAATCTATTGTTATATACGGAACATAGTATATAAAAGCTACTTACTTATAAGCCTCTTCCTTATGAAATTAAATGTATTTGTTAATTAACCTTTAGGTAGACATTGGTATTGATATCATTCATGAGTTGTTGTTCTTGTTTTAACGTGTTTATATATCGGCTTCATGGTAGCAACATAATTACGCAAGACGACACCTCTCTATTGAAACTAGTTTGCATAAACTGAGTGCAGAATATCAAGGTTTGGTGTGAAATGCATTAAGTACTACAGATGCTCCTCGTCACATATGATCGTCTATAGCATTCGTTCTTTGTATGATGATTAACTGTTTTGTAAATTATTTTGTTCAGGCTGTTTGCACAATGTGCATTATAGAAATAGCCACATAAAGAATTATATAAAATGAATATACAATCCAATGCATCGATTTTGATGAACGTAATGTATATATCTACATAGAATAGGCCTAAGTATGAAAATGCATGCATGTCTAAACCAAAAAAATAGCATTTGTACGGCGGTAGTGAAGGCGTGTAATGAAGCAATTCAAGCGCTGTAAAACTATTCCATGAAGTCACCAAACAGAGACCCTGGCAAGGAAGGGCGTAAGGGTGCAATACGGTGCATGATTACTGTGTTGCATTGCTATGCCTAATTTTGACATGAACAATACTGATTTTGTTTTATAGGTTTTTATATTTGTTTGAATGTCTCTTATCAAATAAGTTAAATTTTAGATCATCACATTAATATTGTTATCAATTAATGCCTCGTCGCCGATTTGCGCTAGTTTTGCGATCGTGAAACATCCGGGTTTTCCGTAATATATCGCACAATCGAAATGATAATTATATCAATTTTGATCTTATGAATGATAAACATATGTTTGTATGAGAGACGCAGTCTTCTTCAATCTTATTTGGAGTTAAACCAAAAAGTAAGTTGTATGATGTGAAATTACTTTTAATACGTTTTAACTTAATAGTTATTATAATTTAAAGCTTAATTGTAATTATTAATCCAACATAATTATGTATATAATTTTCATGTAAACATTTAATGGAAAATATATATATATATATGTGCAAGTATCTATGGATTTTCTTAAACCAGATCTGAAGTTAACACTAAACGTGGTATGGAAATAATATGTTATGTAAAATGCAAATTAAATATTGGAGCATTTTCATCACTTCTTTGCCATCGCAAGTTTTAAGATAAACGGTTTGATTAGCAAGTATACTGTCCAAATCTTGGTACAGTTAAACACGGTTATAGTGAACATGGCTATTGTGATGAATTGGATACAATGAAAGGTTTAATTATTTTTTCCTTTTTCATTTGTTATAGATACAGTGAAAAATGGTTATAGTAAAGTAATTATTCGGTTAAGAATAAGATATAATAGTATTCTATTGAACAGTTAAACAGCAAACCTTATCGCCATGCATGGAAACGAGTTGATACCAAAACCATCATATATCTCATTTTTCAAATTAAAAAAATTTGAAACGAAAATTGCCAGATTTGTTCATTTTAAACCTATTGGTCGTTTTAGAAAGTCTTTACGGGCTTACCAGCTTATCTGAATAGACGTCAATGCCATTCACCCCTTCGAATGGAAAATATAATTCTCTTGAACTTTTCAAGCATACTTCATGAATTAGTATTGTCATAAATGAGTGATGATCAAATAGTATCACTATTGATAACCATTATGAGATGCTTTTTCATTGATTTTTCCCTCGAATGACGTAATGATATCGTAATAATTAAATCAATATTTTTCCTTTAGTCACTTTTGTTGATATTCAGCAGCCATGTTTTGTGGGCATCACAAATGGTTACCAATCATATTTCCCGTGCAGTGTGCAGTATCTATGATTGTGACGTAAGTAAAACTTATCTTTTAATCATATGTAGGTTATTCATTGCTATGTTAGGAATCAGTATTTGGTATCTGTGTTAAGAATATATTTTAAAGCTCATCAAGTGACATCTTTAATATTAAGACCTTATTATAAAAACCCGTTTTCTCTGCCTTTGCTACAATTTAGTCTGATCAGATCATGATGCAGTACCAATAGTGAGATCGCTTTTTATAATGATTGATGTACGGGTGGTCTTAGTACCGAACACTTTCTGTCTGTAATGCATTAGCCAAAGTAGAAGTAATTAAATGAATGTTGATAATGGGTAAAAAACGTTAAACCGAATGTGCATCCGGCCGTTGACATCACGTTGCACACACTATATGTCATGTAACATTTAGCATACAGATGTGAAACCACTGCTTACGTTACGAACAATTATGTATTACTTTCCAGATACAAGTTAGCCGTTCTGCACGAACACGTTGAAGCACTTTTACCCTATGTTAGCGAGACAGGGAACTATTCTCCTGAAAAAAGCGTCTTCACAATTTCTCTGAACATTAGCGCCGTATTAGGTAATTCTTATTTTCACGTCGGACCAACAGCTAGCTCACTAGGCGGATGTTGCAGCTATTATTGCTGAAGAATATCCCAGTCGTACATCTGGGTAGAAACACTGATCTTTAGTTAGAATGCGTGGCAGCTTCCTCGTTTGTTGAACTTTTTCTGGCACCAGGTGGGATTCGAATTTACTGCGGGTTTTTAGCTGGTGATTACTGGTGCTAGAGGCTATGACCCATTCGACCACAGAATACTTTTCATCGTAATCTCATTAGATCAAGCAAATTTGTGCACGAAACCTTAATGAATGCCTTGGATATAAATAAATGTGCGATAGAAAGAGTGGATGAAATGATTAATTGGCGCGGTGAAGGCCTCCAGCATTATGTCCACAGGAACGCGTCGGAAATAATGATCCTGTCCAAATAAAAGACCAGCGAAAAGATTGAACATTGGTTTGGTTAAACAATGAACGGATGACCTTTAGACTTGTTTACAGCATAGACGCTAATTTTGTTGTTAAAAAATGCTACTTTTCCTTGCCAGGAGTATTTAAATAGACAGTCTGTACTGCTTTGTTCGGACCAAAAAGGTCTTCTGATAAAATAATAACACATTTGCTGTATTATTAATTGAAATTTCCCGTTTCAAAATAAAAGAAATTAATATAAAAATATACTTTTTTAGCTGGATTCGTCATCTACATTAGATACAAACACATCAATTTCTTTCTTGAATATGAAGTAGAAACTGCATGGAAATTCTTCAATGTTGCAACAACTTTTGTAGGCGCTCTGATGTGTTCTGGCTTTAGTCTTGTCGGCACTGTGTCCGTAAGTACCTCTGATGTACATGTATTCAATGCCTTGTCCCTCCTCAAAGGTTCAATTGTTTTGGATATCAGCACATTCGAAAGGTTCTTTTCTATTTTAATCATGATGCTGTTATACATATTACATACTTGTCTTGACTGCTGCATTAGTGTTATCCTCACCGGCTTTTTGATAAGGAGTCAGGTGCTTCTACCCCTTTACCACGCATCTTAAGAATATTGCCATATGGTCTTCTAGGATACCGACTGTCTTTTTATGTGAGAAAGTAGACATTTGCTTACGGATGATGGGTGTCTGTCTAGTACTGGTTCTTGCCAGGAAAGATGATTAAGTGAACTGTCCGCCTTATATGACTCTGACTGTTAAAAAGGGGCGTAAATATTCCAAATATACAAAATAAGAATACACCCACTCGCGATTGACATAAACAAACAAAAAAAACTTTAGAAACCGATGAAATAACTAATACAAGTGTTGTATATACCTCCCAATCACAGTGCATGCTAATATAGTTTTATAGTGGTCTTTGTAAGGATAACGCAACACATTGTTGAGATAATTTGAAGTACCGTTAGATCGAATCTGATTCAATTACCACACTGTTGACACCCTAACATTTCGAAATGAAATATTAATTGCAATAAACAACATCTGCACATCAATTACTATACAATCGAACCTTTAAAATCCGGACATGTCCTGATCAGACATATGTCCTTATTAGCAAGGTGACTTGATAATTTAATGGTTGTTACTTATAAGACAAAACATATTGTGAATGAAACTAAAATACAGTCAAACCTGTGGACAAAGGTCATCCGTGGGAAAGACATAAATTGATCTTTATTGACAGGTGACCTTTATATGGAGGCCATTTATTCTCTTCCAAAATAATCAATGACGGTTTTGAAAGGAATGACCTTTATTCACAGGGTGACCTTTATTCACAGGGTGACCTTTATTCACAGGGTGACCTTTATTCACAGGGTGACCTTTATTCACAGGGTGGCCTTTATTCATAGATGGCGGCTAACATAGATTTGACTTTCATCGATACCGACAAATTTGCTGGATTTTCAGAATCATAAGAGGTCCGGTTTAGAGAGGTTTTGCTGTGTCATTTTCTTAACCTTTTGTCATTCGCCCTGTACAATTTGTCTTCAGTGGATATATATTTCCATCAAGGTATTTTCTATTTTTTATTGCAGTTTATTGACCATGATGTAACGCATTTGGTTGGAGCAGGACTGTCTTTCCTTTCTGGACTTCTATACATGATACTCCAGACCATATTATCTGGTAAAACCGTTGATAAAATTGCTGGAACAAACCGATGCATATTCGTGTTTAGGATTATACTGTGTGTCTGTGGACTCATATCTTTGACCATTCGTATCCTTTAATGTTATATTATAGTTGGGGTTTATGCTTTATATTGGCCTTTTAGTATATTTTACGAGCCACTAAAAATACGGCCTGTCATTATTCAGCTTGATACTGTGGAATCATTAATTTTCGTTGGGGATTTAATTTCGTGGATTTCGTGGATCGACTCATCCACGAAATCAAATCCCCACGAATTCAAATGGGAGATAAGGCATTTCTTTTCAAAAATCAAAATCCACGAATTTATGTACCCACGAAATAGCCGTTTTAGTAAAAACCACGAAAATTGAACCCAACGAAAATTGATGATTCCACAGTAATAAAGATGTCTTTCCATTCAGTTTACACCTTTTCAGCGGGCTGTGTGACTCTGGGACGGGGTCAAACCGTGCGGCATATAATGAATTATTTCATATTGTCAACATATTATTTGTTCGTTGTCGTTTCTTAGTATTGACTGTTGACAATCCTGCATTCGATTGCTGAGAAATTCGGATTTGCCTTTTAAAAAAGTAGATTCATCGTAATGATGAAATTCAAAAATAATTTGAGACCGATTGCTTGACTAGGAGAAGAAGTTGGATTTGAATGAGACCTGTGAATAGCGTAATACCTTGATTAGTTTTTGCTTGTGGATTAATGTTGCACCCAGTATCTGAGTCATTTGGCGACATTTCCAGTGATAACGGTTGAGAATGACCCCATTCTTACACTTTATGCTAGCTGGACAGCTTCTCTACATGTTAATTTTGTCTCGTACCGGATGGTATTCGACCTCACAGTGGCAGGGGTTATAATAACTAATCAGAGACCATAAGCTCTCCATCAAGGAGACCCATAACCTTCTAAGAGCTTATTTTGTGATTAAAAAACATTGGCTTCAATATTCAGGTGGGCTATTGGTTTCACTGAAAACTTGAAAACAGGTCCAAAAATGTGTACACGTAATAATGATGTCACTAAGCGATCTTTTACTGTATATATTTCCTTCATCTCGGATTAGATATATATTACGGTATGGAAGCCATATGGGGCTCGATTGTAAGTAAACTCTTTTCGATATAACGCGCACTTTTGGAAGCAATTTTGATGACGTTTCATTAGCATTACATTTTACATGTAGTTATCCATTTTTACATGAAATACTAGGATATGCAATTAATATAAGGCATTGGTTTAAAAACAACTATTGCAGCTTAGATATGTCAATGAAATGTCCTCTTGATAGTTGCATTTTTGTTTCTCAAGAACCATTCATTTTGCCGACAATTTGTAAATTTTATAATCCATTTCATCTATGTATGCACTTGGTTTGATGCACTAAATGTACTTTGTGAGGAATGTGTTGCAATAAATGTACTTGATGAGTAATTAGTTGCAATAAATGTACTTGGCGAATAGTGTGTTGCAATAAATGTACTTGGCGAATGGTTTGTTGCAATAAATACATTTGATGAATGGTGTGTTGCAATAAATGTGACTCTAGAGACGATGTTTGTTGCAATACAATTGAATGTTCTTGGCGAGTTATGTATTGCAATACAGTCTTGAATCTTATTTAAGCGATAAAAGGGGTAAATTAATTTTATAGACGAAGGATACTGTGTGGATGAGAACTGCTTCAGCACTAACGGAATGGACTTCAGGTGTGTTCCTTTTGACGTTTTACGGAAGCTTCTTCTCGGAATTCCGATTCTTCGCCTTAAGTTCGCCGGCTGTGACACTAGAACTGGATGAAAAGCAACCGTTACCGAAGCGGCAAGATTATTCTACTTTGAATTTAAGAACGAGGTAAATGGTAGCTGCACTAAGCATGTTCATATCAATATTTTGTATAATCATGGTGTTGTTATTTATTAAGATAATATTCACGATCACGGATTGGCTACATTATGATCTCTAAATTTGTGTGAAAATGTCGACTTGTGTCTCTGTTTTCGAAATTTGTAAACTTTTATTAGAAGACTAAAGTGGTATTCTGACTTCGTTCAGAAAAAAACACTAATCGTTATGTTACTTAGAAAGGGACTCGAAACCAATGTCAAATAAATACAATTTGCTGTTGGTTTTTTCTTTCAAGAAAAATGGTTAAATACACTCATTGCAATGCAGATCTTTCCATATCCGGACAAAGGCAAGAATGTGAAATCTTGTATCTCATCAACTGTTTAATCATGTGAACAGACTTATATTAAAAAAAATAGCCAGCTTTGATTTTTTTGAAGAAAAAAACGACACCTTTTTATCAAATTTTTAAACAAACAGCCTTTCATGTTTTTTTATTATAAGACTAACTGCTCTTCAAATTTTAAAACAGACTGCTCTAGATTTTATATAAAACAGACTGCTCTTCAGTTTTTGTTTTTGTTATGACATTCATTATGTTGGCATATAACAATTCGTTATATTTTTCTTGTACATATTTAATATAAATATATCACAGAGAATATATGCATAAACAAATTTAACAATCTGACATGGATTTACAAAAAGAAACAAATTCAGTACATTTAGCAATAAGCTTAAAGCTAATACATCAAAGATAAAATACAGTCACACTTATACAATATATTCCCCATTTTTTGTTTTGTTCCGACGACTGTCTGTATATCAAAGTTTTACTTTCAAAGACCGACGCTATTCACATACCAAAGATCAAACCCTTAACTTTTTATACACATACACAAATTCAACGACTCGAGACATATGCATTTAAAGAATACCTCATCTTTTTTGTTATGATGCAGTCTTAACAAATACAAATACACTGTTTATTAGTATGTATCAAGTAACAAAGTGAAAATCCGAGGGGTTGGGATAGGGGAGGGGGTATCCTTCCCCAATATCGTTTTGCTGTAATTGTTTTTGTTCACCCATTGTGAGACAAAATCTAAAATCAGCACCACTTATAATTTGGGCTCTAAAATTTGGCCCCCATCTGAAATTATTCCTACGGTCCTGCAATAAATGCTAATGTGAAAGGCGAACAGTGTTAAGAAACGCCTAAGGGGACTAACTATGAAATGCATTGATAAATAAACTGGTTCCCGTTGACCTGTGTGTACAAAGCCTTTGTTGCACTGCAACATGGAACGGGAACCAGTTCGATTGATGAATATTTCCAGAGTTAACTCCCTTGACGAATGAAATAACACAAAACAAAGTTTAAAATGGACTTATTAATATGTCCTGAAAAATAATGATGTCTTTCAAACTAACAGTGTTTTTACTAAATGATATTTAGTTCAAACTAAACATAATTTAACATGACTTCAGCAAATATTCTGTAAAATGTCATCTGTTTTGTCTACTTTAATAATAATTATAATGAAATTATCAAAATGGGTAAATTGATGTTTCATAGTTGGCACGTTAGCGATTAATTGGTACTAACATAAGAACATAAAGACATTTACTCAGCATGACGCCCTCCAAAAAGGACGAACAAGTGTGCTTATGTTATGGGACAGAAGAGGCTAGGGTACGAAACGATATAACATAATACGAAGTATTCCGAGTACGAAAGGACAAATAGACGAAGAGCCGACAGGACAAGACAGCTTAACACACAAGGCGAAACGATACGATAAATGATAAAGTAAACAGGCAAAAGGTAAATGGGACGAACCACCATAACTTAAAAGACGAAGTGGCCCATGTATGAAATGCTAACTAAACAGGCGAAGGGTCGAAGGGACAAACTGATATGTTATGGACTAGGTATCCCTGCTAAATGATGTAAACAAAGTATTCCTCCATGACAGTTATATAGTGGACCAAACGGACGAGGAACAGACGAACTGTACCTATTACGAATGGACTTATCTTTGGTAAGCGCTTATAAAAATAACAAATTTTAAATGCACCTTGTATGAGTAAACAATATTAGTACATTGGCTACTTTGATTATTTTGTTTTAAAAATAACAATTACTAAGCGATTTTATCACCACTAATTGCTGTGATAGGTGTCCCCTGTCTTTGTTCATCTCCAGTTTCAGATGTTTGCGTGTGATAGTATACAACTTCCGGTGGCTTCATTCGAAAATGTTTAAATTCTGTATAAAACGTGGCAAAGTAGATGACCGTCACAATCGCAACCATCCATTCTGATGACGTAGCTACCACGTGTTCAGCATAACCCTGTCAAAAGAAATACATGTGTCTTACTGCTGTTCAGAGATCTAAAACTTAGTACAAAATGTATTACTTGCTATATTATAATAATTATTACTATAACTATCGGCATCTATCTATCATACATATTTTTTACATTTTCTTATTTCTTAAAATTATTATCATATTTTATTGATCATGTTATTATTCCGTGTACTATTTATCATACTTCTTTTTTCAACAAATTATTTCATAAATAATCTAAGCTAACCTTTTGAATAAATGTAGTTAGCATTAAACAAGGTGTGTCAATAAAATCGGAAAGCGATTGGAATAATTGATAATTGAACGTGTTCTCTTTTTCAGAGGTCAAATGTGACTGACTCCATTAGTCAATCTGCAGTCCGGTCAATGGAAATGGAGTATAAAGAACATTTTAACTACATGTAGGTAAATGCTGGATAAACTTGACGTGCTATTGTATATACATATATAGCTGATTAACAGATAACACATCACAAATACAGGATTTAGCAATGGAATGGTATTGCGGAACTTGCTAATTGAAGCTAAACGTACACAACATATTTAGGTGGTCGACCTCTGAGTAAGAACAAGACAAACACATTCGCTGCGCAAGTTTTCGTTCAATGTTAATTTGTAAAAGAAAGATAATATAGTACTTAGAAATTCCATACGCCTTTCATCTTGTATGCAGTCAAACCTGTGTTAGCGGTCATTTCACAATAAAGGCCCCCATGTAAGTAAATATCATTATCATTTTAAAATCCCACATTGACCATTTAGAACAGAATGACTTCGAATAAAGGACATTTGTCAATAAAGGTCACATTTTGTCTGAACCGTAAGTGTGGCTTTTGTTCACATGTTTGACTGTACTCAATGGTCCACCACCTTCAAAGCATTTATACCGGATCTGAAGATGACCACTTCAACATGAGCTTCCCGAAACCGCTGTATTTACTGGCCACCCCTGTTGCTACAACAACTAGCGACTATGTAAAGGAAAAGTGACAGAACATGCAATAAGACAATCTTCATGCAGTGTTTACCTCCCTTGACCTTTTTTTAATCAATGAAAGGGAAGAAACTCTGTGTTGCTGATGAGAGTACCAATCGGCTTATTTTCGTAACTCGGGTCACACGATGTCTACCGAATGTTGAGTGATCTATCGGTCAAAAATAAGAATCCATGTTACGAAAAGACTCGAGGTAAGCCGATTTTGGTGCCTAGCTCCAATCAGTATCACAAAGACGCTTTTAAGCTGATAATACACAATCGTGCAAATTTCATGCCAATGATCGAGATGCATGCATGCACTTATCCATATAACAAGTCTTTGATAATATTTTCTATCATGAAAGGCATATTAAAGAATTGCGCATTCACCAAGCTAAGTATATTCGAACGCAAATATAGTATTTTTAAAGCTAGAATAGGTTCACATTTTCGCAGTAAAGATGCAAAGAGAAACAGGGAACATCATACGGTGGCATAAAGGGGACATAGGAATTACACGTATTTCATTTATCATTCCCACGCGATTGCTACTTCGTGCGCAAATGATACCTAGTACGTTTGCATGCGATAGACCTGTACTGCGTGGGCACAGGAAATCTACGTAGTAAAAATAAAATATTTCCTATGTCCCCTGTATGCCACCGTAAAATCAAGCACCTTGTAGCAACGTTAAATGTCGCATCGACGCTAAATGTCGCATTTGACGTTATATGTCGCAAGGCTGACGCTAAATGTCGCAACCAACGCTAAATGTCGCAAAACCTCCTGACGCTATATGTCGCATCTGTAACGCTAAATGTCGCAACAAATAGCACTGACGCTATATGTCGCAACATTAACGCTAAATGTCGCACTCATTTTTCAACCTCTATAATGCAGAGTTATCGTTCCCGCTATACCCCCACAAACTCGTATATGTTTAATAAATAATGGTTCCATCGTTGATGATAATGTTTAGTTAATCCCCTCCAAGATTTTTTTTACATTTGCTCGTTTGAATTGGGGATTTTATTTTTTATCTTCGCGTTTATTGTATATCGCCGTCGTTGGTGTGTGCACGTGTGTGTTGATATAGAACGAGGCGTGATGGACTTTCACACTAACGGTATGATGTTTGTTACATCGGAGTTTACGCCATTTTCAACACTAGTTCAGTCATATCGTGGCGGGCAATTATCCTAAATAACTTTCCTGGACTTCATGTAGGCCTTTACCAGCACTAACCACATTCTATCCGTAAGCTTCTGCCAAGCTATCCACACAATTTAGAAGCGGAAGACAATTTAACATGTAATATCTTCAGTCAAATGTGTCACGGCAGCGTGGGCCTCGTCCGGGGCTCGAATTCACAACCTCGGTCATGAGACAAACGCTCTAACCACTGAGCTATCCGGGCGGGCACTAATGATATGAACTTTCACACTAATGCCCCCATCACATCAGAGCACGTCCGCACCACGCTCACAAAGTTCCCATCACGTCCTGAAAATGTTGATGGACGTGGCGGGGACGGGGTCAAACTCGAAAATAATGATGCACCGAGGTTCTCACTACGTCCTTACAACGTCTCCGTCAGGTTCTCACTGTGTCTATTATGTTCACAATAAGTTCATAAAACGTGCAGCTTCCCGTTGTCACCAGGTCTATTGCGTTTATACTACGTCCCAATTACGTGCGCACTACGTCCATGCTGACTGAACTGTGCTCTCCCTAGGTCCCAATAACGTCCTCATTGCATTCTCTAGCTCCGTATGTATACTGTAAAATGTGTCCATTTATTTTAACTGGTCATGATGGCCGAACAGAAGTGTTCTTTCTGCTGATAGCCATGCACTAACACAACATAATCTAGGCTGCTTCATGTTCCTTTTTCTTCTATTTCGTATTTAGAAATAAAATGGGAATTTGAGCATCCAAAATGGCTTGCTGTCCTGGTACAATAACACATTTCATTCATTTGGTAACATATATTTGACTGGAAATGAAAGAATGGGGTATGAATCCAGTATTTATACCAAATGCTCAGAACCTGGCTGGAACGTACTGGTCACCTGTTACGAACGTACTAAAGAGGTGACGGAGCAAACTTACAACATAGTGCTGTCTTCTGTTACGTGATGTGGACATACTATGGTCTTACATACACCTGGTTGAGACGTAGTGAGAACTTCATTGACGTAACAAAAGCGTGGTAACAACACAGTGACAACGCGGTGAAAATCGCTTGCTGTATTCTCAAGTCCGCATCACGCTTCTTCTGCGTCAATGAAGTTCCAACTAGGTTTCAGTCACGTCTGTTACGTTCTTACTGCGTAAACACTGCGTTCTGATTTGACCACGTCCCCGCAACGTTATTTTTGACATGACAAATGTCCAACCACGTCCTTCGCGTCCACGGAGACCATACCACGCTTGATGCGGTTCCTACTGCGTCCTCATCACGTTAATCAGGTTCTTGCCACGTCCTGTCAGGACGTGGTGGACGCAGTGCAAACGCGGCTCTGGTGTGATGGAGGTATAACGACATGAACTCTCCCACTAATGATATGGATTCGCACACTAATGATGTGCACTCTCGCAGTATTGATATATATTCACACAATGACGATTTGAACTTTCCCACTAATGATAAAGATTCGCGCACTAAGGATATGGACTGCCCCATTAATGATATTGATTTTCACACTAAGGTGTCGGACTCTCCCATTTATCAAATGCATTCGCACACGAACCATAACGACTGTCCCATTAGTGATAATGAGATTCGCTCACTTACGACTTGGACTCTCCCACTAATGATATAGAAAATACACACTAACGACATAGAATTGCACACTATTAGTGTCACTAACAATATGAACTCGCACACTAACGATATCGGCTATAGTAATAGTGATTCATCAGAATCAAACATTTGCGAGAAATAATTATATTGTAATCTAAAACGGAAACTGAAACATTTTCATAAAGAAAAAACATGTTGAACTACCGCGTGAGATTTGGTGTATAATTGTTAATGGTCGTTTTGAAACTAAATCATTTGTCGCAATACCCTCTTCAAAGAGTGAATAGATAATTCAAAGATATTGTGAGCAAGACAACGCCGCCGCGATTGTATCTCAACCCTGTCCAATTCCTTGATTTATCTGTATCAGAAAAAATATTAGAATAGTTGGGTCTGGCAGCGGGTTAGTGCAGGCAATCCGTGATGTGATAACACATTCCTTATGGGTCAATGCATGTCTCTTTCTGTGGATGGTCTGATTTTGTGAACGGTATAGAATAGACGGCATATGGTATAGACGTCCATGGCATTCGTAATTAGATGTTCAAGATATTAGGATCTTAACAGCCAAAATTCAAAGGTGGTCAAATCTGACATTTTTCTTAAATTACTCTTAAAAATATGTTATTTGACAATTTTAGAAAGAGGTTTACTATGTAATTTTATAAAAATAATGGTTTACATGACAGAAAAAAACTATAATTATCCTTCTAAATGGCTAAACCCCGAATATCATAGATCAATAAATGATCATACTTCTATTATTAAAAAGAAACAATTGCACACGAAATAAGCATTTGTAGTTGTATTTCACTTACATGTAATTGTATATCAATAATTATATCTAAAACGCACATGCATCAGATATTGGTGCGGTGTATGACATGAAAGGATTTCTTATTGTTTTAATGCTTCAGAGACTTATTATTTACGATCTATGTAGGCAAAAAATCAAGGAAATAGCGCTATGATATATATTTAAGGGACATAACTTATTTTCAAAATAATCCCCCATTTCTAACAACATAATAAAACCTTACCAGGCTTACTGTTGCACAATACATCTTAAAGTAACCCTAGGGTAAACAAATGTTCCAATTTCTGGCATTATTTAGCCAACCTATAAAAGTCACTTAATTAAAATAAAACACCTTTTCATCCTAAGTATATTCTAAGATATTCAAAAATAATGTTTAAAGAAAACATAGAAAGAAACAAGAAATGTCTTTAAAAAGACAGTCGCGAAGTTGTTTTAATGTTATTTACGCTATTGAAACCAAAAGTATAATCTTTATGAAATTTCTAAATTGCCGCTATGTACCATGTGAACACAACTTATCGCTAGCAGTCCAATTAGGTCGCGCCTTAGAATGTTAATGTTAGGTCAGCTAAATAAATTACGTCACGTAATTTATTTAGCTGACCTAACATTAACATGATTCAGTCATATCTACTTTATATCAATTCCAATAAATGTAAAATGTTTGCCAAGAACGGTATACATGTATAACATTATTTCGACCGCAAAAGAATACATTTTCTTACAAAGTTTACAACCACAAGAAGAACATATTAAACAGTTGCAGACTCGCTATAAGTTGGCGTGGTCTTAATTATTCTACGCTTGTAGATTTCATCCAATGAAAGGAAGCGTTCCATCTGAATCATCCAATAGAATGGGGAATTTCTTTTGAATAATTAATACGTCATGCCAAGAAATAAAGGTCAAAAGTGAGATTAGACAGTTTGTCCCTTCTGAGGTTTGAACACACAACCCTCAGAAAGCAATTCTGCCCTATTTAAATACTCTTTAATGTGGAGGAATGCGCTAGGATCCCAAATGCCACACGTATCCACTTTTAAAAGTAGGTTAAGGAATAACTAAAAACGATTTCTTTATTTCAGTTTCGATTAACCTTTTACAGATATACTTTGCTTTTAAATTTTGTAACATTCAGCAAAACAGTTTTGGTGATATGTACTCTAGTATTTTTTGTGTGACAAATCATACGATATTGAACATATTTTGACCATTTTTACCTTACATTAATGTAGACACATATCGTTACGTATATGTAAATATAATTTCTGAGGTTTAGTTAAAATAAAATGACTCGTTCATTACTTTTTGTTTATGGCTGACTTTCTCTGTCGTAGCCCTTTACAGTTTTACAAAAGTGTTTTTAAGACAAATGGAAACGTCCTTTAATGTGATAATCCTTTTAACTGAGTGAAAAGTAAGTCGATGTATGTGTTAGACGTAAGTCCTTTCAGCTTGGAATAAGAGTATACATATTAATAGCTTAACCAAGTTGTTTTACAGGTAAGAGTTTTGTATACAGATCGATAGGATTTCCTCCAAACTTTGAACAAATGATGTTCGTTGATAAACTGGTAGGATTTGAATTTTCCTTTTTTAAAAGTGAATAGTCTACCACCGGGCAGTCACTCCTCGTTACTCTACCCCTTGGTCATCACTCCCTGTTCTAACAATACACACATGTACACACCGGCGACGGCGATATATTATAAATGCCAAGATAAAAAATAAAATCCCCAATTCAAACGAGCAAATGTAAAAAAAAAATTAGGGGGGATTAACTAAACAGTATCATGAACGGAGGAACCATTGTTTATTAAACACATACGAGTGTGTAGGGGTGTAGCGGGAAGGATAACTCTGCATTATAGAGGTTGAAGAATGAGTGCGACATTTAGCGTTGATGTTGCGACATATAGCGTCAGTGCTATTTGTTGCGACATTTAGCGTTAGAGGTGCGACATATAGCGTCAGGTGGTTTTGCGACATTTAGCGTTGGTTGCGACATTTGGCGTCAGCCTTGCGACATATAACGTCAAATGCGACATTTAACGTCGATGCGACATTTAACGTTGCTACACACCTGAAAAAACATAACATAATGCAAATAAAGGATTGAACGTGGTTGAGGGTAAAAGAATCATGAAATTATAGGAATTAACATATTTGTATAACAAAACATAAAAGAAAAGCGATAACTGCATAATCACTTTCGTACAATTTATTTAGTGGATACCATTCTCCTACTTTCAGTAATAGTGACTTTAACCAGACCCCAAGTCTCTATAAAAACATGATGTATACCAAATATGGCAGCAAAAGGTATATTAAAATTACTTTTTCAGACGGGACCAATTTTTCGCTCGTGCACTCGACCGAGAACTTAACCAGGCTTTTCCTCATTTTCGGTATGAAAGAGCATTCCGATTTAAAGGTTTCGAGTATAAATGTTTCACTGTTTATACAAATGCCATAAGGTTATAGGAAAATACATAGGCATATCTAGCAACTAAGAGTTATACATGACTTGCACACCAGGTGCAATGTAAATGCACTTTACGTGGTGTTAACTCACTGGCTCATCAGCAGACCATTTCTGTTTTGATTTTCCTGCCCCTGGTCCTTTAGAGATTGCAATTCGGGCCGCTATACCGACTTGTGATATTGTGCTAAGGCAAATCAACCATATTATTCAGTAAATATCATCCAATATTTTCGTGGATAATCAATTATTAATCATATACCAGTGTTCTTTTACCTACATTGAATTGGCTATCACGCTTAGAACTCCGCCATGTTTCTTATATTCTCGTCAAATGACCACGTGATAAATTTTAGCATCCATTCGGCAACGTACTACATTCCAGGTAATTAATGTTAAATAATATAACTGTGTCGTTATATTCATATAAATTATGGTTGGAAGTATGTTAATTTTGAGACAATATCAAGAGTGCAAATGTACGTTTTGGCGAATGGCCGCAATGTTGTTCAAGGCTCAGAAATATAGTATTCCTTACAAGTATTAATACCGAAATAAAAATGTGGAAACATAATGATGTCTGTGTACAGAAATCATTGCCAAAATTAATTAAAATAAATCAGCAAATACGTAGGTAAACTAAAATGATATCATGGACATGTAAATAAAAGCAAATGAAGATAACCGTCTAAAACACCAATAAAATTAAATATTAATAAAACTATGCTTATATAGAACAACAGTCAGCATTATTGCATATAACGCTATAAATATTTCAAAACTATAAGGTTTAAGGGCATTGTTAATATTAACAGTAAAACCTCCCCAAGTGACCACTACATTATCCAAACCGCCTCATTGTATAACAACCACTTTTCTTACCCTTTTTGTCAATATTTTCGCGACATTCCAATTTAATATTGAGAAAATACAGTCAATTCCATGTTAGCGGCCACCGCCGAATACAGGCCATCCTTTCAAAAACCTTCATTGCTTATAAAGAACTAATTAACCTCAGAATAAAGACCACCTGTCTATGAAGACCTTATTTCGTCTTTCCCAAGGGTTCTCATTGTTTGCAGGTTTGACTGTGTAAATTTTAAGACAAATTATTTTGTTTCATATAATCGATGTTTTACTGTATAGTTAATTAGTGTTTGCCCTATTTTTCCAGCCAATCAGCTGCCGAGATTATTTGAATTTTGTACCGATTAATTTCATTAAGACGACTGTCTGGGCTCTTCAGTAGATAGAGTCTGACCTACTTTTATTAGGAGTACGAAGGGAAAATAGGGCAAACACTAAGTTTTCGCTAACGCTCGCTTCCCTTTATAGCGTTTCTAATTTCATGTAGATCAATCATTTTAGACACCAACCATTACATAGTTTCTCATGAATTTGTTTAAAAAGGATACGTATGATTAAAAAAACTAGGTCGATGACGCATAAGAAGACACGAACTCTTCGAAGAAATACATTACTTCCGCGTATTGCAGCATCTCCCACTGTTTTATATGAAATAATTGTCTGTAAAATCATGAATATGAATCCTACGCCAAAAGCTAATAATGCTCCAATCAGATGCACAACAATGATATTGGTCTCCTGCAAAATAAAAAAAAATCGTATTAAGTAAGGAACGTTACAGATCCTGGCATCCGAGGTTATAAAACTTGAGACCAATATCCGAGCTCAAAATCCCCATACCAATATCAAAATATTTCTTTTGAAAAGCTAGAGCTGAATACATGTTCGGATTAATTATGCTGACAGAAAAATGTATCAATAATATCATTATGCCTGATAAATAGTAACTTAGAACCATTAAAGGACTAGAGATGCGTCCGAGATTATAAAAAAAGATTTTATGTACATTGTGTTTTCTAATTTCTAAGTTATTATGTTATGATCAGATGATAATGATATAATTTATACATAAATCTGGCAGCATACTTGATCTAAATATGTATGTAGACAATCACCAGCTCCATCTGTTCAATCTTAGTGCTCGCCCACATTCTTATCCAGACAGCGACAAGGACTTAAAAAAATGTCTTTCTAATCTTAATAGACTATACAACTGGCATTTTAATATATTTTAACTTCTAAATTTCGAAGAAAGTGTCAGTATACAATGGTATACACTAAGGCGGTAAGAATGTACATGTATATAATGGGCGTTCTTCCTAATAAGAAAGCTTCATTCGCTTCCACTCATTTCAGCTTTCTTATTTTACGAAGAACTACCAATATGCACTCTAACTTAGATACAATACTGAACATGGAATGAAGATCTAAGCTCGGAGATTGGTTTTAAAGTTTTATAACATCGGGGCCAGTAATCCACTGTTACATTAATTTTGTATTTCAATCAACATTCAATACTCATTCATACCACAGCATACATGTCAAGTTTACACAAATCAGTAAACCGCACGTGTTTTTGTAACTCCACGCTTTTTCCCTATTCAATTTCATGAATTGTTCACGTTTTTTTATTTGAATAAATCTGCACGGTTTTCATGATTTCGTGTGTTACATTGCCGAATAATACACATGCCACCTTTAAAAACTAGTGTTGATGTACATATGTGGCAGGAATGTTTACAATAAGTTGGATTGGATTTAGAAATAATTAACCATAAAATTAAAGCCATTGTCCTCTGAAATATATCCGCATTTCTCCTGCGCGTGCAGTTAAAATACTCTAGACAATGGCGACCGACGTGTTTTACATGATATTTTTAACGGTTTCGAAACATCTTTTGAGTGTAAACGTTCCAGCCTTGGACACAGTACCCAACGTTTGGCCAGTGTTTGATCAGTGTTTTATTTCATTCATTCCGGAATAAGTTAAGTTTTTAGTTTAGTGAATTATTTTAACCGGTTACCTCGCAGATATTTCGGATTCCAGGATTTCACGGTCCATTGAACACGTAACTTGTGAGTTATTTCTTTTATACATAGCCTATACAGTCAAACCTGTGAACAAAGGCCATCCTTTGGAGAGACATAATGTGGCCTTTTTTGACAAGTGGCATTATTTGAAGGTCATTTTGTTTTAAATCAATCAATGAGAGATTTTAAAAGAATGGTATTTATTCACAGGACGAGCTTTATTCGGAGGTGGCCGCTAACTCAGGTTGGACTGTTCACGAAAAGCAAGGCTACATATATTTATTCATTGTTGGTTGTATCACAGGTAACTGTATCATGAATAGATTATAAAAATATGAAAAAATAAAAAAAATATATTTATTAAAATCAGTATTTATTTTTTTATTCATTCATTTATAAGCTATTCATTTACAGTTACCTGTGGGTTGTATATGAAACTGCATTATCTATTTTATTTAAGAATAGATATTGTATTTATTATTTATGTTATATACCATGATTGAGTTGCTACGGTAACCGTAAAACATGCAAGGTTAATTTTTACATTGGTACGGCCCATGTTAAAAAAAACCAGAAATTTTAAGTTTAAAAGTAAAATTTATCTTGTCAAGACGTCGGCCTCTTTTCCGTGCATTCGTTAACATGCAATGAGTCATCACTGGGTAGATTTGTAATTTATCGCATAAAACAGGACCATAGCAGTAATGTCCTTTGATTTATAGCTGTGAATACAAGAATTTGTTGTTTTGCAGCCTGGTGGTAAATCATCAAATTGCTGGATTCCAATAATATTACGATCCGCTCTGAGAAGATAATAAATTATTGTCTTTATTTACAATGTATGTACATGTATAGCCCATACATTTTATCAGTTTGTTTGTTTATTGACGCTTATTTAGAGAATCAATTTTATTTTTTTATGCGTAAGTTAGTCTACTTAAAACTTCGGAAACACGTGGCGCGTCGAAAATCTTACGCTTTTAAAATGAGTTTTTGTAAAAGTTTACTAGCGACGAAAATACTGGTAAAATTTACAAAACTCATTTAACAAAACGATATAAACTTGAGAAATTTCCGATAAATATGTGTCTATGACCTTATGTTTTTTATTGCCCCATTTTAACAAATTGATGAGCATCGTACAACAACATAACTAAGGATTTCGTTATGTAAAAACACATGCCAAAATTCCACTGCATGGTAAGTAAGATTTTGTCGTTATGGAGTTTTCTTAATGTCACATGGATTCACTCAAGTAGTATTTTTCAATACCCAAAAAATACTTTATTACTTTAAAGATAATACCGTAACACACACCTTAATAATCTGCCACTTTAACTTGATGATTTTCTAACAGGTATATCTATAAACATGACATATTTACTGCACACCGCAGTATAATCAATTTGATCATAGACGTTAACTGGAAGATCCCTAACTAAGTTTATAGAACTCGTAGCACGACCCCTTTGCTCAAATGGTAAATATTTATAAATATGTTATGTTATATGAGAGTTAAAGCAGTAAGATAAGTTTAAACTAGAGAGCAATTTCAATGTCAAAATTTACAAACCTGGAAGTTCCCGACCAGGCTAACACCAAGATTTGCCAACATGCCACAAACGAAGCCAGCGGTGTTTAAACGTAACACATTCTCAGCTCCTGGTGTGTCCATAAAATGTGTATGGATGTGACGATAACGAACGTAGACAATTATTCCACCTGAAATAATAAAAAAAAACACATTCAGATACATATAAATAGAATATATTTATTAAGTAGTATTTTTATACTGTCAAACCTTTGAACAAAGGCCAGAAATTGGGTCTTTCTTGACAGGTGATCCTTATTCAAAGGTCATTTTATAGTCATTGACAGTTTTATTTAAGAATGGCAGTTATTAACATGATGGCCTTTTATTCGGAGGTGGCATCTGACAAAGTTTTGGCAGTACTTTTAAGGTATTTTGCCTGTTTTCAGCAGGGTTGCGGTTACATACTGGTCGGCAGGTAAACGAACCAATCTTCTGGATGTACAATGTACAAATATTGACCTTGTTCCTCATAATGAAGGTCAAACACCCATAAATTACCCGACTCGGATATATAATTATATAAGGAATGATTTTGAAATTATTGCCTTCAACCAAATCTTCACAGAGAACGAATGTTACGCCCAGAGTTCCAACACACAAATCCAAGGACTGTAGTCTTCAAAAAAAAAGTCAGATAGGAGGCCTAGCTATACAAATGAATTTATTTATTTAGCTGTTGTTATACGGCCCATTCGAAAGCTATGGTCAATTCAGGACCACCCCAGATAGAGGGGAGATAAGATACAAAAGCATTCGTCATTTTGTATTCCTGCTCTTTTTTTCGTTTTTATCGTGCCAAGTGTAATGCAGCGTTTATACACGCCTTACCCTTATCCCGGTGATTTTCTGGACTCAGAACTTGGCGCGGTAGTTGGGATTGAGACATTGAAAAATCGTCCCTGGGACATTCGTAAGGCGGAACAGAGATTCGAATCCACGACCTTTCGTAGTCCAGCGCGTTGCCACTAGACCACCGATAATACCAATTCCAGCGTAACCATAACGACACGGACCAAGTTGTCCATAATCATGTTTTAGTATCGCTTGCTTTTTAGCACTTTTTGGTTGTTATAAAAAATATGACTAAACTGTTTCCTAAATTTCATGACTTGAACTTTTCCGAATTTTACGTGTAAATCTCTTTTTTATCTAGAAAATAGTTTCATTTTATAGAAACTGTAAGTTGGTAAAATAAATATCATATAGATTCTATATAAAAAATATGGTGTTTCGAAGATTAAAATACTTAATGATACTACACTGTGGAAATGTTCTACATGTACTGTAAACTTTTGAATTGGCTGTACTACAGTTTTGTGTTCGTGGGATATCAGAATAGGTAAAGTTACGAATGACGCTGAATTTACAGTTTTTACAACAATGTTCCATGGTTAATTTTATTTTGGTTGATCGGGAGTAAGCTCCCTTTCGAATGAGGGTAAACTGGTTCCTGTTCCATGTTGCAGTGCACCAAAGGGCTTAAAGGGCTATATACACACAAGTCAACGGGAACCAGTTTAGAATTAGGGCTACTTACTTATCACAGCTCCGATGTTGAGCAATTGTCCAAACACGCAGCTTTCCGGTGACGTGGTTCCCGTATCACTGATATAAGGAAAAGCTGGTTCCACGTGATCATTTCCTACTGCTATTGAATATCTGTAAAAATTATAACAATATATTAAGTTATCGGTATACATTATCATTAATATTAAACTGGTTTTTCGGTGATATCACGTCCATTTATAGGTTGTTTGAAGACGTTTTCGGTAGTTCGCTACATTTTTCACATAGACATATAGGAAAATTAAAACTGAACGATGAATTTTTTTTAAACTTTGCATAATCGTAGCATATGATAACAGAAACATTTTAAGCGAAAAAAAATTGGGGGTCACTGATCTCGTTTTTGAGTTATCTGCCCTTGAATTTGAATTTTTGCTTATTTTAGGTCATTTCGAATTATCGAAATTTGACGGCTATCGCCATTTAAGGGCCGTCCCAGAGAGAGGGGAGTTACGATACAGGAGAACCGGGCTTTTGTATCTCTACTATTTTCGACTAGTTTTTCCTGGTTCTTTATCATGCCCTGTGTAAAGTACCGTTACACGTTTCGCCCTTTTCCCTATGATTTTCTAGACACAGTTTTTTGCTCAGACGCTGGGATGGGACACTGATAAAGCGTTCTAAGGAGGACCCGAGAATCGTATCTGCTAAAATGTTAAAATATGTTCAATATAAGAAATGTACTGTGGAAAATTTCCTTGCAAAATTTAATTTCGTAAGCTTCGTGTGTAAGATTTCCACGAATTCAAGTACCTACGAATTGATATAATAGTAAAACTCCAACTGTATCCGAAATGACATCTATCCGAAATCTGAAATTCACAAATCTAATTCCCCCATTTAACTAATTTATTTGTGCTATCCATGAGTTTTGGTACCATCGAAATTAAACGCCACCACGATATTAGAATGAATAAAAAAAATACTGACAACGGACTACATGTATGTTACTAATGAACGTTCTCAAATTTGCTTTTCAAACCCAGTCGTATGCCTTTGAATAGCGTTTGCTTTATTTAGTGTTTAGATTTACAGTCATAGCTTTTAAAATAGGAAATATAAACTAATAAACAATATTTTAACAAACATCAAATAATTAAATTCAAATATAAAAATGTTATCATATTGTATTTATTTTTGATATTCTAAACATATTTAAAAAAAGTAACTTTTTTTCTAAATAATAAAATTCGTATCTTACGTGATTATGAATGAAATTGGAAGATAAATGGCTATAAAAATAGGGAGCCAATGGTGTCGCGTTTCCAGCATATTTCCGGTTCCGGTTTGTCGTCACGTGATCATCTATCTGAAAATATTTTATAAATTCGATAAGCAACTGATTCTTAATTTAGGCATTTAAGGATTTTGAAGATATACTATGCGAACAAAACATAGGTGTCTCATAAGCCAACCTGGCTGGTCCTTTCAATAGGTGTGACACTATAATCAACAAAACCTTTACATTTTTATACGAAAGTACTCGATTCATAGTTGATTTGTATTTATAAGCTATAAAATCGTTTGTTCGTTTGCTTGTCCGTCCGTCCGTTCGCAAATCAGAGGAAACTGCATGCTCAGTTTTCAACATACACATGTTCACGAATTTATTTGCATGTACGACTAGCCGCCGGATAATTCGATATTGTTAATCAGTTATCTAGGGAGGAAAACTCACACGCTGTACTTAATGTAATACAAATAATCGTGACGCAAGTTTTAATTAGTTTTTAAATATTTGTTTTATGAAATAATTAGATAGAAATGTATACATATTTTATCAAGACATGAAAATATAACATTCTCTCCATGAATAAGTAATTATTTACTTTGTATATACACAACTCATATTATGTTTACACATGTACTTGTAGGAATGAAATTGAAAGAATGAAGGGTTAAATTGTGAATGGTGATTCAGAATTCGTTATCAGAGCAAATGATATATTTTGCAAAGTGATCATATTGGCTTAAGTTGTGAATTATATACTGAATCAATCAAATCTACGTATTTTCATTTTTTTTTACAATTTTCTCAAATTCCGCATTATATTCACATAATTTACTGCCGGTTAATAAAACCATGTTTATAAAGCAGTAGTAGTCTTGATTATTTTCGATGACTCCTCGTATTGGTGTGGTATATTTTTTGTAACATTCCTCGTATTTGTGTGATAACTATTTTGTAACATCCCTCGAAATGGTGTAATACATCTTTTGGATCATCCATCGTATTGGTGAGGTATACATTTTGTAGCATCCCTCGTATTGGTGTTATATAACTTTTGGAACATCCTCCGTATTAGTGAGGTATATCTTTCCTCGTATTGGTGTGGTATGTCTTCCCTCGTATTGGTGAGATATATATTTTGTAACATCCCTCGTATTGGTGTAACATATCTTTTGGAACATCCCTCGTGTTAGTGAGGTATATCTTTTCTCGTATTGGTGTGGTATGTCTTCCCTCGTATTGGTGCGATATATATTTTGTAACACACCTCGTATTGATGTGATATAACTTTCGGAACATCCCTCGTATTGTTATGATATAACTTTTGGCACATCCCTCGTATTGTTGAGGTATACATCGATATTAAGATCACTTTTTGAAACAAAACAACGGTCTTGATTTTGAAGTGTTGTCATAATCGAATGGAAAATATAAAGGCAAACCGAAATAAAACATTAATGGCCGTTATGTGATCATATAACTATTTATGTAGTCGTTAAAAGCAAGTGAGAATTTAAACGGATTTGTACACACGTAATTCAATACATGTACAAGTCAGTACATTTATGATTATAGATTCTTATAAAAATCTTATCACGTGATCAAATTTCTCCTGAATGTAAGGTGTGTCATTACTGCGAGCAGTGCTCGTTTTATTGATGATATTAATATTTATGCATCATATAAAGGATGTATTGAATAAATTTGATAACAAACCGACAATTCATATGTACACGGTAACATGTTCGTTATTGAATCGGAAATTAATCGGAAAATGCACTTGATGCAGTTAAAATATAATATCATAGAACATAATGATCACGGTAATTAGCATTGCTTACATATCAGCAGTCAAATACCAGCACTAAGATCTTATTCATAATTTTAACATTCAAATTACTTATCATTCGAAAAACAGCACTTATATATCAGCACTATAATCTAAACACTTAAATTATTTAACACCATAGCTAAGCATTCGAACTTTTGCGCTCAGATATTAGTATTCAAATACTGTCACTCAAATATCAGCACTGAAATATCACACGCACAAATTTTAACACTCGAATCATAAAGCTTAGTTTCTTAACACCATATCTAGGTATTACAATTTCAGCGCTCGAATCTCTGCCCTCACATGCTGGCACTTAAATATCCACACTCCAGTCTCAGTCCTTAAACTCAGAACTCCATTCCCAGCACTCCATTCTCAGAACCCCAATATAAGCACTCCGATCTCAGCACTCCAATCTCAGAACTCCAATATAAGCACTCCGATCTCAGCACTCAAATCTCAGCTCTCCAATTTCTGAACTCAAATCTCAGATTTCAAATCTAAGCACTCCGTTCCCAGCACTCAAATCTCAGAACTCAAATCTCCTCAGAATTCAAAACTCAATACTCAAATATCAACACTCAAATCTTCGCACTCCAATCTCAGACCTCAAATCTCAGCACTCCAATTTCAGAACTCAAAAATCATGTACTTTGAGTGTGATGTTATTTGTCGAGAAAGAGTTGCTTTACCGGTTGGGTGCTGTTATTGAGTTTAGTCTATTTCCGTCAACTTTTATTCATTAGTTCTGTATCACTGTATTATCATGTTGTTGGGTGTTAATGATTTACAAAACGTTTGGTGATAGGAGTTTTAAAACTGTAGATCCGAAGCTATGGAACAATTTATCAGTAGATCTGAGAATTTCTGATATTGTGGACACTTTAAAGAAAAAATCTAAAACTTTCGGAGATTTTGAATAATGGTTGTGAGTGATTCATAACTTATTCATAACATTGTCCTTTTATACATTGTATGTTTAGTCTTTAACATGACTTAGTGTCATTCTTTCGTAACATTTTGTTTCTATATCATGTACGACACCAGTGCATATAGGCCTACATTGTGTAAAATTAGGTGTTAAATCAAATAAAACATGACTTTTCAGTTTCATTGTCTGAGAACAACATTTTTGTTTGTGTGTTGTGACTATGTGTGGCTGAGTACGACTGAGTGTATATTTTTTCTTGGCGCGAATACATCGTGGTGATCAGACGAGTGAGAACAGGAAATGTTAGATACATGTACTCGAATATAAATAACTGAATTGATTCCGGTATTATATCCGTGAATAATCGATTTATTTCCGTGCAATACCAGTACTTAACTGATAGAATGATTGTATCTATCAAACTAATTGAGCTACATTTGTTATGTTCAATTCAATTCTTTAAAGAAAACTCAATATAACACTAAGGCGTTTGTTTTTGGTTACATGCTCGATGAAAATAGCCTAGGTAGGTTGGTGCGTTTTGGGCTCTTCAAAGCGTGTGAAAAGGTTAAAAAAGTGATACAATTTACGCACCGTTCCTTGGGCCCATTATATTAAAGACGTGGTCGCGGGGAAACAAACATTTTTACGGCCAACATGTACCGACATTTAATCTGAATCATCTTACTAAATTGTTAAGTTTTAAACAGAAACACGCGAACTATGAATTGAACTTAACTTTATATTATTAAATCGAATCTTTCTTATAGTGACAACGACCTAACTGTTAAATGAGGGTCATTATAGTAGGTATGTACGTACTTGAATACAAAAAGATCGATTTTCAATACAAGAATAGTGAAATATTTAAACGGTAAATCGCTCAAATACTTTTCGCTATTGTACTCTTACCTTGACGTAAATCCCATACAATTTTGTATATAGGACAATTATTTATATATTAATCAATGTGTTGGTCGATACTTCCGCATTACATACAACGATTTAAGGCGATATGGGTCAAATATGCTGACACAGTAAAAGGTCAAATATGCTGATCAATATTGTCTAAACTATTAATCATTTCGGTTTGAATTTGACGTATTGAATATTTTTAATAATGTTTATACAGCAGTTTTTTTTATTTTCATTTTGCCGCTGGCTTTTTAAAAACCCTGAAAAACTCAAATATTTTTTTATTTCTAAAAGAACTTCCGGATTGTGAGTTTTTACTTTTCAGACTTTTAAGATCAATTTTAGAAGCTGAACCAAAAGATCCTTTAAACAAACTTTAAGGTGTTTCATTTTAAGAGCATTATCTTTCAAGAATTTTAATGACATTTCCAGAGTATAAATATAATGGAATGATATGTCTTTGATATAACTTTGAAATAACATGATGATTTTATCTTATGTGTACATAACGCATAGCTTACGTATGCAACTATTTTATACTTGCATACTTTTTTAAAACTATAAGTGGACTCCATTTTTTTTTATGATTTTAACTAGCATTTCTTATCAGATATGGCTTTATTCACTTTAAAACATAACTTTCAAAAGTGTAAAATCCCATTGTTTTCATAACCATATACAGTACAACATCTCCAGAGCGGCCCTCTGTAGAGCAACAACCTCTATAACAACACCTTGAAATTTCCCTAAACTGATATTTACTATAAATTTAACCTCTGTATAGCAACAACCTCTAAACAACGACCAATATCTGCAGCTCCCACAGGGTGTTGCTCTACAGAGGTTGTGCTGTAGTGTTTTCACAAAATATTTTTTACAAAAAAATGTCTCTGTAATTTAACAAACATGGTTATTATCAAAATAAAGTGTTCTCACTGTTTAACAATCCAAGCAGCGTTAAACATTATTAAATTGAAACATGTCCCGCTTGCTTTCATAAAAATGTATAAACAACAATTAATGCTACCTTGGTAAATAGGAAAACTACGAGTGATTAAACATTGAAAATGTTTGATTTTTTTTTTCATTTTTAATTTCCGAGTCATTAGCCTTTCATAACTATTTATGGTTGCTTATCAAAACCTACAGGTGGCTTCCAATAATCGTTATCGATCTAAATTTAGGTACTTGGGTATGATTCTTATCAGATACAAGCAAATATTCTGCATATGATAGTCAGTTATAGCTTTATATAGTATACTATTGAGATGGTCATCAATAATTATTGAGGTTTTAAAAGCATCAATATGATAAAAGTAAGAATGTCGAATGCAATCATTTTTGTTGTTGTTTTGGGGGGAGTTTTACGCCCCTTTTCAATAGTCTGAGTCGCATGAGGCGGACAGTTCACCTTAGTAGAACACGTAGTAGACTCCCATTCTCCGTAAGCAACCTACTTTCACAAATAAAAAATGGTCGGTAGCTGGGCTCGATCCCAAGACCCTCTGCCAGTGAGAGGTAACAGTAATTTGAAGTCAGCGACCTTTACCACTCGATCGCGGAAGCGGATCGAATGCAGTTAATGGCAAATGGTTTAAAAGACAATATAATACAAAACTGTACTTACATAAATAATTGAATCCGTAAATGCATACTATAAAATCGATCAATTATTGGAATTCATTACTTACAATGAACTAGTTATTGACCTTATACCATGTGATACATATTACATGTACTATATGAACTAATCGGTCACTTTATAGTACATGTAACGTAATTTGACGATATGGATATACGATAATGTATACGAATTACTATAATCTTTATGTAACTAAAGACCTATATAATTATGAACTGTTCGAATACAATGGAGTGCCTAGTGGTAGTGCTGTATTTTCATTCATTTTCGTTGCGTTCAATTTTCGTGTTTTTTTCTCTCTAAAATTGTTATTTCGTAAGGACATAAATTCGTGGATTTTGATTTTTGAAAAAAAACTTATCTCTGCACTTCAATTCGTGGGGATTTGATTTCATGGATGAGCCGACCCACGAAATCCACGAAATTTAATCCCCTACGAAAATTAATGATTCTACAGTAATATAAGTAAAACCTCAATATTATGTCCACCTTTGGGACCAAAAGTAAACTTTATATCAAGTGGTCTTATTATCAAGTTGAAACATAGAGAGCATATTGAAAATCTAGGTCTTTAATGGTCGTTATTTAGAGGTGGTCACTAAAAGGAATCCTGTACTGTAAGCATATACAGTCAGACTAGTGTTAGCGGCCACCTCCGAAGAAAGACAACCCTGTGAATAAAGATAATTATTTCATTGATTATTTAGCACAAATGACCTGCGGATAAAAGTCACCGGTCGATAAAGGGCACCTTTTGTCTTTCCCAAAGGTGACCTTTGTTTACAGGTTTAACTGTACATACTATTTTTTAATTGAAACACAAATTTGAAATTGTGCAGTCCTGACGTCATTATAAATAACAATTATGTTTTGCAAAATATCTATGGTGGACTTTATAAAGTCGCAGCCTTTCGCTTTAATATAAATGCGACTAAATAAAGTTGTTGATAATTAATACGTCAAAGTTTCAACATAATTATTTTGTATCTACCACATATATATTATATAGTATACTTTTGATAGAATTTCCTTATCTCAAAATGAACAAAAATATATACTAAGTACGAATTAATTTCAAGCGATTGTGTTAGAAGATTGCACAGATGTTTAATTATTGTAACAGATTTATAAGAAACATAATAGTATCATAATTCAATAGGCTTTAAGAGGTTACAAAAACTGCTTAATTTACGACCAGAGACAGGTTTATTGTGCCAACGTTACATTATTGATAGGTGACTTTTTATGCTTTTTTGTGTTCAACTTGGCAGGTAAATCTTTACAGAAAACTTCCTGATTCAATATTCTAACCAATGAATACACACGACAACGTCTAGGTCATAATCCTAGTACAGATCGAACTTTTTATTGCACATTTATATAATTATTATTTAAATCTTTTATCTTAGAGCGAAATCTGTTTTATAAATAAATACTGTCGTGATTTAAGATTTGTCTAAAAAAATACACTATCTAGAAAGAAATTTGTCATTTGAAATTAATCTCAGGTTTTCATACCATAATCAGCTTTGAATTCAGACACCAAATTCTTTGAAATTTGCTAGACAGAGACTTTAGGGGCCATTAAGGGGAAAATCCTAATCAAAACAAAAACTCTTACTTGCCGAGGTAAACAAATCGCAGACGAAAATACTTCTCAAAACCGTTTCGAATCTAAGACCCTTAACAATCTCGCAGGTGACAATACTTCTTAAAATGTTATCATTTTTTTTCATATAGAAGGACTTGTAACGGTACTTTCTACCTTATGAAGAGGAATTCCTGTCAAAACCTTGTCAACACAGTAATTTTTATTATCCAGTTTGTCTAATAAACGTGTCACAGCTAGACTAAGAGTCCTATCTCATAATCATTATTCTAGATTGATGACAAATATTTAAAGTTACGTATAAGCCGTTAGCAAACAAACATAGCTATACTCTCTGATAAAAATATACATTATCGACACGAACGTACATACACTTTTATCACGAATGACCTTAAATTATAGAAAAGTTGTAATATTTAGGCTCAACATCACTAAAAGTTTGGTACCCGGTTAAACAAAGTTAAAACGGCAGACGGAGATTCAAAGATTGGGGTGTTCTAAGAGCAAAGCCAGGTACCATATCATCTCTATATAAGGAATTACTAGTAGTTGTGTTTTGAGTTTTAAGGGGCATGATATGTAGAATGGCTCAAGTTTAGGCTCTTCCTAAAACGCAGAATATTTCAAAATTTGATATAACAAGGTTCGCACCCTTGATATGACAGAAGACCGACATTCTACCATCACCCCGTCAAATTCTTTTAAAATAGAAGTTTCGGGCGTGGCCTTCGTCAACAATATCGATGTCATACAATTTGAGATAATATTTATAGTTCAGATGCATATTACAGCGACGTTAAATTAACTCTTAAATGTCCGACTGGTTAGGGTGTCCGCCATCGGCGCGGGAGATCGAAGGTTCCAACCCCAGTAGAGACTGGATTTGAACTGATGCGGTTAGTTGGTGAGTCGCCAGCTAGTTAAATACCGTAGGCCAATCTCAGCCAGGCGCCCGGCGAAAAGGGAAGTTATTCGGGACGTACTTTGCGAACAAAAGATAGGTGTCTCATAAGCCAACTTGGCTAACCCTTTCAATAGGGGTGAAACTTAAATATTAAACAAAACCTTTGATCATTGAGTCTTTATCCTGAAGAATGTTGTTCATGTTGGTATAATTTGTAAATAATAATAAATAGGTTTTAAGAATCGGTCTGAATTTAGGTGTGGAACTGAGATAATAGTAACAATGAAGGGGTAGGTAAGTCTAAACTGTGCATCTTATTAACTTAAGGTGGTCCTACACAGGTCTTCATCAACTGTTAATGTTAGAAAGAGACGGCAAATGACAATGGCGCCTATGCTTAACCCCAACGAAAACACAACACACTACTTAAATGTTTAAATAGAACTAAAATAAATTTTTAAGAATTATTTTTGGACACACATACAGATATTTATAATTATCTTATCTAGGGAACAGATTCTAAAATCATTATTTCCCAAAAGCAATCGATTAGACAGAAATTATAGAATTATTATTCCAAATGTATATAAAACATATAACACGTCTGATGTTAAAATTAACACTTGGTAAATTTCACCGCCTAGTAATTTAAAAAATATATATCACCATACCTGTAATAGTTACAATTCCATTATTTAATCCAAATAAATATAGTTTATTTTACCGCTTAACGTCATGTGTTAAAACTGTGTTCGTACAATATCTAGTTGTATTAAAGTACTTTAAGTGTATACGAGATATAATACATGACATATTACACATACATGTATGCTGATCAATTTACAATTTACGTTTATACTATTATAAGCACTGGTAGAAATAAAGTTTCATGTCGGTGAATAGCTCGCTGATTGTATAACGTAATTGTATACTTGTTAAAGTCTCTGTAGAAACCTCGGTACATTCATGTATAATCCACACGATATGAAATATATATCATATTTCTGATGTAGCTCAATATCTACGTCATATATATATATATATTTGTACTTTTAAGAGATGCTACTTTCACATACTATTGAAGGTGTGTCATGTCTATGGCGTTCTTGACAAGGAAGTCTTAATGGGAAATTATAAAACAAATTCCGATTTTTCTATTCAATAATAATTATTGTAAAGGGTTCCTCTTTGGTCAAGGGTATGTGACATCTGACTGTCTGTGGCGTTCATGACAAGGCAATCTTAATGGAAAATTATAAAATAAATTCCGATTTTTCTATTTTATGATTGTGAAGGGTGCCTCTTTAGTCAAGGGATTGTGACCTTACCGCTGTGAGTTAGAATCCATCCGGGACCAGACAAATTAAAGATATGATGATACTTGTCTAGTAATGTCCGGCTAAACTATGGAAAGTCGGTGATTCGACTCAGGTGTACACCCGGAACTTACGTATTAAATATATATACATTACTGAATATATTCTTTTATTTTTTGCTAATTTGAGACTGCAGTAACTGGAAATTGAGATTTTCTTGGATCTCGTACTCTGAACATGTTGGTGTATTAGACCCTAATATGGCACTGAAAAAACGAGAGCTATAGACTTAAATCTAAAATCGATCATAAACTAGATCTTGTTTGTCGAAACGGATAATCATTAGAAGGGTGCTACTGAAATTTAACTTATATAATGATAAAGTAAATTAATTTTAATTAAGTGGCTTGATTTAGATTTGAGTTTCAACACGGATCTCAAGTAGGTTTTATGATCTCGGACACTGGGTGTTAATAAGACATCAAATGAATGTCAGAGATTTAGATACATAAATAAACAAGGTTTGAAGTTCGTTTCGAGTGTATAGGACACGAGTGTCCATGTTCTATATTGACTTGGATACCACGTTAACCTCTACACGGGTATCAATATCTTATATACATGTAATTCATTTC
The DNA here is from genome assembly GCA_964023205.1 of Lutraria lutraria. Taxonomy (NCBI): domain Eukaryota; kingdom Metazoa; phylum Mollusca; class Bivalvia; order Venerida; family Mactridae; genus Lutraria; species Lutraria lutraria. The sequence continues at coordinate 4,042,961 of OZ026846.1, read as the reverse complement.
TATATACTGTTCACTTGAATATCAGACTGCATTTGTAATAAAAATCAAATATGATTAACATTGATTGCAAATTGTGATTTAAGATTTGTCGCAGTGGATTTTGCGATGTTGTAAAATTTAATTATTGTCAATTCTGTACTTCATAACGCACACAATATGTCAATTTTGTACTTTCTTCAAGGCAAATTTTACTCTTTCCGTACATTAGGCAAATGACTAACGTCGAAGACAACTTATTTATTTGTTGTTTAACGGTCAATTCGACAGCTATGGTCTTTTCAGAACCGCCCCAGAATGACGGGAGATAAGATACAGGAGAACCGGTCATTTATATCCCTACACTTTTCGAATATATTTCTTAGTTCTTTATCGTGCCCAGTGTAAACAGTGTAGTACCGGAACACGCCTCGTCCTTTTTTGATTTTCTAGACTCAGTACTTGGCTCGGTGGTTGGGATGCAGACACTGTAAAATAGTCCCTGAGAAATTCGAAAGGCGGACCCGAGAATCGATCCACGACCCTTCGTTTAGTAATCCAGGCTGCGGGGTTATACAACTTCAGTAAAGTCTTCGAGCTCAAATCTAAATTCCATTCTCAAAGTAATTCGGTAGAAAAGAAGGAGTTGAAATATGTCTAAATACATATTCACATTAAGTATGCTGTCAGGCTAATGTATCAGTAATATTTGTCCGACAATAACTAACTTAGACAAATTCAAAGACAAGATATGATATTTGAGCTCGGAGACCAATCTCAGGTTTTATGACATCGGGCCCTGCGCGTTACCACTCGATCACCGATCACTTCTAACGTCACAGATAATGCGAGTTATAAGATTGAATCGTGTAGAAAAACAATAATACAGCGTAAAATGTACTTACATAACGAACATCTATCCATTTAGCTACAAATTTCATCCATATCCAGTATGAGAGAAATCACGATTTATTATCTTACTGGTATAAACTTTTATCCTGTGGATAAGAGACAAACATTGATAACGTTACGAAAGTGGCTACGGTTCTCATGACCTTATATTGCAATCAATAGTTACACTAAGAGTCAAATTGCCGGTAGAAATTGTGTGTATTTGTATGTACATGTATGTGTTTGTGAAAGCGTGTGCCGCTCTTTCTATCTCACTCTCACTCTCTCTAAGTGTATACGAATGTATCACACACTCTCTTCTTCTCTGTGTGTACATATGTACCCTTCTTTCTCTATCTCTCTTGTTGTGTACGTGTGTACCCTTTTCTCTCTCTCTTTCTAAGTGGGTACGTGTGTACCCTTCTCTCTCTCTGTCTCTCTAAATGTGTACGTGTGTATCTCTCTAAGTGTGTAAATATGTACCTTTCTCTCTCTATTTCTCTACATGCGTACGTGTGTATCTCTCTAAGTGTGTACGTGTGTATCTCTCTAAGTGTGTAAATATGTACCTTTCTCTCTCTATTTCTCTACGTGCGTACGTGTGTATCTCTCTAAGTGTGGACGTATGTACCTTACTCTTTATATCTCTCTAAGAGTTCTCTCTGTATTTCTCTAAGTGTGGACGTATGTACCTTTCTCTCTCTATCTCTCTAAGTGTGTACGTATGTACCTTTCTCTCTCTATCTCTCTAAGTGTGTACGTATGTATCTCTCTAAGTGTATACGTATGTACCTTTCTCTCTCTGTCTCTCTAAGTGTGTACGTATGTATCTCTCTAAGTGTATACGTATGTACCCTTCTCTCTCTATCACTCTAAGTGTGTACGTATGTATCTTACTAAGTGTATATGTATTTACCCTTCTCTCTGTCTCTCTTAGTGTGTACGTATGTACCTTTCTCTCTCTATCTCTCTAAGTGTGTACGTATGTACCCTTCTCTCTATATCTCTATAAGTGTGTTCATATGTACCCTTTTCTCTCTATCTATCTCTCTAAGTGTGTACGTATGTACCCTTCTCTCTATATCTCTCTAAGTGTGTACGTATGTACCCTTCTCTCTATATCTCTCTAAGTGTGTACGTATGTACCTTTCTCTCTATATCTCTCTATGTGTGTACGTATGTATCTCTCTAAGTGTATACGTATGTTCCTTTCTTTCTATATCTCTCTAAGTGTGTACGTATGTATCTCTCTAAGTGTGTACGTATGTACCCTTCTCTCTATATCTCTCTAAGTGTGTACGTATGTATCTCTCTAAGTGTGTACGTATGTATCTCTCTAAGTGTATACGTATGTACCTTTCTCTCTCTGTCTCTCTAAGTGTGTACGTATGTATCTCTCTAAGTGTATACGTATGTACCCTTCTCTCTCTATCACTCTAAGTGTGTACGTATGTATCTTACTAAGTGTATATGTATTTACCCTTCTCTCTGTCTCTCTTAGTGTGTACGTATGTACCTTTCTCTCTCTATCTCTCTAAGTGTGTACGTATGTACCCTTCTCTCTATATCTCTATAAGTGTGTTCATATGTACCCTTTTCTCTCTATCTATCTCTCTAAGTGTGTACGTATGTACCCTTCTCTCTATATCTCTCTAAGTGTGTACGTATGTACCCTTCTCTCTGTATCTCTCTAAGTGTGTACGTATGTACCCTTCTCTCTATATCTCTCTATGTGTGTACGTATGTATCTCTCTAAGTGTATACGTATGTTCCTTTCTCTCTATATCTCTCTAAGTGTGTACGTATGTATCTCTCTAAGTGTGTACGTATGTACCCTTCTCTCTATATCTCTCTAAGTGTGTACGTATGTATCTCTCTAAGTGTGTACGTATGTATCTCTCTAAGTGTATACGTATGTACCTTTCTCTCTCTGTCTCTCTAAGTGTGTACGTATGTATCTCTCTAAGTGTATACGTATGTACCCTTCTCTCTATCACTCTAAGTGTGTACGTATGTATCTTACTAAGTGTATATGTATTTACCCTTCTCTCTGTCTCTCTTAGTGTGTACGTATGTACCTTTCTCTCTCTATCTCTCTAAGTGTGTACGTATGTACCCTTCTCTCTATATCTCTATAAGTGTGTTCATATGTACCCTTTTCTCTCTATCTATCTCTCTAAGTGTGTACGTATGTACCCTTCTCTCTATATCTCTCTAAGTGTGTACGTATGTACCCTTCTCTCTATATCTCTCTAAGTGTGTACGTATGTACCCTTCTCTCTATATCTCTCTATGTGTGTACGTATGTATCTCTCTAAGTGTATACGTTTGTTCCTTTCTCTCTATATCTCTCTAAGTGTGTACGTATGTATCTCTCTAAGTGTGTACGTATGTACCCTTCTCTCTATATCTCTCTAAGTGTGTACGTATGTATCTCTCTAAGTGTATACGTATGAACCTTTCTCTCTCTATCTCTCTAAGTGTGTACGTATGTACCCTTCTCTCTCTATCTCTCTAAGTGTGTACCTATGTACCCTTATCTCTATATGTCTCTAAGTGTGTACGTATGTACCCATCTCTCTATATCTCTCTAAATATGTACGTATGTACCCTTCTCTCTATATCTCTCTAAGGGTATACGTATGTACCCTTCTCTCTATATCTCTTTAAGTGTGTACGTATGTACCCATCTCTCTCTATCTCTCTAAGTGTGTACGTATGTACCTTTCTCTCTCTATCTCTCTAAGTGTATACGTATGTACCCTTCTCTCTCTATCTAAGTGTGCGTACCTTTCCCTCTCTATCTCTCTAAGTGTGTGTACCTTTCTCTCTCTATCTCTCTAAGTGTGTACGTATGTACCCTTCTCTCTCTATCTCTCTAAGTGTGTTTACCTTTCTTCTCTCTCTATCTCTCTAAGTGTGTGTACCTTTCTCTCTCTATCTCTCTAAGTGTATACGTATGTACCCTTCTCTCTATATCTCTCTAAGTGTGTACGTACGTACCCTTCTCTCTATATCTCTCTTAGTGTATACGTATGTACCCTTCTCTCTATATCTCTGTAAGTGTGTACGTATGTACCCTTCTCTCTCTATCTCTCTAAGTGTGTACGTATGTACCCTTCTCTCTATATCTCTGTAAGTGTGTGTACATTTCTCACTCTATCTCTGTAAGTGTATACGTATGTACCCTTCTCTCTCTATCTCTCTAAGTGTGTGTACCTTTCTCTCTCTATCTCTCTAAGTGTGTGTATCTTTCTCTCTCTATCTCTCTAAGTGTGTGTATCTTTCTCTCTCTATCTCTCCAAGTGTGTGTACCTTTCTCTCTCTATCTCTCTAAGTGTGTCTACCTTTCTCTCTCTATCTCTCTAAGTGTGTGTACCTTTCTCTATTTCATCTCTTTGTTGTCTTGGTTGTATTCTGAGTTCTTGTCTCTTGTGAATGCGGAGAAGTTTTATTGATTCATTCATGCGCTACTTTTTTCAGCCATGGTCGTCATTCGTATTATAAAGTATGTAGACAAAAAATTACGAACTTTAAACCAGTAGATTACACACACTGTTTGAACAAGGTCACGTGATATGATTCACGTCGTATCTTAAGTTTGATAACGTCCGTCCTAGTTTACAGCTCCATTTATTGGAGTGATGTTTATGATATCAAATATCACGATTTTCTGTAATTTGACTCATCGGAGAATAGTTCCCAGATAACTTGTTAATCGGAACACTTCGGATAAAGTGCGTTAAGAGGATCCCCGTTGACACCTACGATACGATAATAAATATACATGTGTGTATACGCTGTTGATTACAACAGTCATCAGGTACGGAGATGCCGGAAGTTCTGCCGATTTTGTGAACTAGTATTACATAGGTTTTGGTGATCACTACGCACGGAAATACCCGAGTTCTGCCGATCAAACATTTTCGTGCAGAAAAAGGTAAGTATTCATTGCTTATCAGTTTCTACGAAAAAAAATGTTTGAATAATATCATTATACACTTGATTAATTACTTAGCATTATTTACCCATACAGTAAGATATTTGTTACGTCAAGTTTATAAATTGAATTGGTTTAAGCTTGGTTACCGACTTAATCTCTAGATTGCGGAAAAGTGTACCAAATATTTTGTCCAAAGTGAACATGATTTATCTTTACGTGTATTTGAATGGATTACTCATATACAAGTAAACCTGGTATAATGGTCATCAATAAACAACGCTTATTGATGATAAATCAAACTTCATAATAACGGTCATCAGTGGAAAATCCTATACTTAATTTCGTTTTCGTACCATTGGTCGTATCGAATTTTGTGAGGGAATCCTTGTCGAACAAAAAATGTATAAATACATCATTCTAATGAAAAGATGTTATCGGACTAACTCATGACCTGACTGAACTGTTCTGTAAATGTTTATTATCAATTTGTTTCCTTTTATTACGCACTGGCGGTAGCATAAAAGGGACATAGGTTATATTTTATTTATCGCGTGGGCACGCGATAGCTACTTAACGTGCGCACGTGAAAGCTATTACTGGGAACACGATAGTTGTTACGCGGCAATGCAATAGTTATTACGTGCGCACACGATAGCTACTACGAGATATGTTGTCGTCGGTTTCTTCGCACTGACTTCGAATCGAAGGCGCTTTCAATAAAGTCAACGTCTTTTATTCACGTATTTATAGCTTACTAACAATAATGTGATACGAGAATACTGACACAATCGTTTTATGAATGCATAATCTTCAATTCTTTGCTTTAGGTATTTTCGAATTTTGACGTTTGATATGTAAACAAAGGCTAAAAGTTTGACGTGTCTATATGTACAAATTAGAGAAAATGTGTAATCCTCGTGTCAGTGACTGTTAATACTCGGAAAAATACAACAAAGCATTGAATATCTTACATTTATTAAGCGATTCTAGTGTCAAAATATTGATAGTGCGCCTAAGCAATAATTGCGTATATCACATCACATAATATAATCTTTCTTTGGCATAAATTCCAAAGCATATTTACAGCCAATAAATACAAATATAAGTGAAAAGTGATTTTACAAGCATGATCTTTAAATCAATTTACAGTAGATCTCTTAAGGAAACTTGGATAAGTAGTTGTTGTTGTTTCTGAGTCCCAAGTCTTTGTCCATATTCTCTTATTTAACATATAAATATTTCGACGAATTGATAATTTATTATGGCTTTTTGCTTGACATCCGGTTATGAAAGACCCTGGTTTTATTGAATTTTCTTGCCATTGAAAGTCAGTGTGCATCTGCAGCCAAAAGTAATGCGCAGACGACAGCATATATCGGCATTTAGTAATCTTATCTGCCGTTTCCAGTGTACATCGGTCATATGCTCATATTCAAAGTATTTGCTTTTTATTAGAACATTAACTGTGGTATAATAACGGTCTTTGAACAGATTGATAATAATTTTGCCGAAATGGTGCCTCCAAGAACTCATAGACAAATGAAATATTAAGAAACAAAAAGGATCTGTCAATGGCTTTATTGCCTCAAATAGCAATATTGATAACTCCGTATATTCAAGTAAATAATTTCGCAAAAGATTTTTTAAAATTTATACATGCATGTATGTACATAATTAATTTTATTTTGAATTTGTAATTTATTCGCTTAAATATTTTTAGGATGGATTGTGGACCAGACAAATATAATGTTTCACTAGAATTGTCAGAAGCTCTAAGTGAGATCGGGATCAATGATAGAAGTGTAAAGACGAGAAGAAAACGTTATATGGTAAACGAACATTTAATTAACATACTGACGGAATTCGAGAATAGCAACGATGACCACTTCTCAAAACATTTTTTTGGAAGTAGAATTGAGGGAACAACAACAGCCGGTTTGAATTCCGATTTAGATATGGTATTAAGTTTCAAAAAAAAACATGTAATGCAAGACGTAACAGACATGGCGCTATATAAACCGAACGAGGCAATGTTGTTGATGGTGCAAGACGAGAATACATGTCCGGGTTATTGTCTTTTACAAGTACGCGAACGTGACAAGCTGGCGTTTCATGAATCTGTATACCATATAGACGAAAAAGGGAGAATACTGCTATCATCCACGGGTATTGCTTCTTTGTTACGTAAAGATGGATACCAACAGAATGGTCCAGCTAATACGATACCTGCTGTATCGAGTCATGACGTTGATACAGACATGGTACATGCATTTCACTGTGAAGATTGGCCCGTTGAAGCAAATGAATGGTTGGATCGTGAAGGTATCGGTAAATGGCCATCTGTAGAATTAAAACAGACAGCTGTTAGTAAAGGATTCTTTCTTGTACCTGTTAGTAGTAAACTTAACAATCAATATGAAGAGCTTGAATGGAGAATTTCAACATCACATGCTGAACGACTCATGATGTTTGATTTGAACATTACACAGATTCGATGTTACGTCATGCTGAAAATACTTGATAAGACGTTTTTTAATAAGAATGGGAACAACATAATTTCAAGTTTTATGTGTAAGTGCACATTATTTCATTGTATTGAAAATACTCTTCCGGACTATTGGCGTGATGACAACTTGTTTCCATGTGTGATGAAATGTATTTCAGAATTATATGATCGTGTAGACAAATCAAACTGTCCGCATTACATAATTCCTGCCAACAATCTTATGGCAGGGCGAATCAGTCCTCAATCACGAAAGTATTTAAAGAATGTAATACAGAGCCTTATAAAACATAACATAGATATGTTTTTTGAAATTGAAATTGATAATCTCGGCAGCATACTGAAAATGAAATTAACCGAGAATTTAAATTTTCCCAGAAACGTACCATCGCATACTGACCTAGAGTATGATATTCTTGAAAACCTCCTGGACCATCAATTTTCCATCCAAAATGGCCATTATGCCATTTTGAATGAACAAAGGTTCAACGGACTCCAGGGTGTATTCAACTTCATTTTAGATAGACTACGCAGACTTAAATATGGAAACCAAAAAAAGGATGAATTAGAAGTGGAAGCATCCATAAAATTTACTCTCATCGTGTATTCTATCATAGGTTCATTACTCGCGTCACACAGTGTTCACATCAATAATACTGTATCACAAATAGCAGTATGGTTTCTTAGAGAATGTTTTGAATCCGGTTTTTCTTCATGCGGATTGAAACTTGCCTCTGCGTACTATTGTTCTGGCGATGTCGACAATGCTGAATTATCTCTCAGACATATCGAATCCTTGCTTGCTGATGTTCTTTTACCATATTGTGATTGTAACAAGCCCGGCTACATCCCGACACCTGCGACAATTAAAAATAACATGACTATAGCAGAATGTTTAAAATTTATGCGATGTGAATCACCAATTATTCCGCTTGAACTCAGACAAGAGTTTTGTCGATCGTCAGAAGATACACATTTATTTTACAAAGATGAATGGTTGAATTTCGCAATTGTGGATTATGTTCCATATTTATACTTCATGCAGTATAAAGTGTACAAACATCTACAACGCCGAGAAGAAAAAATACAAGCCTTTTTTAAACTTTTCAGTACTGTAATGTGTGACCGATACCTTGGACATAGGGACACTGCATTCAATCTACTCGGACAGTGTATGGAACAAGAGAATCTACCAGCTGAAGCACTCATGTGTTACAACGCATCTCTAGAAGTTCGTCCTCACAACAATGCTGCCAACTTTCTCAGAATCAGGATTACTATTGTAATGCTGTGTATGGTTACCACAGGCTGTTTCATGGAAATCGCATCAGACAAAATGCAAAATATTCACTGAAAAAAGTAACCATACTTGGATAGAAAATTTAAAGAATTGAGAAGTTTTCTTTTTACGTTTTATTTCCTTACAGAAGCATGGTACATATAGAAATCATTGGAAATATGAGTTTTCAATAATGCTTATTGTTTCTGCTTGTTTTATATAAAGATGCTAAAAAACTAAATAATTCACCTAAATGTAAGTCAAACTACATGTGTATGTCTGTTTTAAGCGCGCAAAATCAAACACCAAAGTTCAAACGTCAGCAGTTATATAACTGCACCGCGACCTCATTATTTATATATTATATCTCAGACCTCAATCATCTAATCCAATTCTTTAATATCAATATATTCTCAATACTCACTTTTTTACCAATCACGTCTCTATATTCAAACCACAATACTGATGCTGCGACGTTCGTATATACTTTAGTATTCAATCACTGTATATACATATGCATTCCAAACTTAGTATTCTAAACCCTGCACTCCAGCTTAATATTCCCATCTCAGTACTCAAATCTTAGCACTCCAATCCCTATACCCGAAACTCAACAACCTCAGCTCCACACTCAAACCTCAGACACCAAATCTTTGCAATTAATGCACTAAGACCAGTCTACTTATATAAGCACCAAAAGGTTCGGGATCAGAGAGTTCTAGGTGTGTGACTTTTCAGAGCTGGGAGTTAGTGGGCCGAAGGGCCTGTTGTGTATGTGTTATCATATCAGGTTATATTGCTCTTTTGTTTTAAGCATCGTCCCGAATACTCGGGGACAGTCGCTATTAGTCTTTCTCTCTCTGTAACTATGAGTTTCTATAAATGAACCCTCCCGCATTGTGTTATCATACTTTCAGTATTATCCACCCTTGATTCATATCCCTCAATTCAGTGACAATAACAATGAAATAGACCTTGTGAAGTTATGTGTATACATTAATCTGATTCAGCAACATAGAAAGTATATAGTTCATGTTACTTAAGTAAATCTATATTGTTTTATTGAATAAATGAGCAGACAAACAGTTTTGTTTTATTTACAATACATTGGAACATCTCCTGGTATTGAATTAAAAGAGATGAAAATACAAAAAAAAACCTGAATGACAACTTATTTGGAGAAATGTCACATACAGCCTTTATATGTCTTCACCTGAATTAGAAAAGTATTTTCAAGCAAGAGACAGCTTAGTATAACCTTTTCTTAAAAATAAATATTAAGCGAGCAATGCTTTCCTTTAAAACATATCCTTTGTTGCGTATACTCGAATACATACAGTTCTATTTTACAGAAACATGGACTTACATCTGTCACATATCATGAAAAAACAGTTGTTTTCGGTATTCTGATGTACAATAAACTTGTAGAGTTTTACATATCTTCATAACTTCCGTAACAATAAATGTTTTCAATCAAAAGTTAGTATTCTTTTTATGATTGTGATAAACACACGTTTATCACCAAAACAAGTTTAATATCTTTAAGAATAAAACTACCAGCTGTTTTCTATTATGATATGATTTGTTTTCGGTACGAAGGGAAGCAACTCTTACAATAAACTATATACAATGTATTTGTATATTCCATAAATCGTCTAAACTTCTGTTAGAATCAATGTTCAAGGTCGAAATCTCGTACAGGAGTGTTGTAGTAGTGAACCTTTTATAACTAGCTTTAACAAACATTAGTTTTACATAATTATAATAAAGATAAAAGTTGTTTCAGTAATTTGAAGTTGTTTTCGGTTATTTGCTGTGCAAAGTTGTTTTCGGTTATTTGCTGTACAAAGTTGTTTTCGGTTATTTGCTGTACAAAGTTGTTTTCGGTATTCAGAAACACCCCCAAAAGTTTAATGTATTAGACTACATATTGTAGCTTACTGAATCACGATCTGTATTTGATTTTATTACTGTCTAGTAAATTAGTAAAAAAATGGTATGAGTTATGTCAGGTATTATATGTTAACATGCCATTCTAATATGATTACATCGAACTGCATTGGAAGTTGGTAATGAACTGCGTTCTAAGTACGAAAAATTGATATTAATAGTTACAGGGTTAGTAACTGACCCGATACGGGAGATACGGTTCTGTGGAAAACCATATCGGTCGAGTCCCGATATGGTTTTCCACAGAACCGTATCTCCCGTATCGGGTCAGTTACTAACCCTGTAACGATTATATCACGCATACTACCTTCCTCCTCATCATTTACAATAAAAGTCTCCATTACAGACCCAATATTTAAAATAAATGTCTCCATTACAGACCCAATATATTCTGGTGACCTAATATAGGATATATTAGGTCACCACGTGACGTCAAATCATCCAATGACTGAAGAGTATTTTGTAGTAGGCGTGATATGTATAAATATTATGCGATTTACAAATTACGTTTGAACTATTTTATGCTTAGCCAGAAATAAAGTTTCACGCCAGTGAATTGATCACTGCAAGTATATTAATAACAAAATTGTGTGATTGGATACATGCAGAATCCACACAAATACGAGATGCATTGCATATCCCATTTCTGATACATCTTGATATCTACGCCAGTTAAATATGTACTTTTACTAGACACTGCTCTCAAACACTTTTAAAGGATTGTCATGTCTGTAGCGTTGTTGACAAGAGAGTCTTAATGGGAAATTATAAAATTAATTCCGAATTTTCTATTCAGTAATTGTGAAGGGAGCCTCTTTGGTCGAGCGGTTGTGATCTCTGACTTGTCCCTAACTCATTTGATAAAATCTAATGATAGAACACAAAATAATTGATATTGAAATAATATCTTATTTAGACATTCGTAATAATTCATTCTGTGACATATATATTTCTCCTCTCCGTACAAATGTCGCCCTCGACATGTTCGATCAATGCAAGGTCTTTAAAAAACAGGATACTATATAAAATATCTGGTTCATACTTAATTTTATGCAAATGGTAAATTCTACAATCAATTTATGATAACATATGTGGTGCAGCACAAAGATAATCATGCAGACGATTTATAACAGACAACAGTAAAAACTTGTCTGCAATTTGAACATAAACACTGTCCAAATAACAAACAAATTCCAACATAATAATTGGAGTATTTTCAGACAGTGAAAGTTTTATTTATGAAAATATAAAAATTTAATCTATATGAACAGCACAGACGTCTTTATCAATAAATACATAATAAAGCAACACAAACACATACATTTACTGTACTTAGGCCGAACCGCTGAATATAATAACATACGACAAATCGCAATAAATTCAACTGGCAAACCAATAGCCTATTCAATTAGGACTACTAATGTAACAATAATTAGTATTAATTCTAAGTTTACAGTGATGAAATTCTAATATAAATGTACAGCAGAGAATACTATCTCGTGTCTATAGTAGATATTCGCTGTCCATGGATTTCGGCGCTAGTGCTTGGACAGTCGCGAAAGTGATTCTAAGTTCACAGTGATGAAATCCTAATATACATGTATAGCAGAAAATAAAATTACTCGTGTCTGTAGTAGCAAAAAATTCGCTATCCATCGAGATCGGCATTGACACTTGGACTGTAGTGGAAGTATTCCTATTCCCCCCGAAGAACCTCTCCCGTATTGAGGTATATAAGGACTGGAACTGACATCTGAATCAGAAGTTTTATATTTTTCTTTTTTGTGTTGGTATTGGTGTGCATTACATGTCTTTTCTAAATGTTGCACGCTATAATAATTATTGGGAGCGCATATTTTCAATACCTGGCTAACTAGCCATACTTGCGATGTAAGGCTGCTTAATTATATCTATCTATAAGAATTTTAAGGTATATTCAGTATGGCCATACTTAATTACTGACTATATTTTATAATTTATATTGTTTCTTAAAGGTTTATTTATTTACTCTAGACATACCCTAATCCTGTGTTGTTGGTTTGATACCTCAGATATTGCTGGAGCACATATTGAAAAGAGTGTTTATTTTATCATGCAGCTTGTTTCGTTTTTATACATTGCAGAAATAAAAATATCTGTCTATCTTATTAAGTATTGTATCGATATCGTATTTCAGTATCAAGAGCTTAATTATGACTGATTGTATAAGATATATCAAAATGTGTTTAATGAAGGTAACTACGACCCCTTCTTATAGTATGTAATAGACGATAACATGTAGATTTAACCTTTGATTAATTTTGATTTCATCTATTTTTTTATTTTTTATTTCCGTACAGAAACACGGTACTGAGAAATCTATGGAAGTATATACATTGTATGTACAAGATTGCTTGTTTGATTGTTTAATTTATGCATGGATGATGATTTCACAAAAAAGAAAAAAATTAAATAAGCCATAGAGAAGTTAACCAAACAACTTTTTCGACTACTTTTCTAATACATGTACTTTGTCTGAGCGTAATTCAAATACCAATGTTTGAATATTGTCAGTTTTATAACTGCACCTTAACCTCATTACTTATAGCATGTAGTATATTATGTTTTACATCTCTGACATTAACTTCCTCATCCAGCTCTTTAATCTCAACCTAATATTCTCACTATCAATTTTATAAACTTATTATGTCTCTATACTTCAACCATAATACTGATGTTGCAACGCACATAATATATATATACCACTGTTGCAACCAAACACTGTAATTATACATTTATTCCAAACTTAGAATTCTAAACCCAGCATTCTAACTCAATATTTCAATCTAAGTACTCCAATTTTAGCATTCCAATCACTGAACCCAAACTTCCAAAAACAGAGCTCTACACTAAAACCTCAGAAACCAAATCGTTTAATCAATGCATTATGTCCAGTCTACTAATATAAGCATCAAATAATTCGAGCGTTAGAGAGTTCTTTAAGGCTGGGGCCGCTGGACCAGTTGTGTGTCGTCCCGAATACTTGGGGACATTCGCTATCAGTCTTCCCCTCTCTGTAAATATTAGTGCATATAAAATGCCAATCGCATTGTGTTATCATTCTATCAGTATAGTCTCCCTTGATTTGTAATAAAAGTTTGGAAAAACATACCTTGTTGACATACAGTATGTGTGCTTACAACGAGGACGAAAGTTCCTTACAGCATTTTTGCCGAAGGATAAATTGCACTCGATATGAGTTAAACGGGCTTGTTCAATATCTTAATCTTTAATAAAACTACAAGTTGTTATCTATAAATTATGATACGATTTGTTTTCGGTAGTAGGGGAGCAACTCTTACAATAAACAATATACAATGTGCTCGCATATTATATAAATATTCATAACTTCATATCAAATAAATGTTCTTAGTAAGAATTTCGTATATGAGTGTAGAAATCACTATTTTATAACTAGCATTAACAAAATAAGTTTAGCATTTTTAGTAATAAAGATACTAGATGTTTTCTACAATCTGAAGTTGTTTCGGTTGTTTGCTGTACAAAGTTGTTAGTATCACTCCCGAATGTGTAGTATTTGACTATATTTTGTAGCTCACTTCAGCAAGAGCTGTATTGGACTGCTTTGTGACAAATTGGTAAAAATTATACGAATTATGGCAAGTATTCTAATATTGTGTTTACATGTCATTCTAATCTGATAACATGATACTACTTTGAAAATTAGGCATTGAAAGCTTGGAATTAAATGCGTTTTTACAATTTTTAGTAGTAAGTACTTTTACGTGAAGTGTATATAGGATTTACAAATTACGTTAAAACCATTATAATGCACAGTTATAAAGAAAGTTTCGTGTTTGTGAATAGATCACTGCACGCATATATTAATAATGCAAGAATGTGATACATGTATCAGTCTCTGTAGAAACCTCATTCTGACCAATCATGTACAATCCACAGAAATACGAGACATAAATCATCCTATTTCTGATACAGCTCAATATCTGCGTCATTTAAATATACACAAGAGAAGCTACTTCCAGATACTTTTAAAGGAGTGTCATGTCTGTGGCGTTGTTCATAAGGAAGTCTCCGATCAAGTGGTTATGCTCTCTGACTAGTAAAATTAGTCCCTCACCGCTGTGTATTTGAACCCCATCCGGGACCAGACCAATTGCACATAGTATATTATATAAGACGAAAATATTCAGCAAATTGTTTTCTCCGTGGCGTACAGTGCAATGTTTACACTTAACACCGTTGCGTACAGGGTGTAAAATTTAAAAGCTTTAAAACATCTACTACGATGGATTTTGATGAGGAAATAATGGATATACGTGAGGAACTTTAAAGTCTCCATACACGTGGACAAGTATTTTTGTCGATTCAATCATTTTTACGGAATAAACGTTGGTTTTGTTCAGTTTCCTCGCTTGGTTTTTCAAAAAACTCGACACGCGATGTTCAGACACTGATTTTGTGAAAACACGTGGTTTGATCAAAAACGATTATTAGCCGCCGATTGCCGTTTTAAAGTTCTATTATTTCATGTATAATATTGTGTAGAGGACGTCGTATCTAAAAAGTTTGGACCAAAAACAAACGACACCTACCTCACAACATTTATGCGTCCGCCATCTTGTAAACACCGTGATTTTTTGCGTACAGTGCTACCATACAGTGTTTTTGTATGTTAAAATATAAGTAGGTCATTAGATAGATAGATTTATTTGGCATATAATGCATATAACATGACAATTAAAAGAACAACATGATATCATTTTTAAAACATACAAATCAAGTTGTAAATAAATATAATCATGACATATGCACCAACACCAAGGATAGCACAAAAAAGGATAAACCTTATTTCCATTGTGGTCCTTAGTGTCGGTGGCATGACTTAGAAAGGCAATGGTGGTAGTAGTACAAATAAATAAATAAGTTATACTCTTCAACAAGCTATTAAACCTTAATCCTAAATATCTTAATTAACAACATGTATATATTTGGTGGGTAAATAAATTAAAAGGTACATTACAATGGCAATTAAAAATTATGTATCACAAAAAGTTATCACATTAAAAATTCGTACATTTATCACAGAGACAGAGTAGTTAATAAATGTAAGCACTTAACTATGTAATTTATATGCACTATATAGCCAAAAATGAATAAATAAATAAATAAATTAAGATGTAAATTGTCAGGTTATAAAAATTAAACAGATAAAGTATCTAAAAAATGATTTTTTACAGCAGTTTTAAAAGAAGAAATATTATTTAAACTTGTAATGTGAACTGGTAAATTGTTCCATAATTTGGCACCCACTGAACTGAAAGTCTTGCATCCAAAACTTTTTACTTTTATCTGTGAAAAAGCACCTTTACTATTGAACCTTGTATTGTATGAATGAATCTGATCTTGATAGACAAACCTTTCAGAAAGATAAGATGGTGCTAACCCTTGTCTGATTTTAAAAACATGTAAAAGAATAATTTGGTCCACTCTTCTCAATACTGGGAGCCAGCCAATAGATTTAAATTCATTGCGGCCAATATGTGCTCTACAATCGAGGTCTAGTACAAATCTGATCAATTTATTCTGAATAATTTGAAGCTGTTTTTGCATAGATTTTGTTAAACTATAATACCATATTGAGCAAGCGTAATCAAAATGACATTGAATAAGTGAAGAAACAAGAAGTTTTTTAGTATGTTGAGTTAAATACTCTCTTTTTCTATATAGAAACATTAATCTAGAATTTCCTTTCTTTATAATTGCACGACACATTTCATTAAAAGATAAAGACTGATCTAAAATTGCTCCCAAATATTTTACAGATGAAGTTGGCTCAATAACTGAATTATTACAAGAAATATTAAGATTTTCAGTGGATCGTAATTTAGGCTTAGATGCAAAAATAATAGATTCTGTTTTCCCAAGATGTAGAGACAATTTATTATTTATGAGCCAATGACTAACATTTTTCAGATCTTCTGATAAAAGATTTTCAACAATTTGTTTGTCTTTGCCAGAATATAAGATGGCAGAATCGTCAGCATATAACAAGAGTTTACTTTTCACAACATCTGACATATCGTTAACATAAATTAAAAATAAAAGTGGGCCAAGAATAGAGCCTTGTGGTACCCCACATGTGATATTTGCTGTATTTGAATTAACTCCAGAAACATTAACTAATTGCTGTCTACCAGAGAGATAAGAGTTGAACCAATTTAAAATATCATTACTAAAGCCACAGTGTTTGAGTTTCATTAATAAAATAGAATGATCTACAGTATCAAAGGCTTTTTGAAGATCTAATAAGATCATTCCAACAAAATTACCTTTGTCCATTTCAAAACGAATAAAATCAGTCAGGTGAATTAGACAAGAGTCAGTAGAATAACCTTTTCGAAATCCAGACTGAAATTCATAAATTAAGTTTTTGTCTTTTAAAAAGATTCAATTTGATCATAAACAATTTTTTCAAAATTTTTTGAAACAATGCTTAAAATAGACACTGGTCGATTTGCAACACAGGTTTTATTATTTTTCTTGAAAAGAGGAACAACTCTGGCCAGTTTTAAATCATTAGTTTTGATAAAGGTCACCAGTTGATACCTGTTAATGCAGGTCACCCGTTGATAATGTCCACCTGTTAACAAATGTCACCTTTGGATAACATTCACCTGCCAATTGCGGTCACCAATGGATAACGGTCACCTGTCAATTATGGTAACCCGTGTATATCGGTCACCAATAAATGGCAGTCAGTGATGATGATGACTGTAGCAACGTTAAATGTCGCACCGACGCTAAATGTCGCATTTGACGTTATAATTATGTCGCAAGGCTGACGCTAAATGTCGCAATCAACGCTAAATATCGTAAAACCTCCTGACGCTATATGTTGCATCTGTAACGCCAAAAGTTGCAACAAATAGTACTGGCGCTATTTGTCGCAACATCAACGCTAAATGTCGTACGCCTTTATCAATCTCTATAATGCAGGGTCATCGTTCCCGCTACGCTCCCAAATGATTGTTCATTCGTTCATGTTAATGTTTACCCCTCCCCACCGAAGTTAATCACATTTGCTCGTCTGGATTTGGGATCTTATTTCTTATCTTGGCATTTATTATATACCGCTGTCGCCGATGTGTTGTTTGAGTGATGGACTTGCACACTAATGATATGAACTTTCACACAAACGACATGGACTCTCCTACTTATGATATGGATTAGCACACGAACGCTGTGCACCCGCGCACGAACGATTTGAACTTTCCCCATTTATTATATAGATTCGCACACTGACGATATCACGCCCGTTTACCTCACAACGAGTGTGCACACATATTGTTTATCAACAAGGTAAGTTTTTCCAAAATGTTTAAGAATATACTCGTAATCATGCTATCTTTTTAACATCGCAACTTAAACATTTCGCAAAGAAAGAAGTACAATTCGATTTCATAAATTTTATGACGACTTATCAGTTTGTAAGTGACATCTCGAAATAATGAATGCCCGAATCTGTAACATACTCACGACTGTCAAAAACATTTCATTGGGTGATAGCACAGTATAACAGATTTTCAAGAACCCTTGATCCTCGGAATGCCATTTCGCAGTTCTACCAACTGGTCTCATAGCCTATATTTATCTACCCTATTCAAGGTTATGATTTTCCCTGAGATATTAGGAAATTTCTTAGGTTCTATTCTTAAATCTCTTCAACTTAAATTTTCCCATATGTGTGTCGATATTCTCCTTAAAAATAACGTACCTCGGTAGGTATACCTTAACTTTAAAGGAAAAAGTTAGGGAAACAATAAAGTGGCCGAATGCTTAGACGCTATTATCCGTAAGTTTACATGTTTTTAAGAAAAAGAAGAATTCTTTCAAGCTTAGTAAGTATGAATTTATTTCATGTATATTGATATTGTAAATACTATAATTATATTAAACATATTCATCTGCACATAGTCCCGGATATTTCAGTTCGGGTACAGAATTTAACACATTTGTTGATAATGTTAATTAGGTTTGTTCGTAATAATGTCGAATGGTATTATGGTATCATGAGCGAATGTGTCATCATTTTACGTTCTGTGAATCCTTTTCTTGTCTATATTCTGAATCAATACCGTAGTTTTTGTCCCATAGTGGTCCTAACATCATAGTTATTCTGTATAATGTACGAATCATATACGAACGTTATTACATTTAAAGTGACTTTAGTATAAGTCGTGGATTATGTCATTTCAATTTTAACCATAAGATGATCTCTATATTTTGATCGGAGTAGATTTTACCTCAATTTACATCTACTTGAACGCTTTTGCAAGTCAATTGAAATAAACATGCAAACCTAAACTACTGACAAATACATAAAAATAATTCAAGGTGGAAACTAATACCCTTTCTAAGAGCTATTATTGGATGTCGAAACGCAAGGTCAAATTATGGACCCACGTCATGCAATCCTAGAAATCGCGTGATAAAGCCATTTTTTTGGAGTTTACGTGTTATTTGAGACTTCACAAAATGAATAAGCTGTTTATCAAACTGCATCTAAATTGTCACTATAAGGAAAATATAGATATTCAAATCTGGATGAGAAAGAAGTTTGTTTCTTTATTTGTGCAACTGAATTCATGTAATATGTCATTGCTGTTTTTGTACATTACTGTGTTTGTCATTGTGTCATCTTCCTTATTTGCAAATTTTATGAATACCCGGTAGACTAAAATATAACAATTCACTTTTGACGAAAAGTTTAGGGTATTCCTTAGGAGTTTTACGAATAGACGTCATATAACGTAGAACGCTGGTTTTAAATTGTTTTCATTAAATATATTTATTTAAATTGATGACACAGAGTTATTGTACTCATCTCCTTTAAGATACAAAATGCTGCGTGATCATTTCCTCTTTTGTTGATGGGTGTTAAACCCGCAAAGACATTACCAAACACCCAGACAACACATAAATGATAAGAGAATAAAGTATATCATGAACTGAAAATGAAGTTTATTGACCATTACATGCACGCAATGTTATATGCGACAATTTTGTAAATACTTCGGCCTGGCAATCGCATTTAAAAGTAAAAATTGTATTTTATTGATACAGTACAATCTCTCGATAGCGGCCCTCTTATAAGCAACAACCTCCCTTCAACAACAGCGTGATTTTTCACACCGCACAATTTAGCAATTAATTTAACCTCTCTTGAGCAACAACCTCAGAACAACAACATAATTTTGCTACTCCCAATGGGTGTTGCTTTGGAAAGGTTACACTGTAGTTGTAAATGTTAGAAAATTAAAAAGTGAATGGATAATAAATTGCATGTGATACATATCGGGTTGAATCAGCTGGTATAGGAACATTTAAGAGAAACAAAATAATAAGAGATTTATATAGAGTATATGTATAGAGCTTTATACAGTTTAGAGGACAAAACAATACGTGCATGATCAATTAAATGAGGCATTTTGTAAATAATGACCTTTACTTTTTTCTTTAACATTATTCATTATCTTTTTTAATTTACATTTAATTGTACATTAACGAAGAATATCTCGTATCTTTAAAACAGACTATTTTAGCACGGCTTGCCTATCGCGAGTCTACTTTTTTATACTTTTCTGTATTATATGATAAAATTCATTTGTGCTAATATCTTGCACATAGCTAATGATTAATGCAAACAATGGACCGCCCAATGGATAAGTCAGGACTTATGGAATTGTATTCCTGTCCAGTTACTTCCCAAACATTAGAAGACCCTATTTTCTTTTCCAGATCTCGTGCACGCTCATTTCTACAACTAGGCTATGGCTGAAAGAAAAAGCAAAGAATCCCATTGAAAATGTTTAGTACAAGAAGAATTGAAGAAAGGGGTCTTGTCAACCACCTTTGAAGAGTTAGTACTGAAATGTATTTTTACCCTTTTTATTTTTTTATTCAGAGAGTATTGAGGTACCGTTACTATTATATCAAGTTTAAAGATCAAACAATCGGGATGCGAAATTATCGTTCTTGATAATTGTGTTGGTCTCAATTTTATGTAAGTCCCATAATAAGTTTTTACTGTTTATTGCTCTTAGGGTGTGGAACTTGAATCTGTTCCTAACCTAATTTTTGCCATAATTATTAAAGACCAAAACGTTTACATTTTTATAAATCCCACCCGAAACACCAGCTTGGCTTGATTAGAAACTTGTAAACCTATTAAAACATTTTGTCAACGTCTTGTGTATTTTTGATTGTTTAGACTGTGAGGTGAATTTTTTCAAACTTTGTCGTAGATTTAAAGCCCCATTAGTTTTTTGGGTGCTAAAATTAAAGTAGGTCTTATTTTACCTACTAGTAGAAAGATGTCTTATCAGTTAAATTGACTTATATTTTTGACAAAAACATTCCGAAAATTTCATTTTAATCACGAAGATGCGACCAAAGAAAGGCATTGTGTAAATATTGTTTTAAAAGAAATTAAAGATATTTCTTATATTTTACAATCATTTTATCTTCTGTTCTATATCACCAAATTCAAAAAGCTAATTGCCTCTAATTACAAATACAATATAATGTCTAAATGAATCATGACCAAACAATTCAAATTCATAGATTTGGGGCGCAGATCATTGGTGCCAGTTGTTGTGACAGAATCAAATAGAATGACATGTCTGCTGGAATAAATGTTTCAAATAATGGCTCTAATCTGATAAATATATTCTATAATAGTATAGCTTATGTTTACAGTAACAGTTTGTGTAGTAAATTCGTATTCATATTTATTTACATTTTACAGGTAAAGAGAGGCTGGATATGCATTCACTGTATAAATGATGAACACTTATTGTTATGCAAATGTGGGTTTATGTTCTGAGCTGATAGTCTAAATCAGTAATAAACTTATTGTATTGAAATTCAAGGCGACACAACATTCATTTATTTTGTCGTCCGTCGCGTTGAAATATCATGCCTGGCAAATCAAGTTGATTGTCGTATGTTCTAGATTTCGCATACACCGAATATGGTACTATAAACCAGAATTTACGTCTTTAATATTTTCGTAACGATGAGCCTGTGTAATATATGAAAACTGTTTTAATACATTTTTATTTTGGTATCATATCTTGAAGAAAAGATATCGTGCATATCAAACTTATATACTGCTAAATCGGTTTTATACATTGATGACACGGTTTCATACTGTGTAAAGTTAACTTATATATTGATAGTTTACTTCTATGTAAGAACTCGTTCCATACATTGGATACTTCGGTACCTTAATAACATAGTTAGTATCTTATAATGTCAAAACATCAACTTGGTTATTGCCACTTTGGTTCCATAGTATTGTGTTCCAAAGGCTTGGGCATATCATTAGGTTCTAGACAAACTGCAAACAACAAATATTTCTAAAAATAATCACTCAATTGAAACAACTTTTTACAAACGAACATCTAAACATTTGGCATAATTGACATTAATTATGAATGGCTGGTGTGATCTATTCTTGGCTATTGCTAAATTGAAACTGGCTATAGAACATGAAAATTTGATGCATTCATATTTAGTGCAAAATGTTTTGTGTTTATACCTGACCATAATAGCAATCAAATATTTATGATGTTTTGTCTACTAAAACAAATAATTTAGGGGGTTTTCTCCATTCTAAATATGGGGTTTGAGACCGTTTGACCATACAATAAAAAAGTGATGGGGATTTTGTCCAACATTCACCTTACTATATAATTATAAGATGCTTACACGAGCAATTAACCACATTTTAACGCACACAGTATAACACATGAAAAATGAACAGAAACAATATATGTAGAATCTTAATTTAAGAAAGATGTAAATCAATGAGATCACTATAAGAATATTCAATGATTAAACAAGATGGTCAATTTGTTGTAGACGGTTAAGCGTATTGATCAGGTGTTTTTCTTTGCGAAATGTTTAAGTTGCAAAGTTAAAAAAGATAGCATGATTACGAGTATAATAATAATAATACAATGTAATAATAATAATAATAATAAAGACTTATTTGACAATGTACTAAACAATCAATCTTCCATAAGATCCTCAATAATGAACAATGAACTAGAAAAATAACTATGCAAAGAAAATGATATTTGATATTTTGGCCCCTATGAAATGCGCCTAAACTTCTGTCTTCACATAAAAAATAAGGTAAAATGCTATATATTTTACATTAATTCGACGAAATTAAGGCGAGAACACCAAACAGATTAAGGTTTATCGCTTTAAATTTGTCGACATGCATACATATTTTCTCTTATTTCGTGTCCCTTTGAGGCTCCGTAAAATCGTTATGTGGTGGTGCATTTATACTTCCGTAAAAACATAATAAAAGCAACAAACATATACCTTTCCAGCCCTACTGTTGTTGCACAATGCAGCTTACAGTAACCATAGGGTCAGAAAATGTTCACATTTCTAGCATTATTTACCTTTTTCATCCTAGATATGTTCTAAGAGATACAAAAATAATGTTTAAAGAAAAAATAGAAAGAAACAAGTTTGTCCCTGCTGAGGTTTGAACCCACAACCCCCAGTTTCAATGCTGTTGACAGTAATTCTAGCCTATTTAAATACTCTTCAATGTCGAGGTCCCTAATGCTACATGTGTCCACTTTTAAAAGTAGGTATAGGAATAACCAAAAACGATTTTCTTATTTCAGTTTCACTTATTCCAGCACTTTTAACCTTTAACATAATATTATGTATTTGCTTTTTAATTTTGAAACATTCAGCAAAAAGGTTTTAGTTATTTGTACTCTTTTGTGTGTGACAAATTATACGACATTGAACTTAATATCTTGACTAATTTTTACCTCACATTTATGTAGAAACATACTACGTACATGTAAATGTTATTTCTGATGTTTAGTAAAATAAAATGATTCGTTTTTCACTTGTTGTTAATTGCTGCATTTCTCTGTCTTAACCCTTTACCGTTTCATAAAAGTGCTTTTAAGACAAGTGAAAACAGTCCCTTATTGTTGCAATTCTTCAAACTGAGAGAAAAGTAAGTCGGTATATGTGTTGGATGTAAGTATACATAATAGCTAAGCCGAGTTCCTGCAATAGGTACGACCTTTTGTATATAGATATATCGGCGTTCCTTTAAACTTCGAACAAAGATGTCCGTCAATAAACTGGTAGGATTCGAACCTTATACCTTCCTTTTTAAACGTGAATAGTCTACCTCCGGACAATCACTCCGCGTTACTCTACCTCTTGGCCATCACACCCCGTTCTGTCAACACACACTCATGCACACACCGGCAACGGCGATATATAATAAATGCCAAGATAAAAAATGAAATCCCCAGACCAGACGAGCAACTGCGATTAACTTGAGGGGATAAACTATACATTAACATAAACGAATGAACAGTCATTTGGGAGTGTAGCGGGAACGATAACTCAACATTATAGAGATTGATAAAGGAGTGCGACATTTAGCGTTGATGTTGCGACAAATTGCGTCAGTACTATTTGTTGCGACATTTGGCGTTACAGATGCGAAATATAGCGTCAGGAGGTTTTGCGACATTTAGCGTTGGTTGTGATATTTAGCGTCAGCCTTGCGACATATAACGTCAAATGTGACATTTAGCGTCGATGCGACATTTAAGGTAACATAATTATTATAAGAGATGAGATTTGAGAGCTGATATTTGAATTCTGATAGTTGAGTGGTAATATTTGAGTACTGAGATTTGAGTGCAGAGGTTGAATTATGAGACTTGAGTGCTGAGATTTGAATTCGTATGTTTGAGCGGTAATATAAATGAGATTTGAGTTTTGACATTTGGGTGGTGATATTTTAGTGCTGAGATTTAAGTTTGTAGTACGAGGGTCCATTGATAAAGGAAGACAAACACTTAGTTATTTAATATCTTCCGGATCAGGACGGCATTATTTCCCGTGCATTAACCGAAACCGAAACCCTAACCGGACGTTAAGTTGTGTAATTCTTCCTACTAGTCAGCCATGATTTTATCATGCATTTAAGATGAAGCAGGGTGTTACATTACATAGGTTTTTAAAAAAATACAAATTGGCATTAACTCTAGTACTGAGTCTTTGCTGCTAATTTATTTCTCCTATTTATTTGCCAACAAAGGTTTGAGTTCTCAGATTTCAGAACTCAGATTTGAGTGTTAATATTTGAGTGCTGAGATTTGAGTGCTAAGTTTTGAGTGCTAAGTTTTGAGTTCGAGATTTGAGTGCTTAGGTTTGACTGCTGAGTTTTGAGAGGTAAGATCTGAGTGCTGAGAGTTATGTGCTGAGATTTGAGTGCTGAAATTTGATTGCTGAGATTTGAGTGCTGAGATTTGATTGCTGAAATTTGATTGCTGAGATTTGAGTGCTGAGATTTGAATGCTGAAATTTGAGTGCTGAAATTTGAATGCTGAGATTTGATTATTGAAATATCAAATGCGAAAAGTGACACTTTCGTCCCGATTTTAAAATAAAACTGAAAAAAAAATTATGACAGTTAAAACGTAATTGTCTAGAATAGAGATACAATACAGTACAACCTCTGTAGAACAACAACCTGAGGGAGCTGCAAATATTGGCCGTTGATAAGAGGTTGTTGCTATACAGAGGTTTAATTTATAGTAAATATCAGCTTAAGGAAGGTGTTGTTACAGAGAGGTTGTTGCTCTACAGAGGTCTGCTCTAGAGAGGTTGTACTGTACTTAACATAAAACTAAAACGGGAAGTTATATAATAACAAATATTTCAGTTCACCTGAATGTCTTGTTCAGGTATAAGTTGGCGTTCAGTTAAAACTTAATCGTTAATCGTGTAGTAATGGGTCTTTATTGCTCATTATTTATTTTGCCTCCAGAATTCTCATTGGATGATTGGAACTGAACCAAATATTCATCAAGTAAGTCAGATTATTAAAACTAGAGGCATATTTCATTATAATATTAACATGTGCCGTAACAACACGTTCAATAAACATAGTTAAAAAAGATATTGGTCACTATGTTATGGAGGACAAGGGTAATCAACTTGATATTTATGTTTGGTGTTAACTAAAGAGTCTACTGTTTTATTTTTATTTTGTATCCGTCTTTTTATTTATCTAAGTGACTTTATTCCCCTCCCCAGAAGTCAGTGTGAGGTTGGGCCTACAAAACATGTATTTGGGGAATAGTAGCATTTGGGGGAAGATGGGATAGTTTGTGGGTGTTTTTTATTTTAAGAATTCTCGCATACCCCCATTCAAAGGGTTTGCATTAAATTAGAACATAAGTTGCGTGATAATAACGGCCTTCGAACAGATTGATAATAATATTATCGAATTGATTCCTCCATGAACAGACATAAAATGATAATTAAAAAAACAAAAAAGATCTAGACTACCTAGTATGTCTTCACACCCTCAAGTACCAATATTGACAACTCTGTACATTCAAATGAATTATTTCAAAACGCATGTTTTTAGCTCACCATGAGCACTTTGTGATGTCTGTCGTCCGTGTGTGCGTGCGTGCGTGTGTGCGTCAACAATTGCTTTAAACAACATCTCCTTCTTAACCAGTTGGCCAATTTCAACGAAACTTTACATGGATGTTCCGTGCATGAACCTCTGCCAAAGTTGTTAAAAAATTTAAATTTCATTAAAAACTCTGGATGCCATGGCAACCAATAGGAAAAACTTTTAAAATATTCTTGTCCAAAACCACTGGGTCTAGTGCTTAGATATTTGGTGTGTAGCATTGACTAGTGAATTCTACCAAGTTTGTTTAAATTATTGCCCTAGGGTTAAAATTGGCCCCGCCCCAGGTGTCACTTGATTTTATATAGACTTATATAGGGAAATTTTTAAAATCTTCTTTGTCAGAAACTACAATGCCTGGAGCTTAGATTTTTGGTGTGTAGCATTGTCTAGTGGATCTCTACCAAGTATGTTTAAATTATTGCCCTAGGGTCAAAATTGGCTCCGCCCCAGCGGTCAGTTGATTCTACATAGACTTATTTAGGGAAATTTTAAAAATCTTTTTGTCAGAAACTACAATGCCTAGAGCTAAGATATTTGGTATGCAGCATTGTCTAGCGGACTTATACCAAGTCTGTTAAAAATATGGCCCCAGGGTGAAAATTAGCCCCGCCCCGGGTTTCACATGTTTTATATAGACTTATATATGAAAACAAAACAAAATCTTCTTGTTCAAAACCTTAAGGCCTAGAGCTTACATATTTTGTATGTAGCATTGTCTGGTGGACATCTACCAAGTTTGTTCAAATTATTGCCTTAGGGGCAAAATTATCCCTACCCCCGGGTCACTTAATTTTACAAAGGCTCATGATAATTTTCTCTAAAAGTATTTTTATCTGGTGTGCGATATAGGGCCATCATGGCCCTCTTGTTAAGTTGATCTAAACTTAAGTATGCATTGAATTGTATATTGAGGTTGTACTTTGTTCTTATTATACAAGGTAGGATGGATTGTGGACCAGACAAAAAGAATGTTTCACTAAACTTGTCAGTAGCACTGAGTGAAATTGGGGTCAATGATAGCACTGTAAAGATGAGAAGAAAATATGCAATGGAAAAAGAACATTTGTTTCGCATACAGAAGGTACTACAGAATGGAATTTGTGCGTTTCATATTTTTGGAAGTTATATAGAGGGAACAACAACAGTCGGTTTGGAATCAGACCTTGATGTGTTATATCATCAAGACAAAAACATAAGTCTTGTGATGCAAGAAGTACAAGAAATGGCACTATGTAAACCTGACGTGACAAAGCTATTGGTGGTGCAAGACGAGAGTACATCTCCGGGTTACTGCTTTTTACAGAAAATTAAATGTGATGACCAGCGAGCGTTTGATGATTTTACATACCATAAAGACGAAAAGGGGAGGATACTGCTAAAAAACACACCTATAGGCAATCGTGAAAGTTCTGAACCATATTTTGCAGTATTTCAACAGCATGGTCCGGCTCTACGTCTGAGTTTTGGGGACATTGTATATGCACATCACTGTGATGATTGGCCCGAAGAAGCAAGAGAATGGTTGAATCGTGAATGTATCGGTAAATGGCCATCCGTAGAATTAAAACAGTCAGCGGTTAGTAAAGGATTCTATCTTGTACCTGTAAGTAGTAAACTTAACAATCGGTATGAAGAGTTGGAATGGAGGATTTCAACATCACATGCTGAACGACTCATGATGTTTGATTTGAACATTCCACAGATTCGATGTTACGTCATGCTGAAACTACTCAAGCAGAAGTTTTTTACTAAAGATGGAGAAAGCATAATTTCAAGTTTTATGTGTAAGTGCACATTATTCCATTGTATTGAAAATACACCTCCGGATTATTGGCGTGATGATAACTTGTTTCCATGCGTGATGAAATGTATTTCAGAATTATATGATCGTGTAGACAAATTGAATTGTCCGCATTACATAATTCCTGCTAACAATTTAATGGCGGGGCGAATCAATCCTGAACAAAGAGCGTATTTAAAGAATATACTACAAAGTATTATAAAGCATAACATAGACATGTTTTTTGAAATTGAAATTGATAATCTCGGCAGCATACTGAAAATGAAATTAACCGAGAAGAATTTAATTTATCTCAGAGAAGTAACAACAAATACTGACGTAGGATTTTATATTCTTAAACATATGGAAAACCAAATAGCACTCCAAACTGCTTATCTTTTAATATTGAGAGGACAATGGTTCAAAGGTCTCCAAGGTGTATTCACTCACGTTTTAGACGAATTACGCAGACTGAAAAATTTAAACCAAACATTGGATGATGTAGGAGTGGAAGCATCCATACCGCTTACTCTCCTCTTGTATTCTATCATAGGTTCATTACTCGCGTCACAAAGTGTTCATACCAATAATACTGTATCACAAATAGCAGTATGGTTTCTAAGAGAATGTTTTGAATCAGGTTTTTCCGTATGTGGGTTGAAACTTGCCTCTGCATACTTTTTTTCTGGTGATATCGACAAAGCTGAATTAACTCTAAGACATATTGAATCCTGGAATGCAAGTTTACTTTATCCTGTTTTTACATGTTACTACCGCGACTACTCCCGATTACGTCAGCCTTTTAGATATAACGGAACTCCTGGAGTATGTGTAAAATTCTTGCAATGTGAATCATCAATTATTCCGCAGGAACTGAGACAAGAGTTTTTTCGACTGTTTGGAGGCCGTCATAATAGAACTTTATTTGACGAATGGTGGATGGATTTCGCAGTAGTTGATCATGTTCCATACTTCTACTTCTTGCAGTATAAAGTGTACAAGCAACTACAACGTATAGAAGAAGGAAAGAGAGCACTAATTGGTCTACTGAAAATTATATTCCATGAACTATACCTTGGACATAAGGATACTGCACTGAATCTGCTTGGACAGTGTTTCGAACAAGAGAATCAACCACTTCAAGCGCTATTGTGTTACAACTTATCTCTAGCAATTCGTCCCAACAACAATGCTGCCAACTTTCTCAGAGTTTACAAGAGGCTGTAGATATCGGGTCGCAAAAACGCACAATGTATCATCGCACTAATTTATAGAGTTGTGTGATTGTCTTTGTATAGCTAATATAATTGTGTATTAATGGGGATGTTACTTCGTGACAACATAGGCTATTTATAAAACATTCTGATAAGTCATGTAATAGATGATAACATTCAGATACAAATGTATATATATATATATCCTGAGTTTTTGTTCTCATCTGTTTTTTGACATTTTATTTTCGTATAGAAACGTGATACTTTGAAAATCTTTTAACATATGAGCTTACAGGAGTGTTTGCTTTTTATTACTTTATGCATGGATGGTAAAATCATAAAGAAAAATAAGTCGCACAGGGATTAGTCAAGAAACTTCTCCGACGTCTTGTCTGAGCGCTAAATCAAACGCCAACGTCAGCAGTTATATAACTGCTACTCAACCACATGATTTATTATCTACATTTTAAATCTCAGACCTCAGTCATCTCATCCAGCTTTTTAATCTAAACTGTAATTCTCTGACAATTTTTAAAACTTAATAAAATATCTATAACCAAACCGTAGTACTAATGCCGAAACGCTAATATGTTTTAGTGCAGTACAACCTCTCCAGAGCTGTCCTCTCTTGAGCAACAACCTTCCTTCAACAACAGCATGAGTTTTTCCCACTGCTCTCGATTTAACTATTAGTTTAACCTCTCTA
Source organism: Lutraria lutraria (assembly GCA_964023205.1). NCBI lineage: Eukaryota > Metazoa > Mollusca > Bivalvia > Venerida > Mactridae > Lutraria > Lutraria lutraria. The sequence goes on along the minus strand of OZ026846.1, from coordinate 4,013,139 downwards.
GAGCAACAGCCTTCCAACAACACTATAATTTGCTACTCCCAAACGATGTTGCTTTTGAGAGGTTGCACTGTACATGTACTGAGTATACATATCAAACTTGCTACTCCAAATACAGCACTCCGTCCAGTAGTTCAATCTCACTACTAGCTATGTACCCGAACCTCAATACTCTCAAACACCATAAATAAAATCTTTGCAATCACTACATACATAACTAAGTCCAATATACTGAGTCGAGCACTGAAACCCCAATTAAACCCGAACACACAAAATGTAAAACGACAAAGATCTCTTTTGATCTTATTGTGGGGTTCGAAAGTTGGGTTGTTCAGATACTTGATTAGTTTGTTCTAATCTATTACAAGTTATGGTTAATATACTGTCTAAAAATAGTGGACAGTCTTACTAATCAGTCAGAAAATATTTTTAAATAAAGTTTCCTTTTAAAAAGGAAAGGCTTGGCTGGTTGTTGCTGATAAAAGTTAGTTCTAATACCATAATTAAAATTGGTTCATTTTATGTCGTCTAGTTGACCATTTTAGTTATGGAATTGTCCTCTTTCAAAGTCAACAGGGAGTCTGAAACATCGGCAAAATATTCGATACTTTTCGCCCATTGAAGGTATATTTTTGGTCATGTTGATAGATTTTACTGTAATTCATCGTACCGTACACATGTTTTACGGAAATATGCGCGTTAAATAGGAAAACGAACTCATTTTGAGTCGTTTATCTGTAAGCTTTTAAAGAACAAGTTGGTTTGACGATGAACTTCAATGTAATGCGTATACGTATCATCGTCAAAGACACATACAAAAACGGAGGGGGGGGGGGCTAGTAGGACACCACTAGAAGTACTAGAATGCATAAATAGAGGACACTGCCTCGGAATTCATTTACTAATTAGCAATCTAACATCGAACAAACACATTGATGAAACATATAATAAAGCATAGGATTCGTTCGTGTTGAGAAGAGAACAATGTCATACAAAAAAAAATCTCTAGACCTCTGCGCGGTGTAAAATTGGTCGTACTAATTCTTTTCCTAAAATCTATTGATTATATCCAGGTAATAAATAAATACGCAAAATGAAAAACGTTCTGACCTGTTCCGAAGCACTCGTAAATAACAACAGAATTGGCGGCAAAATTGCATCAGAGAAAGCGTTTCGCAAGTTAAATTATAGTAGGGGTGTATTTCATTAAATTAACTAATCCAATGATGTTGATAAGTAAACAGAGAGCTAGTAAAGTAAAAGATTGAGACTGCTTTAAAATATCTAATCTTGTCGTGTCAAAACGGTTGATGGAACATGCCGATTTATAGTGACACACTCCGATTTTACAATGGACTCGCTAATGTGTACATCAAGATCACGTGACAGTGTACATCAAGATCACGTGACAGAATTATTGGCGGCAATAGCGTTTCGCAGGTTACATTATAGAAGGGGCTTCCTTAAATTCTCTTGAACAATCCTCCGCTAATATGTCTTTCAGTAATGATTAAAATAATTGATTTAAACATATGTACATAGTAACAGAAAACATTCTAGACAGTTTTAAAATGTGTACCTTTACGTGTAATTAATGTTAATAGAACATACCGATCTATATAGTGAAACACCCTGATTTCATAATAGACTAGCACAATGAAGTTGGTACACTCAAGTCACGTGATACCGATTCACACGGATAGCGTAAACCAATCACCGGACTGTTAACATACATCTCTCAACCAATCGCCGGACTCCTAACATTTTTGTGCACTTGTACCCAGCTTGAAAAAAATCGTATTGCATCTACCAGCATCTAGGGAACAAACGTAACCGAAAACAATATATAGGCTTGGAGCCGTAGCTCCAAGCCAAAAAGAGTCGTTATGGGAGAAATTAAATATAACTGAACTCGTAGAACTAATGACTTATGAAATTCAATTCAGCTAAGAATTTTGTCGATATATTTGTCTTTTGAAATTAGAAATGCACTGAACTTTGAATAGTATTGCAAAATTAATTAGTATAGCTCATTATTCATTGGCTTGAGATTGCTTGTAAATAATTAATGTATATATAATTAATGTTATTTTTGTATTGTTTGCGTGTGTGTGTTTAACGCACGTATCATATGAAGTTGTAATGTTATTATCAATTATTTTTTTCTCTTTGAAATTGTCTAAATGACAACACGTTTATTTATGTAAATATTTACAAGTAACATAAAATAGCATGACAAATATTTGACAAAACAGTGTTTATCTATATTTTTTAATGTATTCATGAACGGAAATTCTCTAAATGTTTCAAGAAATTTGAAACCAGTGAACAAGATTTGCCAGTAGTTTCTAAGTACTTAAGCATCATAGTACAATATTTTGATCATGTTAATATTTTTCCTTCTTCGATCACTTATGAAATAGGTTTTGTAAATACAGTAAAATATAATACTAAGTAAGACATTAACTTCCTGGTAATCAGTGAATTCTATTTTATAACCAATAACCATATTTTCTAGGTTTCCAAAGGATCTAGAAAATCCACCCTTTTAAAGGCTTCGGACGTTGTTTTCCAGAATTCTGATATATAATTACAGTTTTAAGAAAAAGTGCGGATAGTCTACCTGTTTACAGTGGAGACAAGTAGGGTTTTCAAATATTTTCCATGTAAATAAATTTTGATTCGTTATAACACGATGTAAAACCTTATGTTTGAATTGTTTCATTTTATTGTCTCTAATAATTTTGTTCAGTATAAAATAGAACGAATTCCATTTGATAAGTTTGTCAAATTGTTGTTCCCAATAATTTTGAATATATGGATGTTCAGTATTTTGTTTTAAAAATATATTGTACATTAATTTATTTGTCATATCTTTAAAATATAACTGTGGTCTAATGATCAAAGTTAGATTGGTTTTAACTAATGTTGAGTATGAATCTCTGGATTTTAATTTACTTTTCCATATATTTGGTATTGCTTTTTTAAGGAGTTCAATTTCTGCTATCCAGTTATGTTTTGATTTAAGAGAATTTAGTATTACTTGTGTATTGATTTCTCCAGATTTTGATAAGATATCTTCAACAAATCAAATTTTAGAATCTGTCCAGGATTTAAAAATTGGACATTTACCATTATTTTTAATAAAACAATTTCCCCAGATTATTTGTTTTCGGATTTCGCGGGAAGTTTCTACCTTTTTTGTTTCGAGAGTTGCTGAAGTTCTTTTGAAATCAATCCAGAGTTCTATGATTGTTTTGTAGTAAATGGGAATCGGATGTTTAACAGGTGGTTATGACTTAAAGGAATCTAAGTTCATATAAAAGATGAGAAAATTGTTTCCGTTTTGTTTAAGAAAAAAAGTTTGGTATTTCTTTCCAGTTAGCTTTTTCGTTTGACAGAAGGTTTAGTATTCATTTTATTTTCATTGTTTTCGTGAAAGTATGAATATCTATCATGTCTAGGCCACCTACGTCTTTTGATCTTATAATTATATTTCTCCTGATTTTGTCCGTTTTATCGCCCCATAAAAATTTAAAGAACAGTATATTGATTTTATTTAAAATTTCTTTTGGCGTTTCTATATTTTGAATAAGATATGTAATTTTAGGTAATGCTAATGTCTTAATGACAATATATTTTCCATAGAATGATAACTTCCGTTTTTTCCAATTGCTTAGAAGTGTTTGACATTGTATTATTTTATTTTCCCAGTTCAATTCATTGCATGTTTGTTTATCATTTCCGAATGTTACTCCTAGTGCCTTTACCGACTTATTAGTAAATTTAATACCGTATTCATTTGTACTTTCCTTTTCCAACCCATAGGTCTTCTGTTTTGTATTTGTTTAGTTTAAGACCCGAATGTGTGCCAAACTCTTCAATAATTTGTAGTGCATATGGAATTTCAAGACTATCTTCTAAGAAAAGCTAGGTATCGTCAGCTAACTGACTTATTTTTAGATGATTTAATTGTTTAGTTTTGACTGTGATACCCTCTATATTTCGAGATTGACGGATTTTGATTGCCAAAACCTCGACTACAATGATAAAAAGTATGGCAGACAATGGACACCCTTGCCGAATTCCTCTTGATGTTTTAAGATAATCTGATTTCCAACCGTTATTAATGACGCAGGCTGAAATATCGTTATATAAAGTGCTTATCCATTTTATGAAAGATTCTTTAAAACCATTTTTTTAAAAACGTTGATCATAAAATTCCAATTCACGGTATCAAATGCTTTTTTGAAGTATAAAAATAAAATGGTGCCTTTAGTTTGAAGTTGATAGTACAGTCTATGATATCTTGGATTTGCCGGATGTTGTATCCTATGTAACGATTTTTTATATATCCTTGTTGATCAAGACTTATAATGGTAGGAAGGACACTCTGAAGTCTTTTAGCTTATACTTTTGCTGATATTTTATAGTCAATATTTAATAATGAAATGTGTCTCCAGTTCTCAGTATTTTCAGGGTCATCCTTTTTGTAAATTAAAGAAAAGACGCTTTGTTTTTGTGATTGAGACATTTCACATTTATTATAAGACATTTATTAGATAATTGACTGTATATTATATGTATGTATACATATGGAACAATTTTGGTCAATTTCCATAAGTAGTCTCCCTTTCGAGATCAAGCTGATTAAGCTGATACCAATTATTGGATTGTTTCCCTTTAAGTCATCTGATTGAACACATGATACAGGTCAATTTACCGCGTCACCAATATAGCCCCAGGAAATTGATAGGCAATAAATCCGCGGGTGGTATTATACAAGCTTGTAATATGCATAATAATCTGTGTATGAACATTGATAGTATAATGTACGCCACCGCAGTTGGCAAGTAAAAGATGTTAATGCAGTTATACAAAAAATATTCAATTTTTATTGAAATTTTTAAAATCCGAAAACCCATGATTATATTATTTTATTAATTTGGTTGTTAATAGTGTTATACAGCACGAGAACCAATTTTCTTATTCACTATTAGTACAAGTACTCGAAAACGAAAGTTTGTACGCATGTAAAATTTAATATAATTTATTTGTTGCTTATTGTGTTTAAGGTAACATTGATAAATTAATCTGTCGTGTAAGACTTTGAAATAGAAAGATAATTCGGATTTTGATCCATTAATCACTAACATCCAGAACTAGCATTTACACTGGCTGTGTGTAATAATTTAAGATTATTTAAACATAATCTAAATAGAACAGAAAAAAGATCGAGGACTTATATAATTATGTAGTTGTTATTGTTTCTTAAACAATTTCGCCAAAGTCAAGTCAAAATCCTTCTTGTGAAAATATGAGGAACATAATGTATAAACAATGGTATAAGACTCTTAACAAAATCAAAATACTGACAATCGATATTTACATGATGCTCAATATCAAATACAAAATGTACATCTGAATAAAAAAATATCGCTTTTTAAATGGCGTATTTCGCACCTTTTCGACAAAACAATCTGAAGACCTCAATTCTAATTGCACTAAAACTGTTATTCGACAGATAAACGATATTATGTATAAACTATATATAGTATTACTATTTACATGTGTATGTCAGTTCGTATTAAAATAAAGCGCAGAAACAATCATGATGAATAATAAAGATTTTGGTACATTTATTAAAATTAAATATCGGAACTGTATCATAAACACTCGTTTATTCATTAAAAAGATATAATGCTTTTTACAAAAAAATTAGAAAATTTCTGTTTAAAATGATTCACTCTCGAGACATTTACTACCGCAGAAGAATGTTATCAACTTTATAAAAAAAATACTCAAAACGTTCCTTACATTAACGCTATTGTAATAAGATAAGATATTGTAAATTGATGATTCCAGTACTGGAATCATCAATTTACAATATCTTATCTTATTACAATAGAATTATGGAACTGAAATTTTAATTTAGACTTAAGTATAACAGCTCATCGTCATTACAACATACATAAAACTATAAGTACATGCGTGTTCGATTAATAAAATTTAATGCAATAATTTAATAAATAACAATTCAGTACATGTACAATGGAAAGAAATAGTAGATCGTATCAAGGACATATATATACATAAATAATTGTATGTATATAAGTCCTTGATCGTATATAGCAAATTAATACGGTATTATCACGATTTTTATTAATATATTGTTTCACGCATCTTTTCGTATTCACAAGAACTAAAATGTACGTCTAAAAGGGATTTCTACCATAAAGCTGTTTAAGGATATGCCTACATTCCAATGTGTATAAGCCACCCGCTGTGCTAAACTTGTACATGCATCGGTAAACATCGACAAAACGGAAATTACCGAAGTTCGAGCTCAAACGAAAGCAATATTTGTCAAAACATGGTGTTACAAATCATTAAAAATACTGTACAAGATGCATATTTATTTTATTTTGGTTTATCTCATTTTACGGGAAAAGATTTTCTCTAAAATGTCATATGTGGTAATTTATTGGCAACTTATGAATTGTTTGTCCATTTTTAGTCTGAAATGTGGCAAAAAATCATTTTCTTCAATATTTACACAGAACATAGAGTAAATTTTGAACCGTTTTACCTACTTTATACAAGTGCAAAAATACTGCCCAAGATAGATAGTTATTTTAAAATAAATTACACCATATGAAAGGTAATGATTTTATCTACAATGTCATATGTGGTAATTTATTGGCATTTATCGAATAAAGATTTTATAGCAAGTTTTAAATTATTTCCCTATATAATCTATATAGAGTTAAACTGGGCAATTGTTATCTGATCATGGTTTATCGAGTCATTTCAAGGGAGATAACAACATCGATTAAGACGATTATCGGTCCAGTATTGTTCCATATGCAAATGGAATATTGAATGATGAAATCATGATAAAATACGGTATTTGTTCAGTTTATTAAATTAGTCTTGATTATTTTGTATATTGTTCAAGTATTCATGAAAATCAAATGCCTATTAGAACTATTGAAATACATCTTCCTTAAAACCAAGTCACTTGATTCGGACATACATTTGTACTCACAGATCAATATATCTACTAACTTTACAAAATGTCCATAATGTTAACCTTTAATAGCATAGTCTGTAGTCACCCAAGATATGATCCGAAGTGTCCGTAATTCTCATGGAGTATGCACAATGCAAGAAATTACAAAACAGTTCTCTACAAGAGTAATCAGCGATAGATCGATGTATTCAGTCCTTCGTCAGAGAACACGTGCATGCCTTGTCCAGGACCCGAACTCGATCATATCTGTCAAGTGTCGAAGTGTTCCCGGCGTGTGACTTTTTAAAACTGGCGATCATAGAGCCGCAGGGACCCTAGTGGGTCAAAGGTGTCAGAAGCCTCCGGAAGCTCCAGAAATATTGCTATTTGAAAAATTTTCAGAGAGATTCCAGGTATTTAGTTTCAGGGCCAACATTATATACACCAATGTCAGTGTAAATCTTTAAATTTATAAATGCAAATTTGAAAAATACCTTTTTATATTGCGTGTGTCATAGATACTTAAGCGTGAGAGCTTGATACAAATGCAAATACATGTTCATACAAATACAAATTTTATTTAGTGTTGGTATGGTTACAGCATGTAATAACAATAGGATAACAAAGCATACAATGCACACATAATAACAAGACACATTATCAACAAAACTATTTAAGATAAAGATCTCAGGTAGCTACAAAAGAAACTATGCTAAACACGTGCATACTTTAAATGAGACATGAAGGAACAAGCACATCTGCATATTAGACAGTACAATATTATCTATAAATTATTCATGATGCATTTCGATGGTATCCATATAAAATGCCGAACCTACAAAATCTTAACTTTTCAGGAGATGCATTTCTTTTAATATTTCAATGCACAGTATCATTTAAACGTTGTTTTGCGTCTTTCAGAATGTCTTACTATGACACACGTTCGTACGATAAAAATATTATTGCAAATAAATTATTGGTCAGTAAAATGTAACTTCAACGTTTAGATTGTCTTGTATGTGTAGCTTCGAAAGTAATACCTGTTAGTTCTGTTACAGTTCCAATTTCATTAAATCTATTGAATGGAATATTCAACAATATTCAAGTTTAAACCTCTGGTTCTCAGTAGACTTGGTGTACAGATTAATGTAGCGGCTCAATAAGCAAAAGAAAATCAAATACTGAAATAATTAGACAAAGATGGAAAATGAAAGCAGAAACAACACAATTTTACCATTCGAACATGTTCATCTATTGACCAATTTCAACATCAACATTTGAACAATTTATCACATGTTCTATATGAAAAATTTAACTGAAACACGAAACAAAAACATAAAATCTTTAAGATTCGAATCTATTTTAAAAACTAACATTCTCAAGTCTAAGTTTATCAACAATGGAATGGTGCTATTATGTAATAATAAGCTTACACAATTTATCATAATTTCTATAAAAATCATTAAATAGAACACGAGACAAAAACAAAGATTCTTTAACATCCAAAACTATTTTATCTTAAACTATCATTCTCAAGACTAGTTATATCAACCATGGAATGGTGCTAGTTAATAATAATAATTATCTATATTATATATTTAGAGACGCATGCAAAATGACGAACCTTCTGTTCAAATTTATATAATTTAATTAAAGAGACGAACCTACATTTCACAGAAAATAGGCAACAGTGATACCACCATTTGCAAAGAATATTGTCGTCTATTTTTGTATGTATTCATTACTTAAGACATGTATCATAATACTCACATTGATTGTATTATAAAATGAAATTCAATTTCGACAATTCATTTTCCTGGCTGTTATTATTTGCAAATATCGAAGTTCTAGTAACTTGGTATTTTTGTCTCATCTGATTTCATTCAACCACGGTTCATCATTTCATCACAAGATCATTTTGACATGTTTCTGTTGGCTGGAGGTTAAGTCATTTTTGCCGCATATGCGCACAGATTGCCCGCGCCAGATAGTGCAAAAAAGCGAATTCATAAAAAAATGTAGGTTCGGCATTTTGATGGGGGGGGCATCAATGTAAATCATCATGCAAGGGAGGCAACCGTCATAACCGTATATAAAGTTTTGTCGCGGTTGTTTCGCTTGGTAATGTATGGATCACAGCTATTGCACATATACAAACGTACAAACAACCGTATTGCACTGCGGTTGCACAAGACAGGTGAAACACGGTCTGGGCCAACTGTACCACGGCAGTGCAACGAAACCAACTGTTATAGTTTTAAATGCAAGGAATCCTATCATCAAAGTACTGTCGGAAAATGATTTTTCCATACGAAGCAAAAAAAAAAAGAAAAATATGTACTCATATCGTTCGTATCCATGCAAACGAACAGTTTTAATATTTACACTAACGGACGGACTTTTCATCTATATATAATGCATGGCATGTACATGTTAGATCTTGACACTGATGAAGGATATAGTATTACGCTTTACTAGTCTCTTATATTAGCATTAACAAAAAATAAACTAAATCATTAGAAATTTTAAAGGCCATGCCCAGGAACTGCGCATGCTGTGTCTTTTTTTTTCGTACACCAAATCCGAATCGCCAAAGTCAAAGACTTATATATGTATGTATATAAGTCCTTACCAAAGTTAATAACATGGATGAGATCTTTTTTTTTCTTAAAGTAGTTTTTATGACTAATTAATGGTTAAATCAATCTGACAGACATTCATTATTATACTTATAACCTGAATCAGGGTCACTCAGACAGACCCTGTCTGAATCGACATAGTGAGAATGTGTCTTATGGCAATAATTAATTTGACTGGTAGAAACCCTGTCATAAATAGATTGTCAAATCCGACTGATAATTACATCCAAAAGAATATGTTTGGCCCCTGTACAGCTGTCAAAGCAATGTAGATTTATACACTCGTACAACAACGGGTGATATAAAATATGCGTACACTACCCCTTACTGTTTTCCACGATTGACTTCTTGCAATCAATAAAGATCGTCACCGTGATTAGGATCATGATAACGGCATGCCAGTTGAAATTAAGATAAAAGATAAAACAACTTGATTTTCATTTGTGTTTTGATTTGCATTGAATGTGGCAAAAGATCGAAGTTTATTAGTGTTTTAATTATTGTGAATTTGTGAATCGATAAATTATCATTCGCACATACAATGTGAAACACGTGCCCATTGTAGGGATTTCTGTGATTCGCTGATATAATTGGATTATCTGTTTTAATTGGTCCCGCTGATGTATAATTAAGTTTTAGGTACGTTTTGAATTATTAATAAATTAAATTGAATTATATTTACAAAATAATGTTGAGTCAGGTTTGCTACTAGATGATATTGTTGTTATTCTTTTGTTCGCCGACGATAATATATATGGCCGTCTTAGCCAAAACACCAAGTGAGTTGCAAGATAATATAAATTGCTTGAAAACATTGTGATAAATTGGGTCTTAATGTGAATTCCGATAAAACGAAAATAACATTAATTTAATGGTATTTAGAAAACGCGGAAAATTATTGCAAAACGAGCATTGGGTATATGACGACAAACAAATCGAAGTGGTAATGATTTTAACTATCTGGGTACTGTGTTTAATTATACGGGTAATTTTAACCTTAACCAAGAGTTTCTAGCTGGAAAAGCTGTAGAGGCATTAAACATTTTACTTATTAATTGTAAAAAATATCAATTGAAACCAAAATTATTAATCCAGTTATTCGATGCTTTTGTTGGGTCAATTTTAGGATATGCTTAAGAGGTTTGGGGGTGCTCAAAGTCAAAGGAAACAGAGAGAATAGAAGACTTAAAACAAATGCTTCATCGGTTGGTATTTATGGCGAGTTACTATTTTTAATTGATTATGTTCACCCTCTTAGCACAATTTACATACAGTATTTTTTTTCTAAAATAGATTACTAGTATATAGAGTTTTTTAATTATAATTTCCCATTCATATGCCTTTTCAACCTTTCACATGACATGCTTATTTGTATTGTATATTTGTTTTGTTTTGACGATGTACATTGTACAAGTATTTAATTGTTATGTGCTGTTCTTTAAAAGTTGCGGATCATCAATAAAAATGTACGAACAATGTGGTGTCAAAAACAACGGACGATTCAGAAAAAGATAGATAATGATAATTCAATACTGTTTACATTTCAGCAGAGACGTATAACAAAATAATCAGATTTCAAACACTGAAATTATTATCAATTTTTAACCGTTCGTCTTCAGTAACTTGGTTAGCAAATTTGTATCTCTTATTGCCAATCCTCATTAGAGTTATAAGAGATCAGACATTACTACGATATAATCACACAAAATGGTACATGTGAAACACACTACTATAACAATGTCATAAAAGAACATAATTTTATGTATTACTTATGTATAGAAATAAAGACTAATTAACTATCAAATGGATAGTATATAAGGCCATCAGACATTATTTATATTAATTATTAACATTTTCGATAAGAATCAAAATAATTAAAGTAAAAAAGATTTTACAATTTAATTATTTACGTAATAGAATTGACAGTATTGATATTTGCTCAATTTTCACCTTTTCAAAGTAAAAATATTTTTTGCGGCCGGATTAAAATAAAATAAAATGTACGCCAACGGTTAGAAAGCTTATTTTAAAGTGAAAAACGACCAACTGCCAATTTTGGTCATCTGTAAATAACGGTCACCGATGAATATGAGTTAGTGATAATGATGGCAGTTATAGGAATACGCTTATTTATGTAACAGATCAAAATCTTTGAATAAAGGATACATGTACATGATGACCGTATTTCTTCCTTCCCTACGATAAGCCTTGTTCACTGGTTTTACTTAGATTGGTGTATTCAGTTATGAGAGATTAGAGTTGTTTGAGATATGTTTGATTGTGAGATTTGAATTCTGAGATTTGAGTGCTGATTCTGATGCTTGAGTGCAGATTTGAATTTCTAGTACGAGTTCACTCATAAAGGGAGAGAAACACTTAGGACTATAAATGATATTTTCAGAACGGCATTATCTCCCATGCATTGACAGAAACCGAAAGTTATATTGCGCAATTTTTCCGATTATCATGTATTTAAAGTGAAACAGGGTGTTACATTACGTAGATTTCTTGTAAAAGTACAAGTTGGTGTTAATTTTAGTTAACGGTAATAAGTCATCGTGGTCTGGAGTTACTTCCCCTGTCACTTTAATCGGGAACCAGACCATGAGTCATCGTTGCTAATTTATTTGAACCATAACGTATTTTGCCATGTTTGGATGGTTAGAATTAAACCAAACATTTGTCAAGTAAGTCAGATTATTTAAACTATATTTGATCATAATGTTGCACATGCAATATTCAGTTTAGTGATAACTACTTACGGAAATACCTGATGTCCGCCTACTCATGTTCGTACAGCAATATAGTTAATCAACTGTTTGAAAAAAATATCGATCTGTATGACTCTATAAGTACTTGATGAACTATGTACAGCGCATTATATTTACATAAAATTATACAGGAAGATATTTGTTACGTCAAGATTATAAATAGATAAACTGATTTAAGCTTGGTTACCGACCTAATTTCTGGATTGCGGAAAGTGTACCTAGAGCTACTTAAAACATAGTTTATCGTTCACCTGTATACAACGACCACTGTTAAGTGTAAGCTTATTTAAACAATAGACTAGACGAACCTCTTCATAATGTTAAACTGGGAATGATGGTCTTAGTTAACCATTGGTCATATTCAGTATAACGACCATTTGTGAGTAACGACCGCCATGCAGTGAATTACGATCACCTGTGAATATCGGTCACCTGTGAATGTTGGTCACCTGTAAATAACGGTCACCTGTGAATATTGATCACCTTTAGATAACGGCCACATGTGAATCTCGGTCACATGTAAATACCTGTAAATAAAGGTCCACAGTAAATAAAAGTCACTTGTAAAAAAACATCATTTTTTGTTGGTCTTATGTGCTGGGTCACATGTATTTTAGGTTTGGGATTTCGGGGGAAGATAGCATTTGGGTGGGATAGTGTAGACCTGTGTGTGTTTTTTTCTCGAAAATTATGTTCTTACAATAAAAGAAACTGTATAAATGTATAATTCTTAAAAGATGTTATCGGAATAGTAAACCTGATTAAGCTGTTTTATGTTGATAAACTAGATGTCTCCTTTGTTTACTAGAAGTCAGTACTTAAATTCTTCGGCGCGATGGCACATACATGTCTGTATTTCAAACTTTTGCGTTATTCTAGAACAATAACTGCGGTACGTATTATAACGTATTTTGAACAGTTTGATAATAATTTAGCCCAACTGGTGCACGTGCTTCCAAGAACTGATAGAAAGTAAAATTAAGGAACAAAAAGATCTACAAATAACTTAAATACCCCCCCCCCCCAAAAAAAAATATTGACCACTTTAAATTGAACGTTCAAAGAAATGACTTCAGAAAAGCGTATCTTTTAAACAAACATTATGCGCGTAACGAATTTATATTGAATTAGTATTTCGTCCTTTTTACAATGTAGGAATGGATTGTGGACCAGACAAAAAGAGTGTTTCACTAAAATTGTCAGAAGCCCTAAGTGAAATTGGGGTCAATGATAGAATTGTAAAGATGGGAAGAAAGAGTTATATGGTGGAAGAACATATGTGGAAAGTAAAGAGTGAATTCGAAAATGACGGAGTTACAAAGTATTTTTTTGGAAGTCAAATTGAGGGCACGACAATTGTCGATTTGAAATCCGACGTTGATATAGTGTTATGTTTAAACGAAGTTCGTGTGATACAAAACAAACAAGACATAACAAAATATAAACCCAGCGTGACAAAGTTGTTGAGGGTGCAAGACGAGAATACATCTCCAGGTTATTGTTTTTTACAAAAACTGGATGGTGACGAGCAAGCTGATCCTGATTCGTTATTCCATAGAGACGAAAAGGGGAGGATACTGTTATCATCCACGGGTATGAATTCCTATATGCATACAGAAGGATTGCACCAGAATGGTCCTGCTCATATGGTTCCCGCTGCATTGAATCAACTTGATAAAGACGTGGTATATGCATTTCAATGTGAAGATTGGCCAACTGAAGCAAGAGAATGGTTGAATCGTGAATGTATCGGTAAATGGCCTTCTAACGAATTCAAACAGTTAGCTGTTAGTAAAGGATGCTTGATTGTACCTGTTAGTAGTAAACTTAACAATCAACATGAAGAGTTTGAATGGAGAATTTCAACATCACATGCTGAACGACTCATGATGTTTGATTTGAACATTATACAGATTCGCTGTTACGTCATGATGAAACTACTCAATAAGACGTTTCTTACTAAAGATGGAGAAAGCATAATTTCAAGTTTTATGTGTAAGTGCACATTATTTCATTGTATTGAAAATACACTTCCGGACTATTGGCATGATGATAACTTGTTTCCATGTGTGATGAAATGCATCTCAGAATTATATGATCGTGTAGATAAATTGAACTGTCCGCATTACATAATTCCTGCCAACAATCTTATGGCAGGACGAATCAATCATGAACAACGAAAGTATTTAAAGAATATACTACAAAGTCTCATAAAACATAATCTAGATATGTTTTTTGCAATTGAAATATGTGATCTCGGTAGCAGACTAAATATGAAATTAAATGAGGATTTAAATTTTCCAAGAGACGTACTTTCGCATACTGACCTAGAGAATTACATCATTAAATCAATGTATATCAATCACCAAAGATTCATCAATTATAACTTTAATTATGTTTTGATAAATCAATGCTTCGATAGTATCCATGGCGTATTGGCATTAATATTCGATGGATTACGCAGACTGAAAAATGGAAGCCGAAGAAAGGATGATTTAGAAGTGGAAGCATCTATACAATTTACTCTCATAGTATATTCTATCATAGGATCATTACTCGCGTCACGCAGTGTTCAAGCCAATAATAATGTATCACAAATAGCAGTATGGTTTCTCTGTGGAGGTTATAATTCAGGCATTTCCTCATGTGGATTGAAACTTGCCTCTGCGTACTATTGTTGTGGTGATGTCGACAATGCTGAATTAACTCTCAGACATATCGAGTCTTTGCTTGCAGGTGTTTTTTTACCATGTTGTGCATGTCACCGCCAAGACTTCATCCCAACACCTTGGACATGTAGAAATACCATAACAATAGCAGAATGTGTAAAGTTCATGCGATGTGAATCATCAATTATGCCGCAAGAACTAACACAAGAGTTTTATCGATCGTCAGAAGAAGAACGCCATAATAGGAGTATAATTGACAAAAGATGGATGGATTTCGCAGTAGTTGATTATGTTCCATATTTATACTTCATGCAGTATGAAGTGTACAAACATCTACAACGCAGAGAAGAACAAGCAAAAGCACTAAATAATCTACTGAAAACTATACTCAATGACAAATACCTTGGACATAGGGATACTGCACTGAACCTACTTGGACAATGTATGGAACAAGAGAATCTACCAGTTAAAGCACTCATGTGTTACAACATATCTCTTAAAGTTCGTCCTCACAACAATGCTGCCAATTTTCTCAGACGCAGGATAACTATTGCCATGGTGTGTATAGTCTACCGCAGACTGTTTCGTGAAAATGTAAAACATTCCATTGCAAAACGTAACAAATAAAATTTGATAGGAGTTTAAGGTTTCAAGAGATGTGTTATTTCTTTGTAAAGTTTGAATAGCTAATATGGTTATTCATTAATTAGTGGTGTTGTTATTTCACGACTACATATCGAGGATTCAACGCAACAGTGTGGTAACACATATTGAAATAAAAACAAGTTACAGAACAGAACAGAACAGATATTTTATTACTTGACTTGAGCCAAGGCTCATCATCATTTACATAATATAAATATATACATAATTAACATGCGACATGGGAGTAAACATAAATAAGTTGGAAACAAACAGAGGTTTAGGAAACTAAATATACAAATTATCATTTATATATAAGCAAAATAGGCAGACATAATATATAATCAACACATGAAAGAGAAGTACAACAGGGTTGCGCTGAGCCCTCGGTATGCTATTTATAACAAAATCCAGATAATTGCATCATGTAATAGATGATAACATTCAGATGCAAATGTTTATCCTTTGATAGTTTTTGTTCTCATCTAGTTCTATCATTTTTTTTATTTCCGTACAGAAGCATGATACTTGATACATGAGTGTTTATTTTTGATGCGTTATGCATGGATGATGAAAGCATAAATAAATTAGTCACACAGATATTAATTAGCCAAACATTTCTACGCCTTTTCTAGGTCGGTAGCGCTTAATCAAATACCAATATTCAAAGTCAGCAAATATATAACTGCACCTTAACCACATTATGTATTATTTACTTTTTATATCTCAAGTCAAGTAAAGTAAAAACTTTTATTCACTCATTTCATGAACTCAATAATCTCATCCAGTTGTTTTATTTCAGCCGCAGATGCTCATATTCCAATTTGTAAACTTATCTTCACTAAATCCGTAGTACTGTAATGTCAAAGATCATATATCTTAGAACATGTACTAAAACCACAGCAGAGACAACATTTCAAACTTGCTTCTTCTAACCAAACACTCCACTCAATATTCCAATTTTAGCACTACACTCTCTGTACCCGAACCTTGAAATTAACACTCCGAGCTCAGCACTTATACCTTATAATTTATCACTGCTCTCATAACTAAGTCCATATCTCAAAATATAAGCACTGAAACTCTAGCAATTATGTTTCCAAATAATTTTGAGGTTGGGATTTTTTTTGAATAAATGCATTATACAAATGTATTTGGTTTGCTCTACATGTGCTATTTGCGATCATGGTTGGTATACTATCCAAACATTGACAGTTTAACTAACCAGTTTTCCTGGATTGTGTTACTGAACTTATATTATTCAGTGCAAGCAATTGCAAGAAACTTCGCAATAAGAATAACCAGCAGTGGAAGACAAGTGTCTTGAATCAATAATCACAGAGAGCATAAAAATAGCCCATGTCCCGAACTTATAGACGTCGAAGAAGTGTTCCTGGAGTGTGACGTTTTAAAACTAGCGGCTAGGGAGCTACAGGACCAGAGAACCCTAGCTGGATACTCCCGAAAATGATATTTCAGGACTTTTAAGAGACATTTCTGGTAGATAGTGACAAGGCTATACCAATAGACTAGCATCTATGTAAATCATTTATAAATGAAAAATTGAAATATTCTACGTTATCGCACATCTATATACCACTTCTAACATGAAATGTGTTCTTATTATAAAAACTCGTAAAAGTAAAGGAAAATGATTGATATAGCGTACCAAGGAAGTAATGGCAATTGTAACAAAAATTATTACAGTTCGTGATGTTAATGTCTCATCTAGGCATGAAACCGGAATAATATTGTTTCTTTTTATGAATTTCCCATACGGACATTTGCAACAAAAAAATACAAAACTTATCCCATTTTACACCTTTATCAAAGATTATAACTACAAACTTTCTTACAAACATGATCATAGCATACAGTTGCATTACAGTTGTATATCCTTGGTGCGCTACATCATTTTAAATAACTTAAAATATTTCATACAAATATTATATATATATATATAATACAAAAGGCAAAATTTTTCTTCAATCAGTGTGAGTCGAGTTAAATGTTTACACGTAGAATGTCTGTGAGCGTGAATTGACAGATATGCAAACTCACGAACACGAGGTCCGTGGGTGTAACATTTCATTATAACTTAAAAACTAAAATAATACACATGCACTGATCGCAATTTTATTATAACCAGAGATCTATGTCTCTGTTATAACTGAGTATATAATTGGAACAACGCAGCTCTTTTTGAAGAAGCTGTAAGGGTCGAGTTTTGAAAATAACGAATCTTTTCTGAGGCCGAAATCGGCATATTTGGTAAATCTTTAAATGTGTATATTGAGTAAACTAGCGGGATATTTCATAGATATTTTACATGGCTTTCATTAATTGAATTCTAAAGGCATTGAAACGATAACAATTTGATTGCTATTCGAGTCACTTCAGTTCCAGGGCATGCCCCTTTAAATTGTCAGAACAACGGACGTACATTTTTCAGTGATAAATAATACGGTCTACAATATACAAGGTAACATTATAAAATTATTACTTAATAAGTATTATAATTAGTTTCGTTCACTTAACAACATACCACGAAACTTGCTCATTTCGTTTTCATTTTAATATTCCATTTCAATTTCAAAATCAACCATTTCGCTTTAATGTCATATTATTAACACGTCGTGAACATTGAACATCTATCATGGCATCGAAGAAAAAATCGGTTCTTTTTATTTGTCTTGGTAATGACATTTCACTGTGACTGTTTTTCTTTGTTTGACATGTAGAAAGAATTTATATGCTGTATATTTACTTTGACCTAAATAGCTCTTTTATCCATGACGTCAAACCGTCTTAAAGTGTACCTGTTTCGGATAATAACAAATTTTGGATAATAAACAATATTATGATAAAACAGTGACTTAACAATAATATATCACATGCAATTTAGGGTCCTTGATGAAATAAGATATTAGCTGTTCAAGTGGAATGGCTGAATGATAATTAGAATGTCATAATATATGTTTTCATTTGTATTAAACAGTTTTGTTAAGTTTCGGACAAGGTTAAGGATTGTCACATTTTATCATTCTTTGTGAAAAGCACTGGACCTGTTGACTTGCCTGATAGATTGTGTGATGGTCTGATAAAGAATCTCATCTCATCAGTCTCTTATAGAAGGAAAAAAAGCCCTGGACAGAATTTTCAAGCTTGTCAGACCGAATGTCCGGCAGATCTTTTGCCTTTTGCGAAGTCTGCCAGTGCCTTTTAGTTTAGCTCCTGAAGATTAAATGTAGCCTAAATCCATGTTATACCCCGTGTTTATATGTTTCAGGGAATATTTGCAGATCCCCAATGGCAGAAGCTGTTTTTCTGAACTTACTTGTCGAAAAAGGGGTTAGGGATCAGGTAATAAAGCATTAATGTAACTTAATTAATAAAACAATTATATTGACGGTAGAAACAGGGTGTTCACTCAATAGCATAAGTCGAGGGTAAAAAATTATCAATGTTAGGAGTCAACAAATTTCATACTAATGTAATGATACAATTGACCCTAAGCCTTTTGTACAAATTCTCGAGGTTTAATTCGCTAAAAGTTATATTGGCTAATAAGATAAAAGTTTATGTAAAACATTGAACTATTAAATTATTGTGAAAGTTTTTGAAACTCAGGCTAATTGGTCATTTATAAGATAGTAAATTTATATGAGATTATTTTATAGTTATAAGATGATGTGACATTATTTTGATTTAGTTGCTTTGCTTCCAAGTCAATTAACCATCACTAATAAAAAAGATGAATTGTATGATTATAGTGATAGGAATAACACATAATTATAAGATCCAATGAGGCATTGTGTTTTTGTCCTAAAGGGGCACTTTGAGATCTTGGCTCATATCATGCAGAGAAAGTTGGCTGGTTTCTTCAGGCCTCGACACTAACAGGGTCCCGGGGTCTCAGATTTTAGTGAGGAACACCAGTTTTGTCAAGATAGTGTTCCTCAGGGATACCTATTTTTCTGGACATTGATAAAAATCAATAAAAAAATATCAACAGCAAAACAAGTTAGCATATTTTCATGGATTTTTTCATTATCACGGACCAGATGTAAAGAATAATTCGGAATGTTGCGAATACGGGAGGCAACTCTCTGGTGGGGACTATTTGAATGCCAAATAGCTATCAGAGAGTCAAAGTCAAATCTGGCAAGTAAAAATTCTCAAATGGGCAATAAAAATCATCAGACAATTTGCTACCTGTTGACTCCAAACTGGCCTCAATCCAGTACTTTAATCTCCAATACACACATTCACACAGCAGGCTGTCAGCAGTAATATTAATGTGGTAGACAATGTATGTTGTTTGTTTACACTTATCAACATCAATTTAAATTGCTGCAAGCTGTGATTCATAATGCAGATGGCTATTTTATCAAATTAATCACCAGTTCTTCCTTTCTGCATCGTCGGTGTTATTGAATAAAGTTTGTACCATACGGTACAGTCCGGGTTGTATTTTCCAAAAATTGCTATACACTTTACTGGATAATCACATACATTTATACTGACAGTATTTATGTTCTATTTACTACAACATCATGTTGCATTTAGCAGTATGACCAACAAAATATCAAAGACTTTTAAATTTTCAAGAATGGTCGTTACGCTTACATTTCCATGAAGTATATATACAGATTTTGGGCAACAAATTTCGGATAACAGCACATATGGTGCTAGCACACATCATGTAATGGGAATTACATGTAAACCTGTTCTAAGTATGGTATCTTATCCTTGATATTTAATCAAGTGGTACACATTCATAATGAAATCTCCATTTGCCAGGACTGCAGTGTTATTCTTGTGAAAATCATAATTCAGTTTATGTTGGATTATTATTCTAAGTTCATAAAAACTTCTCCATTTGCATTTTAATATTACTGCAGTTCAGCAAGATAAAAGAGGCCAAAATAATTGAAGTTACCATCTGTAATTTGGTGAAAGAGATTTATATTATGAACACAACTCACAAATAATTGAATGGCGTATTATTGATATGCCTTTGGGTGTATTGATTTGTTTTTTAGACAAAATTGAGCAACAACATGTGACGGCCATGTAGAGTATACTTCACAATAATGCCAGTGCAGTTACAGGCACACAAAACCTTATTTCATGGTAATTGAATTGGCCTAGTATCTAGTCAGGCCCACATGATTTGAGTTTAAGGCGGAGGAAACTAAAACTTAAAAGGCCTAGAAAATTTACTAAATCTTAATGTTAATTCTTAGAATAAAATAATGAAAGAAACAACCTTTTTTATGCTTTATTACTATTTTGGGATCCCATATTTTGGTGAGGGACACCACTCAGGGCTTTTTTTCACAGGTAGGGGAAGGGGCCTTTTCTTTAAATTTGGGGATAATAATGCATAGTTGTTACAAAATGGGAAGAATAAACTCAATGTAAATTAACGGCCCCTGCTATAGAAGGAAAAAAAGCCCTGCCACTTGTCAAAGTTAGTGTCAATGTAATAAGTTATGTAGTTTAAAATTGTGATATTACATACCTTTCACTGCATATGGTACATTAATTTGTTATCACATCATTCAATGCTATATAATGTTCTAATTAAATGTGCTGTTATGTTAAATTATTGAATACTGTTTTCTTTAAAAGTGAATGATAAGCGACAGGCCGACAAAAAGAGCATTATATGTATGACAGAACAGAACAGAATTTTATTGAAGACTTGTACATAGTACCAAGGACTTATATATGTGCATTTGATGATCATTGGGATCAGGGTGCATAAAAAGTTGTAATCAAAATTGGTCCAGAGTCGCATCCCCCCCCCCCCATTTTTGGATGAAAATGTACCCCCCCCCCCCCCCCCCCCCGTAAAGTTAAGTACCTAAACGTAAGTTGTCACCATTAAGAACGTGCAGCATTGCGGTTTATCTGCTGCTCATATTGGTCCAAGGCATTGAAATTCGGTCTGGACCGGCAAAATGTCGGGTTTTTTGCACCCTGATTGGGATCATACATGTGAAACATATGAATCTAGGAGGAAATAGGATATCTCTTTGTTGAAGAAATATTGATGTGATGGTTGTATTTCGACTTTGAGAGTCAGTCCGTTCTGTGACATAGATCTTGTGGTTTCCCTTAACAGCCAAGCATAAATCTGAAAATATGCTATATTACATTATAGTGGGATGTGGATAGTGCCGCTCTCGGTCCTTGGCATGTTGGAAATGGTCCAGACAAGAGAACCATGCAGACCTTGAAGAAGTCTGGAATCACAGACTACAAACATAAAGCTAGAACTGTAAGGAATATAATTAATAGTACTGTAATATATAACAATCTTCACGAAAAACTTTCTTAAGCACTGGACATTCGGGCCAGTGAAAATGCAAAATTTACTGGTCCAAATTAACTTTCGGTGGACCAAAATGAGAATACACAAAATTGTATATTATTTGGCTATGTCAAGGACTTATATACATACTGTATGTATATAAGTCCTTGGCTATGTCATATTTTTTAGAGTGATTCAAATATTCCATTTTTTGTCCTGAAAAATGGTAAAATTATCACTGAAAAATTTACTGGCCCATCGGACCACTGACCTTTTCAAATTTACTGGACCGATGGCTAATTTGGTGGACTCGGTCCAAGGACTGGTGCTAAATTCGAAGACTGTATAATAATATAATTACTGTACATACAGATTACTCTTTCTTTCAGGGCATCAAAGGTGTTTTTTTTTACAGTTAAAATTGCCTGTTGTGAATACGTAATGATAATAGTTGAACATAATATATATATACTGCCTCTATAGAGCTATTTAATTTGGATAATTTCACTGCCTTTGAAGGTGTTTGTTCACAAGTTTAGACTGTATTCTTATTGATCATATTTTTATGGCTAGTTCTTTCGCACTGAATGGAAGTCCTATCTGTAGCTATATGGTTCTTGTAGAGCCCGTATTTTTGTGGACACATAAATATATCCACCTCCATTTACACAGCTGACTTCAAACTTTTACTGTACACTGTAGTTTTATATAACTGTTTTTGGGAGACGTGTGATAGGTTGGTATCAATTTCAAAGTAATAACATTAAACTGCATGTAATATTACATAAATAAGCTGTGTAAGTAATGTATCCTTCTAATTCACACAAGACTTAAAGACATTGAACCAGGAATGCGAGGCATGTGACTAAGACCCAGCAGTCCTGTATATTCCACAGTAGGGAGTCCAATAAAACTGACAGGGTCATTGATAGACTAGCTTCTAATTACATAATCAATGACTTAAATTTATGGCTATATAAATACAAATTATAGCTACTGTATAGATACTTAAGGGAGATCACTCGTGAAATCGAAAAATTTTCTTGTAACAAGGATGTTTCGATTCTTATCTAATTTTGAAGAATAACATGTTGTCATTCAGTTTTTAGTATGAAAAGTATATGTCCATGATTTAACTTTTTCGTAAAATTACTTTTTAGTGATATACCCAAAATCGGTAATTTTCCTAATAATGGTTTTGAAAAAGGGGTGTGGGTAGATAAAAAAACAAATATTTCAGTAAATATTAACAAAATCACGTAAATAATGTACTGGTTGTATCACAGCCTGAATGTGGAAGAAACTTAAAGCATTAAATGTCTACTTTATGCCTATTTCTTGACTGTGTACTATTTCAAACACTGAGTTATTTACCAAATTAAGATCTATAAAAGGGCTAAAAAATAAGGGGTTATGAATAATATTTATATATTTTTTACGTATTGAAGGAGTAACAAGGATTTTGAATGACATTGATTATGAACGTTAAAACGAAATAAACAATGTTTTTTACAATTTTTAAGAACAATATATTTGCAAACTAGGATATATAAATGTATGCATACAAAATTTAACAACCTTTAACTGATAAATACTGAACGGCATATGGTTGTTGTATATATACGGACAGACTAAATTGACTGCCGTAATCTGGTCGGATGTCGTAAAAGCAGTAAAAATTCGCAATGAAGAAAATAACACTTTGAAATTATTTATGCATTTAAATAACATTGTTGACTACATTAGATGATAAAAAAAATTAATAATTTCAACTTGAAATTTTACGACATTTAGCTAGACTGCTTTGTATCACAAAAGCTCATGAGTGATCACCCTTAAATTGATTCAATGTTTAAATATAGATATAATTTTCTTTTTTTTTTAAGTATGTTTATATTAAATGCAAAATATTAAGAAATTTAATATGATTAAAGACATGAATTACTCAAATAAATGCTCAACGCTTCAAACACATTAGCAAATATATGTATCTCACACCAATTAGTTAGGTCTGGATGATTTTGATAAATTAAACGTCCATTTTGTGAATTCAATACAAACGTATCCTAACACCTTTTATACCTGTTAAATATTTCTAACCAATATAATTTCTCAAGCAGTACCTGTATAAACATAGTTTCTTTGCAAGTTATTTTTAAGATTATATTAATAGTTATCTTGTAAAAAATAATTTCATGTGTAAATAGAATGATAAATTTGATTTAGAAATAGAAGAAGCATTCAGTTGCAATTTTCATGCATTAACTATTCTTACATAATCTGGTAATTAAAGGACACCATTAATTAATCACATAAAATGCTTACAAAAACAACAGGAAGTTATCCATAAACTAATTATCATTAAAAATCAATAAAATTTATGACCCTCTATGACTAGGTGTCAAGTCTACAGACACTTAGCAGACCTTGAAAAGACAGGATTAATCCCATTAGGGGCAATAAAACAATTAAGAGATTAGACCTCATGTGGATTTGGGGGGGGGGGTCACTTATATAGTACACTATGATTTAATGTCTTTAACTCCCTCCCCACTGGGGGCCAACGACGTATCACGAGAGGCGGTTCCCATCGAAAACATGTGTATGTTATGCAACGAAATTTTATGTAAACAGTCTCTGGTTTTCTATATGATATTAAGGATAAGATCAAATATGGCTCTTCTAGGGTAAAAAACTAGGTCACAAGGTCAAATCTTAGGAAAACCTTATTAACATTGTTGATGTCAAATTTTGATTGTTTCTTCACCAAACCTTGTCAGAATGTTTGTCTTAATGATATGTAAGACAAATTCGAACATAGGTCATCTGGGGTCAAAAACTAGGTCACAAGGTCAAATCTTAGGAAAACCTTGTCTATGCTGTAGTTTTAAAGGTTTTGATTGGATCTTCACAAAATTTTGTTAGAATGTTTGTCTTACTTATATGTAGAACAAGTTCTAACATGGGTCATCTGGGGTTAAAAACTAGGTCACAGGTTCAAAACAAAGTTTTAATGAGTGAACAGTGATTGTCACGTGGGCGATATAGGGCCATCATGGCCCTCTTGTTTTAGTATATAGGTGGTTGCTAATTTATGTTTAATTTTAACTCATATAGTTACAATATTTATACCTATGGAATCTTACCAAATAAACATTATTTTTTCAGTTATGTGATGCAGATTACACTAAGTATGATGTTATATTTGGCATGGATGAAGATAATATGTCGTAAGTTATTTCAAATAGTTGCTAGGCAAAGGAAAATTAATAAAGAAAATTCTCATCCAAATTTTTGGAAAATACTAAGGGTCTAGATGATTTTCATTGTTATTTTTAATTTTAACCCTTAATTTTACATATTGTATCATGATCACTCCTTTTGGATGATTTTTGAAGCTAAAAATAATGGGTTTCAGAATTTATTTAAAAAGCTCTTTACAGATTTGGAATGGATCATTTGCACTTAGTCTATTAAATTCATATATAAATTCAAAATTCGACATAGATTTTTTTTAAATGAAATTATTCGGGGGGGGGGGGGCTGATTTTCAAGTTTGGGCTTGGATGACAATTAACCTGGAATTAATTGTCTTTTGCCGAAGTATCTGACCTATGTTGACAACTTGATAAATTAATACTGCAAATTTTATATCTTTATAATTATGTTAGTACTAGCTTCCATCATGGTCATAAAACTTATTGTCAGCGTAGTCATAATGTTAAGGCATAACAGGAGTTTGTTTCTGGTATACTTACCTACCATAATTTTCCCTCAGACTTTTTATTAGGCCTGAGGAACAGTACAACCACTTTCTTACTTGTTTACCTTCCTGCCCTTTTTCAAGAACAAAAAATATCAATTTATGAGCATGGAACCAGAACCAAACAAATTGTTTTAGACTAACCAGTTTGTAGAACTTAGATAAGTCTAATAGACAGTTGATTGCATATCATGTCTGATTTTGTTAAATTGAACTGACAGGCCACAGAATCAAGGAACAAGATGGAGCTAGTTACATGTAGCTGGTTAGTAAGTAATGATCCTCAAGGTGTGCTTATTAGTAAATGTTTGATGTAGATTATTTGTAACATTACTTTTAGGGAACTTGAAAGTGGGAAACCGAAGAACAGTACAACCAAATTAAAAATGCTTGGAGAGTATTATAACCCAGGTGGAAAGGTGGCTACTATACGGGATCCCTATTACGTAAGTTAAGCTTGTCTATTGTTAGGTTCATGACCCTCAAATGGCCTCGGTGGTCAAGTGGTGATGGTCTCTGACTAATAATGCCTGGCCTTATTCACTGCTGTTAGTTTGTATCAAACTAACAACCTAATACCACACATAAAGAAGCTAGCTTACTGAAGGTAGGCGGTCCTACCTAGGTTAACACTTTGGGTCTTCCTCATCTGTTAAAGCTGGAAAAGTTGACTTATGACCCTGGCTGTGTGATATTAAACCACAATACAAAAGAAAATCATGATCAATCAGGGTTTTTCATTAAATTTTCCTTTAAGAGACCAAATGTTCTAAAATGTTATCCAATATACTGATGTTATGGAAAAACTATTACTTAGTAAACCAATGCAAATGTTTGAAGGAATTTAGTGCATCATCAATTTCAGGGGTTCAATTATAGAAGAAAATATCACCTCACGAAGATTTCATACTTAGAAGTTAGATATGTATTGACTAAGTGCGGTATTGTAATATACCAGTAAATGTTTATTGTTAAACCCCTCATTCAGACTGCTCATTCACGCAGGACTTTCAGTTCTTTGATTATAAATGTACTTTTTGTTTTGTTGTAGGATCAACGTGGTGATACGTCAGGATTTGAAGAAGTCTACGCCCAGTGTGTACAATGTTGTAACAACTTTCTGGAACAATCTTAGAATATCCACAAAAATGCTGTCTTGTATTTCAAATCTCTAAGCTTAACTTTTGGTTTTATTTTACTCAATCATTGAAAATTAGATTCATAGTGCTTTTAGTTCTTCTTTGATTTTGATCAGTTCAGCCTAAACTGAAGATTGAATGATTGCTTTATGAAGTGATTGTAAATGCAAGACAAATCCTTGGTTCGACATAATCAAGTCCTTGACATAATATATGATATCCAGATGCATTGATTGTCACAGTAAAATGCTTGTGTATGTTGAAGAATTGAGTTGTTTAAATATTTTGTCTTGCCATTCATGTATTCAATGTACACATAAGTTTTGCTAACAGCTTGACATTGTAAATCATTACAATGCAATTGTCCTAAAAATGTATGAATAAAGGTGATGTTGATATAATTATGAGTTTAACCAAATAAGTACAGTTTGGTATGAACTATTTGAAAACATGCCCTTAATAGATGAATATGGGAATGAAACACCTTTAAAAGAGCAACATGATATAGCTTTATGTACAGTTGACCATTATTCAGAGGTTTATCTGATTTGCTGTGTAGATGAATAGTTCAAAAGAATATCTCCCGCTTGCATGATAGACTGAATTCACTTGCGACCCCTTACCAAGGGTTGGCTGCACAGATTTATGTGAATGTATTATTTTCTATTGTTTGATTACACATTGAATACTATCCATATTTGCCTATTATTTTATGCTTTGTATTGATTGGTGCATTTATTATTACGAATACATACGAACCTGCTATGTTCTTGTTTTTTACTCCCTTCAGCCAGGCTAATTTCAGATGTAATGGTAAAACATTGAGTCCCGCCCACCTCCAATCTGACATTGCTTCTTACATGATTCTGAACCTGAAATGGATATCTTGGAACTCAGGTTTAAAATCATGCTGATCATTTGGCCAAAGATCTTAACAATAGATAAATGAATTCTCTCCATATTTAGGATAAGGTGTCAGTAGGGGTTCAGTAGACTAAGTATTAGTATTAGGCGCACTGTACTAAATTAAATTGTATGCAAAATTCCTAATAAAGTGAAACAGTACTTAATTGATATGGTGCTAAGTTGATACATGTGAAACATTTGTTTGCTGTCAACAGAATACAATAATTCAGTTAGTATTCATGAACCATAGGGAGTTTAACAATGCATTCATGAATAAAAGGCTTCGGAAGCAAATCAGTAATGGTATGGTGAAAAGGGTGCGTTGATATTTAGGGGCGTGATTTTTAGCTTACATGAGCGCTAAGTGCTCAGGGTGAGCTTTTATGATCAGTCTTTGCCCGTCGTTGTGCGTTGTTTGTCTTGAATTTTCAGCATTTGCTTTGTCGACACTATAGTTGCCACACTTTTAGTTAGATCTTCACAAAACTGGGGCAGAATATTTGAATTTAAAACATCCAGGAGCCGCATTTTTATTGGATTTTTACCAAACCTTATCAGAGAGATAACAAAACAATGAAACTTATGATAGGGTAAAACGGAAACTAAACGCTTAATTTGATAGTAATCAAATAACGAAAGTACATAATAGTCCTGCCAACAATATATTCAGGATGGAACTTGTTTACCGATTATAAAAGTTAAGTAAACGTACTGTCTTTAAGTTGATCAAGTAATCGACATGTGTTATTTTACAAATTCCACAGGGAACGTGACAGGGTTAGCTTTTAGGATCAGTCTCCGTCCGGCGTCGTGCGTGCGTCGTCAAACTTTTTCTTGTGAACATACTAGGCCACATTTTTAGCTCAATTTTAGCAAAACTGGGTCAGAACGTTAATATTGACAAAATCTCGGAAGAGTTCGATATTGGGCCATTTTGGCTGAAAAACGTCACCAGAGCCATATAAGGGAAAACCTTGTGAACACTTTAGAAATCACTGTTTTGATTGGATCTTCATGAAACTTTGTCAGAATGTTTATTTCAGTAATATGTAGGTCAAGTTTGATAATGGGTCATCTCCGGTCAAAAACTAGGGCAAATTGCTGGAAAACCTTGTGAACACTCTAGAAGTCACTGTTTTGATTGGATGATCATGAAACATTGTCAGAATTTTTGTTTTTATAATATCTTGGACGAGTTGGAACATGGGTCATCCTGGGTCAAAAACTAGGTCGCTAGGTCAAATCTTATGAAAAACCATGTTAACTCTCTAGATTTCACAGTTATAATTGGACCTTCACCAAACTTTGTCAAATTGTTTGTTAAAATGATATAATCGTTAAGTACAAATATGGGTCATCTGAGGTCAATAACTAGGTCACCAGGTCAAATCTTAGAAAAACTTTGTTAACACTGTAGATGTCACAGTTTTGATTAGATCTTCACCAAACCTTGTAAAAATGTTTGCCTCCATCATATGTGGGTCAAGGTTGAATATCGGTCAGCCAGGGTCAAAAAGTGGGTGACCAGGTCGAATCTTAGGTAAAAATCTTGTAAAAGCTCTAAATTGCATGGTTTTAATTGGAACTTGGCCAAACCTTTTCTGATTGTTCGCCTCAATGATATTAAGGATAAGTTCAAATATGGCTCATCTAGGGTCAAAAACTAGATAACGAGGTCAAATCTTAGGAAAACCTTATTAATACTGTAGATGTCAAATTTTGATTGTATCTTCACCAAACCTTGTCAGAATGTTTGTCTTAATGAAACGTAAGACAAATTCGAACA
This sequence comes from Lutraria lutraria, assembly GCA_964023205.1. Lineage (NCBI taxonomy): Eukaryota > Metazoa > Mollusca > Bivalvia > Venerida > Mactridae > Lutraria > Lutraria lutraria. The sequence continues at coordinate 3,983,493 of OZ026846.1, read as the reverse complement.
TCTGGGGTCAAAACTAGGTCACAAGGTCAAGTCTTAGGAAAACCCTGTCTATGCTGTAGTTTTCATGGTTTTGATTGGATCTTCACCAAATTTTGTCAGAATGTTTGTCTTATTTATATGTAGTTAACTCTAAGTTCTAACATGGGTCATCTGGGGTTAAAAACTAGGTCACAGGTTCAAAACAAAGTTTTAATGAGTGAACAGTGATTGTCATGTGAGCGTCATAGAGCCATCATGGCCTTCTTGTTTGAATAAACAGTTATTAAACACAAAGCCAGTCCGGTTAGATCTGTGGATAGAGCATTGTTATACTTAACTAAAGGTTGTGAGTTCGAATCCCGGGCGTGGCCCACACTGTCCGTGACAAATTTGACTAAAGATATTACATTCTATGTTAAATTGTCCTCCACCTCTGAATCGCGTGAGATCGCTTGGCAAATAGCTTGCGGATAGAATGTGGTTAGTAGTGGCTGTTACTAATATTGCTCCCAGGTACTGGTTAAGGCCTAAATGAACTCCAGTGAAGCTCATGTTAGGATAACTGCCAGCCACGATACAACTGAAATAGCAGTGATGTTGAGAATTGTCGTTAATCAGATGAAATAAATACATTTTGAATTGTATCACACAAGTCATGTAACACTAAGTCTACAATAGAACGTACGTATCGCGAAAAGTGTAGTGAGACGTATAAAATATGTCTTATAAGCGTGTGAAAAAAATGAGAAAGTAGAAACACTGTTCCTCGGGCCTTAGAAAAAGTCTAGGGTCGGGAAAAGTTCGGATAGGTCGGGTAACCAGAAACAGACAATTTCAGGCTAGAACATGATTCATTAAATGTATTACATGTACATGCATATATGTAGTAAATAAAACCCACAGTTACGCAGTTTTTACTTGCTTATACATATGTTTCGTATGCACTTAGCTATTTCTCATATAAACAGTAAAAGTCAACACTTGCAACACAAGAACAATCTCTCAAAGATGTATGTGTATAGCATTGGAGACTGATGCGTGTAATTTAAGAATACTCATCCCCGTGCAATACAATTAATTAATGTATCATTCTTATTAGCGCACGGTAAGAAACAAAAAGACGACTTTTTATAGACCGGATAAGTTTGTCAATGAGTATAAGTAATAATTCATAAAACAAACTCGACTCATTACGTATTCGTTGATTGTTAGTCAAACAGTACATAGTTCATCGTCCATGTTTTGTTAGTGATTTGTTCAAAGTACCGTAAGCATTGTATTACAATAGTCAAATGTTACGGGATTGGTCATGCTCGGCTGAATTTTTAATTCAATCACAGAGCTCTAAGAATGTATGTGGTTATTCGAGTCTTCTGTGTAAACACATACTTTTTGAAGATGCAATGTTAGATGCCTTATAGTCTACCTGACTATACTTCATACAATACGGTGGTTCTACAACACCATTGGCATGTGAGGTAGGCACATCTAACTGCTGAATGTGTTATTTCACTACTTACATTTAGCACAGTCGTGTTTCATATCAAGGCCATACTAATTCGCATTTGTTTTTTAGAATCAGCTTGACTTTTTTAATCCTAGCTACCAAAAAAAAAAAAAAAACGATAGCAAAAAAATACGAGCTATCTACATAGTGTCAAACTCAGGCGATGATAGTTACATATTTAAGTGGTATGTGATTTGTATAATTTTGAAGCAAGCATCCAGCATTATCAATCAGTGGCCTATTATTTTAATACAGCATGAATAAAAAGCTTATGAAACAATAATAATTTTATTTTGGAATGTTGTCGTCACCAAAGAAAGCCTGGGGCGGAATTCGAGTATCGTTTTTAGCGAATCGAGTGAACTATTTTTTTTCGAAGAAGGACGTCAAAACCTAGACGTACCGACGACGCTAGAAATAAATGCGACTCGGTATGGCCTTACTGCTTTTAGATGAAGACTTATAGTAGTCTGTACATTCACATCAATGACTAATCTAATTAACATTTTTTGTTTTATTTATTTAGGTCTAACGCCGTTTTGCAACAATTGCTCACCTGTATAGTGTATATACGGCGACCCAATTCACCTAACCAGTTTTTCTGACCTTGAGAACAGTGCCCGAGCTCCAATCTGAATTCCATTCTTAAAGTACAAACTACGGTTGAAAAGACAGAGCCGATTAATTGCTTAATACATATTCATATCAGTTTTAATGTCTGACTAATGTTTAAATAATATCATGATTAAATTAAAAACAAATAAAAGATGAAGTTTGAGCTCGGAGACCGATCTTAAGTTTTATAAGCACGGGGTTTGGACTGTATTATAACCAGCACTATCACATGGGACCGACAGCTTCTCCACTTGTGAAGGAAAAAAAGGCAGTTTTTGTCAAATTTTCATGGAAGGGTATGACCTGCCGCGACCGGGAATCGAACCCGTGATCGCCGTGTTACAAATTATTTGCACCGACCACTGGACCATGGCTGTTGCTCTAATTAATCTTAATCAAGCTTTCAAACAATACAAATACATAGTAAGCTCTATATTCTTTTGGTATTTTTGTTGGTACATTAATTTTGTAGTTAATATGTTCTATCCGTCGTTAGGCGGTGGTTCAGTGGTAAGAACGGTAACCCGGTTCAAGTCCCGGTCGCAGTACGCCATACCTATCCATGAAATCTAATAAAAATCGGCCGCACGGGATTCACGTGAAAACCGGGAGTGCGTAGCGCTCGAGCTGTTTCGAGAAGCTCGTGCTCAGGTATTTTCTACACAGATAGGCCGATTAACGAGGTGGATATCTTACTTACACATCGTTCGACAGGTTTAGATGGCATTGCAGTTACCAACATGTATGAATGCATTTCAGACGATATGATATTTTGTGTCTCTGGCACTGGTCATGTGTGCAGGGACAGCATGGCAACATCTGATATGATGAACAGGTATATTTTATAACGCTTTATACATAACCTCAATCCTTGTCGCCTTAGTTCTATGAAATTTGCTATGATAATTTTATAAACCATTACACCACACTATGTCGATGAGGACATTGGCTGGCTGTTGAGAGGTTGCCTGTGTATATTTGTTACAACGTAACTGTCGGTTTGAATAAAATGTTTTCCGAAAGATAATTTATAATGTTTTATGATAACGTAAAACGCCGATTTTATCTGTTGCAAAGCGTTATTTTTTATCTATGTTATAGTTTCAATTGGAAACGGAAATTCCACGTGTTCTCTACAAAAAGTTTTAAATTGAATATGATTTTTCTTTTATTCGAACCAACGATTGTATCGTAATACGAGCATTTAGCAAAGAGGGAAATGCGTAGCACGTTCTTCAGCCTTGTGTGTGTAGTGTGTGTGTAGTTGCTGTACGATTGCAAAGTTATATGACATTATCTGACACATTTAATGTCGTCCATCGCTAGTTCGTGTATACTCGACTCACCAATTTTGTGACTACTCATGCTTGTTTTTTTACCAAAGAACTCATCTTTTATGTATATAAAAACAATGAATTCTTAAAGCGCTTATAATATATATTTTTGTGTACGTGGACAGGTCTAGCTTCGTTCGAAAATAGACCTGGTCACGTGCATATAATACACCGCTGCACGAAATTATAGGTCTTTCTGAATTAAACTGACAAAACATTAACAATGAAATAGGTGTGTTAAAAATAGGGTAGGGAGGTAAGGGAACTAATAATTTTCGGTTCTTGAATGCGTAAATGAACATGAGAAAGTTGATTTCAGTGCAATCTCCCGACAGCAGTCACCACTTGAAGAATAAAAATGACTATTGTAAGGAGGTGGCTGTTCTTGAGTGAGTGAAAATAGAGTATAAAGTCAATTAAGGTTGATAGTATATACTGGCTGTAATACAGGGAGGCGGCTGTTGTTCGGAGGTGACTGTTCATGGAGGTTACACTGTATTTTTTCCTCGTGCCTGATGAAATGGCTTTGGTCGCGGGAAAATATTAGGGAAGGTCAGGTGACCATACATAAACAAATAATTTAACTTGACGCCTCAATATTCTTGCATTTTCCGTGTTTCTTTGCGTCGAAATATTCACATATGAGGTTTGTGTATACATTCCATTTGCTATTGAAATAAAAAAAACTTCGGGTTTGTTTATAGGCGTCAAAGCAATGTTTGTTTCTTGTTACCCAATTTAACCTATGATGCTGCGGTCATGGTCTAGTGGTTAGTGTGCTGGGTTTGTAACCGGGCGTTAGAGGTTCGACTCCCGAGCGCGGCAGGTCATACGTTTAAAATTTATGAAAATTTGACAAAATTGTTGATTGCCATCTATATGTAGAAAAGTTGCCGTGTTCTTTTGTTGAAAATTAATATTGGATAGAAAACATTCCAGGAAAAATGATTAGATGGATCGACGGCGTGAATAAATAAATTATCGTTGAAAAAACTGCATTTTTTTAAGTACCGTTCCTCGGACCTAATAAAAATCCTAGGATCGCTTTTAAATTTCATGATATTTTCACTCATGTTGTTGTAAGGGGCATAATCAATGTTTAAGAGTATCGAATGTTTAATGTGTTGTATAATTTATTTCTTTATCCTTTAATTGATGGCCCATTCGGCGCTTATGGTCATTTCAGAGTCGCCCCAGAGAGAGAGGGGAGATAACATGTACAGAAGAACCTAATCTTATTTCAAATATTTTTTATCGTGTCTGGTGTAAAGCATTGATACGCGCCTTGCCCCTCTCCTGTGTATTTTCTATACACCTTACTATGCTTGTTAGGATGGGGACACTGGAAAAAGCATTCCTGAGAATTTCGGAATGCTGAGTCGAGAATCGAACCCACGACCTTTCCTCCAGTGGTCCAGCACGTTACCACTAAACCACCGAGAATACCCACATGTCGTGCAAGAGCTTCAATCTATACAAATCAGTGGGGTTTACTGAAAACGAGTGAAAGATATGACACAAAAAGTTTTTTTCTTAACAACCGAAGTGTAAATAAAATATGTTTCACATTGTTAGTACAGTCAAACCTGTTTACATAGGCCACCCTTGGGAAAGACAAATGTGGCCTTTATTGACAGATAGTCTTTATTCGGAGGTTATTTTGGTCTGAATAGTCAATGACAGTTTTTAAAAAGATGACATTTATTTACAGGGTGGCCCTTATTCGGACGTGCCCGTTATCACAGCTTAGACTGAACATCGACTGTATCAGTTCTAATCAAATATCTGGGTTTCGAACATTTGATTTCCCACTCTGCTGATGTCCTAACAACTCGGTCTAAGTGGTGGTTTAAATGAATGGATTATTATTCGTGTTGCTATTATTCAGCATACTAGTATTGATAATTAGAGTCAAAACATTGTTGTATTTTTAAATCTCCAACAATTAACATAACATTCCTTTGTTTAGCAATGATATAGTATATTAATGGCCGTTGATATCCCGGTAATCTAGTTGTTCAAATGTTAATTGCTTGTGACACAAAGCACATTGATCAGAGTTAAGACGTGTATGCCCCCTTTCGAAGAAAAAGGGGGCATATTGCTTTGCACCTGTCAGTCGGTCGGTCCGGCCGTAATCAAACCTTGTCCGGGCAGTTGTTAGAGAACCATTCGGCCTATACTTCACGGATTTAGTTGGGAGGCTAGTCATTACATGTAGATTACCCCTAGTCAGTAGGTCAAAGGCCAAGGTCATACTATCCAGTTAGGGGTATTCGTGTTTCACAAACACTTCTTGTTTATTAGTCTTTAGACATACTTTAAGTATATGAGTGAAATTGAAGTCACAAGACAGGAACAAGTATCAATGTTATAACATAATGTTGAATCTTTTCTTTCAGAAAACCTTGAACTTGATGCACACAACTATGGAAATAATGTTCATGGACAATTGATGATCCTAATATACGCATAAAGTTTCAATATTATATGACTCAATTTAGTATTTTTGAAGTACCCAGTGTGATAAAATTGAATCTGCTGTCCAGGGATTATACTAGCAATTCACATTCATCCCATAGAAATCTTATCTACTTTATATTTCAACATGCTGAACTTTGCTGTCATGAACCAGTGTGGCAGTTTCCATAGTAACAATTTGTAAAGGACCTCATTGAAATTTTGATCAGGTGGAAGTTCTGAAAATAAGATGTGTGCATTATATAATTGCGTAACATAAGTTATCATTAGCGAAAGAATGATGTAGATAGTGTATAATTGTGCACTTAATTTGTGTACAATTCAGTCTAATTCATTATTAGTCCCCTACCGGTGTTAACACCATTCGTCCGTCCGCGTCCGTCCGTCCGTCCGTCCGTACAAACACATTGGGTTTCACTTAAGTGGATTTATGTGGCTAAAATCGGGTTAATGTGGCTAAATTTTAACCAATTTTAACACGGGAAAGCCACTTAAGTATCCTATCGTTAGTATGTCCGTCTGTCTGTCTGTCTGCCTGCCTAATTCTAGGATTGCTCCAACCAGTCATTTTCATGGCCCAACCGGTAGGGGACGTATGTGCTGTGAGTACACCATTTATCTGGCCATAAGACCATGGACATGTTCAGGATTCTTCATCATATAATATATCATTTTATAAGAGGCGAAGAACCAGCAACGAAAGAAGATTAGGACATTTATAAACAGTAAAATTCATTGGATATAAATAAGTGTGATATATTTTTTAAAAAGTGATTAATTTGTGAACTTTGGATATAAGACCATAAGTGTTTTCTATTTTCTGATGGGTCATACAGTCAACGAAACCGTGAGTACAAAAAACATTGATAAATATACATAAATTGCAGTTATTTACAAAGTACACTGTAATAATACCACTGCATCGCGATACGTGACCATGGTAACTGCAATTTTTGTTATTTATGCCGCTTATATATTCTTTAATGGTGCGAGTGGTGCTGGAATGGAAGAGATGTTACTATGATGATATAAGCTACATAATGAGAAAATTTTTTAGCTTTTGTAAAAATATCAAAAATAATTTGAATCAATCATTCAAGTTTTAATTTTAACACAGTTTTAAACAATGAAACTAAAAACACTCCTGATTGATTCATACGTTTGGTAAATTTAGTTAAAATGCTTATGTCTGTATAATGGAACAATACTGCATTGAAACATCAAGTACGATATGTTTATATATCCCCCGCTTTAGTCTTTAGAAAAAATACCCCACCCACCACGTTTGCTCTTATGACTATCAATACATATAAATAACCAGTATTTATATGTATTGATAGTCATAAGAGCGAACGTGGTGGGTGGGGTAATTTTTCTAAACAAGTGTCTGTGGCTTTAGTGCAATCCTACGTACCATTCTTTAAACTGACACCTGGTATGAATAACAAACTATTTGTAATAACTGGAAATAGGTTTGCAAAAACTATTTGGCTTATTCTGATATATATTTTACAGTTATTGTAAAACTTCAAAATTCCAAGCAAGCTGAAAATCTCACCATGTGGCTCATATCATTAATGTTTAATGTTGCTTTATTTCTTTGCTTTACCTTGCTTGAACAACATGGACAAAGAAGCACATGTTTGGAGACTTCTTTCTTTGTGGAGGAGATGATAAAATTCTTGAAATGTGAAGATTAGGACATTTATAATTGTGTTCATAAAATGAACAGTGAAGCTGTCAGTGATATTCAGTGTTGAGTGACTGCATATTAAAACATTACTGGAATTTTAAAGTTCTATGTTGAGAAACAAAACAACAGCAAATTTATGAGCTCCTCAGTCTGTATAAAACAGTGCTAAAAGAATCCTATGTTGAACGTCTGAATCATATAGTGTAGCTTGGCAAACGCTTACGGATAGAATGTGGTTAGTACTGGTTAAGGCCTAAGCGAAGTCCAGGAAAGCTGGTTAGGATATCTGCCCACAACAACATGGCTGAAATAATGTTGAAAATGGCGTTAAATCTGATTATTTAAAAATAAATAAATGAAGTGACTGAGAAATCGGACAAAACAACAAACGTGATAATAGTGTATCATACTTACTTTCGATGTACAAATGGATCTAGTGAAATTAATAAAGCAATCCAGCTAACAGACTTATCCTATTTTCTTCAAGACAGTGAGTACAAAAACACGAATAAATAAACATAAATTGCAGTTACAAACTTGAATCGATTATCATTTTCTTTAAGAGAGTACACTGACCTAGAAAGAAAACTTCACACCCTATTTTTTTTAAATATATACCTAAGCACAAAAGTCCTGTTCGGTTTGGGTTTCCGTGATTGTTCTAAAACCAGTAAAGCTTCGTCTCTGTAATTGAGCTTACTTTATATAGTATTTCATTGAAATCAGTTTAGCAAGTTCGTCGGGTTATTTCCACAACCCCGTAACTCAATTTTTGGCGATATTGAGATATTGGTATCATTTTTTTCGTCTCGATGAGCTCTTTACAATGAACCTACTTACATGGTTCTATGTCTCCCCTAAGTAGGGTTAATCCGAATTCCACAAACCCGTAACTCGCTTATTTACGCTTAAAATTAATTCTAGAGTCCCGTAACTTTTATATCCAATCAAATCGTTCTATTCTGTACCACGTGATACAGGATAAAACTGTAATGGCCGCTCATGATGTTGTTAAACTTACTTCAGAAACATACTTACGGTGTTTATTTTTACTACAACCATGTAAGTTTACGTGAATTCAGTTCAAGTTTCTATTGCGTGAATGTCATTTTGTTTTATATGAAGCAGAAACTGTTTCCTGGACCAGATATACATATGTGTCAATATTACCTCTGTTCGGATGAACATTATTTCGGATAAGTTTGGAATATTGATACAGTCTTATAGTGTGTTTGTTTGTTTTGTTTGGTTTAACTTCGCACCGACCCATATTGAGATCATATGGCGACTCCTACCTTTCATTGTGGAAGAAGACTCAATGTGCACTTCCGTGCATTATTTCAGACACGAGTGGATAAGCTAGCTGGATAGCATGAAATAATTCGCTCCTCTCGGGATTCGAACCGTAAGGGGATATAGTCTTATAGGGGAAGAATAATTTGGTGTTCGTACAACTGCTGTTGCCATTTATTGCGTTCAAGAGTTCAGTGCCAGAGATTTTCACACAGGCAAGCTTTAACATATGCTGCAAATATTGGGATTGTGGACCTTCCGAAAGTGAACTTTTTGTAAATGAAGATTTCCATGTTATTTTTAATACTTAAGTTTTACAATCATTACACAATCTACTCTTGAAAACATATGTTTTAACAAGACTTTTAGTCGCTGATCACTGTTGAAGCATGCACTGTTCTCCGGACATTGTAAAAAATGAAAATGTATATTGACATTATGTATATTTTCATAAAACACTGGACGTCACTGTTGGTGAAAGTTTGAACAGATCGTATCTCAAACTGTTTTCTTTGAATACCTCCATCACACCAACAACAATGAAATATATATAGTACATGTGTGCAATACGGATATGATGCCTTCATCGTTCGTTGAAGAAATGGAAACCATAGTCCACATTCTTGAAATATACAGAACCAGCTATAAACACTAATGATAAATGTAGCTCTAGTACAGAAGTCGCGGGTGTGATTACAACTGCTTGTTTTAAGGAGACAGCAAACGAGATTGACATATTTGAGGATGATAAATACAATGATATTGAGCATGACACCGATGTTTTGAATAGCCGGGAATGTAAAGATGATAATGTAAACTTTTTTGTTGATGCAAGCTACAATGAATAGGTTATACCATCCACTTGTATAATGCAAACACATTCCTCTCATTATTTGTTGAAGAAATGGAATAAAACTGTTCATATTCTCAAAGTGAATACAAATGTAACAGCGTAGATGCAGAAGTTAATATAAGCAATGGTGATAAGAAAGGATCTGAAATGGAAGATGTAGAACAAACAACAGATACTCGGCCATACACTGATTCAATTGAGGTTATTGACAATAGTACAAATGCTAATAATTTAGAAGTTCGTATAGAAGATACTCTTAATATAAGTAGGAAAAGATTAAATGACCCGAGTAATTAGCAAAACAAGATAAGAAAACGTAGGGGCCAGACATGAAAAAAATACTTAAGTTTGAGAGAAAACCAGGTCCAGAAGGACGATATCAAAATGCAGAAAGACTGTGCATAGAGGGCATTGTAGGTATACATGTAAGTGTTACCTGGATGACGATCAAATATTTGTATACTATACAGAAACAACAGAATAACCAAGCTTAGTCATAATGAACATGGGGGAAATTGTGTTTACTTTGGAGTGCTGGCAATGCTTGAAGCTAGATTCCTTTAAGATTTTTAATATATGATGCACAGTCGAAAAAACATAGATAGGCTGTCACGGAATGTCATCTACAAAAGTAAATAGGTGACATTATAGTATATCCCGACAAAACATAAAATTTGTGAAATATTTTTATCATAAATACTTGTATCTAGTCAGTAAACTGAGTTTTGCATTATATATACGGAGTTTACAGTGTTATTGATGATTTAATTTTAACTACATCAATTGTATATTGCTAATTATTGATATGTCAGGATGACGTCTTTGTAGTTCAATGTTTTATAAGACGTGTGTTAACTCGCTGTGCTAGAAGTAAATAATAGTTTCATCTTAGTTTATTTGTGTTTATCTTCTTTACCATCCGAACATTACTCCACTTCTCATTTTGTGTCGTAATTGTTTCTCTAAGAACCCCGTATCTCAATTTTGGGTTTTAGAAGTGCCATGAATATTTTGCTAAAAACCCCGTATCTCAATATGGGGTTTTAGAATTCAATTTTGACTAGCATTTTCTGATTTACAGCAGAATTTTGAAAAATAAAATTTGAAATTAAAGCAAACTGGTTCTATACATTTTTATAAAATTTGGAATATATGTAGATGACATAACTTTACATAAGCACACAAAAATTCATTCGTGTGTCTTCAACCATAAAAAAGTTATTGCAGTTCAAAACTTCAAATGCGATTTTCTCAAAATGTGAAAAAATGACATACGGGGTTGTAGAAATAAGCCGACGAGTTGTATCAGTAAATGACTCGTAGCGTCCTCTTTCCAGTGGTACCATTTTTATTAATGTACAATTATAAACAAAAATATTATTTTTTGCATTTTGTTGTTGACCGCGACACGACTTTTGTCCATATTACGAGTGAAACGTTTCACTACTTTGCACGCGCACAACAGTGCGTGTTTCAACATAACAGACAACATCAACACTAAATCATCTATCAATTGTGTTGACAAATCCTTTCATATTTAAATTGGCACGCCTCTCTGAAGTTCAGTGAAATCAGACTGTTGCTATGCTCAATGCGGAGTCAACGGTAATCACTGCCGCCCGTCACTTCGCTGATCCAGACAGACTATTCATAACCTTTTTCAAAGCCACGAAATAAGTTGGATTTATCGGCCTAAGACCGGTCATGCACGTACGACAACGGTACGTACTGACCGCTTTATAACGTAAACTCAGTTGCGTTATCATTTCTTGCCAGAAACCGTTACCACATGGTGTCATGGAGTTCATGCCCATGTGGTAAGTAACCGTCTGAGACAGAATCATCTACCTACTCGTCCCTGCCGTCCATATACAGGGCGTATTTCCGCAGGTCGTCACCGAGCCGCCAAACTATTATAGGCAAGACTTCTTTTGTGTTTCACACGCATCCAGCGGCAATCTGTGCTCCTTAGTGACAAGTCATGGCTTTCAGTAGTAAATTTGTCGTACCGATGGTAGAGTACGCATATATTGCCGTCGAAATGAAAGCCTTGCAGTGTGTTGTAAACGGGAGGCTTACCAGCTTTTTGGAGGCAGTATTGTGACCTGGAGTGGGATTATTGCGAACCAGAAAAATGCTTTGGTCAATCTGAAGCACAATCCCATATCAACAATTTTGAGCATTAACATGGTATCACTTATGCTGGGCAATGACCAGAAATATTTTAGTGTGAGAATGCTATGCCTCACACAGCGTGTATTTCCACACAATTCTTTGCTCAAAATACCGTTAACCTCTTGCCTTGGTCTGGTGTATGATCCTCATAGAACAAATATAGAACTGGATTCGACAAACAGGTGACCTCCATAATGCGCTCCTGTTGTAATGGCAACGTTATCCAAACGTACGCCTACAAGACCAAGTCACTTTATGAGGCGACGTATTCTGCAGTGCTAACGGAAACATGGAGGTCACATTGTTTACTGACGCCTTGTATAACATTTTGGTACACTTAGCCAGTCCTTAATTTATGTCCTGTTATGCTTATATCAATCAGTTTTCGGGAAATTTTAATTTAAGCCCTCTAAAATGTTTAAAAAATATGCCGTTGTTGATTTGGTTCAAGAAAAAACTGACACAACACATTAAGAAGACATTAAATAATTGATAAAAAATAAATTAAAACATAAACTCAAATATAAACCTATCAACATAATATAAAGGCTTGAAGTTAGTGCAAAGTTTTCATTTTGGGTCAGGGTAGATAACTGCAGTTTGTGCTATTTATTCTGTTGTTCTATTGATGTTATTAACATACTATAATGTGGTGTGATTGTTGTGAGAGAGCTTCACATTTTGTGCTACGTGTATTTTATTCAGCATCATGTGACTAAAAACATTTGAACTATGTTTTTTTAAGATGATCAAAAGAAGTTTAAAAACACTGGAGAAATAATAAAAAAAAAATTATACTTCATCCTAAAAATAGGTAAAAAACCTATTTGACATGTCTAACACATAACTACGAGTACGTTTCAAACATTGGCGTGACAATATTATTCCTAATTATATAAGTAGCAACGTCACATGATGCTACCAATTTATGATGCACTTATATGCACTAACATTAGTGACTTATTTCATTTTCTTATAATCAAAATATTCTGGTCCCATTTTCACAGACTGTCTCTATTGAATTCGGCCTCAAATTGAAAAAAAAAAAAAAAAAAAAACAAAGCCGAGATTTTAAATTTTTTAAAAACATTTTCAATCAAAGGGGTTGTTAATTTACTTTTTTCGGCTAATTGAATATGATAATTATGGAAGTAATATATTAATTAATGTCTGTGAATCAGGGCCATAAATAAAGCTGAAAAATACTTTTCGTGGCATTCTTCAAAGTGTTCTAAAATACTAGTCACTGTGTCTTAAAGGACAATGTGAAACTCTTCTTGTAGAGCTAAATGAAGATGAAAAATGACCTGACATAATGAAATGTTTTTTACAAAGGGAAAATGAAATAAACGTCACCATGTTATAAAGAATATATGTATATAATTATGTTAACTTTGATGTTGTGGTACACTGACCACTACTTGAGATAATTTGTGTAAACTACATGTAAGATACTGTAGTATATATTGTAAACCTCTTGATGAAATTATCTAAACTATTTGTAAACTAAGATATTATGGTTTATTGTAAACCACTTGATAAAATTAGGTACAATATTTGTAAACTAAGATAATATGGTTTATTGTAAACCGCTTGATAAAATTAGATAAAATATTTGTAAACTAATTAGATACTATGGTATATTGTAAACCACTTGATACAATTGGATGAAATATGTGTAAACTAAGATACTATTGTATATTGTAAACCACTTGATAAAATTAGACAACATATGTGTAAACTAAGATACTATGGTATAATGTAAACCACTTGATAAAATTGGATAAAATATGTGTAAACTAAATATTGACTTTTGTAAATTACTTGAAAACGGGTCGGGTAATCTGAACAAAGTTTTTCAAGTCAATATTTGGACAAAATACGACCGAGTTATTAAAGTTTGTGTAATAGTACATGTGAAAAGGGCGAAATTGCCGAAAAAACAATTCCTGACTTCGAGCTCCTATGGTTATACATTGAAAACTGTTTGAGACAATATTGTTTGTACAATTATACTTTTGCATACGGAAAGCTAATTGAAAGTGTATGTGTTTACCATGGTGTGACCTTTTGAGAAAAACTTTGTAAGCTATTGTACTGTGGAATATTGATAATGATAATTACGATTTGAGAGAATCAGAGCAAATTATAAATGGCTGGCATTTAAAGAACTATTTGAGAGACAATTTATGTAATATGGTGTTGTGATATATGGAAAGCTATTTATGAGGCTCTGTGTAAACTTTAGTGTTGTGTTATTTAGACTACTGTGTAAACTATGGTGTTTTGGTATATTGGCAACTATTTGAGAGAATCTGTGTAAACTATGTTGTTTTGGTATATGGGCAACTAATTGAGAGAATCTGTGTAAACTATGTTGTTTTGGAATATATGCAACTAATTGAGAGAATCTGTGTAAACTATGTTGTTTTGGTATATAAGCAACTATTTGAGAGAATCTGTGTAAACTATGTTGTTTTGGTATATAAGCAACTATTTGAGAGAATCTGTGTAAACTATGTTGTTTTGGTATATAAGCAACTATTTGAGAGAATCTGTGTAAACTATGTTGTTTTGGTATATAGGCAACTAATTGAGAGAATCTGTGTAAACTATGTTATTTTGGTATATTGGCAACTATTTGAGAGAATCTGTGTAAACTATGTTGTTTTGGTATATAAGCAACTATTTGAGAGAATCCGTGTAAACTGTTGTTTTGGAACATAGACAGCTATTTGAGAGAATCTGTGTAAATTTTAATGTTATTTTAAATTAAACGGCTATTTGATGGGATGTTTGTAAACTATGGTGTTTCGATATATGCTACATTAATTCTATGAGGGATACTTTGTGTAAGTTATTATACTGTGGTACAACTATTTGAGGTAATCCATATAAGGTATGGAGTTATTGTATATTGGCAACTGTTTGAAAAAAAAACTTTGTAAACTATGATGTTTTGCTATATTGGCAACTATTTGACAGATTATGCGTAAACTGCTTATTTGGTATATTGGTAACTTGTTGAGAGACTATAATTATGTAAAAAGTGGTGTTCAGGTATGAAGGAAACTTTGTGATCAATGCACTGACATTAGTGAAGCTTGATGCATGTAATTCAGTAACATTATTTTGAACATACCTGCATACAAATAAATGAGTAATTTCGTGGATAAGATACATTTTTGGTTGTTAATAAGTGGCTGCACATAGTGTTTGAACTATCCTCTGTACTGGCTCATCTGAGCAAAAATATATTAATTTATCAAAAAACTGTGAACAGTACGTCGTTGATAAAATTGCACATACAGTCTAACCTGTGAACTCATGCCACCCTTGGGAAAGACATTATGTGACCTCTTACATGTGGCCTTTTTTCGGAGGTCATTCTATTCTAAAATAATCAATGACGTTTTTTTGAAATAATGGCCTTTATTTACAAGTTGGCCTTTCATTAGAGGTAGCTTCTAACACATGTTGACTGTATAGAAATTTTGCCGTTGGATATGATATGCCGCGTAAATCATATTTTGTGTATATTGAATGAGTCATCAACTATACTTGAATATTCGATTTACTGAAAGTACTGACAAAAGACGAATTGTCTGCCCAATGTAAATTTGGCGCCTTTATTTCATTAGTCTTTATTCGAAATATACAGATTCTGAAATGCAACATGCACATCGCCAAGTTATTGAAACAATGTGTTCAATTTGTAACTAAGACTTGACACAATAATTGTGAATACTTAGCACTGACGCGGCAACTTTAATAATAGGATAATTGAAAAGGTGCGTCTCGTATCTATTAGTTGGGATTGTGATACTTTTGTTACGCTTTTGTAATGTTATGTCTGATATTTAATGGTTAATTTAGTATTATTCCTGGAGTCTGGTGCCCGGTGCTCTTCGCTCGTAATAGATTGTTTATCTTAAATGCTGGACAAAACACATTTTATCAATTACCATGCTACATTTTCCAATGGTAAGTTTCATTCACGTAGATTTAAGTAAAAATCATTTGGTACATTTAAATTAATTAATTTAATATTTTTCCCTATTTCCCCTAGTTTACTTTTAAACATTAATTAAATCTCACAGAAAAATGAAGTCTGAATCAAACTACAACTTCATCAAAAAGAATAAAAAATAACGATTAATAAGGCTGCTTATCTAACTACAAACTGTTAAAGGAACTGATTGGTGTATTTTACAATTACTTAAGCGGACCTTCACTGGAATGATAGCCAATTAGTAATTTAAATAAAGAAAATCTTATTCTAAAGTATACCTACCTACCTACCTATTGTGAAAGAAATGTTTTTGAGCCGATTCCATCGCAATAAGCAAATTTAACATACGTGTAATTCTAACGCAACACCGTTGTTGAATCAATTTTATACGCCTTATTGCGTTACAAACTATGACATAATTAAAGCGATTTGTTCAACGAGTTTTGGAGTATCCATTAATTACCTTACACACTATTCCAATCTGATGTACTTGGAGTTGAAGCAATAATCTCATTTCAAACAATAACAGGCTCTTTAGCGGAAGCTCCTTCTTGCTTCAGACATGGTTAATACTTTAAAATAATTTGCTGGGCTACTTTTTTGTGTAAGGAATTTGAGTCTGTAGTGTTCTCGAAGCTTCGTAAACAGCTATTATATCGAATATCGCAAAGTCTAGCGGTGATGATCGTTTCTGGACATAGCTGTTTTGTGTGATGGTATATGAAACATTTTGGTTGGTGGTATTTGAAATGAGCCGTTTTAACGGGTTTTTTCAAACTTATTGTATGCCGTGTTTTACCCAATGTTCAATTTTTGGATGCTGAATGATAGTTCATCTTTTCATAGCCGTCACTCACTCGCTCTGTGTGCATGAATCTTTATACGGACCAAAGTACTAATTTTTCTACATTCACAATTCAAATGATAAACTGGTTCCCGTTTCATGTTGTAGAGCAAATCTATGAGCGTCTTCGGGCGGAACGTTCCTGACACGAGAACATGTTCTTGGCATTTTGGCTCCCCCCTCGGCTGTAAAAAGGACGCCCGAACGTAAAGAACATGACCCAAGAACACTGTTCGCGGGTCAAAGTTTTACACCACCTTTAACTGGATGTGTCAAGAACACGTTTCGAGGAGAACAATCAACAAGATGGCTGCCAGTATTCCCGCGAGTTTACTTTTTTTGTCCTCATAAATTGTAAACTGTCTTATCATTTGTGGAAAAAAAACATCCCAAATGACACATGTTAATTGAGGAATGTTTCTGATTTCCTCGGCCATGTATCGAAATAAGACTATTGTTCTGTGGCACCTTTTCTGCAATGGATCGAGGGCTGCAAAGGTAGCTGAATGGAGGTAGCTCAAGGGACTTTAAATTCTAAAATTAAGAAATATTTTTAAATAATTCGGTAGAGTATTTGATCGCTCACGTGTGACATATTTTAAAATTTGGATAAATGGTTCGATAGATGACTGAAAGCAGACTATTTATTTGTTTGATTCACTGTAAGGATTGACATTGATTGGGGGTGGGGGGGGGGTAAAGATCGTAATAATCAAGTGCACTTATAAAACAAACAACAACAACAAAGATGTTCTGCAGAAGCATTTCAATCATAAATATGCCAGTTTGTACATTCATACAGGTGAATGCTGAAATACTGTAGAATAAGTTGACTTGCTTTATTTCATATATAATATTGCCAACAACTCTGCCGATGATTTCATGGTCTCAGCCATCTTGAATGTTCTTGCTTGATTGTTCTTGGCGTACGTGCGGTGCACATTAAAAATATGTTCTCCAAGATCTCGTACCGACACTCGAGTGGTCAAGAACGTACCGCCCTACGCCCTATGTACGTTAAGCTTCCATGAGTACTTTCAGTACTTTGATTTTGTAAGTTGTTGAGTTTAATTGGTCCTATCCGTCGGTAATCCAAAATAATCAAATCATTATGGACAATTACTGTTTCCTATGGACCCATTCTATTTCAATAACGGTTACTTTTCAACACTCATATTTTTCTAGACGAATTATACTTATGAGTATTAGTTTATAGTGTCTATTACTAGTTTGGCTAATCCTGGCCATTTGAATGGCTAATGGTGATGACTGAATCTATTTATAGTTGATATGTAAGTAAATCATGCAGTCATTGCTCTGTGATGTTTAACCTACTAGATAAGCTGCTGTGTGGCATAATATCTGAAATGCTATTTGAAGCTCAATGTGGTTGTATCATAGCAGATTATGATGAATTTGTTAACATTTAGGGTTCATTCTGTTTGATTGATGTAGGGTATGATATTACCATGTGCTTGTGAACTATATACACGAATTTATTCATTTGTCAAATACTCATGATTGTCAATATATGTATTACTCATATCATGTAAATATGTTATACTCTCCATAATGGAGGATTGAATAAAATATACAGTCAATATCCTTTATGAAAAAAGCAACTTAATACAAAAAACATAAACCAACATGATTCTTGTAATTCGTCTACCTATAACGTTTTGTTAAAGTTTTTCTTGTTATATAATAGCTCAAACAAACCAATTTAGAGCGACTGTGCATAAAAGCAATCTTGCTCTCAACAAATAGAGGCATTTGATTTTAGATATGACATTATTTCATACGTTTTTCACAGGTTCAGAGATCTATGTCAAACATAGGAAACGAGTATCACGTTGTTTTAAGATTGTCGAAGATAATTCTGGCTCAGCTGCTCAATAAATTGAAAAAAAATCATTGAAATAATTACCACACCAAATGAGCTGCAAGTCTAGAAAAACAGGCTCATGCCGGAACAATTTTGCAATATTAGCAATGATCATTTGGGAGTCAATGGTTATTTACACTCCAATTTACGTAACAAATACCTAATTCCCATGCAGGAATAGTAGCAAAGTGGCATGAAATTCGTCGCCTAATTAAAAACAAATAACTACCTATTGCTGAATTAGTATGATTAGCATTTGGGGCTCGCCCCCGTCACTGAGAAGTCCAAAATGTCATGTAGATTTTTAATTATTTCTAAGTTTGTTGTTTCCAAGAACTCATTTTTTACAAGTATACTATCAACCGTGGGCTCACTAATGCATAGCTATAGTAAACAAAATAATACGAAGATGTACGGAGATATACGAAGATGTACGAAACATGGTAGTAGACGGTAGAAACGTTTGTGTTTTGAATGTATAATGTATATTCATCCAGGGAGTGTACGGAACAATGCTGTGCGTCTTTTCTTTACACCGATATCTACTGATGCCGGGCATAGAGTGATTGACTTACGTGTTCGTCCGTTCTTTCGTTCGTTCGTACGAGGACCTAGATTTTACCGCTTCGCCTATCGCTGTGATATTTATACAGTTGTTGCTTGGGCCCATTCATGATCCACCCGTAGCAACCTAGCTCAAATTGATCTTTTCTTGATTAGGAGTTACTAGTACACTCTTTTTGATGTGCTTCTTCTTTGCTAATACATTTTACCGCTCACTAGAACGCTTAATACGTGTACATGTGTTGCCATGTTCTATCCCAATCCACTTATTTCGTCCAACCTCGAATAAGCCTTTACCTTAATAAGATGCATACATGTTTTATTAGTTATTTCTTTGTTTACTACATTTTACCAACAACGTCTACTTGTAAGAATTTTGGTTGTTATCATATATTTTTCCGCAGTTAAGGTACTTGGTTATTTTTCCTGTATGGACTATATAGGGCAACTATGTACGACGTATATTTGAAACTTTGCTTCTACTTTTACACATTGTCCTCATTTATATAATCTAAAGTTCTATTGCCAAGCATGCCACCGTGGCACATGTGATTACGTGTATTGATCACACAGCGTCTTGCTCAATATTACGACCACCTTTTTTAAACTTACTTATTTCTATATTTAGATAATTTATTGCTTAACATGATCTATTGAAATAACCCGTTTTGATGACTGAAATTATTTCCATTTTACCATTCAGACTTCATACTGTCTGTGAAAGATAGACCGCCATCACACCATATTTCTCAACTCCTATGAAGACCACGAGGTTGATAACAATTACTTATCAGTTCAACCAGTCGTTTATGATAATGATATGCCAGATTTGTCTAGTGACATTAAGTTCAATATGTCTGGTCAGAAAGTACAGGGTGCTCACTAGACGTCAAAATCTAAGGGTACAAAGTGACTTTGAGCCGATACTTATTTGAAAGGTAAATGAAATTTCCTACTTTAGAATGTAGCTGTAAATTTAACCATTTCTTACAATATCTCTAGAGTTAAAAGCTTTTTTTTTTGCTAATTTCAAGGGTCAAAACGTCATTTGAAGGGTCAAGTCTTAGTTTAAGACATTGTGGAGGAAATGTTTGCCTGCTATTGAAGTAATGAAAATATCATCTGATTTGTATGACACATCTCAGTAAAAAATATATCAATTATAAAATGTGCTAATTGTGCTGAAGAAGAAAAGTCAGTACGTCTTAGTAATTAAGAACATCATTTAAAAATTGCAATATTAGTTGACACCAGTACAGACAACAATGTGAATAGTCTATTTACTACTGAAACTTGTTACAGGATCAAGAAACAGACGGAGGTAAATGTGAGTACTGAAGGTGGTGGTATAACTAGAGTTTGAAATGTTGATTTTTGTTTTGGTTATTTGGTGAAGTATACGTACGCTTCATACAGACTTATGTGTTGAAGTATAGGTACACTTTATACAGGCTTATGTGTTGAAGTATACGTACACTTCATGCAGGCTTATGTGGTGAAGTATAGGTACACTTTATACAGACTTATGTGTTGAAGTATAGGTACACTTTATACAGACTTATGTGTTGAAGTATACGTACACTTCATACAGGCTTATGTGTTGAAGTATAGGTACACTTTATACAGGCTTATGTGGTGAAGTATAGGTACACTTTATACAGGCTTATGTGTTGAAGTATAGGTACACTTCATACAGGCTTATGTGGTGAAGTATAGGTACACTTTATACAGGCTTATGTGGTGAAGTATAGGTACACTTTATACAGGCTTATGTGTTGAAGTATAGGTACACTTTATACAGACTTATGTGGTGAAGTATAGGTACACTTTATACAGGCTTATGTGTTGAAGTATAGGTACACTTCATACAGGCTTATGTGTTGAAGTATAGGTACACTTCATGCAGGCTTATGTGGTGAAGTATGTGTACACTTTATACAGGTATATGTGGTAAAGTATACGTACACTTTATACAGGCTTATGTGGTGAAGTATACATACACTTCATACAGGCTTATGTGGTGAAGTATAGGTAGACTTCATACAGGCTTATGTGGTGAAGTATACATACACTTCATACAGGCTTATGTGGTGAAGTATACGTACACTTCATACAGGCTTATGTGGTGAAGTATACATACACTTCATACAGGCTTATGTGGTGAAGTATACGTACACTTCATACAGGCTTATGTGGTGAAGTATACATACACTTCATACAGGCTTATGTGGTGAAGTATACATACACTTCATACAGGCTTATGTGGTGAAGTATACATACACTTCATACAGGCTTATGTGGTGAAGTATACATACACTTCATACAGGCTTATGTGGTGAAGTATACGTACACTTCATACAGGCTTATGGTGTAAAGTATACGAATATGTACGATGTCTGACCAAGAAAACAAATTATTCCTGAAAAGAAAATTACTTAGACATACACATTTAGTCTTTACTGTTATTCGCCACTTGATCTGTCAAGCAGTTGCTAGGTTCGAGCGCACTGTATATCTGTAAATCGATCGTTAGACTAAAGTGCTAGCAGATATATTAGTGTTTTATACTTAATTGAAACAATAAATTCAGAAAAGTCTTGTGCATGCAAAAATAGCGCACGCATTGTATTTTTCTGTGTAAATGCGAAAGTAATGATTGCAAAGCACATACTTAGACAAATCCTAATTGCAGTTTCATTTATAATGCTGATATATTTTTGTACGCAATAAATACATCTATTTTACGTTCGTACATGATACAGATAATTCGCATTTTCTTTAGAATATTTAGCAAATAAGTTTTGTGAAATAATGATTCATTCCATCATTGATTTAATACTAAGTATAAATGAATTTCAAACACTTAGTTAAATTACAATATTTTATCAAAGAAACACCCGTAATAAGGTTCAAATAAGCTAAGTAAACATAAACCAACAACTTGTTCCAAAGGCGTATGATTTCTAGACACACTTGATCCAATTAAAAGCAAACATTGGCTGAATATTACGTGATAAAATCCTCGACATCGATTGGCTTATTCCAACGGTAAAAAAAATCCAAAACGACAAAAAAGGCATGGCGCACTTCAATTATTAAGACATTTTATTAAACACATTGCAACAATTTAGGCGTGACGCCCAGAGGAAAATAAACTAAGAAGTATTTGAAAGGCTCATGAACTGAAACATTGTGTGTGTTTCGTTTGGTGCCATTTCCATTTTTAGAAAAGGTGTATGTATGATGTTTGGTAAAAGCAATTCACTATGAGTTCATAAGACCTTCATAAGATCTGTGTGCTATGTATAATAGTGGTAATTAATATTGTTGCTATGTATTGTATTACATTTTTTGTTTGTAATGTGTGTACTGAAGCATGACAAAATGAAGAACACATTTGAAGCTTAGAGATTTCATGTGTTTTAACGCTATAGAAAATGGCTAGACAAAACATTGTCAGGCAGTACAAGTCCCTTGACACTGAAAGAGGGGAAAATGTCAATTGATCTTTAATGAAGATTAATTTGAAACAATTACTTGTGCTCCTTTATGCACATCAGTCCACCAGACGTGTAATGCTAAGAAGAATATCCTCATTGACAACAAGCGATATTGTGCAGTCCGTCACTTTTATTGTAATTCGGTGTGCAGCTCTCGAAGAATTGGTGTAAGCCATGTTTGAGTTTTAGTTTAGTTTGCATGATTCTTGATACTCGAATGCAACTGTGAAAATAATTGTGTTTTTATAAGTATACGCGTACATAGGTATATAAGTAACAGTCTGCTTTGTGATATGTCGAAATTTGCCCAACGTGTTTCCCTAGAATATGTTTAACATTCTATTTAAAATGAATCATTTATGATATTCAGCTTTAGAAACAGATCGTAAAACGCTCAACTTCCTGCTATATGTTTCATTTTATAATTAAATATACGTCAACAAACCAGTTGAATTATGGTAATGAGTATTGAACCTAACCCAAGCGAACTATGAGATTGTAGGATTATACGCCGATGAGATGTTTTAAATATCATTTATACCCTAGAACTTAATTTTCATTCAAACAGACTCTCTTGTAAGTGACAATAGATCGTGTTACGAATGCATAGAATGAACAGACGTACTAAACATTTCTGAACTAATTGACAGAGCAGCACACACAATCCAATGTGATTCTTGTAATATGGCAATGTGCTCGCAATATTTCACTATGGATTCATGTGCTTTAATGTCTGTTATATAATTTATTTAATGTTTAACTTTGTACATTGAAAATGCCATTTACTTGAAAAAAATCTGCTTCATCTTTTGTTCTTCAGTCACCAATTCTCGATGATTTCCTTCGAGTACAACAAGTATGCATTAGCATGTCTTTTTATAGTTCTGTACGCTGTGTTTTACAACGGTAGTCACCACTGTGGTATTCTGAACAGATTAGTGGTTTTAAATTACAATCAGTACCATCATTGCGTCAATAAGAGTGTAATTTATTTTGTTCTCATATTTTTAGCATTGAACTCACAATATTATGTCAATTATGTTCGTACCTTTTTCTTATAAAATCAACATTGTAGACTACTTTGGTAGCAACACGCTATGAAGGTTTGTAATTATCTAAATTTGTACTTGGTCATCGTTGTTAGGTTTATGTTTTACCAATCCTATTGGCATGAAAGTGGTATTATATACATGTGTATTTTGTATGGGTCGTGATGGTCGGTTTGTTGCTATAAAATCAATTTTGCAAGTGGTATTGCTGGTACGAAGAATTTGATATCCCATTAGAATGAATCTTGTTTTTTTTTTTGAAAGGATAGGCTTGGAAACGTCGCATAAATTAATGAATTCCTTTATCTTTGCAGTTCTGGATTTGTTCCATAATATTTGGCACAATAGAAACAGTTAGTTATTTTCTACTGAAATTGCAATTTTCGTATTGATTCAGAATGAATGTTTTTGTAAGTGACCTTTCCAAATCCCTCATCAACAACGTTTTTGTTAACATTTTAAGGTATGGATTATGAGGATTCCTTTTCAATGGCTTTCTTCGATTTTAAAGAGTCTGACAAAATGGACAAACAATACATAATCGACATTGGTATCGCGTGGTGATTTCTTTTGCAAGATGCAAATTGTCTGTGTAGTCCTTTGAAAATATTCATGTATTTTGTGTTATTTGCATTGTTTTTTTTCGGTATGACTGTTAGTAAGAAGTAATACTTCTTTTTCCTACATTATTTTAGTTTTAAAAAGCTGTTGACTTCACCACGTTCCATGGAGTTTGTACCGGTACTAAACTTATCCTCTGCAAGTGATTGTCATATGTTCCAAATGAATGATGACCGTTGGAAGGCTAAAGGTCATTGATGCATTATCTAAGTGCAAATTATCATAGAGATCATTTGCGAACGCGCGACGCCGAGGTTCATAGACCTTACGCACTACCGGTCTGTCTAAGAGGACGGTAAGTAAATGCTATATTGATAGTGGATTTCGTTGTCTGCGTAGTTACATGCATTGTATATGGAGTCCACAGGTAACTTACGGTGTGTCGTAGTACATGCATAAGGTATAAAACAGCAAAAATAACACAGTTTCAAAAACTACTCCTTTTATTAAACAAACATGCAAAGGAAGCTATGGAAGAAGCAGCTGTTTCACTATATGATTATCAACGCTTTTGTAATCTAATTAGTCATAAAATGTTTTGTACTTAAAATCAGTTCGTTGAATACGTTGCCTCTTACAGACACTGGGCATTGTTTGAAAAAATGTATCATGGTACATGCATGACTTTATTCAATGCACGTCACGAAACTACTGGATCATAAGAAATTTTAACCGTAATAAAAGAACATGTAATCTGGTCTGATCCTAATGGCAAACGATGTGTCGGTCTTGTTGTAAATAGTTTACATATAGATATATTATTATTGAGGTTCATTTAGAATAAGTGGCTACAGAGTCATATCAACAACATGACGTTTGTATACACAAATTCATTATCAAAATCTGGAGTAGCTGGAATTGGACTTTCAATTAAAAGGTTATTTATTTGTTCCTTTTGTTCAAGTATGAATACATTTTTGATTTCATACATTAATTAACCTTAAATGTTTATAACAAATCCCACTTGGCACTTTGATATGATATAACTTGTTTAAAAAAATAAAGTCGTCCACTTCTAGTGCGTATGTTTATAAAATACTTTGAAGTACACCACTTATGTATTTGTAAATCGTTTTTAATTGTCTTTTTCGTCATATTTGTTATTTATTCACAGCCATAGTGAACGTTTGTAAAACTGTCTTAATAATTGTATTATTAAATTAATAATTTATTAATTATTATGCAAGGTATAGACCGTTTTGCTGTTTTTATTGAACGGAAGTTTAATTTCGCACGTTATATTTCAATTTTATTATTAGGAATACACAGATTTAATACGCCATGTATTATCTATGCTGATTGTCCACCATTTCACCAATCTCGCACATTTTCTTCATCACTTGGAAAACTTCGTCCCACAAATCCGTTTGGACGTATTATAATACCGTCATCATTTTGGCGTTTAGCCCCGGCCCATTTCTTACCTCTGAAATAATAAGAACAACATTCATAATGCCCATGAAATCTGCAGAAATAGTCTGTTCATGAAATTAAGCACTTGTTTTGTTTCCTTTATCTGACAGTTAAACCATTTCATAATTTAATGAATTTAGCCTAAAGAAGTAAACGTACAGATTTAAAACAGAAAACATATTTCCCGATAAATGTCTAAATACTCGCATAAATATACGTGACTTGAAAATTTCTGTAGATCATACAAACCGAATGTTCTGGAATGAAATAAATTCGGGTAGGTTTTCGGCTTCGAGAAGGCCACCGATGATGGGGGAAATACATTGGCTTACTTAAACACGAGTACTTTTCTTTTCAAAATTCAGATTCATTAGGGCTCGGGCTTTACTATCTGCCTGAGTTTTTTGTGAAAAAGAAATTTTATTTGGAAAGTGACTTTGTACAAAATCTGTGTGATATAGTGAAAGGTTTTATATTTTCTAAAATCCCAGTTGGCTACATTCTTTTTTGTTTAATCATTTGAATAAATATACATACATCCTTCTGAAAAATTCCGTTGGTTTTGTTGTTCCTTTAATGGCACTGCGAGCTTTGTAACCCATCAGAATGAAGTCTGCGGCTTGTCTTTTTCTTCTGCAAGAAGACAATAAAATGTCTCAACAATCGGAAAGCCTCTAAAATTTGTGTTTAATGCTTAGTTTACGCAAGCATGTTTCGTATTACGGCTATTCAGTATATTTATAACAATTTATCGGACCGAACCTTGCTTTCCTTAGTTTACATTTAAGTTTGGGATACACTTTCTGATACATTCAATATATAACTCAGTCTATATTAACACACTGTCAGGTACATATCTTAGGATTCAGCAATTTTTAAATTATACCATATCTCTTATATTCTCTTAAGGGTAAACAATGATTGCGATCTTTTTCAGAAATTTATAGAATGTTACATACGTTTTCAGAATGATATCAGAAGATTATTATGATTCTTGACTATTTTTGTTAGATGTAGCACTCCATAATTCGTGTAACGTTTTTTCGTCTTGAATAGAAGATTAGATTCTACTAAAAGGTATTAATTTATTTTAAATTTTCAATTACTTCCCGACCATCCCCTGTTCTTGGTTTTGTATGATACTCCTTATTTGGGTATTACGTAGGGCTGTCCCGATACAAATCTCAGCCGATACGATACGTATTACGATACGGTACTAGCGATATGCGATATCAACGATACGATATAGAAATAGAAGTAATGAAAAACGTTGTAATATTCGTGTTTTTTGGGAACTCTGCACACTTGTTTGTTGCTATAAAGTCCTAATTAACTGTTATAAAGGTGTAAAACTAAAATTGTTCTTGTTCTTAAAGTCATCAATTTGATTCACAAATGTAAGTTGATTTTGTGTAAATTAAATAATTATGATAAATATTATTATTATAATAACAAAAAAATAATACAATTTTTAATAATGACTTTATATCAAGAATAGAGCCTAGCTATATAGAATTGTTTAAAGAATCAGGGTTATGATTGTCAAATTGATTAAAAGTACTAAATTAATAATGATCTTCTGAAACCTTCAATTTGGACGTTATGATGGCGAGACATGATTGTGTGTTCTAAGGTTGCTAGTCCCATCACTATACTTGACACTGCGTTGAAAGTTCTTACAGACAAATGCGTGCTTCTTTGTTTAATTAATCGGCAAACCAAACATACTGTCATATTTTTTAGTAAATTACATGGTGGCGTAATACAATTTATTAGTCAATATCTACTTGACACAATCTGAATATTCGAATCGAATTCGTTGTCTAGCTTTACCTCACGCTGCTTATATAATGTCTATAAATAGAGTATGGAATCCCGGATATTTGTTGAGTAAGCATTGTCGAAGATGATATGAGAGTAAATTCGCAAACCTAGTTCAGTTGTTCAACATTCTAAGATTTTTTTAAATATAAAATATAAAACCTCGATACGGCCGATACGGGACCTTCCGATACGATACGCATATCGTTCAGTACTCCACCGGTACGCAGCCATATCGGGACATCCCTAGTTTTACGTTAGTGGACTTTGTGTACTAGGTGGATTTTGGGTTTGGGGATTTAGGGATGATAGTATTTTGGAGAAGATGGGTGCTTGATTTGTTACTTTTTCTATGAATCCTTTTTATCTACTAATGGTCAGATGTCTGACATAGTAGTTCTACTGTTGTGTATGTATATTTTTGTTGTCATGGGATGTGTGCGAATTAACAGCTTTTCATAACGACTCTGTATCTTTTTAAATAAATGATATACGTTGTTTTCTAACTATGATACTTAACATGTTCTTTGTATGATTCCGAGCTAGAAATGAATCAGAGAGTTGCATGCAATTTATTGACACGTCTTATGCCGTGTCATACGCCTTCTGAGCAAATACATTTACACTACTTGCCTTCAAGGCTATCAACGCTACAAAACTGCACGATTCCGTATTAAAATGAAGAAAAATCTGGGAAACGCTTACAAAATCGCTACTTCACATTCAATACGGGCCAGGTCGTGAAAAAGTGAATCAGTAAATCTAAATTTAACAATCTATTTAGCCAATTAGGTCTCATAAAATATAACTTTCCTGGCAATTGGATTGTTGTCTTTTAAAAAATACTGATACTGAATGGGGAATTACACGGTGACACCGACTTCTGATCTCAGGCGCTCAGTGAAGTATCATTTTGCCAATAGACTAATCAGGAACAGAGGAATGTTATCACCTTTAACTCCCTTCAGGAAATCGCTTTATCCTTAATAATTGAATTGTTTTCATTTCAAAATTCAATTAGTAAATAAAAACATCCGAAAGTCTAATTATGGACTATGTAATCATTAAAGCATTTGCCATCGAGCGTTTTGGGGCGATTTGGCGCTACAGTTTTAATTACATTTACCTTATCAATTTGAACAGATGCGCTTTTTATTTGACAAAATTAAAGATCATCTTGTAACCATAATCGTCGAAACAGCAAACACGAACCGTGCCCAAACACTTTTTTTGTTTTATCAAGATTTTTTCTTGATATTTTCGGACTGAAATTAAGACTTGCTTTCCATTTATAATCACCCTTTTGTTTACATATTGTAAATATATATAACATAACTAAATCTAGAGGCCATTCGATTAAGACGAAAATGTATCAATATAGGTCAGAAAATGTCGGAAACACTCTGTATCTCCAACATGACTAAGTCAATCTTGCATTTTATGTTCAGTTTAGATATCCTAAACAAGGTGAAATATAGATAAATTAAAGGAAATCGATCCGAGAATAGGATATCTGTAACATGAGTCGGTCTTTAAAAACGAATATGTCTCTTAATTATAATTTATTGATTTTGGCTATTGTTTGGAATGCATATCATTCATTTGGAGCGTGAGGCATTGGCTAGGTTTTGAAACATTCACCAGTAAGCTACAATCAAATGTTTAGTCTATTTTCTTCCGTTTTTATTTGAAGATTAAAGTATAAGTATATTGAATATGCATGCATATATAATTAAGGACAAAGTCTTGTCCTGTTGGGGTGTCTATGATTATTTTAAAAAACGGTGAAGTCATGCCTCTGTAATTGAGCTTACTTTATACCGTCTTTCAATGAAACAGGTTTAGTAAGTTTTACTTATGAATGTCGCGTTACGTCCTCTTTCCAGTAGTCCATTTATAAGCAAAAAAAGAAATAGATTTTTGTAGACCGACCAGGACTTTTGTCCATAAGTGTATTATAGTTAATGACTGTAATGGTAAAGCGAACTTCGGATTTGTACATTGGATAGCTAAAACAAACAGAAATCTCATAGGAATCCGTTCAATGATCAAATTTGCCAATAATTAAGAAAGACCACTAATATTTCATATTTACATAAATATCTTAAATAGACTATGCATTTAATCCGTTTTAATGTAAATAATGGATGGAATTTTTCTTGTATTCACGGCATGAGAAATCTGATACCTCATAGCTATTTCTCATTCATACTTAGAATCGAATGGAACTGTTTCTGATAGTTACCGCTAGACTCTTACAGATTTGGAACTTTATACGTGACTTTTACAGATTTGGAACTTTATACGTGACTTTTACAGATTTGGAACTTTAAACTTGATTTTTTTCGGATTTTGAAATTTGACACATATGGCCATTACTTTATCCATTGTTGCCAAAACGTCATTTTCAGCTTTGTAGCATTCCTTATTCGATCTTTGCATTGCGCCCGAACCACATTAGATCGAATGCAATCAGATATTACTGACTGACTCTGAAAACCTTACAGATGGGAGTCCTCGTGAATTTACATAACAGAGTTAACTTATTACTATGTACAGTGGTAACGCGCTGGATTACCAAACGGAAGGTCGCGAGTTCGAATCTGGACTTCGTAAAGGCTTAGGCGCTTATCGGTGCACGACAAAGAACCAGAAAAAGCCATTCGAAATAAGAGTAGGGATATACATTTCCAGTTTTCCTGTATCTTATCTCCCCAGTCTCTGGGATGGCTCTGAATCGACCATAGCTCTCAAATGGGCCGTTAAAAGATTAAAAGATAGCTAAACAATAAATTGTTAGTTCTTCAAAACATTCATTTGCATCTATCAACAGGTTAATCTTTTTGGTTAATATTCTTTGACGCTAGTATTGTTTATGATAACATGTACATCTGTGTCTAAGTTTCAAGCTAGCTTAAAATCTGAATTGATATCTGTGGAAGAGGTCCCATATCGATCAGATGACTTAAATCCCCCACGGAAGCATTGAATTTTGGTAGAAAATTATCATATTTAATGCAAACTAAATGTCGATAAAATAACTGCTATAAAGGAGGGGATTTTAGGCGTTTAATATCGTATTTTATTGTATTCAAGTGTCAATAAAGATGCCTCTAGTATGAATAATTACTTGATCACAAATAAAACTGAAATACAATCTATGAAGGAATTTAAACTATGGTTTTATACAGGGAACTCGACCTAAAAATGTCTATTACTAGTACAAAGTATAAAGAAAACTGTTTCGTGGGAACGTGATACAACTCTTCAGTCGCGTTGTTGGTCAATGATACGATGTATTAACGAATGAATAAATTTGATTGTACATTTAAACATCTCGAATAAGATCATCTATTGTTCTTTTAAAAAATGGTATTAATAGCGAGGTGGTCTTAGTATAGGGGAAGCCTGACCGGAAATGTAGGTTGTATTGAAATACAATGTATGCAATATGCAGTTGGATAGTTGGTCTAAAGGGACAAAGCATGTCAATGTACATCGGACATATATATATATATACTTTGTTGTATATAATTATATGTATGGAGTTTTAAGAAAGGATGCATGCCTGTTTTTGAAAGATTTTGTTTATATACCAACGGGCAGTTAACCTAACACCTTTTCGTGCCTTAATAAATCGGAACTAGTCTTTTACTCCGCGAATAATTACTGACTTGTCCGTTATAATTACCCGGGTCATCGTTTGAGGAGATCGGCCTCGGACCGAAAGTCTTCAATAAAAAAATGTCACAGAGAACATAAGTATGCAGCTGTTGAATAAACCGGGCGGGATCTTTCAATGAACGTATACCCATTCGACAGATATAATTGCCTTCCAGCTCTGTATTAAAACAGGCTTTATTTTATTGTTCTTTTTTTTAAATTACAAAAATGTATGTAAATTGGTTTGTAAATAAATACTCAAGTAACCAGTTAAACTTCGATTTACGGACCGCATTTGAGACTGAAAATGATTATATATATTGACGTGCTCTCAGTATCAATTTGAAAATGAAGAAAATAATGAAAACCGGTCTTAAAGTACTTTTCGAGAAGCTTTTTTCATCATACTTTTCATATTGAAGGATAGTTTTTATTCTACATCATAAAGGCATTGGACCAGTAATGAGTGGCAAGTGAGTTATGTGTCAGCAGTAGGTGCATGATAATAAAACAGACAGGATTATTGATAGACTAGCTTCAGTCTGTTGAAACAATCAGTTACTACATGCATAATATGCTTTTGAAACAACATATAATCATAAACTAATGATCACTAAAAATTATATAATCTATGTTCCTATTTTAGTGTCACCCCTGTTCGTCCGTTCAAAGTTTGTTTTCCGGGCCAAAACACAAGAAATATTTCGTAGATTTACATGAAGGTGTATGATAGTAAAATACAGTTTAAGTTCGATTTCCTTTAAAATGCAAACATTTTCATGGGAGTAATTATGGCCACTTTTTGACTAAGCACTCAAAAGGGAAATTCGTGTCCCCGGACACATTTCTAGTTTCATATTAAAGTGCAGTTTTATAGTACATTTGTACATGCTTAAGGCTTGGATGTCAGGTAAAATCAAGTTTCACAAAATTATAGATTTAAAAAACTAAAACATAATTGTATACTTAAATAAACCCACTGTATAAAGTACATTGCAAGTAATTTAAACCAATATCGCGCGTAATTTACAAATTTTCGAACAACGATAACTACTCTGTATATTGGAATATATTACAACAAATAGCCTAAAAATTACTATAAATGTATAATGCCAGGGGATCGTGCCTGAATTTTTTTTGATAGCGTCTTCCGTTCGTTAGATACTTGACCTTTTACGAAATTCCGTACCCACAACCCCGCTGTTTATTACGTAATACGCCATAGATAAAAAATGAAAAGCAGGTATCAAAATTCTGAGGCACGGTTCACTAGACTAACGTTTCCGCCACAAAATACCGAGAATTGCTTTGAAATCCGTCATCAAATAAGACGGCAATGAAATTGACACACAATGTGTTTTTTTTTCAGCTGAGCAATTAACGATTAAAGTGTCGGCTCATTATCGTCTCATGAAATCAACGAATTTGACGCACCCTATTCAATTTTGATAGCCAATCAAAATCGCTAATGTTTACAGTTCAATAATTGAAACCACACCCAGGTTTGATGTCAAGTAAGATATTTTGTTACAATTTTTTGTCATTAATGAATTAATAGTATCATATCGTACGAATACAATGCACATTACGGTAGAGATATTTAACGTTGATAAGGGATAGTCGATAAAGGGGTGCAGTATTTATCGCAATAAAACATCGTTTTTGAACGTTAGGTTATAACTTTTTTGTTGCTTGGATTTTAAGTATGACGTTAATAATAATAAATCGTTTTACGATATTTTAGCGATTTTAGCCAATCCCGATACGTTAAGCTCAGTTGAGTGACAGATGATGTTTTTCTACTCACCTGGTGTGTCTGCTTATGTCTGTTTTATCCAGTTGACTTTCAGCAGATATGTGATACAGCTCTGTTAACACGATCATTATCAACATGTACATGGAAACGTAAGATAAAAGAGAATTTCCTGAAATGAAATAGAAGTAATTTTTATATTAAATTGACAGAAATGTCGATTTTTCCTCCATGCAAAAGATGAGGAGAAGTTGTCGACTCTTTGCGGCAGGGTAAGTTAGTACTGGTTAGAATACAGCCCAGGAAAATTAATGAGGTGATCTGGCTGTTGAAAATTTTGAAAAACGGCACTAAAACCACTGAAACAATATAATTATGATTTGAAGGAAAGGAAATCCCTGGTGATACGGATGAGATGTAGTTTATTATTCCTGTCTTAACGTCTGAATTGTCTCTAACAGCTTACAACATCAAAGATTATGCTTTAGATAGTTTACATAGCCTCTTGTGAATACATTCGACTGTTGTGACCCATGTATTTCGTTATGTTGATAATATATCATACCTAAACCATGAATTAAACTGAGGTAGATTTACATTCATGACACATATCATCCTAGGTACATTGAATACTCGACGTGTACGTTTTTGAGTTACTAATATGCCGAAAAATTGGTAACTTACTGAAAATTTACAATTAGTTCTGTCACAAGACAAATCATCGACACCCTAGATTTCTTATTTGGTTCCCGAAACATTTCCATTCTAGTTCATTGAATACTAAAGTCAACATTTTTCTAATTCTCCAAGTTCTTCATTTATTGCTTTACCTTTTTTGTTTGGTAAACATTTCTACAGTTTATAACTGGAATTGCATCGAATTAATATTTTAATATTTTTAAGACCGAACCAATTATAGTTTGAATGAATATGTACCGAATGCACACTTTGACTGAATGCATTACAAATACAGTACTAGTATTTGAATGAATACGTACAACATTATGAATACAGTATTTGAATGAATACGTACACACATTAGGAATACTTTATTTGAATGAATACGTATTTAATACAGGATTTGAATGAAAACATGTTAAATTTGATTTGACTATGAACTTATTCGAATTATTAGAATAAACTGAATGCGGATATATTTCTTAATATTTGTTATCCATCTTTGAGATGGCGACTTAGCACATTCACTCCTTTAATGTGTTATTTTGTACCATACATTTTTTCTAACTTGACTAAAACCTTGAGGAATTTGATGGAATAAAAATTAAAATATTTTTGCGAATGTTACATTTCTCCTTTACATCATTAAGTATTCTAAAGTTGTGATTGGCTGGTAATTTTCTAAAGGTGAAAAAATTATTCTCTGTGTATGACAATGTTCTGACTACTGTGTATTCAAATAGTAATACGAGAATTTGACATGAAAGACTATCCATATAATTTTAAGGGACACGCCTTCATACTGCCTGGTCATCATAGTTTCCTTTTACAGTAAAATAAAGCAATTAGAACTAGAATGTTCGGAATGTTTTTCTTTTCAACCGGGTATGTACGAAATCCTGTAATTATTTCTAACCAAAATGCGTTAAATGTTGCATTTTGGTGATTGATTGCGATGTTTATAAGTATTAATACAAACTATCACGTGATATATCAATAATATATGTATTTTTCAAAACGGTACCTAACCACTTTTCCTATGTTCACCAGTATTTACCGTGGAAGAAAATCACTTAAGAAACATTGCCTTCAGTCAGTTTGTCACACAGAAATTATGCCGCGCCAAACACAGTCATACCATTCAAAATGTCTATCGGTGACCATCAACTACACCCACGGACTTTCAATATGTTATGTGTCTGTGTTTGGAAAGCCTTATAGAAATATCTAGGTAACTCCCTTTAAGAAAGTAAGTGACTTAATCCAGATGCCTTCATTGTTCATTCTGTTATACCAATAATGGGATATATCCCAGAGTTTCTGGTTGGCTTATTCTCTACTTAAATGGATACATGTGTAACATTTCCGTGGTCCATATAACAATTATATGATTTTGTTATCTTTAAGATCATATAAAGAAATAGCCTTGTTTATGCTAAGACGATCTTTAGCGGCTATATTAAAGACACTAACAGTTAATTCCAAAGTCGTACTATATTTGGGTCGTACTCTACCTATAAAGTACGAAAGGTCTGTTCAGAAATAAAAACTGATAAATGTTTTGCAGCCTACCTTATGTTTGTGATTAAATAATCGTAAAATGGCTGATTTTAAGCCTAAACGTTTCATATACACACATTCAAGTTGGAAACACAAAGCTTTTTGTCAAATGAAAGGCTTTCTACTCACATCAACTCACCGTATTTATTTAGTAATTTAATTTCATTGTCAATGAAAAACCATGCAATGATTGCTTTTCACGGAAGTCGTCGAGTTTTATTTTCACACGGGGTGTAATGTTTATTATTTTTGTTTCGGGTTTGACTCATATGTTCAATAATAATTCAACTGAACACCAGCAGGTATGAGTTACATGGCTTTACCTCGGTACCAAAACCTTTTCTCCGCGTGTCGTTGTCAATTTAAAAAAAGTCGAATCAACGGTGTGGGGCGAATGCATTTACACAAAGTGTCTTCAAACTGATTGTCACTGAACATAAGAGTGGTGCCTAGTGAAATAATTTTGGAATATATATATTTCAAAAGGTATCATATATCACTTAGCTAAGGGATGGATCGGTGACCAAATGATATAAAACACGAGACTACTAATCGGAAGGTCGTGGGTTCGAATCACTACCTCCACCTTCAATTATTTCAAGGACCCTTCTTCAGTGTCTCCATTCCAACTATCGATCCAAGTACTGTGTCTAGGTAATCACAGCAAAAGGGAGGGGTGTATCGTTGCTTTACATCTGGCAAGATAAAGAGCCAGGGAAAACAGGTTGAACAGGTAGGAATATAAATGCCTGATTCTCGTGTATCTTATCATCTACCCTCTCTCTGGGGCAGCCCTGAAGTGACCATAGATGTTGAATGGACCGTTGAAGATTAGATAGAACAAATGAAATAGCACTCAGTAATGTGTGAAATGCCTGACTATATATATTTAAATGTTATTTTGAGTTCACAATTAATTTCTATATCAATTGACGTTTGCAAGTCGTGTCGTCTCGTTTATTAGATCGCGACATGCGAATCACGAAAGCGCAAACTAATATGCAGTAAAATTAATCATTCTTTCGCATTGGTCTATTTTCGTCTATATTCGAAATACCCATTCGACTAATACTGTTTACGTTAATAGATTCTACCTAGTGTTGTATTCATGAAACATGAGTTACTTCGTGTCAAGTGACTTTTGATACGTCACCCAGGACTCTAATTAGATTGATCAGTACTGAATAAATACTGAGAACAAAATAACGGACATCGTCAACCGCTGCTAAGTACTAATTAAATACCATCGCACAATTAGAACTTCGCTACTGTGCGAATAATTATAGTCAGTTATATTTTCTCAGGGAAAAGAAAAAAAGACCAAAGACCAGCAATAGTTCAATAATTAGTTGGGACCTGAAAAAATGAAGACCTATACTTCTAGTTTACGTCGATGTATTTACCGGTATAGTTGTACTAAAATTTGGGTCAAACTGTACTAAAACTTTCAAACTATAGATTCTGAATTAAAATAAGACATTTGTTCGAGTGTTCGATGAAAAGGGTAAAGTGCTTAAATAATATTTTTATTCCGAATTATGATTTCGTAACCATCCGAATAGTCTGCCGGATTGATCTAAGTTGACTGCCCCGCACAGGATGTGAATTAATTACTAGTAACCGTATTTTACTTACGGTATAAGTCCTTAACATTGGTCGTTTTGGCCTGTTCGATGCTGCTTAAAGATGTTTATTTTAAACAAACATTATTGTCAAATTATCGTAGTTTCTTTGTTAGTTACCATAGCTACTTCAATTTATTTTACGACACATTTAAACCTTTTTTTTTTAGAGTTTTTGTATTTATTTTCAAAAAATCCTCAGATATTGCATGGTGACCTACATGTTTCTTTATACTCGTAAAATAGACTGATATTGTATTTTTGCATCTTTTTTAACTAATAAACTTAATTGAATTAGAAGTTCTTTACTCTTTAAAAATGGGCCTATCCTATATACTTAAATGCTACTTTAAAGGGATGATAATTCGAAAGATATGTATATTCTATGGTAAAAGGAATTTATGCAAGCGCTTTCGACATCTGATGATGAATTCAATCTGAATAAAACATTACTCAAAATATGCGTCACTCAGGTTACATGCAAATGCATAAATGGGAATATTGGTAAAACATACTTATTTTGATTTATTGTAGATAAATTTTGAATACATGAAGACTTTCCAATTAAAAATGAAACGGTAGGTGGAAAAAAATCAGAAACACCAATCATCGTATTAATTTTAAAATAAAATTGTTTAATATTTTGTTTGTCTTTAAAATATTTTTTTACAACTTACGTCTCACGAACTGCGAAAATAATGTGTCAGAAACCATCACGTTACGTGTTTCGTTTGTTTCAAACTTGTTTCAAGCGTGGGGAGTGGAGCCAAGATGTTAAACAATCTTTTAATAGACTAATGCACAATTGTGTTTTGAAAAGGTTAATTTAATTCCATTGCAATTGACGAAAACGTATCGTTGCATTCCGGAATTAGCATTGTTAGCAAAGAAAGTATGGTTGTTATCGGACATTTTAAGAAAAAAACAACTGTTTAGGGGTTATTGTTACGTTGTTAAACTGAAATTTGATACGTAATGAATCTTTTCAGAATTTGTATCGCATTTATTCATTAATAAGTTTTACAGGATATAGATTATTCCATTGTGTAACATGAATTTAGATACTATTAAATAATTAGGTCGAAATAACTACTTAACACATCTTTTATTCTCTAATATACGTCGTCATCGCATCCTGATTAGCTTTTTAACACTGCGTATAAGTTTTGCCTTGAAACGAAGTTAATTTTGCCCACGTACCGTCTCCGAAGTCTTCGAAGACACGTGTTAAGTCTCTTAGAACGCATTTCAAAGTTTAAATATTTGCCATTATAATGTTTGAGTCTATGTATTATAAAGGAAACGTATTTCTTGTATGGTAACAACCAATCAATACTTTTAGTCCATTCGTACATGCTCAAATGTATAATAACTAATAACACATTTGAGTAAAATGATAAACAAAATATAATTAATTATAGAAAAAAAACTTAAAGACGACGAATAAATACAAAGTGAATTACATACCTTTGTGAAGTCTACCCATTATGAAATAGTTAATTTTAATCTCTCCAATATTCGGAACTATTTCTTTAAACGCGTACAGCTTTCTGACAGAGCCAATGTTAATTATATCTGTTTTAAGCGAATCAAAGAGCTGATGTGTTGTTAACCGTATTTATGGTATCTTCCCGATGTTCTACAAGTAGACTGTTATATTTAGTCATGACATTCCTGAAGTACCGTCGCTTAAGAAAATAATTACAACACTCCAACAAGACAATGCAATCAGACAATACTTATTGAGCTGATGGCTCTCACAATTTATACAAGACCCGTGTTGTTCAGGAAGCTATAGCTGTTGCTTTGGTACCAATAAATTATCAATAAACCCATCCAATAGTATTTTTGTGGGCGAGCTTAGAAATAACAACATAATTGATAAGTCAGTTACTTCTTTTATGTTTGTTGTTGTTGGAGTTGTTGATGTCAAAATTAATATTGTTGTGCTCCAAAGTACACATGTCATTAGCGTGGGGTGTTCTTTATAATTTAATTATTTTTCAATTAATATGCACATGTTCAAAGAGATAAGGATGTAGGATGTATTATAGACGAAAATGATTCCTTGGTATTCGTCAGTACTTATTATAATAACAAACAAGTGAAAGGCAACCCTGTGAATAAAGGTCATTCTTTTAAATATTGTCCTGGATTATTTAGAACAAAGTGACCTCTGAATAAAGGTCACGTGTCAAATAAAAGCCATTTATTGTATTTCCCAAGGGTGGCCTTTGTTTACAGATTTGACTGCTTTTATTCTTAACAAAACAGATTTTAGGAAGACCTTTCAAAAGTCTTGGTGCTAATCAAACGTACAGAATACTGACAGAAGAAATTGTAATAGCTTACTAGCTTATGAATGTACTCAATTAAGATATCCGACTACTAAATCATTAATTTATTCAAAATTGTATGTATAAAGAAAATAATCGTAGAGTAATATGTTGTGCTATTTCTGTTCAACTCATATTGTCGGTAACTTTTATATAGGTTTTGCTGTTTCTTTTCGCCTAATGGCCGCCATATTGAATGATGGTTCATTTTAAGTACGGACATAATCTTTAGTTAGACTTCGCTTACATTTCTCAACTTTTATTTTAAATGCTTTGATTTTGGCGAGGACATTTAAGTCAGTTTAGATGTAATTTATAATAACAGGGTAATTTAGATGTTTTTTGGGTAATCTGACGTCTTATGGAGTTTTCTAACTGATGATTACAGTATGGTAGCGTCTTTTCATGCTGCAATGAGGTTCCTGGTGCTGCCGAGCTCTATGAAAGCCATTGGCCATACTAGACGGATGAAAGTCGCTTGCTGTAACTCATTTCAAATGATGTTCAATTGAATTTCCGGCCAGTTCAGAACTTCAGACACTTCATCTCCCCCCAATCAAGGTACTCCAACACTTCACGGCTAATATAGGGGCGGACGGTATCGTTTATCAAAATTAACCAACCCTACGCCTATTGTACCTGCATACAACATCGCATATACATCGATAATGTCTTAGATGTAGTGATGGCCAGTGATCGTACCTCGGTAAATGACACTAAGGGCGGCGATTCTATTCAGGCCGGTGTCGTCCAGACTATTTCAGAGCATTTACCATAACGATCGACTTTAACAATGTGAGTAGAAAAGCCCTTCTGGTCGTCTCCACACGATCGTTCTTCGCCTCTCTGTATATTCTAGGCAATATCTAGATTCATCAGTCAGCAGGATGGGTCGCCAAGCATCCCGAGTCAAGCCAACGTTCATAAGGCGCCAGTTGATGATTCTGGGCTAAAGGGGTCAACTCATCAGACCTTGTACAGATGGACTGCCTAGAAATAATAACTTTTTTCTGTCACGACCATTCCGCCTGAATGGTGTACCAAACTGCTTTGAATTGCCAAGGTTCTGTTGATAACTGCGTGATCCACGCTGTTCACGAAACTAGGGATCGTTAGCCCTTATTACACAATATCAACAACCCGCCATATTGTTTCCTAACATCTCTATACGCCATATTGAAAAATAACACAACAAGGTTTAGTGTTTAATGAAAAGTGAATATCCTTTGAATGTCATTGACATGTAAATAAACAATACCTTAAAAATTATCAAAATCAGGACTTGCGTGTTTTCTTCCTGCCAATGCGGTCAGAGTTAACCCTGCAATTATCTCAATACACTCTTGACATTTACCCACATAAAACGCTGCATGCATCTTACATAAACGTTGCATAATTAGGATTAAAAGGAGCTATCTGACAAGTATAAAGAGGGCAGATAGACCCTTTTAATTCTAATGTGACGAAATATTTGAACAATAAATAAATCAGTGGCAGCCACCGGCATTGGTCAATAAAATCACCACGTGAAAGCACATGTTTTTGATTTTACCATCGTCATCTTACGATCACAGGGACATTACATTACATGGAATATAGTTTTGAATTGAACATTAATGCCTGTATGATATTGTTTCGACAATTCCCTTGACAAGATTTTCAAAGACCTTATTAATTGGGGCATAGAATACAATTATAAATACACTTTTGTAAGTAATATCAAAATCGATCCGCAGGGGAACCTAAATAATTACTTTATTAAATCCATATTTCACTATACCCATGGCAATTAAATAGTAATGTCTGGGGGGAAATAATTAACCCACTGTATCTGATTCTTTTCTACTTTTAAGTTCACTATAACCGTGTTTGACTGGTTTAATTAGACACAAATCCTTTTAAGGCTTTGAAAATATGCCGAAGTCTGCAGAAAGAATGCAACGTGTTTGTTCTGGCAAGAGAAATTACTTTAAGTTGAACAGAACGAAACCTTATTTCAATATGAGCGTGAAAAATTAGGAACAGAACAAAAATGAACTTTATTTAGGCTTGGAGCATAACAGCTCATCACCGTAGCATAATACATACAAACAATTATATGTATATGCGTTTTCAATAGATGTATAACTTAATAAATAGCAATTAAGTACATGTATAATGGAAAATTGGGCACCAGGACAATTGTCCAATTTATGAAAGCATGCTAATTAAATAAGAAAGTGAAGGAAAAAAAAGAAACGGGGACATGTTTTACAATCTGATAAAGTGTATAAAGCTATATCTGACAGTCATTTTATTAGCAGAATAAGTGTTAGTAAGTGATAGGAATCATACCCAAGTACATAAATTTCAAATATGTGCGTTGGAAGCGACCTTTTCTTCACAAATCAACAAATCAAACATTGAAAATGTTTTTCTTCATTTCCAATACATGCATGAATAAGAACTTTTTAGTTTTTCGCCCCTTTTCAACAGTCAAAGTCATATGAGGCGGACAGTTCATTTTACCATTGTTCCCGGGAAGAACCAGTACTAGAATCCCAATTTCCGTAAGTAACTGCCTACTTTCTTACATAAAAAGACATGATCGAACCCACAACCCTCTATCAGTGGAGGTTACAGTGATTTGGAGTCAGCGACATTAACCACTCAACCACAGAGGCGGGTCCGCTTTGTCATAGAACACAAAGAACGGACGCTTTATTGATTCACACTTATTAGTTTTATTAATATATTATCTAGTTTTCTCGTCTGCATTTAAAATGAATTCCAATCCATTCAGACCTATTGATTAAATCTGTATATAATTTTGTTCGGTTTATTGTGGCTTATGAATTATTCAATATGTTTGTAAAGAAATATGATATTCTGTATGATCAATGTGAGTGCTTTCTTTACCCTCACCACCTCATTGTGCCAATTCTGTTGGATCATATAAACCTATTGTGTTATGTACGGTCTCATGCCAGCCCATTTATCCTTATGAAATATTGTCATGCATGGACTTAACAGTAGCGTGTGCATCATACATATTACTGGACAGCACCAAAAACATACATTGTCCGTATCGATATCAGATTGAACAGGTTTTACTAACCTCGCAGATGAACAACCTCCCTGATGAACTCTACAAACTAAAATCTAAAGTGTCTTGTGTTCCCAATTGAATTGCTGACTTGCTAAACATGTGCTCGTCAAGACTGCAAATGCATAAACCGTGTTGTCATTTGTTACATTTAAACAGCATTAACAAAATGAAGTAAATGCACCAGATGGTCGGCTACAGAGTGCCAACACGACAATACATACATAGCGTTTTGAATGCTCTTGCACCAAACATTAAAATCTCTCAAGCGATGCGCACCACTTGTAAGTAACAACACAACACCCTCCAAAGAATATTAATGAAATGATGTCTATAAATTGTTCGCGATACTGCAACACATAAATCAAGCCATTGTTTTTAGACAGCACTTAATTCAACACTTCCACAGAATGTCCATTTAACTGACAGATTACACCGGAAAGGTGTAACCAATATAACAACATTAATTCAGTATCAAGCCAGTCAGTTCCTTCTTCCAAGAATAAAAAACGGATTTCCATTGAATTAAAAACCAGTCTATTTTATTCTTGCGTCAAAAGAAATCTCACAGTTTGAATATGTTTTTTATATTTTGATACTGTTAATGGCGATGTTTTAAGTTTTGTACGATGTACAAGTATTTTGGAATTGCATTCAATTGGTAACCTGGTCCAACCTCTGGGAGTGACTGCATACTCAAACTCTGAGGAATGGAAGTTGACGCCTACCTTTTTAACTGTTATTTATATATTTTATCAAATAAAAACCCAGTATGATGACAAACATTCTATCGTAAACCAGTAAACCAAACCATTTGTTTTCATTTTACGTTGGTCATTAACATAAAATTCATTTTTGGCTACTTATTAAGAATGCGATGGTTTACTACCTGTGTAATGTATTGAAAAAATTTAAAATGGTTAAATCAAACAGTTTCGCCACATTTCTTTCAATCATCATTTCGTCACTGCTTGTCTCGAAAGAAAGGCCCATGACGTCACGTTTTCAGTAAATGGTAAAACGTCCAGTTTTTCTACACTTGGCTGTATATTTCCCTTTCATTGAACACAAAAAAGCAATACAGAAAACCTTGATATTATGGCAATTTTCGAAGCAAAAATATCCATCATCAAACTATGAATTTAGAATGTATGTATGGAAGAAAACGACAAGCAAAATATGCTGTCTTTATTGTCAGGTGACATTTGAATTGGAGTAGTCTAAGTGATATTAGTTTTAGCTAGTCTTTTTTTATTTTTTTTGGAAGAAAAAGTCGACTTACTGTGATCACTGTGGCGACCGTGTCGGTGTCTGTGGTTGCGTCGTGCCTAAACTTTAATGTAGCTCATAATATAGAAAATGTAAGAGGTTGCAACATGAAACTTCATTTGCGGATAGATCTCACTGAAGCGATGAACAGACGAGTGCTGGCACCTCTCGCAACGCTCTTGTTAAATTAGTGTTATCATCGTACTTAAGATGATAGATGCTTTATGCCTTTCATTTTAAAAACATCAGTTTACGATGTAAGGACGAAATGCTTGTCAAAATGACGATGGGATCTTCAAGGAGTTTTTATATCCATCCGTGTAAAACCAACAGCTCAATAGTATTTAAAGCCCCATTAGCTTTTTGCTGTAGAAAAATGTAAGCAAAAAAAATTATTGATATTATCCCAAGATAATTATTACCGACGAAACAAGCCCTTTTTCGTCTGAAAACACTCATTTCACTGTGATTTTTGCTTTTGTAAACTTGAAATATGTAGAGCGCGTGACGTCACTTTACTACGTGAGCATAGCATGACTGCAGGAAAACTCAGGTGTTCTATAAATAGTTTTTATTTCAATGATATTGAAAAAAATACGATAGTGGTTTTGGAAACATTTTTCCTTGTTATAAAGTATGCACGGGAGGAAAACATACCAGATTCCTCTGTTATAGAACAAACAGAAACTATTAGGACCAATACATTTATAAGCTTATGGAACTTTAAATAATTATGTGCTGATATATGTCAACAGATGACATGTGTGACGATTTTAA
Source organism: Lutraria lutraria (assembly GCA_964023205.1). Taxonomy (NCBI): domain Eukaryota; kingdom Metazoa; phylum Mollusca; class Bivalvia; order Venerida; family Mactridae; genus Lutraria; species Lutraria lutraria. Next base: position 3,939,111 of record OZ026846.1, on the reverse strand, counting down.
AGAGCCACTCTGACTACTTAAGGACAAGTAATAATGACTGTAAGACAAAAGACAGCTTTATTATGCAGTTTATTTTCTTATTGGCTATGAGCCTATGCATTTCATTTACCTATGTTGATAAATCTTTGATATCTACCGGAAATGTCTGCTGTGCAGGAAACCGAATCACGTATTATCAATATCTTCGTGGAAATAACTCAAACGTTATTATGGTCGCAGTACACTAAATCATATATTTTGTACGTGTGCCCAGTGCCTATCCTCATATACGAATTAATATTATATTTAATAATATATAAATTGACGCAACCAAACAATATAAACATCACCAAACTTTTCCGACTCTCCCTATCTCTCGTTGAATTGGTCGTCCTTTACATCAACTTCCAATTCTTATAATTTCCATAATGTACGATCAGTTCGTGGATTATCTGTTCTGATTGTGGAATCACCGATATGTGATATTTAAGACATTGTCCAAGAGAAATAATTTTCCCCGCGAACAAAACAGAGAAGGCAACTGGCAAGCTTGCTATTTTCTTTCTTTCTTAAACTTTCCCCATTTCAGAATTGTGCTAACAATTAGTGACATAAAGAGAGAAATTAATTACTACAATACAGCGAATATGACCGTATTAGTAAATTATTACTAATGCGTATCTAAATCTCATGAATACTTTTACCAGAGCTTTAAATCGTATGACTCCGATACAAAAAATATGGCTGAAAAGAAAATACTCGAGTACAACTACAACATCAAGGTTAATTATCCCATTGCTTAGCAGTTACGGTACATGTACATGTTTGATCTTGTTACAAAAGTTGCATATAATATATATAGCTTCCACAAGAGTAACACTTCTTGAGTTGGGCCACTTACGTATTTTCTAAAAGTCTTCTGAATCAACACCATTATCGGGCGCCATTGTCAAGAGAGAGAAAGGCCTCAAAAGGCTATCAAATTTATGTTCTCGAAATCCGCAACTTACTTAGAAATATTTCAGATGCAAGTGGTAATAAGAAATCTGTGGGCAAATAGTAGGATCCATGGCAAAGTCTAGAACCACCTCTCTTCAACAGAAATACCGTGATATACAGGTTAAATCGATTGAATTTCTCCACCATAGTTTTGTATCGGAAGTACTTGTATTTGACTCCCCACCTTTTGAATGAAAACCACACACTGATTTCAAAATTGTTTTTGAATATGTTCATGTTTTTCGTAAATTGTCCTAGGATAACTGGGCTTTTGATATCCGTATATCAAAGTTTACATTAATGGTAAGGAGATGATATAAGATGCATGGTATAGGATGATCGGTAGTCAAAAGGTAACGCACCTGACTACAACTCGAGATAATGTTGGCCCCAGGAATGTTCACTACAATCTTGTTTAACTGGACATTTAGACTTGTTTGTATATATTGTTTATTGTTAGGTCTATTCTCTTCATGTAGAGTGTATTGTATTGTTTGTATTAATGTATTACATCAACACAAATTATTGTTTACAATAAGTAATTCTTTTTATCTCATATGTTTTGCCATGTATTATCATGTAATACATGCTTTTAATTGTATTTTATTCACATATATCTTGATATATATATTATCTTCGTGATATTGTTTTCAATCAGCATGGTAAATTGTGTAACAATGTACCGCCAATGTATATACTGTAGTTTGAGTTTTAAAAGCCAATAAAATAGGTAACTTCACATAACTTCGAAGACAAGTCTGGCTGCTGGGGTACACTTTCCGATGTACATCAATAAGACAATTTTGATAAATGACGTTAAATCCAATATACAAGAATACTTTCATTTAAAATAAAACGTGTCGTTCAATGCAAAATTAATTGTAACAACCACTAGATTGCTCGTGAAGTTTTACCTGTGTCCTCTTTGGTATCGAAACGAACAACGAACATATTGAACATGTAAAACCAAGGCCTGTCAATGTGCTGTGAAATGGGTGCGTGAATTGTAACCGTGACTCCCCAGGGTGTTTCCTATTCCATCCACGTTCAGATGAAGTTCTTTCTAATATCCAACGGGAATCGCCTGCTGTCATACTAAATATCAATCAATGACCCAGTGGGCTCTTTGACGTCTCAGGTCGTGTCGCAGCATTTATATTAGTAGCGCAACTACCCATCCCCACTGATTACAATTGGAATATAAATCATGTCACGTGGTGCTAAACGGATAGGAGGAGATAGGTTACTCGCGACACATCATTGTAGTTTGACATTTCTGTTTTCATATGTACCATATTGAATACGTTTGATTCATTTATTTTTGTTCATGGATTCAGAACAAGACTGTAGGCGTGGCCTATTTCTGTGTAGCGACGCAATATGCAATATAACAGCTCGTAAAATGTCGTTTCGTTCTAATACGGAAAATTCAGTATTAAACAAACTAATTGTAAAATGTTGGGTTGCCACCATTGGGTTGTCAATGGTTAAAACTGAAGTCCAAACATGCCTAACATCAAGTCTCGAAATATTAAGCAAGCATAAAAATGTGTAGAAAAATGTGTGCATTATGGATTGCCTACAGCCTTTTGTCTACGTCCAGTTACTTTGTTGCAAGCGTGTTAACGTTTGTTGTGATAAAAGCGTCTTCGGTACTTTGAATATTTGAAGCGGTGCCAAAGAGTATTTATGTTTCGAGAAGTTTAGAACGATGAAATATAAACATATAGAAAAAAGCAATAAAAATGTACATACATCAATGGCAAGTCTTTGATAACATCCCAAAGGAGTGTCTATAAAATGGCGTTCTGTTTGTCGCTAACTGTGATGTAAGTAATAAGAAATGATTTACGAGAGAATAAAGATGAAAACGTGGAGTGGTGTCCAGTTGTTACAACATGTTTCATTTGGAATATATGAAATAATAAGTTTACCTATAATTGGTTGTGGTGGACCGCCGGACAATTATTGTATAAAGTATACCATTAAATTCCATCCAATACGGCAATGGCTTCAAAGGTATCAAAATAGTTCAATGTTGCACTTTAAATAACGTTAAAAATGTATACCACGATTTATTAATAAACTATATAATATTCGAGGGAGGGGAGGGGTAATTAGAAGAAAACGACACTCATTATAAAGTAGTTGTCGGCAATTCGAGTAAAAAGTCGGGAAATACGGACAAAACTTGACAGTACGGGATTTTATTTATTCCCGTTGGTTAAAATCCCGACACTATAATTATGGACTTATGAAATGCAGGCATGAAACTCGCCACAGTACGAGTGAAGGCATAAGGCTGCCATTTTTCATCCAACGTTCCAAAATTAGCAGCAATTCAATTGTACTTGAATATGATCTTTTTTAAATTCAAACGAGTATTAGATGGTTATTAATAAAATGCAAATTGATGAAAGAAAATCATATTGGCAAAGTTATTTGTCATCGGCCACCTGTACGGACGGACGCACTGAAGTGACGTTGTGGGGTGCCGCCTTTGATCTTCTTTAGTTCTTTGCACGGCACAAGCAACTTTTTATAACCCATAAGCATAATATTTTCCCACAACATCGGTTTGTACGTACTGGAACCCCATAACGACAACTTGCATTTACCCTAACCCTATAATGTCACCTGGGAGAGTACAGGTCTTCACCCTTACGGGCTCAGGCCAATACTGCGAATCTCGGACAAATGACTCGGACAATGTGAATTTCCGTATTTAATGATACTATAATAGAAAAGTACATGTATTTATAAATAAAATGGCACATTTTCAGGGGTGAAAGTTCACCAATCGCCATACAACGATCTCTTGAACCTAAGAAGAAACGAATGTAGTTGCTTATATATTGGGTTATGCATTTTATCAGTATATGTCTTGCAGAATTCGTCCGCTGTGTACACCTGTTAGAAATTTCTATCTAAAATGACATAATTTCTGTACGTTCCATTCGTTAAAGTTTTAAATCTGTATGGTGCTGTATTTCTTTCTACACTTCTACACTTCAGAAATTCACCATCAATTCATGTTCCACATGCCACTTTTGAAAACTCACTACAAAGAAAGTGTTCTTACCAAGCAAATTAGATCACACGGCTTGACAAAAAGCGAATTTTAAAATCTACCAATACTGAAAGTGTTTCAAAATGAAAAGTTAAATAAATAAAGTTAATAAAAGGGGGATAAAATGTTCAGTTTTCATTCATGAACATGGCAATATTAACATAAACACATATTTATAAAGCTACGTTTTGAGCACAAACAATATAGACTGATCGTTAAATTGGAACCGAGAGATTCACATAAAAGTGTCTTTTCAGAAGACTTTTGTCTTTGAGGTTACATTGTGTGTATAATAAAATTCTAAGGTATTGTTTACTGTTCCATTAAGATATTAAGCTTCCATGACAACAAAGTATCAGATTACTGTAGAAGTCATGTATATGTACGTACTGAGAATGATGTATATTTTACAACACGTATGTGCATTGATTTCTAAATTATACTAGACGGTTTCAAATGAACGCCAGGAATGTACATACATGTACTAATGTTGTTGGGTTGCTTGTATTTGTCGCGAAGCTGGAATACTGTACGAAAGGTCAGTGGCTCGATTTCACAGGTACGCCTTCTCGGTGTCCCAATCCAAACTATCGAGCCAAGTATTGTGTCTAGAAAACCACAGGAATAAGGATGAGGCGTGTATAGGTGCTTTACTCACACCGGACATAATGAGGTACCAGGAAAAACTATTCGAAAAGAGAAGTGATTTTAAAATTGCCCGGTTCTTCTGTATATTATCCCCCCTCTCCCTGGGTGACTCTGAAATGACCATAGCCTATGAGTGGGTCATTAAAGACAGATAGGTGAACAAAATTGTAAAGAGGCAAATATCTGTTGGTTCTGTTTGTTTCCCTTGTAGAACTAGACTGTTACGACTAGGGTGTTATAAAGTTATTGCTTTTTGCATAACACAATATACACTAAAACAGCAGCAAAGATACGTAGGTAGACTAGCATTAAAAATTCATCGGCATGTATAAACGAGAATGGACACAAAAAAGAAACTACATAATTATGTAGAGTAATTCACTGTTCGATTGCAATTGCCCACCGTATATATTGAACGGCGGGCGGTGGATTGTCTTTGGCAATACCAGTCTTGTAGTGGCACACTGTCAAATGGCTAGTTTACGAATTGTTGCATCATCAAAGAATGGCTTGTTAAAATGCCTTTTTGGATTCTTGATACGGTGACCCAACGATGCTTTTATAATAAATAGAAGAAAAAATAAGATACCCTGAAACGAAAACACCCACTCGAGTAGAAATCTAAATAGTAGCTGATGTTAATCAATAGATATATACAACAAATATTAAACATACACATTCAGGGTTATTGCTTTGAAACGGTCGGTTGACGAAAGTATCAGGTACCGGCCAATAAATACTATGACATTTTACCCAAGATTCGCTAGTTCGAGTCCAACTTTTGTAATTTTGATTCCTGGTCTATTATCTTATCTTCATATTTTGCTTTTGCATCATGTATACGGTATGTCAATTAAATGCTTATGTTCATTACTATGATAATATGGAAGGACTATCATGGTAGTCAGTCAATATAACTTGAAAATTTGATTTTAGTGATGAAAACAATATAGACCATCAGCAACAATTCCTGTGTTATGCACTATTATTTCTTGCTTCTTATTGCGTTTAGTTATCAATCATCAATGTAACTTCGTGTGCACAGTTTAGTTATGTATTTAGAGCTACAACTGTCATTATTTCATGTTTGTATATATATGTATTACAGTGGTGATGTTGAAAAGGGAAAGGAGCCACATTTTGCATTGCCGCTTTTAACAATGTTCATCGGTTATTCAAATTCATTACGTATAAATGTGATTGCCATGTTAATGTTAATTTTTTTTCAATAACAAATGGCGTGCGATTGGGAATTTTCTTGTATGAATGATTTTTAAATTAATAAAGTTTATATTATAAAAATGATGATGAACAATTTTCAATTTGTCCTAGTTTGAAATTTGCCTTTTTGCAATATGCATTCAAGGAACATATTAAAAAACTTTATTTAATTATTTAGGCTATATGGCCTATGGACAATACACATACAGTTATACATTATTAAAATATCACAAATGTTAACTTTGTCTTTTTGAACTTACATGAGTATACATGTATAATATGATTCTATGGTATTATTTGTGGTGCCATTAAGTTGTCAAGTTTCCATGACATCAAAGTATCAGATTACTGTAGATCGAAGTAACGTACATGGAGCTTACTTGATATTAAGTTGTTTGCTTCTTCATTAAAGCTCTGGGAGAGTGTATGGTTGATTTTTAAAAAAGTTTGTATTCATTTATTTATAAAACTGGAATAGCTTAAAAAAGCACTGTTACAATAGGATCCAATAGTCCAGCTGCTGCTGTTTTTACAAGACTGTCTTCACATCTCTCACTTGTCAAGTCCAGCTGTTGTTGTTTTACAAGACTTTCTTAACATCCCTTACGTACTTAGTCCTCCTGCTGCTGTTTTTTTTCAAAACTTTTAAACAACCAGCGCGTTGTTGTTGTTTTATTACGTCATGATTGTCGAAATTTCTGTTAGAGAAGCTATTAATAACGAATTCAAAATCTGAGACGGTTTTCATGACAGCTTTTCCTATAACTACCGACCGTATTGAATTAATTCCAACATTAAATACGGTATCAATATTTGAAAAGGATGCCAACATCATAATAGAATGTCATGCTTAATATTCATATATTCAAGCATTCGGAATATTGATAAATTGAACTTAGCTATGAAAATGATAGTCCGGAAAATGTACCATTCTAAGAGATAGTATTTTTGGTTTATCAAAGCCAGACTGATGTTAAGGTCAAATGTGATGATATTTTTAACGCCAGATTGGACAAAAATTAAAATCTGACTTGTGATTGGTCAAAAATTAAAATTTGAATCCATATGCTTCAGTTGATTTGAAAATCTAGGTATCTGTTCGAAATGATTTATTGGATGTTTTAATTATTATCGGGCTACTATTTATACCAGAAATATTTCTTAATATAATCAGAATGGCTAACGTTTTATTCAAGCTTTTTTCAGTCTGATGATATTTATATCAAGGTAGTAAGACTAAGACTCGCAAAAGAGTTAAAACTCATCCTGCTACGAAACACTTATTTCAGGCTAAAATAATCAATTGCGTATGTATCACATTATCTGAAAAGAACACGGCTAAGTTTTTATATACTATTAGTATAGATATGCATCAATTAGATTTTGATTTTGAAATTGAATGATACGAAACAAATTATACGGTATTTATAATTTTGATCTCAGTTTGTCTGGTACTCAGTTTTTTACTATAAAAAGCTGTGTGGTTTTTTGTTGGGCCGCCCGCTTTGCTTAATAAGAGATTGCATTAGGTCGTGAAGCTAGGTCTTACTGCATAACTGTACTTGCTTTGTTATAAGTTTGTAAGGAAGACAACTTCATTCTGCAATGCTTGTCAATGAGTAATATGCTATTCGTCTCCCTTTCAATAATTGCTACATACGACCCTAGATAACCACAATGGAAATAATTAAGTAAAGTATTTATATTTTCTCTTTTTATACGCTCGTTTGAGAAACGGGTCGTATTATGGGAACACACATGGCGGGCGGGCGGCGACGCTTCTTAGATGCATGTCAGGCTAACGGCACCTTGGTCGTACCTTATTGGCCGTCATCTCCTTATTGGCCTTGGCTTTTAGCTCAAACAGCACTATAAATCGTCGTTTGTCAGACATATTACTTTTTCAAAGCAGGATAAGATATTTATGTACAGCATTAGAACAAAAATACTGTTTCGGTGTAGTCTCGGTTTACTAGTAAAGTTTAAGCCTAACCCAGATAGCAAGCCCATATGGGTACCATATAGGCTGTATCGGGGCAAGCCCATATGGGCTAGTAGATGTTGGTCCCATATGGGTCCCATTTGTGACTATTTGCCCACATCGGCCCCATATGTGGCCCATATGTATATATTATGTATATAAAGTGGAATTTTAAGCTACAACTGTAAATGTATATTGTTACACATATAAGCACTGCTAAGTTTGTCTTTTTTATCATTTTTGAGAACGTATGAAGTTAAAAGAGGAAGTTGCTACTACCCACATGGGACCCAGATGGGTCCCATATTTGGGATATTTATGGCAGGTCGTTTAACCTGCCGTTATGAATTTTTTTTTCCCATTTTTCATCGATCTGCTTTGAAAAATATTGACAAGCTGAAAACTTACAGTGTTCGTCTTTTTGTTCATAATAAACTCGATAACAGAATTGCTACTGCCAAATCTCGCGTGAGGTTGCGATACATGCGCCATTTAATTGAAGCTAGGATTGGCAAGTTGGTAAACAAAGAAAAAAATTGCCACGTAGATTCTATTCTGTTCTTAAAATCGGTTATTTGAAGGTAAGTACACTCAAATGAATTATTTTAAATACTGTATCTGCATTCTCCTCTACAATACTTGTCAGAATCGTTATTTCGTATTTTAATACGTTTGTCCTTTCTCTGTCATATAATTTCGCGATATCTTATGTCTGGTTTCGATACAGAAATGTTTATTGTGGTTCATTCGTTTAGTACTTACCGTATAAAGTTTATGAATATGTATAAACGTGTTTTTCATTCACTGATCAAACAAATATGGTACCAGGATTTGTGTAAAACAGGATGCATTATGAAAGATAAAACGTATTTTCAAATTCGATGTCAATTTTTATGAGCCTTATGGATTTATAGATTTTGTAGACATACGTGTCGTATAGTCAGTTGAGTTCTTTTTTTCATTTCAGGGAGAGATCTAAGAAACTTTATAACTGTAGAAAAGATTATTGATGAATAAGCTTTAACGAAGTTGTCTTAGACAAATTTTATCAAGATCAACAACAGTTGATGGCACAGAGTTGTGATGTGTTGTGTATTCATGTTTGATTGAAAATAAAACTGATTTTAAACGTATATATTGCTTTTTATCATGATATGAAACAATGAATGTCTCTTAAAATTATTTTTCTACAATTTACACATATAACCATCTGGGAACCGGGTAGATAGCCCATATGGGGCCCATATTGATTGCCAATATGGGTCAGAAGAGGGTCCTATATTGGACCCATATAGGTCCCATATGGAATCCCATGTGGGGCCCATGCCAATCCCGTTTGCAAAACCCATATGGGCCCCACATGGGTGACCCATATAGGGCCCATATAGAATTCAACAAGGGGCCCATATGGGTCCCATATTTTTTGCTAACTGGGAACTTATCTAATACTATGTATATGTTTATAAAATTAAGTGCAAAAATTCAATAGTTGTACTATTTCCGGAATGTTAATCTTATCAATATCCGTTGTTTTGTGATTTAATATATTGTTAAAATAAGTGCAGCTTGTTATATATTAGACTAGGCTAATTTTCTATCGCTAATGGCAGTGAATTATTAACGCCGAGTGGCCATATATGATTTATTAATATTTATGTGTATGCGATTGGCAGATAAGGCCGAAGGGCTATATATATTTGTATTAACATTTATGTGTATGCTGAATCGCAGATAAGGCCGAGTGGCCATATATGATTGTATTAATATGTGTATGCCGATTGGCAGATAAGATCGACGATCGATATATGAATGTATTGATACGTAGATGCCGATTGGCAGACAAGGCCAAGTGGCCATATATGATTGTAATAACATTTATGTGTATGCCGATTGGCAGATAAGGCCGAGTGGCCGTATATTACTGTATTGATATGTGTATATTGATTTGCAAACAAGGCCGAGTGACTATATATAATTAAAATAACACGTAGGCCGATTGGCAGATTAGGCCGAGCGCCCATATTATGATTGTACTAATACTATTAGTACCTGTAGGCCGATTGGCAGATAACATCTGTTCCTAGCACCAATTATGTTAAAGCAATTACCTCCTTTGCATGCAGGTAGAAATGAAAATTGATTGATTTACGTAGTATGAATATGTGTTTGATTGCTTATGCTGGTTTTACGATTTTCCGAACTTATTAAGATTCGATAATCAGATTTGACTTTTAGTAATGATCATTTCTCTGTATTATACATTCAATCAAGTAAAACTGATGTTTATCGTGACATAAATATTGTCTGATAGCTGATACAGGTTTACAAACGTGTCCTGTCAATATGTTATGCCGTTACATTGCATAGGCTGGCTTGGATGATAATTCTGGTGAATACAATTTTAAAGCAGGTTCATTTTATAATGTTGCCGGTAAATATAAATTATGGGGCAATAAACCTTTATCATATGCCAGAGCTAAGGTACAAATGTAGTTATTTTGCAATTGTTGGTATTGGAATCGATAAATCATGTTTTGGACTGCACAGTTTAAGATCAGGTAAGCAACTTCCGCTGCTTATTATGGTGTATCTAATAGACTGTTTTCTAGGAGGCATGGACGATTGCGTTCAGAAAGAGCAAAGACGGTTACGTAAAAGACAATACTGAAAAAAATGTTGTCTGTTGCTAACAACCTTGGTATTTGACTTTTAAAGTTGTACGAACATGCAATTGGAATATTTGCGTTATTTGTTTGCAGGATTTGCCCGTTCTTTGTTTATTTTCGAGATGTACAAGCTATGCAATACCATTGTCCTAAGAACCAAGTTTTAGAGTTTGTTGTTCCATAATTCCATAAGTTGGATAACTTAAAGTAGTCGGTAAATAATTTATTTTCGTTTGAGCAAAACGAATTAGAAAATAACATGGTTAATTAACACATTATAGCTTTCAATCACATGGATACATAACACATTCTAGCTCTTAATTACAAATTAGTTAACGCATTCTAGCTTTCAATCACATGGATACATAACACATTCTAGCTCTTAATTACAAATAAGTTAACGCATTCTAGCTTCCAATCACATGGATACATAACACATTCTAGCTCTTAATTACAAATTAGTTAACACATTCTAGCCTTCAATCACATAAATACATAACACATTCTAGCTCTTAATTACAAATAAGTTAACGCATTCTAGCTTCCAATCACATTGATACATAACACATTCTAGCTCTTAATTACAAATTAGTTAACACATAATAGCTTTCAATCACATGGATACATAACACATTCTAGCTCTTAATTACAAATTAGTTAACGCATTCTAGCTTTCAATCACATGGATACATAACACATTCTAGCTCTTAATTACAAATAAGTTAACGCATTCTAGCTTCCAATCACATGGATACATAACACATTCTAGCTCTTAATTACAAATTAGTTAACACATTCTAGCCTTCAATCACATAAATACATAACACATTCTAGCTCTTAATTACAAATAAGTTAACGCATTCTAGCTTCCAATCACATGGATACATAACACATTCTAGCTCTTAATTACAAATTAGTTAACACATTCTAGCTTTCAATCACATAAATACATAACACATTCTAGCTCTTAATTACAAATAAGTTAACGCATTCTAGCTTTCAATCACATGGATACATAACACATTCTAGCTATTAATTACAAATTAGTTAACACATTCTAGCTTTCAATCACATGGATACATAACACATTCTAGCTCTTAATTACAAATAAGTTAACGCATTCTAGCTTTCAACCACAAGGACATTTAACAAAGTCTAGCGCTACATAACACATTCTAGCACTAGGACAGTTAATATCGCAGTCGTTATATAGTAGATAAAATGTTTACAATACACTGTAAAGGTATGAATACACAGACATAACTTGTTTCGAAGTTTAATATAACATTTGTTATTAATCTTTAGAACAAAAAATATCTCTTTTAAACCTAACAGTCCTTGAGTGACGCATTGCGTAGGTCACTGCTAGGTCACGTGCTCCCCTCATCAACTTGTGTAACATGGCGCTTTGAATGCTGGGAAAGAAACTACGTAACCCCTGAACTGGCAGGTAACTCCGGAATAAGATACAACCGCTAATTATAGAATAGGAATGACGTAATTTTGGTAATTCGATACATAAATTTTCCATGATTATGTCGTTGCTACCACGTGACTTTGTTCCGACGAAAGAAACAAACTAAGAGCGCAGAAGATCGGAACGGCCATATAAAGGAAGAAGCAAGTTAAACTGAGGAATATTTTCTATATTCACAAGGTACGATGTATGATTTATAATATTGTTGTACATTGAAATGATTTTGGTTAATATCGTATATTTTGTTAAAGAAAATCGTATTATCATGTTACTAAATAAGAAATATGCAATAACTTTGACAATTTATAATAACCCTTTTGCATGGGTTATACTTGTTGCTTACTCCTTCATCTAAATATGCGCTTCGTGACCATTAGTTGTTGAAGCGCCATATTTGACGAGAAAAACTTTTGAACGGTTCAAAAGTTCTCTCGTCAAATACGTTTTGCGTAAGTTTCGATACGATTTCACATTACGTTTGCTTACGTTTATATAGCTGCTGACCGGTAAAAACACAGGGCAATTATTTTTCCGACTGTTAGCATCGGATATACGTTAATTAATACATGACTATTGCAACATGTTAAACTTTGATTAAATAAGATTATTTGCTATTGTTAACTAATGTTTTATTTATGGCATGTAGAATATTATCTAGTTTTAGGTAATTTAAGGAAACAATGGGATCGTCATTTAGGCCTACGTTTGTTTCAGGTTAGCCGACATACCCTTATTTATTGATGTCGTCTGCCATAACCGCTTTAAATTTAAAATCGATCAGTGACAATAATTTAGCTTGTAGTAAATTATTTGAACGGGACATACAAAAGAGATTCATTAAATATACCCTCTAAGTCCCCCAATTTATGTATTGAATTACATTTCAATAAGTTATTCATATCGTTTTGTCTAGAAGGTTATTCTACCAAATGAAAGCTTTTATTTCGTGCACCGTTGTTATCTGGTTGGAAGATCCGCATTGATGTCCTTGAAGTTGAGAGCAGACTTATTTCAATTTAAAGTATTCAAAGCATGGAAGATCGAACGAGACACATTACAAACTAATTACAACCACTTTGAATAGACTTAAGGGTGATCACTCGTGAAATCGAAAAAATTTCTTGTAACAAGGATGTTTCGATTCTTATTTAATTTTGAAGAATAACATGTTGTCATTCAGTTTTTAGTGTGAAAAGTATATGTCCACGATTTAACTTTTTCGTAAAATTACTTTTTAGTGATATACCCAAAATCGGTAATTTTCCTAATAATGGTTTTGAAAAAGGGGTGTGGGTAGATAAAAAAACAAATATTTCAGTAAATATTAACCAAATTACTTAAATAATGTACTGGTTATATCACAGCCTGAATGTGGAAGAAACTTAAAGCATTAAATGTCTACTTTATGCCTATTTCTTGACTGTGTACTATTTCAAACACTGAGTTATTTACCAAATTAAGATCTATAAAATGGCTAAAAAATAAGGGGTTGTGAATAATGTTTATACATTTTTTACGTATTGAAGGAGTAACAAGGATTTTGAATGACATTGATTATGCTGAAGTAGGTTAAACACCAATTAAAAATATGACATGAAAAGCACATGTCCATGTTCATATAAGAAAGTTATCATGTGAAATGCTAGGTCTCTAAGCTTTTCTTTTCAGCAAAAACTGGATATTTCCTTAGTTAATGACCTCTTTCAAGACAAAACCACTGCATATTGTATGAATAACCACATATGCATAATCAGAAACAATAATTGATGGACTTGTATGAATTTTGGATGAATATTTTTCATCGGATATGTGTTCATAATGCTAAACTTGATGAAAACTTACCCCACCCACCGTTTTACAACAGCAAATATTTCAATATGAACGTTAAAAATAAATAAACAATGTTTTTTACAATTTTTAAGAACAATATATTTGCAAACCAGGTTATATAAATGTATTCATACAAAATTTAACAAACTTTAACTGATAAATACTAAACGGCATATGATTGTTGTATATATACAGACAAATTAAATTGACTGCCGTAATCTGGTCGGATGTCGTAAAAGCAGTAAAAATTCGCAATGAAGAAAATGCCACTTTGAAATTATTTATGCATTTAAATAACATTGTTGACTACATTACATGATAAAAAAAATAATAATTTCAACTTGAAATTTTACGACATTTAGCTAGACTGCTTTGTATCACAAAAGCTCATGAGTGATCACCCTTAAGATTATATTCATTTGAAGATTTCTTAAGAAGGAACAATCTATGTAGTTTTATGTTCCTATTTAAAATACTGTTCTATCTGTTCCATAAACTTAGTTAAAGTATGTGCTCTATGGCCTATCTAGGTCTGTGAATGACATTGGTAAGGAAAGGGTGAGGGAGTCGATGTTGTAAATCTTTTGTTTTGTCTGATCATTTGTTCGTTCTTTCTTTCTTTTGTTCATTTTGTTCATTTTTCGCTAATCAGTCCGTCAGCTCGGTTTGTTGATTTTAGAGTATCTAGTTTGTCCACTTTAATGTATTCCCTTCTGTTTTCACTTCAAATTTATTTATTAGAACATAATAATTAGGAACGGAGTTCCTATAGATATACACCATTTTTTGTAGTGACAAAACAGTGACGCCTCTCATCCGCGTTGAAAAATAGTACCACTTGTTGTATAAGTATACATTGCAGACTTTGTAGTTTTGATAAATGTTGGAGATATATTGCAGGATTCTATTAAGTTTGAAAGCACGGGATATATTTTGGCAATTTAAACTGTAAAACTAACAAGTATAATAATTAAGTATTCATCCACACTAAAGTTCATTCATAATCTGTCCTGGTGACAAGATTTACTACATACTGGAAATTGTTTCATTCACAAAAGTAGTGTCACAATACTATATTGTCTCTCAGTGTAGAGAGTTTACATAATGACACAGGGTCAGAAGTTCAGTGCAGGCGGTTTATACAGTTCAATGTGTGTATACAAATCAAAGCGCTGAAGGTACTGAATTTGTTTGGGTTTTCAGCTAGTAATTTCTCATTGTATGTCATGACTTTTAAAGTGTAGCTTTTCCTAGATAATTGTGGTTAATTGGCTTAAAGATGTACATTTTTTCAGAACTAAATGCTTGACCCTCAAATTCTAATTCATAATTAAGATAACACCCCTATTGAGAATTTGTTCATTAACTGATGATGTTCATGAACAGTATATGAAGTTTCATGAATTGTTCATCAAAGTTAATCAAAGGTTCATCAATATAACTCATCAACTGTTTATCAACTGAAGTTCGTGAACAATTCATGAAACGAACTGTTCATGAACATCATAAGTTCATGATCCGTTCAGGAAGTTTCATGAATTGTTAATCAAGATTCGTCAAAATAATTCATCAATAATTCATGAACCTAATGAAATTCACATTTTTGATAAAGACTGCCTAAGGTTCATAAATCTGTTCATGGACATGTGTTCAATTTGTAGATCATGAATAAATTCATGAACAATTCATCAATGAACTGATGAACATTTCGTGAACTGTACATCAAAGGCTGGTTTTATCTAACACATGTAAACTTCGTTCCTGACAGTACTCTCAGTGCTTTGATTTTATTATGAATATAACAATACAGTGGTATATAAATAATACAAACAAATGGTAAACATAGTGAACTGGTTGTGAGGGCAGTACATCAGAATGATGTTCAAGTGAATTTTGTTTAAAAAAAACTTATAACCCCGTCTACTGGTACATCCATATCTAAATATCTTGCGTGTTTAATTACAGTATGAATTATGGGTGTTGCTGTATGAACGTACAGATTAAGAATAGGATTGTTTGTCTTGGGTGGTAGTGGTGGTGATGCGATGATGCCATCAGTCATTGATTTCAGTCGATTGATCAAAGTAATCGGTACTGTGTCTTTCATTCGACTTCTTTTAGTAATGGCAGGAGTTGAACCAAACCCAGGCCCTACAGGTAAATATGAACACGTAATATAAAACTTTACCAAATTAAATTGTCTAAATATTGATATTAAATGTTTGTTTTCCTGAATCCACAAGAAAATATTGAGTTCAGATCCAAATGGCGGATATCCGTTCAAACTAAAAGAAATCAAAACAATACAAAATGCGTGCACGTATATATGGAATAACTTAACGCATATCTCCAGAACAGGAAACAGAATGTTTAACAATACTTGCAAACTCGGACGATTTTAATATAGATCAGAAAAGGGTTCATAGAAGAAACTCATACCTGACATCCCATCTTTTCCGAAATACTACCCCAGTCAAAGCCCCCATACCCAAATACCCAAACAACACACATGATCATATATATGATAATACCGACGATATTTTTCCGAACTCATACATAGAACTACTTATTATTTAATTTTTAATTGGGCATAATGTCGTTATTCCGTTTCAGATCAATTCATCTTTCGGTATCAGTACCTCTTAATAGAGATTGGTACTAAGGTGCTGAGAAGCTTATTGGATCATTTGGTGAATAATGATTTAATGGTATATCTGAACGCTAACCCTAAACAATATAATCAACTACAGTTCTTGATGAGAAAAGCTGGTGTCATAACTACAGTACAGAAACAGTATTTACCGCCAATCGACATGAATCCCAAATCTTCAAATTTTGATATTACATTACTTGTCTGTCTTTTGCGCAATGTGTGTGATGCGTGTGGTCTTCGAAGGTGGGACGATACTGTGTGGAAAGTATCGCCAGTACCAGGAGATTTCTCAATCGAGGCGGACATCGTAAGGTTGAAAGAATGTCGGAATAATGTGAGTTCCCACTTGCTTTTGAAATATTTATATCGTTCTCTAGAACTTTAAGGTATTGCACACATAAAGTCTAAAAAATGGAGCAGGAGTACTTTAGAAACATTTAGAACATGTGTTTCCTTAAATGTATTAAATAATCTTTGGTAACTTTGAAAGACAAAAAAAAACGATAACTAGGTAATACCATTTTAATACACTATAAACCGCTTTGAATAACATTGAGCAGATCTTTGAAAAGCTACAGTATTATGGGTGTACCACTGTCATTGATAGGTTTTTCAAAATGCAATGACACAGACGCGTAAAGTTTCACATGAAGGACTTATCATCACCAACTTACACAGATTTGTAACAGTCTTACAACTTCAACGTGTTTTTTGTATTTCAGTTGGCACACAGCGATACCGTGTTTATTTCTGAGATGGAGTTCAACAAAAAATGGATTGAATTAACTGATGTAAATATCTCGACTCCTTGTTTTCTTTTCATTCTAACTAGCACCAGATACGGCAGCTTAAAGTTGAACATACACTTCATAGTCAGTAATGAAATTATGCACATTACAATATAATGTAAAGTGAAAAGCGTGGAAAAGCATTACAATTTTCACTATTCCAAAGAGAACATGCGTAAGCCACCACCAGAGCAACCATCAAACAAACGAACAAAAAACAAAAGAAATAGAAACTAAATAAAGCACAAACCCGACAAAATTGCTCATACTTATCCCCCCTAAACTCTCTACCAACATAGTAAGCTAGTAATCGGTACGACCCAAAGCGTTGCGTGAGAAACAAAATAAAAACCCTTTTATGTGCTCCTCTCTTCGAACAAGTTCAATAACTTAACAGATAGACTCGTGTCACTGTTTTAACTCCGCACATTAAGTCTTCTTGAATCCAGAATTTGACATTGACATAAAATAATTCGTGCGCATATTTTCAAAATTGTCTACCGCAATAAATTACGCATCCTTCGTTCCTATTTATTTTAGATTCTGCTCAGACTGAATCAAAAGTGTGGCATCTCGGGACCGCCAAACCTGACACTATCATTAAATGAAGCTGAACAAATGTGTATGGACGAGAACTTGAAGGCCAGATATGATCAGGAAATTACAGACTGGGTTGCGATGGAAAAATCATTTGAACAGGGCATCGAAGAATTGAAAGTAGTTCTATCTAAAGTACAAGATGATCTGTCTGAAGTAAAAGTTGATCAATCTGTAGTAAAAGATGGTCTATCAGAAGTTAAACAAAATCAATCCGAAGCAAAAGATGATATATCTGAAGTTAAAACTGATCTATCTGAAGTAAAAGATTGTCTATCTGAAGTAAACCAAAATCAATTCGAAGTAAAAGATGATATATCTGAAGTTAAAACTGATCTATCTAAAGTAAGAGATGATCTAGCAGAACTAAAACTAAAATCTGAATCACATGCTGCGATGAAAATGCGAAGTGACGCGTTTGAATCAAAGGAAAACCAGAAATACCAAAGACAACGTCTAGATATTAATGAAAAAGGTGAGGTCAATATTCTGCGTGTACATTTTCCCTCATTCGATGCTTATTGGTACAATGTAATGCTAATACCATAGAAAAGACATGCCTTTCGAAGCAATATAACTTAATGAGACCCGAGACCTAGTAACTGACTTACATAATATACGACCATAACATACTAATTTGTATCAGTTTCAGAATGCAAACACAAACTTATAGATATTTACAAGGAAGAGTGTCGTACTTTGCCAGTGGCTCCCTTGTGTGCTGATGATGAAGATGAGGTGGACCTTATGACCTTCTACATGAGCCCCGAATTAAAGCGAATACCTTATCACCGAGAACAAAAGGAATCGGAATCAGTACACCAAGAACAAAAGAAACCGACATCAATAAAGGTTTCATTTTATGAAGAATTATTCTATCACGAAGATAAGATGTTTATGAATATTTTTATTACTGGCGATGCAGGAGTCGGAAAGACGTCTTTCTGCAGGCGTATGTCATTGCTTTGGAGCGAGTCACAAACTGGTAAGAAGGTAGATGATCTTGACCTACAGAAGGACATTGATTTTATGAAAAGATTTAACTTTGTTTTTTATGTTTCCCTTCGAGAAACTGACCATGAAGATGTAGTAGACATGATTATTGATCAATTCTTCTACACTAATTCTGTAGAAAACCGGGAGATTATGTACAGGTGTATTGAAACCATTATGAAAGATTTCGAATGCCTTATTATCTTAGATGCCCTTGATGAGTGGACACCAAAAAGATGTGGTACGAAGGCATGTGCACTTCCTAAGAAAATACGTTCAGAGAGGTGTAAATATTTAACGACGTGTCGACCGTACAAAATTGAACAAATTCGTCCGTCTCGAAAAGACTTAGATTGTCAAGTTAAAATGACTGGTATAACGGAATATGAGGCATATGTGAGAAAAATAGTAAGTCATATAAATAAAGTAAATAGAGAAAATAAAAATCCAGACGATTTCTTTGGAGAAACCAAAAAGTGCGGACTTGGTGTTCTTTTGAATATACCAATACTGGCTGATCAGTTGATATTGATGTGGTTTGATAAAAGACTCACAGAAATGCCAAGAGCTCAAATATATTCTAACATTCTGGAGATGCTTTTTGAAAGGGCCGAGCAAAGAAATATTCTTTGTCCATCATCAACAGATACAGAATTTCAGTTACCAACTTTTTTCTCTGATCTTATATTTTTTAGAAAGCACATCTCCTTAATTGAGAAATTATGTTTATTAGCGTTTAGATCGTTGTTCAAGCAAGATCAGTGCGTTACACTCCTAGTCTTTACTAAGCATCAGCTGTTGCAAGCTCCTTATTTCATTTCCACCGAAGATGCAGATTTCTTATGCAAAATTGGCATCTTATCAAGAAATAAAGTTGTAGGGAGGTTCGGAAAAGGAGAACAGAAGTTGTCATTTTTACACAAGAGCTATATTGAATTCTTAGCTGCTTTATTTGTAACTTCTTTTGATGAAAATAATTTATTTGATGCTGTTGTTGAAGAATGGAACACCGTTAGTGATGTAAGACAGTTTGAATTGTTTCTACTCTTCCTTACTGGGCTATCATGTAAAAAGGTAGCTTCTGTGTTTGAGAGCATTTACCCTCAAATATCAAATAGTCTGAAGACTTTCCGAAGGAATGCCAATTATCCGTTCGGTGCGTTTAGAATGATATTGCACAATCAAACGTATTTTAATCAGGAAGAATTGTATTCTACAGAGCAAATCCAATCGTTACAGATGACTGTTCTCAATTGTTTTAAGGAAGTCAGTAGATCCGATGTTTTCTGTACATTCAAACTTGAAGATTATATTTTTCATAATTATTACAGTATTCCGCTTTTGAAACAACTTTGCTCAATAAATCAGACATGTGTAAAATTTTTATATTCGGTACAGGGTGAATATTTTGATGAATTTGATCGGATTAAACATCTAGAACACCTACTAATAGGTCGAATACAAGTTAATCATTATCAAAAGTTCGAACAGATGATATTACAGAACCAGTCAACCCTCATAACTCTTTGTATTGATGGTTATCGTCCAATGGATCTTCTAGATCCTGACAGTTTCATGATTCATTCTGATGTTACTGTCATACAAGAGGTGCCTGTGAGAAGTATCCATCATCTCACTTCATTGACTCTGTGTTCGATCAAATTGCACTATCACAATTACGCGACATTGATATTCTTTCTTAACGAAAAAGTCCTGATTGAAAACATAAAATTAATCGAAGTGTCATGTTTTTTTTCTTATGAGGACCACCCGTTGAATCTTCGACTTAAAGAACATACAAAACTCAATTCATTGTGTCTAAATCAGGTTGATGTTTTATGCCCTGGTGTGAACAACTCTAGTCTAAAGTCTATTTTGTTACATCCCTTAATATCCCCTTTGATGGGCTTAAGTATGAGTTATTATGTTGATGTGTTTGAATCAGTTAAGAATTCACAACTTGAACATATTATCATCGACGGATGTTTGCTCATAGAGGTCGAAATAATGACCAAATTATTAAGTACACTGAAATCTCTACCATATATTAAGTCACTAACACTGATCAATGCTTGCATACCTGATGATATCCTATTTCAGCTCCATCCTGGTGTGACACATGTGGAGATAAAGTTAAGACAAATCAATATGACCGAAAATCGTTTCACTCCTTCGTAGAAAGTTTTATAAATAATAAAAGATCTGAGGTAAAAGTAATGTTACACGACTGTACTTTGTCGAGTGAAAATTGCGTATACCTGACAGATCGATTGTGGTGGAATCATGTCTTGAAGTACTTAGAGCCGAAAGAAGAAATTGATGTCACACTACTTCGCTACTGTCATACAATTCAGTTTGAAAAAGCATGTTGTCAGTGAATCTTTCTTTGTCTTTCCAAATTGTGCTGGTTCAGAAAATAGGTGGGAACAGTTTTTCTTCATTTTTGTGATTACCGTTTTTCAGAACGTTCACATTTTCATATTATTGTCAGGTAAATTACACGAAAGTCAGTTTTGCTTATTGACGAATCATGTGTCATATTTCTAAAATCCGAGTGAACATACATTTTATCTGAGTCTGTAAATGTGTGATTCAAATATATTTCTTTTTTTTTCTCAGTAACAGCAGTGAAGCTGTATTCAGTTGGGTCAAAACTTGCTAGAATTTTGATTTACTATTTCTATATCATGATAATTATATTTACAGAGCTTGTAAATATGTTTACTTCTAATAGAAATAATTGAATATATATGTAACTGCATGAACTGAATATCAGCCCGCTTACATCTATATGGAGGGTGTTAGGTTTTAATAGATAGAAATGTACATAGTTAAATGTCTAAATATTTATCAGAATAATACAAGCAATGGTAATTGGTGACGTTATGACTTAAAGTTGATTGTTATGATTTCTGACTTTTCATGATTAAAAGTTCAAAAGAAGTGCGCAAAACCCCCATACCTACACCTACCAACCCTATTTTCGATAAGCATTTAACCAAAAAAAAAATTAGGCCTTTTGTGTGAATAAAAAAACATTAATTTTGCAGTTTCAATTCGGTGTTGATATGTGTTTGGGATAGTTACATCATATCAGGGATATATCGTGTCCCTGGTCATAGTGAATAATGAAATACTTCTAGTGATGGTGCTTAATATAGTATTCGTGATAAAACAATATGACTATATTTGTAAGCAGATATTGCATTGTATAAAGTACAATTTTCACATCTAAAATACCAAAGGAACCAGATGAACGGTCTTATTTTATGTGGTTTCCTTACCAAGTTGAAATATAGAAGAATATAGAAGAAAAAAATGAACATTAGGTCGAAAATAATTGGTCATCATATTGAGATCTTCTTTATATTGAAGTAATCACTAAGATGGGTTTCAATGTAAAGTATATTATACTGAACAGTAGTGTATAGTATAAAATTTGTATCTTGTTGTTGAGACAGTGTTTGTAAATACTTGCTTGAGACAGTGTTTGTAAATAATTATAAATTGCACACATTATCAATCGATTTCGTATAGCATGATATCGTTAATTGCTTTTCCTACCACGTTTAATTCTATTTCTTAAAAGTTTATGGATTTAATTACTGACTTCTGCTATTCTTGGACTATTCAATATCGTTGTTCAAACTATCTTTATACAGATATTTGTGTTGTGTGTAAAAGTACATATTGTTAAAATGGTTTTGTACTAACAGTGTTACTCTAGGAGTACTTTCATCATGTAAATATTTTACTATATGTTTGAAATAATGTACTCATGATTATGCTATAAAATGTACAGGATTAGGCTTCGTTTAGATCTGTTATAGTTATTTTCCCAGCTACTCCGATTCACATGTTAAGGTTGACCTGGCGGAACTGGCATATATGCACGGAAGTCAGTTTATTCTTGGAGTTGCTTGTAAAATAAGTTTTTCTAGTCTTGATATTGTTTTATTTGGTATCTTTTGAAATTAATGATTGCGTTATATGTATTGATCATTCCTTACCTAAATACAAGTCATCTTGCTGATATATTGTCTTTGTTGTATTGAAATTTTCAGAGTAAAAAATGTTTCTTGCAGAACTTACACAATGCATTCATAATCATTCAATTGAGGTTTGATATAAAGAAGTTTATTCACTGTAGAAGTCATCAAAATGTTTAGTCACTAACATTGAAATGTGAGAAAAGAGGAGCTTTCTTTTGAAATATGTTACTTATGAACTAAACAATGAAAGCAAACTATTTTTCTTCTCATTGTAAATAAATTTGGCTCAAGATATATGATCAGCATTTTCGAAAACATTGCAACACACGCACAACCCCCCCCCCCCCCCCCACATATATTTATATAGCTCAGTCGTTATGCCAGAGTATGATCAAAGTCCAGCGCTCAGATTCTAGTAAGTTATTATTTGCTAAGACACCCTAGTCGGCAATGGCTAAATTAACATTTAAGATACAGATTAAATACACATGCTAACAAGTCATGCTTAATGGATGTGCAGCATGTCTTGTTGTCTAAAATGTTGTTTGAAAGCTATACTGAGTAAATGTAAGACTAAGAACGGAAGAGATGCTTTTTTATAAATAAATCTTAACGTCGTTATTGAATGATATGGATCCACGTCAGTCATTGCTGGTGAGGTATTTTTAAGGCAATATTTTTGTCAGTGGAGCATTGCGGTGTGATTTCTTTGTCTGAAAGCATGAGATTTTGTCAATTTAGTGTAAGGGTGTGGTTTTTGGTGTCTGTACACATAAGCATGAGACTCGACGGGTTGACCATCGGAAACAATTCAGTGGATTTGTGTTGTTACTGCCTGTGTGCCTCATTGGACTGATGTCAGTTTTCATCATTGTTTATACTTTATATTAGTACAAAGAACATTGTATTTATGTCCATTGTTTAGTTTAACCTGAATAACGCACTATTTCTTGAATCCGTGACGTGGCTTCACAGAAAACACACTAACAAGGAAAATTATCAGTCTCATATGATAGAAGATCTTATTTACATTCGATCAAAGACATTGCCATTTAAATATTCGTATAGATGCATACAAATTAGGCTGCTACCGGAAAAATATTAGCAACATAATTTTTTTAAGATTTTTGGAAACTAAAAATTTGACAAAAAAATAAAATCTTAATTTGCAAAGATTTGTGAGGCTATACCGTGTGGCTAATAATTTCCGATTAAAACCTGAATTTATGTGTTCAATTATGACAGGATATGCTGCTCAATCAAAGTTACTTTTTTAAATATATTTTAATTCTGTCTCATTCCGTCATGATTTTTACCCAATTTAAGAAACTGAAATTATTTTTCAACCGTTTTAAGATATAACAGCAGTAACTCGGACTTAAACAGATATTGTTAATGAACTATCTAATCAAATCAATATCAAAAACTAGGAATGTACCTACAGAAAGAATTCCCCTTCTATACAATGTGAAAACACAGAAAAGTGAGTAATTTGAATGACGGAACATCTTTGTATTTGAACACATAATATTATGCAGTAAATATGTGTGTACAGTGATAAAGGCCACTGTAACCTTGACATTGTGCTGGCGCTATGGTTCCCAAAGCCAATACAGCATCTCATTATGGTGATCATTTGTAGTGAATAAATGAAAAGGATGCTCTAACATACCTGTTCATGGACAAACAGTCATGTGGGCATGGACACATGTGCGCACACATTAGTACTGACTTGAATGAAAATACATACCCCCCCCCCCTATTTATTCATAAATGCTGGGCATAATATTACAAAAGAACAAGCTAAAACAAAACTTTAATAGTAAATCTTATGTACAAATGAATAAAACATAATATTGCTGAACCATTTACAACTTATGCACAACATATATTGAGATTTTAAAACTTGAGCATGTAACCAGAAACAAATAATCCTTTAGTTCACCTGATGGACATTAACTGTATAGCAATTTCAGACTTATTATTACATATTTGTTATAACTAACACAATGTGTAATGAATACATCAAACAGCTTTACCTTCATTTCAAGGGATAACTTCAATAGTCCATTCCCATTTTCTCACATGGTAATGTTGTTTTTGTTAATGTATTTCAATATTTTGATTTTTTCTTCCAATTGACATCATGCCTGAATATTCTGTATCATATACCATATAAAAATCACCCTCAAATTTATGACAGACAAAGAGCACAGAATTTATCATAAATATTTTGGCTGTATTTCATTCAATGTCAATATACCAGCATCAGGGGAGGCAACTGTGATAAACTCTCTAGTTAATATCATCGTTAACACAAAATAATTCAAACAGTGTATCAATTTGGTTCTTTTTTACCATAAAAAATTTGTAGTTGAGATAATGCACTATTATTGAATAAGATGAACTCTAAATCATAACTTAGTGAGTCTTTGTTCAGTCCTCAGAGAAATTTAATGATATGTACATTAAACAGATATTGCAATTTTTGTAGTCCAGCCAAAACTTTTGTTCATCGGTGTAAATTGCAAAAATATCACAAAATGATATCACATCACAAGAAAATTCTTTTGCTTCAAAAAGAAAGAAACAATAACAAACAGGCTGTGTTTTAAAACACAATGTCCCCTCCATATGACCTTGATCTTTGACCTACTGGCCTTAAAATGCACAAGTCCTCTATAGGTTGTCATATGGAACCAACATATCAAGTCTTGATGACTGATGATTTTATAGGCAAGGTTAAAGTTTGGTACAAACAGACAGATTAACAGACATACAGACTAAAAACAATCTATCCATACAGGGGCATAAAAAAACAGTTTGTTGGTTAGGTTAAACCAAATGTGGTATAATCTCTGACAGGAAAATTGGGTCAATTGACAAGTACTAATTTTAAAAGCATATTTATGAATTTATATATATCTAATATCCATGCACTGTAGAATTAATTTAGATGTAACTGAACATATATATTATAACTATAGCTAAAGTTTGAAATGAATAAAACTTTAAAATTTACAGAATCTGATACAGTTACATTTTTTTGTAACAGCTAATACTTTAAACATTAAACACAACAATTTATGTAATAAATGAAATCACAGATCTTTAATACCAACCAAAATATAGTTGGTTACTAAAATGACAAAAATTATTTATTTTTAAAAAATACAGATACAGTTAACAGCCAAAACTTTTATCACTAAACACAACAATTTATATCATAAATAAAACCAGATTTTTAATAATAACCAAAATATAGTTGGTTTACTTACTAAAATGACTAAATGAAACAATTTCACACTCCACCGGTACATACAGAATCATAGAATCAGATAAGTACAATAGTAAGATGAGTAATTATTACAATCTATAATATAAATAAAACACCATCACCATAGTGCATTACTTAATGAATTCCATTATTAAGGTAAAAAAGAAAACATAACTCAAATAAAGTTGCTACGCGTTTCGTTATGTACTTCCTCAGGCAACTAGTACAATTATTGGAATGATGGTAAACATATGTGTGATCTATGAATTCCATATAATTTATAGTGACAATTTTGATGTTCAGATCCCCTTAATTCTGGACTGCCATGGATTTCAATAATTTGTATATGCCGAGACTTCTACACAATAGTAGAAAGGCCTTAAAAAATGTTTGTTTCTGGTTACCTGACCTACCCTGATTTTTCCCTGCAACCCAAGACTTTTTATTATGCCTGAAGAAAGACTCATCCAATTTATCACTTGTTTTACCTTTCGGCACTCTTTCAAGAACAATATATAAATAACACATAGCTTTGTGGGTAACAGTAAAAATGTCAGCCTGAGGAAAGTAATGTTACCCAAGGCCTTCGGTTGACATTTTTACTGTTACCCACAATATAAGCTATGTGTTATTTATTTTATTACCCCAAACTATTTTCAAGAAAATACTTTAAATATTTACTATCACCTATGTGACAGTAAAAAATACTGTAAAAAATTTACTGTTACCCTGCATCAGTAAAAAAATACTGTTAAAAATTTACTATCACCCAGTGACAGTATAAAAATGTTAAGTCACGTGGTACCATGAATGTAAAAATGTTACATGTTTGCCTATGGGATATCAACATTATGAAAAAAGTGAGGGGTAATAAAACAAAATAGCACCCACTTACATACCCTACTATTAATGCGCATGTAACCAGAAACAAAAATTTTACACACAAATTAACCTTTGTTTGTTACAGCACTAATGTACTTTTCAATAAAACTTTAAATTTCTCACATGAATAAATAGATTACATACTCTTCTGTCCAGATAACCAATTCTGAGTTCTTGTATATTCCACCCAATTTTCTATTTCTACTAATTTTCTGGAAGTCTGAAGCAGTTCCAACTGTTTTTCTTTGGAAATCTTAAACAGTTTTAAGAAATATTTCAAGAATCTATAGCAGGTGTGGCCATTTTTGTACAATTGTTGGAAGTTTTATCCATTTTATATACACCTTGACCACAGAAGTCCTTGTGCACACAGCTTTACACCTTCATCAAGTGTATTTTGTGATTATAAAGAATGAAAACAAAAACAAAACAAAATATTAATCATTATTAATACTATCAATTTGTCACGAATTCTTTGTATTTATGGCATTTTTGAACCATTGTCCTTTTTGGCTGGTCTCATCACTCCCTTGGTTTGATGCAGCTTGTATTTCCTGTAATTGATCTTGCATAGATTTGTCTAATTTCATAACTTCTTCCCTGATTAATCTGGCTTGTGTAACTCTTTTATCATCATGTTGCTGCATCAAATAAAGAATTAATCTACTGACAGGTTTATGAGACAAAATTTTAACAACGGGCAATGATGGCTGTATAATCATATCGCTCCCTTGAATAACCTCATGAATTGACAAATTGGTAAGAGGACAGCCAATTTGGTCACAAGAGCATAAAATGCAACCTCTCCAAAGCAACACCCTTTGAGAGTAGGAACATTATGCTGTTGTTGAGAGGTTGTTGCTCTAGAGAAGTTAAATTAATAGTTAAATTGTGCAGTGGGAAAAATTCATGCTGCTGTTGAAGAGAGATTAATGCTAAAGAGAGGGCCACTCTGGAGAGGTTTACTGTAATTTTACCAATCTTAGTAGAGAATCATTAGACAATGTAACACATTAAATATAGCCATGCAATTGTGACCAAAATCATCTTTTTTTCTCTTAATCAGTGTATGTAATATACATATGTGACCCCGAGGGCAGGGCCAATTTCGATACCCGGGCGTGATTTGAACATCTCAGTAGATGACAACAAGACAATGCAACACAACAAATATGTAAGACATAGGCCATATAGATTTGGCCAGGATTTCCCTTTCTAATGTATGTAAAACAAGTGACCCCTCGGGCTGGGTCAATTTTGACAACAGGGGCATCATAGAATACTGCAATTTAGCTTTTGAATCTTTTTATTAATGCATACATCAGAATAAAACATCCTATTGATTGCTAGAAACATAACAATCTTATTATGTAAGCTTAAATTTCTTCAGAACGAAAATTTGTCCTTAGCATGTGGACATTCTTTGAGTTTGAACTTTTCAGTTTTGAACTTAAAACTGATGTTTGGTTGAAAAGGTGTATCAGGTTTCGAGGTTATAAAACTTGAGATCGGTCTCCGAACCCAAATCTCATATCTTGTCATACGTAGTTTCTGAATTAATAATGATCAGACAATAATTATATTATCATTGATACACCATCCTGAGAGCATATTTGACCTGAACAATAAGTGAACATGTATCTAATCATAAATCAGCAGTGCATTCAGTTAAAGAAAACGTTACAAAACGATCGCAAACAGACGCTTACGTATTTAACTGAAAGGAGTGTTTGCGGAAACCGTTTGCAAACACAAAAAGAGTTTGTGAGCGAAGAAAAGGTATGGGCGAGGTGTAAAATGCGAATCCACAGATCCAGATCTGGATCCAAAATAGTAAATATTGGGGAAATAAAGGGGTGTTACGGATCCATTTTTTATTAATTGGCAGAATAAGACCAATTTGGTATCGAATTAAAGCTGAATATTATAGCTTTGTGTACATCCGGATCCGAACCCGTGGATCTGCGTTTTACAACCGGCCAGACGCCATCTTGAAACATAACAAATCGTTAAGTCAGACTGTTTCTGTTACCAATCGTTCGCGGCAAGTGTTTTCCGTAGCTGAACACACTGTGGCTCTATCTTTCCTTCAAAAATACTTCGAGAAAGAAATTAAGATTTGAGCATGGAGACTATTCTCAATTTTTATAATCAGAACATGAGAATATTCTACCTTCTTTCTTTCTGCAGCCTCTTGTTGGCGTTGAGCAATTTTCTCAGCAGTTACTGGCTCTTTTTTATTCTGGTACTTCAATAATCTGAAACAGAGATAACGTAACTTACATGAATTAAACCAAACTAACTGAATTAACTCATATTGAGGGTTCAGTGCAACACTGTTGTAACTTATTCTTATTTCAATATGAGTTTCGACACTTTTACGTTGAACCCTTGATATGCACTCCATCTAAGACATTTAGTATAAAAATCAGTTGCTAAGGGCCCATGTAGTGTAGTTACATATAAATTCCAGATTTTATTCCTGTCACTTTACATTATGTCTAATATTATAAAGAGAATTCATTTACTGTGAAATCATTAATTTTCGTTGGGGATTTAATTTCGTGGATTTCGTGGGTCGGCTCATCCATGAAATCAAATCCCCACGAATTTAAATGCAGTAATAAGGCATTTCTTTTCAAAAATCTGAATCCACAAATTTATGTCCCCAAGAAATAGCCATTTTAGTAAAAACCACGAAAATTGAGTCCAACGAAAATAAATGAAAATACAGTATCTAATACAATATTCAGAATACCCATACAAGTTTCAAAGACATTTTCAAACAAAATAACTTCTTATTCAGTGAATGTTGCTACCTTTTACAGTTTCTGAGTTATATGAGCTACATTGAAAGTTTTTGTACAGATGAAGATGACACAGTGATCACAATAGCTCAACATTTTCTTTGAAAACATCCAAGCTAAAAATGGTTAGCAAGTACAGTTGATCTGAAATGCCAGACTGGGCTCAATGGGACTATGGCCATCAGGTTCATGAGTGAGAACCCTGGACACAGCTCCTGTTCTTTTGACAATTTGGTTAATAACATTGCATCTAAGGCTAATTATGTCCTCTACTGGTGATTATATGTGTGGAAAAGTTGGCAGTCACATGTTCTTGCAGGAAATAAGGTCAGGACTAGTACAGACCAGCTGGTATATAGCTCGAATACTGAAATAATTAAAAGCTGTCAAATGTCCCCTCCCCTTTCAAAAAGGTTTGTTTTTTTTCCTCAAAAAACATTAAAAAAATCAAATTGAATTGGAAAAGTTCAAAAATATTCTGCTATTTTCATTTACCTTTCTGGAACTTTCTTCTTGGCTGGTTCATTCAGACCAATATCAAATATAGCTCCATCTTGGTTTCCCAAAACAGAGGACCTATTTCCACAAGCATCATTCCATTTAGGTGCAGCTTGACTTGACATTCTGTTTGCTGTACCAAGATTTCTTCTGTTGTAATTCATATAAAATGTTATCTAGGACAAGATTTGAATAAAACAAGTATGCTAGACACATACATGTTGCACTGACATTAATTAAACAGACGCAATTAAGTTCATGTGAACACAGAGCCTTGTTTCCTACTTTATAAAAGAGGCCAAAATTCAATGACTTGCAAATTGCAAAAAGCCTCTTTTTTCCATTGTGGTGAAAGAATTTCCCAAAAATACAAAGCTGAAATTCCCAATATATATGATGAATTGTGATTATCCAAAGTTTTATTTAATCTATTTCTCAGTGTTCTTTGAATAAAACTTACATTATCTAACATTATTTATTGAAATGTTTTATAATATTACTTATAAAAGCTTACACAATTGATAAAAAGAGTTTTATTAACCGAACATATTCTAACATGATATTGTCTAAACTTCTGTCAATTTGGCTGAAAATTGCGCTTGAATTTCCCAAAATGATAGGCTGAGGGTGCTTCCAAATGTTTGGAAAAAAGGCTCTGGAACATATAGTTAATATAATCAATGGTAAGAGCCAGCTATGAGACCAATTGATCAGTCAATTTATTTGGTCTACAGATAAGTTTCATGCACAGCGATCAACATAAATACATACTCATATAATAAGCAGACATAATTATTATTAGTATGAACACAATGAACTATTACCTATAGGTTACAAAATACATCATGATTTTATGGTGAATATAGGACAATTCTGACAGCCCATCTGATGAGTAAAATATTCTTACATTAATTAGGAGCAAAAGCATCCACATGTGGTCTTCACTGGGTATCGAACCCAGGACCCCTAGCTAACTGTAGGCAAACAATAAATAAACCATATATGGCACTTTGCTAAAAAGTTAACCCAAAAGCAAGGCTGTTGAAAATTGCGTATATTCCTATGATTACTATATGCACTTCAGTAACAGGGTTTAGTCTGACTATACTGTGCTAGGTGGCAGGTGCCCTGGGTTCGATATCCTGGCCATGAAAGTAGTTATAATGATTGTAGGAATATGGGCCACTTTCAACAGCGTTACTGTAGGGCTAACTCTTTGGTGACATGGTTGAGTGTTCACCTACAGTATGTGCACATGGTTTTGGTTCAATCTCCAGTGAGGACCATAGATTTTTCTAGCTTCTAAATTACTATACAGTGAACAATTTTCTGAAGTCAGTATATATATATATATAGTTATAAGTCGAAGGCCTTTGACTATGATACTGTACGTATGCATCACATTGCAGTTCATCGTCAAAACCACTGGTTCTTTAAAAGCTAACAGGTAAACGACTCAATCTGAGTTGCATATGTTTTCCTATTTAACGCTCAAATTTCCATAAAAGTTGTGTACAGTATGATCAAGGACTTATATACATACATGGATTTGCAACTTCCATATTAACAGTTTAAAGTAATCAAATCACGCGATAATAACATGTGAATCAACGGGATTACATGCTCTTGTTTACAAAAGCGAAAATACAAAAATATCCATGATAATCCGAATGTTAATAACAGCGAAAATATCCGTAGTATTCCGAATGTTTAATCTCGGAGACGAAAGGATTATAATAGATGTCCGCCATCTTGGAATTTAAAATGTTTGACTGATGCCTTTTTCAATGCTTATGCTTAAACTTTGTGGATAATAAAAGTATCTCAATATCTTTAAGGAGTTTGTTGCATCCTTTACCAATTTCCCGTGCGCAATTGCCAGAGTTTTTTTAGTATAATAAAATTCGTAAAGACCCAATTACAGCTGTCGGACATTGCCGAGTTTATAGCAATGCATTGTGGGATCGTTGAACGATATCATTTGAGCTATTTTTAGCAGTTGCGAATCCATGTATGTATATAAGTCCTTGGTATGATCAATTTATCAACATGACTAAAAATACATCTTCAACAGGAGAAAGGTATATTTTGCTGATGTAGACTACCCTTAGTTTCAAAATTTTGCCTGGTTAATGCTTTGGATTCAGTCTGTATACATATATATATATATATAGCGTTCCAGAAAGCAAGTGAAATGATCTGCTTCAATAATCCATGAACAAGCGTCTTAAGCTATCTACTTTGAAAGAGGACAATTCCATAACTAAAATTGTCAACATGACAAAATAAACATTTTTAAAGACCAATTATTATAAGGATACATATAGTTATGCGCCAGTAATTTAAGTACTGCACGTACGTCATAGTTGTATCTCTTATAATAGTTTTATAACTTTTCACCTAGGGCTATTTTCTTTAAGAACATCTTTGATATGTATGTCCAATCATCATGATTATCGTAGCTGCATAAAACGTTTGACTTACAAAAGCGGCTTTATTTTTGGGGGGTAGGAGTTGAAACGATCGAATAAGGGAAAATATTAGCATACTTCATTAATAGAAGACGATATCATGGTCTGGATATTTTTATCCCTGTAAATGGATTCAATGTTGAAAGCTTGCTCACCTTATAAACTGTCCCTAAGTTGAATTATTGAATACAAAAACCGTAAATGCAAACCGGAAGTTTACATAATTGACAAGGAAACGGTGTTCGTGTTTTCTGTGTGCTTATCAAAATAGCTTTAGGTACTAGAGCGCTAAAAGTTTCAAAGTCTCAACAATCTACAATAAAGTTTCCTTTTAAAAAGGAAAGGCTTGGCTGGTTGTTGCTATATATAACACGTCTTTATCATGGTAAAGTGTTGTAAAGGCCCAGTAAGGAATACATTCTCTGAATCCATATGAAAAAAAACCCTAAAGGTTAAAAAATACAAATGAATCGAGCACCAAATGTAAGCCACTTAATTATATGTCAACTAAAACAAGTAATTAAAAAGTATGACACATACGAAAACTGAGGGGGGGATGAGCAAGTAGGCAGTACACCATCCTAAGACACTGCTAGAAGTACTAGAATGCATAAATAGAGGGCACTGCCTCGGAACAATCCTCCGCTAATATATATGTATTTCGGTAATGATTAAAATAATTGATTTAAATGTATAGTAAATAGTAAAGGAAAAAAATCTAGACAGTTTTAAAATGTTTACCTTAACGCGTAATAAAGTTTAATAGAACAAACCGATCTATAGCGAAACACCTTGATTTCATAATAGACAA
Source organism: Lutraria lutraria (assembly GCA_964023205.1). Taxonomy (NCBI): domain Eukaryota; kingdom Metazoa; phylum Mollusca; class Bivalvia; order Venerida; family Mactridae; genus Lutraria; species Lutraria lutraria. Next base: position 3,905,471 of record OZ026846.1, on the reverse strand, counting down.
GCACAGTGAAACTGGTACTCAAGTCATGTGATACCGATTCACACAGTTAGCGTAAACCAATCACCGGACCGTTAACATAATTATGATATGAATACTTCAAATTAATAGAGTCGATCGCTAAATCAATAGTCTTCTTCATGTACTTCAACATATAAGCAAATTATTGTTAATTTTAACATCTGCATCATTTAATTTGTGCTATTTCTTTTTCTGTACTTTGGTTGATAATTTGTACACCTTTTTGTTATTTTTTTGGTGCCCCAACTGGTTTCATATTTGTAAACATGCTAACACCATTATACAGTGTTGTAGGGATGGTCTCGACACCATGCCATCTATGGCGAGGCAAATAAATGGGTTTTATCCGAAAAAACACGGACCGAAAAAAATAGAAAAAAGATATTTTCGGTAGAATTTCAATACTTGATCTTCAACGTAAGAATACATAACGACTAATAATATCACCACTGTCGCACTAACATATTATTAATATTTTGATATGGGTACCCCTTGACTGATGTCATCTGTTCTTAATGGTCTGTTCTATATTTTTTCTAGACGATTATATACGAGTATTTGTTTATTATAGCTGTTTGCGAGTACTTACTGTATTGTCTATTACTAGTTTGGCTAATCCTGGCCATTTGGTTGGCTAATGGTAATTTCGGTCACTTTTGATTGGTCAATCATTGGACTGGCTATTCGTCGCGTTGCCTGTCATGTTTGACTAAATCTGTTCGTCTGCTCAATTTTTAAAACGCATTTAAGTAATGTAGGCATCGTTCTATGATGTTAACGTGGCATAAAATCGGGAACATCATTAGATGCAAGTTTAATGTGGTTGTATCATATCAGACTATGGTGGATTTGGTAGTATTTAGGGTGTACTTTATTCCATTGATGTATGGTATGGTAATACCATGTACATGTGAACTATATACATGAATGTATTCATTTGTCGAATACTCATGATTGTGTATGTTAATATGTGTATTATCTATAACTTGTTAATATGTTATACTCTCCATAATGGAGGAATGAATAAAGTAGACGATCAATATCCTTTATGAAAAAAGCAACTTCATACAGAAAACTTAAACCTATGCTTCTTGAAATTCGTCTAACTATAACGTTTTGTTATAGTTGTTCTTTTTAATAGTTAGTTGGGTTATACATAGGTCCCTAGCAATTGGAAACACCAAGGACACAAATATGCAAACATGTATATAATTATGTATATAAGTGCTTGGAAACATATATCAAAACTTTACTCTAAGTATGCTTCTTTTTGTGCTGGTCATAATATTCATGTAATGTTTTTGTTTTATCATAAATATGTATGTCATATGACCTCTAATATGCTGTTGATCTAGATGTAAATAAATGAATAAATAAATAAATAATTTGTTTGTTCTGAATAAGAATCGACACGGTCAGTATCTAAAACTTTTCAGCATTGGGATTAACCTTTTTAACTCTATTTGACAAAAATCGTGCGAGCAACGAACTTGTTTGACACATATTTTCAGTTACATATTGTGTTTTCTGTAAGATAATGTTCTTCAAAGACAACTAAAAAAGTTTCCCACGGCGTTAAGGACTTCGGCCACAATTTATGAACTAAACTTTTTGGTAATTTCGTAAGTACCAGTGATGATTTATCCAAGATTTTGTAGTTATAAAAGCGTGGATTAAATGTTTTTATAATAGAAATAATATATTTCACGCAGAGTTCTGTTGATTATAGGCGAGAAAGAGCGATACCTTTTCAATGGCGATCTTTAGTTTGTTTTCTGTAATCCGCTGCAATTTTCCACTTTAGTTGATTTTATGAATAACTTCGGTCTAAAATCGCACGCCACTTTGAAGGATGGTCGCTGTATCTTAAAGGACAATAGGTAATATTTGGTACTGATGAATGGATTTTAAGGGTGGGCCGATTTGTATTTTGTCTTATCTTTTTTATCTCTTTGAAATATTTTGCCCCAGAATATGTGAGCTTAATTATGAATCAGCATGATCAGATGCCAAAGAATAAATTCACTTTTATAAAAACTAGGCAGATGGTAGGAGGTATGTACGTGTGTTTCAATTTTCTTCACATATAGGTCTACAGTTGATTATTTTATTTTGCTCACATGGTCGCGGTTTCCATGTTGACCATAAATTGTATGTGTTAATCATCAATTTGAATGTTAATCATAAATTTAAATGTTAATCATAAATTATTGACAGGAAATGTTCTGTCGATTTCAGCGCTGAGGACGGATGTGGTATGAATATATATAAATTTAAATAGTACACATGTTAAAGATGACAAGTCGTATACGCATTATGTTCTAACCTCAGTTGGATGAGTTTTCTTTTTCTAAATTCAAGTTTAAAGCAAATTATATGGACTCGGGCAATTGAACAAATACAATAAAGTGCTGGATTACAACTTAATATATTTTTGAAGATAATGATAATCAAAAGGTTCAAATGTAACATCATTGTTTTGATTTCACTAATTGCATTATCTCCGAAACGACGTATAACTTAAAGACACATTTACTTGGAATACTTAGTTTTATATTAAGTTTCATGTGAATTGTGCATCATTGCATTAGATAGAAAATTTCATACTAGTCTATTTCAAGCTACATATTTTGAAAACAATATATTCACAAACAAAATATTCTATCAAATTTAAATAACGTACGTCATAAATTAGAAATCAGGAACGCCATTTTGACGTTAAATTTGTTTTTATTTTCCTATTTTAGAGAAGAGTTAAGGAAAGTGCAAAAAAACATTTACCTACCGTTTAAAGAAAACTATCTAGTTGACAAAGAATAAGTGTGACGGCATCAGTATGGGAACTTCAAAGCTCCAGTTCAGACGAGAAAACTGAATAAACAGTGAATAAGCATGCCTAATTACAGGTTTAAACTCAGATTAAAGCAACATATATATAGAGTCCGCTGATGAAAACTATTTATTTACTATAACAAATTTAAAAGCTGGCGTATTTTTGTCGAAGCTTTTATCACTAAAACTAAACCTGGTCCTTACTTCAGCATTAACGTTTGTTTTGGATGTTCATGATATTTACACAAAGGATACATTCCTTTTAGGAGTACATGTACATGTATTCTTCTTTGTTGAATCATTTACTGGATTGGATCTAAATTGGAATTTCTTTGTTAACTATGTTGATATTCGCAACTTTAACTATTCATGTGTTATACGGTTCACTGGTGAATTTAGTGCATGCAGCCAGTAGTGGCGTCAAAGGTAGTGCATGCGTAAACATGTTTCCGGGTCACGCGGCGCCAGAACAAAATGGCGTTCCGCCATACAGATTGTCATTATCGTCACCATACTACAGCTGTGTCTCAAATATTACAAGTAAGACATTTGAACTCATATGTTTACGCAGTAAGAGTCCTATAAGCTCGCACTTTGCAGTCGACCCTATTTTCCATACCTTCACAATGATGAATCATTTCAGTTCTCATCGAATCGTTGTAGACAGGCGTTGGCACAACCACGATTCATACTCGTATTGCTCTTTTTTGCTTACAAGTGTTATTTCAGATGTGGTATTTCAATTGTTTCATATGAACTTCATGTATTGGAATGGTTCGAATGTATTATCTGGACTCCACACAGGTTCAAATGTATTCGACTACTAATATGTTTGTATGTAGGAGGTAATTGCTTCCCCACTATTGTGTCAATCCTTAGTCAGTATGCTATTTAATATCGTTCTGACTGTACGCCGGGTAAAAGCCAATGCGGGTCATTGATATCACTGTATTCTACGTGAAAATGTCGCAATTGATGCTTGCGACACATTTGGGATTTTTAACTGCTTATAAATGGCTCTGATTAAAGATGAATTCGACTGAATGATAAATGCCATCGACGGATTGACTGATTCATTTTAAGCTATTCAAACAATTATCTATGATCAACTCACTTTTCAGTAACTCTAACTTCAAATGATATTCAAGGCTTTAAAGGATTTTTGTGTCAAACAAGAACCGATCTTCAAGACTATGTAACATTTGGGACGTTGTCGTCTGCTGGAATTGTGTCTTTGACAAACAAATGTGACCAGGTAACGTCTTAAATGCTAACAAGGTTTGGTGTGGTAGAATTGGGTCTGTTATAATTGGACTGTTCTATTACAGTATATCAGTACCTCAAGATAGGTTCTTTGTGCGATGCACATATTGTACGACTAGTTCAGCATCGTCAGTCGCAAATACGGTTATACATGCTTTAAGTCAGTTTTGCATCATAATAGAATATGGTAGTAAATCAACAATATATGGCTTTTTGGCAGATGGAAATATCTTACTTGTCAGTGTTTGACTCTTATTTTTAATTAGTATGCGAGTCCCAGAAATATTGCCTAAACTTTATAATGCATTTAATAAAGATCAGAAATCGTTTCAATTTGAACTGATATATGTTGTATTCACTCATATCGCAATACCTATGGTATCAGCCAACCCATATAATAATCCGTATTGTATCGGTCTACCCATACCGCATTGATAATGCACTGGCGATTCATCGCTTTAGTTTTAGTATACCTACCAATATCAATCTGCCTCTCACCTCTTGCAGCTGCTTTACCCATAATGTATGAATCAGAGTAGAGCAAATTACCGGGAATCATATTGTAAAGTTTGTAGGTAAAGCCTACCTCTGGGACTCGTAAAATGTTTATAATGTTGACTCTGGTATCATATACCTATGACGGAAACATTGAAAATCGGTACAGAAATACGTAGTCGGTCTTGATATTTAGGTGGTGTTCAAGTGAGGGTTTACTGTATTTATTCTTTATTGTCTTAAGTAAATGTACCATCGTCATGATTATATTGGACACCACTACGTACATGCATTAAGAATGGAATCTAAGCCCACAAGCGTATATGTACCTTCTTGCGGCCGCCACTTGAACTAAGATAACATAAGACCTAATGGGGTTCGATACCACATTGCCACAATCTTTCGTAAAAAGTTCAATTGCGCCATACGCACCGAATTGAATACAAAGGAATTATTATTTTTCGCTTATCTCATTTCAGTCAGGTTCAGTGTCACATTCAAATCCAATGATAAAGTCATCAGTAACGTTGCTATGGTTACCGCCTGATATCGACGTGGGAGATATTTATGTTATGTAAGAGTTGGTCCTCTTTGTTGTATTTGGTTTATCCTTTTCGTAATAGTTACAACTTCCATTCTGTAAGTGTACAGTCGCTGGCTGGAGACCCGTATGAACGACGCCTCGATGAGTATATTATATGTTTTAGATTTGGGAACGCACCTTACGACGTATCCGCATACGATAGTTCGGGCGACTTGATTTTTACTCTGTTGATTTCTACTTTGTTCACCGCTTTTTTATCACAGAATCATATTTCCTTTGCCGCTCACCACTAAGTTTGAATCCCACGTATAGCCAGACTGATTTCACATGTGAGGAAGCCAACCAGCTAACTTACGGAGGTCGATGGTGTATACATAGGTTCTTGGTGCCTAAATGACCCTGGCTGTTGGTGCGACGTTAAACCCAAGTGTAAAACACAAATATCTGTTACGATTCTTAATGCTTTTATGGCGAATAGATCTATACGTGGCATTTTAAGTTATTTTCAAGAAAAACAGAACATACCTTGAATATTTTACACCTATGTTTCCAGATGTACCGTGGTTAGGGAATTTAGTGTTTTCTGGACCAATGTTGTTTCACCGAAGATATCTTACTCAACATCATGTCCTGTATCGACCAGCTCTTCACCATCATCAAATATGACGTCATCACCAAACGTCACAAGTTCATCGATTTATACGAGCTTGTCATCTGATGTATCTAACATCACCATAACGTCACCATCCGCTTCTTTGATAAATAGTACGTCGTCACGTATACCAACAACCACTGTCGACTTCACAAATTCGTCCAAATCGAATTCAGACAATACTTTATTCGCATTGTTTATGGTGCAGATATTATATATTCTTTCTTGTATTTGATACTATTATATGATTTGGTCTATTTATATGATATGTATATTTTATTTATCAATGAAATGTTAGTAATAAAACCCGTAAAGCATACTTTGCTCCCGAAGTTGTCGGTCGTGTTTTAGGTTCCTTCTCAATTTCAAACATTTTCTATTTTATTACATTTTTATGAAGCGCAGTTCTATCGCTTAGTAAGATACGAGATAAAATCATATAACCATTTAACTACAGTAACATACAAATTATGTAAATTGACAATAAACCATTATATGTCACAAAACCACTTAGCATGCAAAGTACAATCGTTCATGGCATGTTATGTGTAATTTAAGTACATGGGTACGCAGGTTCATGTACATAAACGTTTCACCTGATCGTATATGATCAAAATTCCCAAAATTTAAAGGCATATTAGCTTTTTTAATTTAGTAATACAGAATAAAAGATAAAATGATAGTAAAATGTATGAAATATATTTTGTATGCTGTAAAACAATATTTACACAATACCTTCATATAGCCTTATCTTGTAAAAATGCTGTCAGATGCTTTTTCTTATATTTGCAATATCATCGAGAAGAAATACTGTGGTTTATTTTATATGTACTTCATGATTAAAAAGGAAAATTTCGGAATATTATTATTGCAAATAAAGTTCAGTTTCGCTGATAAAACATCTTTCTAGGTAAGATAAGACATACTTTAATTTTAACATCCAAAATGCTAACGGGGCTTAAACAATATCTGGCGAATTTAATGTAGTAAACTGTTGAGGGAAACTTTGTAATTTCTAAAGAAATTGATAAATAAAGTGATTAAATATGGTAAACGAACGTTTTATAATTGTGCTAGACAAAAATGGATTTCCTGATTAACTGGATTTACCATTGAAACTGTAAATTAGAATAATGAACGTAACACAACGACTTCTTTCTCTATGAGAGGTCTATATAATTCAATAAGACATGTACTATCAATAGAATATAGTGCGCAGGTCTGTTATATGCACCACGTGACCGGATCTATAATTAAAATAAGCTAGAAATGCCCATGTGCACAAATATCTGTGTGTGTTTAGGGATTTTCTCTTTTGTATAGACATTGTGTATGTCCTACAGTATCACAAAATCTATTTGACAGTAACGTAAACATTTTTAAATAGATAAACTCTATGCTTCAGCTTCACATTGGCTTTGTCGGCTTTTGTGGCATCGTGCCCTTTGCTCCCCATCCCGAGGTAATCGCCACTGCCAATCCCATCACCAAACTGACTTTTTATGGCGCCTTGACAACTTCGCTTTTGTAAAAAGATGAAACTGTAAGACAACAAACCATTTGCCACATGAGGAACAATATCCTTTTACGGAGGCATTAACATAACTTTGGAACAATCATGACTATTGTGTTCATGCATGTGGTTATGTTTACCGTAAAAGTGCGGAGGTTGAAAAATATTTGCGTATTTATTATTTTGACAGTAGTATGATAAAACTACTTAAATATCAGTTTGTATTAATGATTGATATCGACGACAACGATAGACGATTAGTTAAATAGTTTAAGAATAGGCTTACGTAATTTGAACTTGTCCAGTGTCCACTCATCTATGTTTACAAGTGTATTCGTATTTACCTTCTGATAACGTACTGACAAAATTGCAATCGTCAGCTACAGCATGGTGTATCTCGTATGTTTATGTAGATAAGTGATTTGTGAACTTTGTAATTTGACATTTGGATAAGGACCAGTCAGGACGTTCTATACATAGCGCTACCGTAGGGTACACATTGCCAGTCAGGATGCAAAAATGAACAAATATGGTTTACAAATGGTTTATGGTTGTGTTTGACAAAAGATGAATGGACTGAATTAGTGTAACTGCTTATGGACTACTGGAGTTTTCTTCCATGGAAACTGTCAACATGAAGGACAATATATACATGTTGTAGGAAGTGAACTGGATTCAATATGGAGGTTCCGGGAGAAAGAATTGTCTATCAAAGGTCATTTAATAGAGGATCAGCAGAAGACTTTAAGGACAATTGTGAACCATGCAGTAAAGATGGAAACTTTGTTGAAGCTGCAGGATATTGTCAGAATTGTGATGAATATCTTTGTGATGCGTGTATGAAACATCATTGTCGTCCACTGCCAAGTAGACATCATGTTTTGATAGATAAACAGCAGATGCCAAAGAACAAACCTAAAAAATCAAACATGACATTATGTACAGTCTCGTGTGATAAACATCCACATGAGAACCTGAAATTCTACTGTAAGAAACATGATGTTACAGGTTGTGGTGACTGTTTCATTGTTGACCATAAACCTTGTGCTGTTAATAACATATCAACACTTTCGGATGGGTACAACAGCAGTAAAGATTACGAATACATTGTTTATAAGTTAGAACAACTTCAGACTCAGGTCAACAAAGTTCTGTCAGATGACGAAAAAACTGCCAGAGACGCAGATACAAGTATCAAGAAAGCTGTTATGAATGTAAAACAATACAGACATGAAGTGAATACTCGTTTAGATGAAACAGAACGTGTGTTATTGGCAATGTGTGACGAGATTGCAAAGTTTAATCAACTTGAATCAAAGAGAGCCAGCGACCAAATGAAGGCAATCCGTACAAAGTTGACATCTCATCAAAAACGCCTTACAGAAAACATTGATAATATAGCCAATCTATTTGCGCTGGGGAATGATTCACGTCCACAGTTAGTGACATTTGCTGAAGAAGTGAAAGTTGTAAAAGAACCAGAGATCCAATGTGTTGAGTTCATGGAGAATGCTTCTCTTATACCAACAATATCAGCAGAAGAATCACTGGGTGAATTGCAATTTTCTGATGCATCTATATCATCCAAAACGCATCGTAAAAAAATAATTGATATGGTTCCTGATTATATAAAAGAAATATGTACAGATGTTAACAATGGCAAAAGGAAAAACTATATATCAGGTATGGTAAATATACGTGAGAATATAATCGCATGTACCGATTGGTTCAACAATGCAGTCAAACTATTTGATATCGAACGTTGTGAATTGTTATTCACAGTCTCTTTGATGGACAAACCATGGGATATTACATCAATCACAGACAAAACACTTGCTGCCACCCTAACAAATAGTCAGAAGATTCAGTTCATTGAAGTCACGAACAACACCATGACAGTGATGGAGAACATTGATTTGAAAGGTAAATGTCGTGGCATTGATTGTGTTGACTGTAAACTTGTGGTTACATACGAAGATCCACCAAAGATTGAGATTGTAGATTTCAATGGTAATGTTATGAGATGTTTACCAACTGACAATACAGAAAACAGTATATGTAAGTGCCTGTATAATGTTGTTATGAGTCTTGATGGTCGAAGTATCTATGTGTCTGATAGCAAACAGGAATCCATTATAAAATATGCTTTAGATGGAGAAGTGATGGCTACATACGGAGATCCAGAACTTAAAGACCCACGGGGAATGTTTGTTTGCAGAGATGGATCTGTGTTGGTTTGTTCCTCTACATCAGTACATGTTATATCAGAAGAGTGTAAGAAACAGAAGATACTCGTCAATGAGAAGGATGGTGTATGGTTTCCACAAGGAATATGTTATGATGAAGACAATGGAATCATTTGTTTCAGAAAGTATGGTGACGGTCTTCCTGACATGATTCAAACTTTTAGGATGACGTAGATGGTTTCTTTCTAGAGTGACATGTTTACGCTAATTTTTTTCTGGATCTTTAAGATATATAGTCAATAATTAATTATGTGTATAAGTCAACGGATACGTAGAAAAGGAACATAAACAGAACATCCCACCTACCCCAAAATAATACCCCCCCCCCCTTAATATATATCAACAATTGAATTGAACTGTACTCTCAAAACTGTTTTAGCGTTCACCTCCGAATAAAGTTCACCTATCAATAAAGGCCGCATTGTATCTTCCCTGTGGGTGACCTTTGTTCAGAGGTTTGATTGTACATTGATTAAATATTAAGTATAATACGGTCAAACCTGGGAGAGACACAATGTGCCTTTATATACTTGTGACATTTATTCAGAGGTCAGGCAATTTATTTTGGACAACAAACTCGACGCGAGTCAACCTGGGTGTTTGCAGCAACCAATTTCTAGGCAATGGGTGTCCGCTTTATTATTTATTTCAGTATAAAAAGCATATAAAACATGGTACATATATTCACAGACATTAGATTGCCAAAAATGAAAATACATAGAAATATTAAATGAATAAAAGTTTTAAAATATTGTAATTAATATAAATATCATCAATTTTTACTCTAAAACAAGAAATCAAATTTAATAATTAGTGGTAATAATTAGATTGTCAACTTTACATACCAAGGATGACACAAAAAGGGGATACCCCTTATTTCCATTGTGGTCCTTCTATATGGGATCTGACCCAGAGAGGCAAATGCAGATATATATTAATTTCTAGATAAGATAACAACAACTATCTATGAACATAATAATAATAATAATAAAAAAATGTGGATATATTAACTAAAAAGGTATCACAATTCTTATATGAATATCACAGTAAACATTAAATACTAGTTAAATGATGCTGTTTGACCTCAGATTTAAATTTACCTAATTGATTATTATTCTTAATATGGACTGGAAGGTAATTCCACAATTTGATACCAGTGAAGGAGAATGATTTTAAACCAATAGAACCGACTTTTTGAACAGCATAACATACATGGTGACTGAATCTGGTGCTATATGAATGAACTGAATCTTGAGAAGTAAAATGAGTGCAGAGGTACTGTATACTGCAAAGCAATGTCTTGTCAATGATAGAAGAATTAACAACTTCCTAAGACATACCCTGCTGCCTTTCTGGTTCCAATGGATATTTATAGCCTTCATGTTTGGATATGTACAACTGCATTTATGACTTTGTATGTTTATGATTGCTATAGTATTTAATCATATATTGACTCAAACATCAGTAATCAGTTGTTATCTTGAAATAGCAAATATTATCATGTTTATCATGTTTATCATTGCTTAGTCCTTGTATTGAACTACTTGCGTGAGTTATGTAAATAAATGGGTACATCTATTAATATTCTTATGTAGTGCATCACAATTTGTTCTTGCGATTTATCTCGAGATGATGGACACGTAGTAAGTAAATGTCACGTATGTACAAATTCAAGGTTGCTCAAATATAACGAATGCATTGATGAAAAAACATGGGATATGAATCCACTACAATTTGACGAAAAGTATACATTGTAAAATATTTTAATAAAAGATGCTTTCGTGTTTTCCGCCTTTTTAACGATATTTATTGACATACTGACGAGCAATTCAACTAACCAGTATTCCGGGATTCTGCATTTTATCGACAGAAGTAACATACATGCTGGTCATATGCATCAATCTAGACTCTGGTCGAGACAGAATTACCATACTATATTACGCCACAATCCCTTCAACCTAATCGTCACAGGTAACCTATACCGCACCAAGAATTCGAATTCATGACCTTGTGGTGGGTAGAACATACGCACTCCCTAATGAGTTAAGCAGGCTGACCTGATCTCTTAATTAAGTTATAATAAGCATACATTTATGTTTTATAACCATTAAGAACAACAGCTTTGTAAGTTGGTATATAACACATAACACATATGACACAGTTTCAGATTGGTCAAATAGTCAATGTTAAATTGTTAATATTGTGCAGTAAGTATACTCATATCATTTACTGTTATACACTATTCAGTTATTATTATGCATTAAAAGATGTGGGCATATAGGTTTACCCTTCTCTGTCTGTTCGTCCTTTTTCTGTGTCACATATAACAACCAAAGTATTGGAGGCAGAGTTATGAAATTATACAGATGTTTTTATCAGCATATGAAGTTTTGCATTAAGGGTTTTAACTCTGTCGAACGCCGAAGACTCTGGAGTTATCTGCCCTTGAACTTGTATGTTTGTTTTAGATAAAGTATTATGAAAATCTTAATTGTGTCACACATATCTCAAAAGGAGTTTGATGCAGATTTATGAAAATGTATGAAAATGTTTATCAGCATATGAAATTGTGCAAAAAGGGTTTTAACTCTTTCAAAGGCTGAAATCTCTGGAGTTACATGCCCTTGAATTTGTATTTTGATATAAGATATATGAAAATCTTGGTTTTAGAAAATATATAGAATATAACAGCAAATGTTAGACCATACTTATTGTACCATTTTATGGCTACAAAAGACACTGCTGACTATTTGGTAAGTGCACTTGGACAAACTGTGCAGTTGAAAAAATGAAACCATTTCTTTATTTGTAAATAAAATTACACCAAAATTTAGAAATACTTGCTTGTACATGTATATGATATCCATAAAATCCAATATCGATTTTTTTTAAAGCTCGATAAGTCCGTGCGCTACTGCGGCCGAAACGAAAATAACAAAAGTGTACGTGGAAAACGGGCAGGCGTAAAATGAAAAAAGTAAAAATAATACATATGTAATTCAGAAACATGTTGACCTGAAAAACATCAAATGGGTAGATAAGCAATCACCGATAGATGTATAGCCGTTGGACTTATTAAGACGGGTGTGCCAAAACTAGAGGTTAATCTGAATTTATTGATTTTTACACATTATCTGTATAAATTGTAATTGTTTTTTATTTAAAATAGTGGAAATATAATTTTGGCAAATAGTTTTTCCGACATATTCTCATTTATTCGTCTATCTTTCACGGAGATTTGTCTGTATAGGCTCGGTCACATCCCACCGTGCGAGTTTAAAGTCCGTATATTTTTGGGAGAGGCCACGGCCGGCAAGTTTTCTGACAACGTGGGAAGGAGTGGCAAGAGCAGGGAAGAGGTACGTATATGCACGTCACTCGCACGGTTGCGTAAGGTGTACTTACGTGACCCGGACGCCATGCCTGGCCATAAGCGTTTGCGCGCATCGCACGTTGCACACGTGGTGAGTTACGTGCTTACAACGTACACTAGTCGTGCGATTGCCACGTTATCGTACGAAGGCCATACTTGCACGTGTTGTTTGCGAATCGTGTACTTTCGCACTCGTACGTTGTAAGTGCATACAAGAACGATGAACGTGAGTACTAGGTTAAATATGTAGCCCGACCGTAGACCGAACGCAGCGAAAGTTCCTCACGCACTAAAAGTGCTACGGCGTGACTGCGTGCATCAATATCCGTACGGAGGCGGTACTCACCACGTGCGGGTCGCAAAGTTTTGCCCACGTTTTTGCAAGTAGACAGCACGCACGTACAAGTACGGCGGGTTGGGACCATCACTTCATGCACTAAAAGTGCTACGGCGTTTTCTGCGTGCATCCAAATCCGCACGGAGGCGGTACTAACCACGTACGGATCGTCAAGTCTTGCCCACGTTTTTGCAAGTAGACAACACGTTTTTGCAAGTACGGCGGGTTGGGACCGGCGCTTATTATTCTGAAACGGACATTTTAGGTTGCTAGAAGAATGGACGTTCATAGGAACAACATTCGACAACATTTCTTCAACAATAGTTATGTCGTGTCAATGAAGGCAGGATGTCTAGCCGTAATACGGTCTAATAGGGGTCATACCCGATACTAACTGTGTAGAGCACTAACATGTACTCAATGTGATAAAATGAAGAAAAACTGATTTTTTTATTTGTTGTTTTAATTTTTTATGTTATACAGGATAACGAAATTCGGGATTTATAAATTAATATGCACATTGTTCGTACATCTTTCTTCTATCATTCCTGAAGATCTTGCTTTTATAATTCCGGAGATATTGGAATTTATAGAATTGCACAGTTATAAGTTTGGCCTAGTGTACACGTAATTGTGTGGCAATTTATTAAATACATTTTTGTAAATAGAGTTTTCCATCATGGAATGAGTAAGCACACTATCTTTGTCCTAAAACAAATTATAATGAATGAATGGAATCTGCAGATTAACATAGACAATGTCACAGTGTGAAATAAAAAACTTTTACTTTACTAGATTGGCATTATCTGAACTACGAGAGAGTGAAGCCTATATATACGTCAGGGGAAGTAACTTGTCAGTCTACTAAAATCTCAATATCTTCTCTCTAGATTATGTCTATAGTTTTATACACTAGATAATCTCATTCCCATTCAATACGCTGTTTGCATATGATTTATACCTGTCGTTAAAAATCGATTAACTTACAATACAAAAATATCTCACAAGGACATGTAATTATGAAAAGGCTTGTGCAGGGTGCAACAAAAAATCAATATAACTGGGAAATTTAATTACAAAACTTCAATTGTTAACATCTAGGATTTCAATGTAGCCTCTTATAAGTCAAACATTTGTGATACAATCATATATTCAAATATGGAAGTTAAAATTTATACCTAAAATGGTTTAAAATCGAGTGACTTGTAAAGTTTTGTGTACATAAAAATGGAATACTTTATCACTATAAATGCACTGTACCAGTACAAAGTGGACTTCATACTGTTTCATACATAATAAACTGGTTCAATACGTGGTAACTAGATTATAAGGATGACTATAAATATAATAATATTTTGATTTTCCTATTATCTAAAGCTTAAAAATTGGGAACAATATGTGGTAGGAAGTTGACTTGATTAAATATGGCAGAACAAACTATCCCTGAAGGATCAATTTATAAAGGATCAGCAGAAGACTTTAAGGACAATTGTGAACCATGTGAAAAAAATGGACATTCCGTTGAAGCTGCAGGATATTGTCAAAATATGTCAAAAAATGTAGATAAGTGATTTGTGAACTTTGTAATTTGACATTTGGATAAGGACCAGTCAGGACGTTCTATACATAGCGCTACCGTAGGGTACACATTGCCAGTCAGGATGCAAAAATGAACAAATATGGTTTACAAATGGTTTATGGTTGTGTTTGACAAAAGATGAATGGACTGAATTAGTGTAACTGCTTATGGACTACTGGAGTTTTCTTCCATGGAAACTGTCAACATGAAGGACAATATATACATGTTGTAGGAAGTGAACTGGATTCAATATGGAGGTTCCGGGAGAAAGAATTGTCTATCAAAGGTCATTTAATAGAGGATCAGCAGAAGACTTTAATGACACTTGTGAACCATGCAGTAAAGATGGAAACTTTGTTGAAGCTGCAGGATATTGTCAGAATTGTGATGAATATCTTTGTGATGCGTGTATGAAACATCATTGTCGTCCACTGCCAAGTAGACATCATGTTTTGATAGATAAACAGCAGATGCCAAAGAACAAACCTAAAAAATCAAACATGACATTATGTACAGTCTCGTGTGATAAACATCCACATGAGAACCTGAAATTCTACTGTAAGAAACATGATGTTACAGGTTGTGGTGACTGTTTCATTGTTGACCATAAACCTTGTGCTGTTAATAACATATCAACACTTTCGGATGGGTACAACAGCAGTAAAGATTACGAATACATTGTTTATAAGTTAGAACAACTTCAGACTCAGGTCAACAAAGTTCTGTCAGATGACGAAAAAACTGCCAGAGACGCAGATACAAGTATCAAGAAAGCTGTTATGAATGTAAAACAATACAGACATGAAGTGAATACTCGTTTAGATGAAACAGAACGTGTGTTATTGGCAATGTGTGACGAGATTGCAAAGTTTAATCAACTTGAATCAAAGAGAGCCAGCGACCAAATGAAGGCAATCCGTACAAAGTTGACATCGCATCAAAAACGCCTTACAGACAACATTGATAATATAGCCAATCTATTTGCGCTGGGGAATGATTCACGTCCACAGTTAGTGACATTTGCTGAAGAAGTGAAAGTTGTAAAAGAACCAGAGATCCAATGTGTTGAGTTCATGGAGAATGCTTCTCTTATACCAACAATATCAGCAGAAGAATCACTGGGTGAATTGCAATTTTCTGATGCATCTATATCATCCAAAACGCATCGTAAAAAAATAATTGATATGGTTCCTGATTATATAAAAGAAATATGTACAGATGTTAACAGTGGCAAAAGGAAAAACTATATATCAGGTATGGTAAATATACGTGAGAATATAATCGCATGTACCGATTGGTTCAACAATGCAGTCAAACTATTTGATATCGAACGTTGTGAATTGTTATTCACAGTCTCTTTGATGGACAAACCATGGGATATTACATCAATCACAGACAAAACACTTGCTGCCACCCTAACAAATAGTCAGAAGATTCAGTTCATTGAAGTCACGAACAACACCATGACAGTGATGGAGAACATTGATTTGAAAGGTAAATGTCGTGGCATTGATTGTGTTGACTGTAAACTTGTGGTTACATACGAAGATCCACCAAAGATTGAGATTGTAGATTTCAATGGTAATGTTATGAGATGTTTACCAACTGACAATACAGAAAACAGTATATGTAAGTGCCTGTATTATGTTGTTATGAGTCTTGATGGTCGAAGTATCTATGTGTCTGATAGCAAACAGGAATCCATTATAAAATATGCTTTAGATGGAGAAGTGATGGCTACATACGGAGATCCAGAACTTAAAGACCCAAGGGGAATGTTTGTTTGCAGAGATGGATCTGTGTTGGTTTGTTCCTCTACATCAGTACATGTTATATCAGAAGAGTGTAAGAAACAGAAGATACTCGTCAATGAGAAGGATGGTGTATGGTTTCCACAAGGAATATGTTATGATGAAGACAATGGAATCATTTGTTTCAGAAAGTATGGTGACGGTCTTCCTGACATGATTCAAACTTTTAGGATGACGTAGATGGTTTCTTTCTAGAGTGACATGTTTACGCTAATTTTTTTCTGGATCTTTAAGATATATAGTCAATAATTAATTATGTGTATAAGTCAACGGATACGTACAAAAGGAACATAAACAGAACATCCCACCTACTCCAAAATAATACCCCCCCCCCCCTTAATATATATCAACAATTGAATTGAACTGTACTCTCAAAACTGTTTTAGCGTTCACCTCCGAATAAAGTTCACCTATCAATAAAGGCCGCATTGTATCTTCCCTGTGGGTGACCTTTGTTCAGAGGTTTGATTGTACATTGATTAAATATTAAGTATAATACGGTCAAACCTGGGAGAGACACAATGTGCCTTTATATACTTGTGACATTTATTCAGAGGTCAGGCAATTTATTTTGGACAACAAACTCGACGCGAGTCAACCTGGGTGTTTGCAGCAACCAATTTCTAGGCAATGGGTGTCCGCTTTATTATTTATTTCAGTATAAAAAGCATATAAAACATGGTACATATATTCACAGACATTAGATTGCCAAAAATGAAAATACATAGAAATATTAAATGAATAAAAGTTTTAAAATATTGTAATTAATATAAATATCATCAATTTTTACTCTAAAACAAGAAATCAAATTTAATAATTAGTGGTAATAATTAGATTGTCAACTTTACATACCAAGGATGACACAAAAAGGGGAAACCCCTTATTTCCATTGTGGTCCTTCTATATGGGATCTGACCCAGAGAGGCAAATGCAGATATATATTAATTTCTAGATAAGATAACAACAACTATCTATGAACATAATAATAATAATAATAAAAAAATGTGGATATATTAACTAAAAAGGTATCACAATTCTTATATGAATATCACAGTAAACATTAAATACTAGTTAAATGATGCTGTTTGACCTCAGATTTAAATTTACCTAATTGATTATTATTCTTAAGGTAATTGGAAGGTAATTCCACAATTTGATACCAGTGAAGGAGAATGATTTTAAACCAATAGAACCGACTTTATGAACAGCATAACATACATGGTGACTGAATCTGGTGCTATATGAATGAACTGAATCTTGAGAAGTAAAATGAGTGCAGAGGTACTGTATACTGCAAAGCAATGTCTTGTCAATGATAGAAGAATTAACAACTTCCTAAGAAATACCCTGCTGCCTTTCTGGTTCCAATGGATATTTATAGCCTTCATGTTTGGATATGTACAACTGCATTTATGACTTTGTATGTTTATGATTGCTATAGTATTTAATCATATATTGACTCAAACATCAGTAATCAGTTGTTATCTTGAAATAGCAAATATTATCATGTTTATCATGTTTATCATTGCTTAGTCCTTGTATTGAACTACTTGCGTGAGTTATGTAAATAAATGGGTACATCTATTAATATTCTTATGTAGTGCATCACAATTTGTTCTTGCGATTTATCTCGAGATGATGGACACGTAGTAAGTAAATGTCACGTATGTACAAATTCAAGGTTGCTCAAAAATAACGAATGCATTGATGAAAAAACATGGGATATGAATCCACTACAATTTGACGAAAAGTATACATTGTAAAATATTTTAATAAAAGATGCTTTCGTGTTTTCCGCCTTTTTAACGATATTTATTGACATACTGACGAGCAATTCAACTAACCAGTATTCCGGGATTCTGCATTTTATCGACAGAAGTAACATACATGCTGGTCATATGCATCAATCTAGACTCTGGTCGAGACAGAATTACCATACTATATTACGCCACAATCCCTTCAACCTAATCGTCACAGGTAACCTATACCGCACCAAGAATTCGAATTCATGACCTTGTGGTGGGTAGAACATACGCACTCCCTAATGAGTTAAGCAGGCTGACCTGATCTCTTAATTAAGTTATAATAAGCATACATTTATGTTTTATAACCATTAAGAACAACAGCTTTGTAAGTTGGTATATAACACATAACACATATGACACAGTTTCAGATTGGTCAAATAGTCAATGTTAAATTGTTAATATTGTGCAGTAAGTATACTCATATCATTTACTGTTATACACTATTCAGTTATTATTATGCATTAAAAGATGTGGGCATATAGGTTTACCCTTCTCTGTCTGTTCGTCCTTTTTCTGTGTCACATATAACAACCAAAGTATTGGAGGCAGAGTTATGAAATTATACAGATGTTTTTATCAGCATATGAAGTTTTGCATTAAGGGTTTTAACTCTGTCGAACGCCGAAGACTCTGGAGTTATCTGCCCTTGAACTTGTATGTTTGTTTTAGATAAAGTATTATGAAAATCTTAATTGTGTCACACATATCTCAAAAGGAGTTTGATGCAGATTTATGAAAATGTATGAAAATGTTTATCAGCATATGAAATTGTGCAAAAAGGGTTTTAACTCTTTCAAAGGCTGAAATCTCTGGAGTTACATGCCCTTGAATTTGTATTTTGATATAAGATATATGAAAATCTTGGTTTTAGAAAATATATAGAATATAACAGCAAATGTTAGACCATAGTTATTGTACCATTTTAACATTTTATGGCTACAAAAGACACTGCTGACTATTTGGTAAGTGCACTTGGACAAACTGTGCAGTTGAAAAAATGAAACCATTTCTTTATTTGTAAATAAAATTACACCAAAATTTAGAAATACTTGCTTGTACATGTATATGATATCCATAAAATCCAATATCAGTAGTAATGGGCGAAACCCTGGGTACCAAATCAACTTAATTGGTACCCAGAAGTTTTCAAAATTGTGACAAATTGGGACAAATTGGAAATCAATGTTGTACCCCAAAATAGTATGAATTGAATTTTAGGAATGTTCTGGGTACTGTGTGTGTTTTGTTATTTGTACTGTATAGACTTAGACAATGAGAGAATTTTCTTTCGAAAAGACATGGTGGCCCTGAAAAGGGCCGTTGGTGGTCCTGAAAAGGACCGTTGGTCGTGGTTTCTTCATAGCTGTTAGTCGGATCTTCATTTCTTTATTTCTTTACCATACTTGCCCCGAGGTTGTTTCTCAAGGTCATGTTTTCGTTTCTTCGTTTCTGTCATCTCCGGTTTCTTTTTGTCATGCTCCGGTTTCTTTTTCTCATGCTCATGTTTTCGTTTCTTTGAATCATACATAAACTGTACAGGTACAATCATTTCTTGTGGCTTAAACCGTACTTCTTGATTCTTCATGAGTCTGACCATCTCTTGCATGACTTGATTCATCTGTACCATTTCTTCCCTGATACCTTGTAGAACAGACAATCCCGTTGTAGGCTTTGCATCACCCGTTGTATTAGACTGTGTTTTCGCCATAGGGGGCTGTGTATTCGTCATAGTGGGTTGTACATCTACCATAGGCTGTGTATTCGTCATAGTGGGTTGTACATCTACCATGGGTTGTATCGGCTGTACATCTACCATGGGGGGTTGTACATCTACCATGGACTGTTGACTGTACTTAGGCAGGCTGTACAGTGGTTGACTGTATTGGCTGTACTGTGGCTGACTATACTGTAGTTGACCGTACTTTGGCTGGTTGTACTTCGGCTGGTTGTAATGCATACCCGCATTCGGGTCTATCAACTCAGATGATTCTAGTGCTTCTCTCAATACATCGTATGGCATGTTGAAGGACTCCATGCTAGATAATGAAAAAATAGTGTCTGCGCCGGGGGTATTTATACTTTTTGCCTGCACGCGCCAGTGTTCTATTAGGTCAAGGTTATTTTTGACACTTCAATTTTTTTTTTTTAATAAGTGTGACACTTCAAGTTTTTTTTTGAACAAGTGTTTGACACGTCAAGGTCAATTGTGACACGTCAAGGCCGACACGTCAAGGTTATATTGTACACATCAAACTATCACTTATATTTGTAGGAAATACTTTGTACACATTATACAATCACATCACTTTGTAGAAAATACATCATAAAATCACAGCAATTTGCATACATTTGTGGGAATACTTTGTACACATTATACTATCACAGCAATTTGAATACTGTACACTTAATATATACTATCACAGCAATTTGAATACTGTACACTTAATATATACTATCACAGCAATTTGAATACTGTACACTTAATATATACTATCACAGCACTTTGAATACTGTATACATTTGTTGAAAATGATTGTACATCACACATCATACTATCACAGCACTTTGTAGGAAAAAATGTTATAATGTTTATAGAAAACTCTATAAAACGTACACTTACCCCACACCGTCTACGCACCAGCATATTAAGTTTATAAATGACGTCATGATTTGACGTCATCAGATAGGAATGTAAATATAGTAGTAAATAGTAAAGTATGATAATATTGACAATATGAGAGTGATTCTTTCTGAATTGTATGGGGGGCCCTGAAAAGGGCCGTTGGTGGTCCTGAAAAGGACCGTTGGTGCTTGTATGGGGATTAATGGCGTTGACCGCATCTCCCCATACAAGCGGGACACCACTTGTCCCATTTCTGGACATCCTTGGGGTCCGGCGTGGGTTGGTAGAGGTTCGACGGAACCTCCGTGAGCTCATCTTCCCAGTTCTCTGGGGTTGATTCTTGAGGGGTATCCCCCCAGTCCTCTTCCCCAGAGCTGACCACAACCTCCTCTGCGAACTTCTTCCCTTCTCTTAGGGTCTTCACCTCCAACCTCAACTCTTCTAGTTGCATTTCTAGTTGTTCAATATACAACCCTAAGGTTGTATACTTTCTCTTAATAATGTTAAGCGTACGTTGAGACATCTCGATACAGAATGAAACTAGATCAAGGTAAGGCCACTCACTGACTATGATACAAGGACTCTGATTGGTCCATTTTAACAGTATTTCATTGGTCCATTTTAACGGCATTTCATTGGTCTGTTGATTTCTAGGTCAGTTAGTGTTTTTTCATGTTCCATAGCTCATTTATGTTTCATGATTCAACATGGGCAACTGCTTGAAAAGTACTTCTGATGAACCTGATGAGTTACAAGAAGATGTTTGGGTGGTCAAGATGGGTAATTTGTACCCAGACTTGTCTGAATTTCAAGATACTTGTGTTGTCAAGATGGATATCAAGATGGGTAATTTATACCCTGACCTTGGCATGTATTATGATGAGGATTTGAGAGCCAACTATTGGCGGTACTTATTTCTTGCAGAAATGCAATGAATTACCCAACGGCCCTTATTACGGCCACCATATGTGTTAGATTCGTTTTGTTTCTCAAGCAAAGACAAAAGCATATTACATTGTCTATCATTTTATTTTTGAAAACATTCTGAGTAACAAAGTACAACAAAGTACAAAGTACAACACAATACAACTCACTTAGTCTCCAATTTAAGTCTATACACAATTGTCCAACACATTGTCCGGATTACACAAAGTCACTCACAGTTTTTGTTGGATTCTTTTTGTATTTACGTTTTTTCTTACTCTGTTCTGCGTCCTGTAGATCGACCTGTTCATCTTGTTTCTTAGGACAGTCTGCGATGAAATGTCCTTGTTCATGACAATAAAAGCATTCATTGTTGAAGGGTTCCGTACAGCTTGTAGAATAATGTCCTTTCTTTCCACAACGATAACACTTGATATGATCCCATGTTACATTTTTCTGTCCACAGAGCTGATCCGCTAAGTTGTTAAGCTCTTTAATTTTCTTCTTTAATGAATACATCAAAGTTTGATCTCGGTTCTCTTCAACTTGGTTCATTTTAGGATCGCTCATGTTGAAATGATAAAAAACGGACGGAGCGTACGTCTTTTATAGAGTGTCACGCGTTGTGACCTTGAACTTTATACAAGTATAAAAAACGGCGGAGAAGTTTTAAGATCATAATCATGTCAGATACCGACAGTACTAGTGGTGAGGATGAACCTCCAACTAAACGAAGCAAGTTTGAGCCTGTGCGCGACTATTATGACATACAGTCACGCATGGAAAGAAAGTCAAGGAAATTCAAGACTCAATCTAGAGTATATGATGTGACATTTCAGCCGTATAATCAATCGTTTGAATTTACAAACAGGTTGTTTAATGATATGATGGATCAGCTCTACAAGAGATGTGAAGTGAAGTCGAATGATCGAGTTCGAGTATCTATTCTACATCCTGATTTGGACTTTGGGATACATGTTCCGTTTAATAGGGCATCTCGTATTAGTGGAGATACATTGTTGGATGAAATTGAACGTGTGGCACAAAGTAACCGTCAATTTAAAATTCATGATGGGGCGGCACAGATGGAAATTACGCATATTGCTATGCCACAGGGATCCGGAAAGAAAACATTCAAGGCCTCAAACTTATTCAGTATGCGGAAGTCAAAGACAAGTGTTGTGTGTATTGACAATAGTAAAGACTCTATGTGTTTAGCTAGATCGATTGTGGTAGGACGGTGCAAAGTACATGAAAATCAAACCCCGGAATGGAAAAAACGATGGAATCTAATACGTCGCTCTAAGAAAAATCTTCAAAAATACGAAGCTGAAGCATTATTAAAGCAAGTGGGTATTTCATCGGATCAGTCGTGTGGTATAGAAGAATACCAAAAACTACAGGACTATCTCTATCCAGGCTATGTGATTAAAATCCATCCACAACATTATGGAAGTGAATTGTTATTCAAACCACCTGCTATGACTGAAAAAAGTCGTGTGATTCATATCTTTCACCATGATAATCATTATGACTGTATCGTATCCATTACCGGATTTCTCGGACGGGGTTATTATTGTGAATGGTGTGATATCAGTTATGATCACCGTGAAGGACACCAGTGTAACCATATTTGTCAGTGTTATGCTCACACCCTGTGCCCAGCAGGACAATCTATAAGATGTCCGGATTGCCGTCGCCTATTCCAGAGTCAGGCATGTTTTGACAATCATAAAACAAAAACGGGAAAACAACGTAAAACCATTTGTGAATCCGTATGGAATTGTAAGAAATGTGGGCAAAAGGTGATTGGAACGAAACGGAATCACGTTTGCCCAGGGACAAAGAAATGCAGGTGTTGTAAAGCCATAGTAGGACCAGATCATGACTGTTACATTCCAACGTATGAACCACCCGATAGAAAACAACCAGAAGTACCATTCATCTTTTTTTATTTTGAATGTCGTTTTGATTCTGGAGAACATATCCCTAATTTTTGTGTGGCTCAACGTGCTTGTGGTGACTGTATGTGTAAGTCAGTGAAAACTCCATGTGAGTATTGTGAAGAGGTGAATGAAGCCAGACAAATGACATTCCGTGGTGAAAATACGTTACAACAATTCTGTACTTGGCTATTCCTCCCTACCCATCGAGGATCGACAGTGATAGCCCACAATGCTCAAGGCTATGACGCTCAGTTTATTCTTAGATATTTGGTCACTCAGGGGACGGCGAAACCCCAGTTGATTATGAATGGTAGTAAAATCATTCAATTGAGAGTGCATGGAATACGCATGATTGACTCCCTCAGTTTCCTGAGTATGCCTCTCTCCTATTTTCCCAATACATTTGGACTGACCGAGTTAGCCAAAGGATGGTTTCCATTCTATGCAAACACCTTGGCGTATCAAGATTATGTGGGACCTTATTTGCCGCTACACTTTTACAAACCGGATAGTATGAAACCAGAGCGACGTGAAGAGTTTTTAACCTGGTACAATGAAAGAAAAGGCGACGTATTTGATTTTCAAAAGGAAATGGAGAAATACTGTCAATCGGATGTAGACATTTTAAGGCGCGGATGTGGAGAATTTCGTCAACAATTATTGGACAGTGATCAAATAGATCCATTTACTGAAGCTACCACGTTAGCTCAAGTGTGTAACAAAGCCTGGCGCAAAAATTCCATGCCACCTCATAGTTTAGCCGTGATTTCTGATGCCGGGTATCCCAATAAAACCCGGTATTCCATGAAAGGCATACGTTGGCTACAAATGATGGCTGTCACAGAGGAGATACATATTCGGCATGCCTTGAATAACAAAGGCGAAGTCAAAATTGGACCTTATTACGTGGATGGCTATTGTCAAGAGACCAACACCGTGTATGAATTCATGGGATGTTGGTACCATGGGTGCCCCACCTGTTTTCCTAACCGAAGTACCATCAATCCGTATACTTTGAGAAGCATGCAACAGGCCTATCACGATACGTATAAACGACTGAAGACTTTGAAAGAACAGGGGTACCCTGTTGTGGTCATGTGGGAATGTGAATTTGATCAGCGTTGTCAAAAGGATCCTGCCTATAAGACAAGAGTGGAACGATTCTATCATGGTCAAGACCCGATTCAACCCAGGGAAGCTTTGTTCGGAGGTCGTACGAATGCCGTCCGACTGTATCATGAAGTAGACAACGGTCAAGAAATCAAATATGTGGATATTTGTTCTCTCTATCCGTATGTGAACAAGTACAGGGCTTATCCGATAGGTCATCCAGTGATCATGAGTCAAGAACAAATTGATCAACAGCATATTGAGAAATACAAAGGACTGATTAAATGCCGTGTTCTACCCCTGCAAGATTTATGGATGCCTGTCTTACCCATACACTGTAATAGTAAAATGGTGTTTACGCTATGCCGTACCTGTGCTGAGAAGGAGATGGATTATTGTACACATTCCCCGTATGAACGATTCTTGTATGGCACATGGACTCATGTTGAATTGGCTAAAGCTATTGCTTTAGGCTATCAAGTATCAAAAGTGTATCATGTATGGCACTGGGATGAATGGAGTACGGACGTCTATCGGCAATACATTGACAAATACTTGAAAATGAAACAAGAGGCTAGTGGATATCCTCCAGGGGTGGATACGGAAGAGGCTCAAGATAAATTTAAACAGGATTATTTTGAAGCAGAAGGAATTCGTTTGCAACAGGTGGAGAAAAATCCAGGAAAACGAGCTTTTGCCAAAACCATGCTGAATTGTCTCTGGGGTAAAAATGCTCAAACCAACCTCTTGCCTAAAACAGAGTATGTTCATCGATTGGACCAGTTCTACGGAATACTGAACGATCCTAAAAAGTCTGTGAAATATGCAGAGTGTTTTGATCATGATGAATTCATGTTAATGAATTAACTGATGAATCGGACAAAGCAGACCCTCATTCATCAGCCAATCCTGTGGTGGCTTCATTTGTGACGGCTTATGCTCGATTAGAACTGTACAAAGTGCTTGAACCTCTAGGAAAGAGAGTATTGTATTTTGACACAGACAGTTGTATGTACATTCATGACCCTGATGGCTATAATGTTCCTATTATCTCCAGTCGATTGGGAAAATGGACAGATGAGGTACCAAAGGGTCGTATTGTGAGATATGTCGCTTTAGGTCCAAAGAACTATGGCTATGAATACATTGAAAACGGTGAACTCCATCAAAAATGCAAAGTGAAAGGCATTACGTTAGACTACAATGCCACTCAACAAGTGAATTTCAATACGATGGTGGATTGTGTGAAAGACAGACATCATTATTCGACCGTAGTTGAATATGCTTCTCGGATTAAACGTCATAAGGACAGAACCGTGACCAGTGAGAAACAAGTCAAAACATTTCGTTCGGTGTATACCAAACGTATTGTGGTCGAGAATCATATGACTGTGCCTTATGGTTATCTACATGAATGACCTTGACCTTTTAGGATACCTTTTGGCCTAGAACAAGTCATCTAAAAGTCATTATTCATAAAGACATGGATTGGATACCCTTACTACCGATAGAGCTGAGACTTAAAATTTATCGTTATGTCATATGGGCTAACGCTAAAACATGGAAGATGGAGTTAGTGCACACATGGGCTACTCATAATGCTATACATAGCTTACAACATACAAATCATCGAAAGATAGAGAGACTGTTGAAGGATGTAGGTGATCGCCAGGACTTGTCATTCAACCAAAAATTACCTATTCTACGAAAACTGAATGTGGTACAACAAAGCTTAGATCGTATGTTATCTACGACATGGGATTTTTTAATCCACGATGCTAATTTGAGCGACGTATCTGCCTTAGCTAACAATTTTCGTTCTACCCCCAATGTGATATGGTTCAGTATGGCTGAAGAGGACAATGGGAGATCTCACCCCGGATGGCGTCAGTATTCACAGTTTAAAATACGTGGTATCATGGTATTTAAAAGACAGGTACCGTTCACTCATGTTATTCATATTCTACAGTATCGTGCCGTGTTCTATAAATTAAGGCACCGCTTAAGAGAAGTCAAAGACGAGATTGAAGCCGTTCATGCGAATCGACCTAGAATAGTGATTTGTTCAGGAAATATTCAATTATGGTTAAACCATCTAGACGATTTATAAGTTTATATTACATTTTGGACTTTGAGCTGTATACGGATACGTTATACAGTATTGTACAAGATGACCTTGTCAAGGTCAAGGACATTCGCGCGTGGATTCTGAACCCTCACACGTTTGAACTATTTAGACAGATGATTCGTGATGCTATGATCAGTGCACACTTAGACTTGAAAGCTATCCATCGAGACGATTGGAATACTTATGTATGTAACGATAGAGTGATTCACACGATTCAAGAATGGAACAGTTTGATATTATGAACCATACCCTGTTGAGAAAAGCATTGGTATTTGCTTATCGTATGAAGATACCTGAAGGTCATCATTCTCTGGAATGGATTCGACAACAGTTGAGTACACCAGACATGTTTGAAGAAATGAAACATGGACTTCATGTGATGAATTCGTTTTATAAACAATCAGTACCCATGGACTTGAGTGAAACGGATTGGTTCAAACAGGTGGTGAACAATGACTCTGTGTTAACATTTCTGAGTCAATTTGGACATTCAGAATGTGTGTTTGAATTTTCTGACAAACTGTTGTTACCCTTACATGAAATGTGTTGTTCTTGTTGTGATTATTCTTGTACTCATACATAAACATTCATGTTGTCATCAATCATGTTTTATCTGGTTATACAAATAAATAAAATGTTTTTCTTCCAATAGTGTTAGTTGTGATTTTCACGTCATGGAGTCCAGTTTACTTTTAAGCATCCTTGCAATATGTTTATCTCAGGCCCTAGTGGCTCTGGTAAAACACAATTTGTAAAAAAGGTGTTGGAATACAAATCAGATTTGTTTCAAGTAGTACCAGAGCGTATTGTATGGTGTTACAAAGAATGGCAAGTAGCCTATGCACAATTACAAGAACAAGAACCTAGTATTCGGTTCATACAGGGGATACCTGACGAGGATGAAGAGATAGTAGAGGATACATCCATTCCTCATTTAATTATATTTGATGACATGCTTGGTGATAAAGATGAAGAGAAAATCAAATTATGGTTTACACGAAAAGGTCACCATCGTAATGCTAGTGTGATCTACATTACACAAAACATGTTTCAACAATCGAAAGCCAGTCGTACCCTGAGTTTAAATGCACATTACATGATCTTATTTCAAAACACAAGAGATAAAGGACAAATCAAAGTGTTGGCGAATCAAATACAATTGCCACACTTGTTACCCGCTTATCAAGATGCTATCTCTACACCTCATGGGTATTTAGTGATTGACTTTCACCCTCAAACACCAGACAGTTATCGGTTAAGAACAGATATTTTTCATCACTGGATCACTGGAGAAAAACGTGGGCCAGTTGTGTATATATAAACATCGTTTACTCATATAAGATCATTCAGTCATCATGTCAGCCACAGCCATAGCTCAATCGTTAGAACATTTGGGTCAGGAACGAGACCCTACTGTACGGGAGCAAATGCTACGGTCTGGATTAAAAGAAATGCTCAAGTGGTTCACCTTAGCAGCAAAGGTGATTTTAAAAAAGAAAATTGTGCTACCTAAACAAACACAAAACTTTATGCAAAAACATCAGCATGAATTAGAGCAGCTGGGAGATGATCAAGTGGACATGGATACTAAACGTCAACTCATATTGAAACCAGGAGGAGGTGGATTTCTTGGTGGAGTCATGATACGAAGTTTACTCCGATGGAATGGTCAAAAGACGATTCGTAAATTTGTAAAATCTCCAGCTAAAAAAGCCAGAAAAGCGCCTGCTAGAAAACCTAGAAAATCTCCAGCTAAAAGAGCAAGAAAAGCACCAGCCAGAAAAGTAGTCAGAAAATCGCCTGCCAAGATCAATGAACGTTTTATTACTCTCCGTCGTCGAAAGCAAACCACTTCAACACCCTCTATGGCTGTAACTCCAATCAGTAAGTTACAATGGTCTCCTATCAGTCCTGTGAGTAGTTTGAGCTTTAGCTCATCTAGAAATTCATCTAAAAGCTCATCTCAAAATTCTTCTAGAAGTGGATCAAACAGTTTTAGCACACTTAGACGTTTATCTAGAAGT
Source organism: Lutraria lutraria (assembly GCA_964023205.1). NCBI lineage: Eukaryota > Metazoa > Mollusca > Bivalvia > Venerida > Mactridae > Lutraria > Lutraria lutraria. Next base: position 3,876,248 of record OZ026846.1, on the reverse strand, counting down.
TCAAGAAGTTTATCAAGAAGTGGACCAAGTAGTTTGAGTTCTTCAAGAAGTTATTCAAGCAGTGGGCCAAGCAGTTTATCTAGAAGTGGACCAAGCAGTTTGAGTTTGAGTTCTTCTAGAAGTTCGCCAAGTAGTTTGAGTTCTTCTAGAAGTTCGCCAAGTAGTTTGAGTTATTCAAGCAGTGGGCCAAGTAGTTTATCTAGGAGCACACCTAGAAATTCATCTAGGAGTTCATCCAGCAGATCATCTCACAGTTCTAGAAGTTCATCCAGTAGATCATCTCCCAGTTCAAGAAGTTCACCAGACACTCCATTGTGCCGTTTTTCACCCCTATCCTTATCTACCTTATCAAGACAGGCTGTCTTGAAACCCCTTTTGAGACATCGTATTCACCTGATGAGACAGGGCCCTATGAATCCAGCTTCAAGACAAGCCTTTGATGCTTTAGTATAAAAGCTGTGAAGATGTAAAAACAGGTATTATTTGACATAATGGCACCAAAGAGACCACTCCTGCATAAATACGGACATCTGGTTTTGGGTTTAACTCAAGCCCCAGATGGGTTAAGAAGAAAGATGATACATGGAGCATCTAAAGAAATGATTCAATGTGTGGCAGAATGCTGTCAGAATGTTTTAAAAGGCAATGTTGCCTTATCCCCCTCTCAAAAGCAAAGGTTGAAGTCCAAGCGTCAACATCTCCGCACTTTAGCAGATAAAAGAGTATCCATTCAAAAAAAGAAACGTGTGTTGAATCAAAAAGGAGGATTATTTCCAATACTGGCTCTTGCTCCAATCATTGCTAAAGCTGTTGCTGCAGGAGCACTCAGTGGAGGTGTTGCCACACTGGTGAAAAAGATATGAAGAAAATGGCTATCGTCCCGTTCAAAATGCTAGAAGAGATGAATCGATGGAAAACAGAACAACGACCACGTTTACCTCCTCCCCCGCAAGTCAGTCAAACATCCGATTTACAGAAACAAATGGGAGACGTATTACAAAATGAATCGTTGTCTGAATCAGAAAAAGCACAACACTATGGGCAAGTCTTGCAAAAGTTTCAACTGTCTCATCAAAAAGCACGTGAACCGGCTACTCTGGCTGGAACGGCTGCACCGGTTGCACCGGTTGTTCCAGCTGCTCAAGGTGCACAAGGGGCACAAGGTGCACAAGCGGCTCCTGCTACATTGACGGATCGGATTCTTGAAAGTGTTCCTACTACCATGCGTCGAAAAACTCAACTTTTATTACACTTTCTACAAAATCATCCCCACATGTCATGGAATGATCATGGGATGTTGGAATACCATGGAAAACCAATACAAGGATCCAACATTATTGATTTGGTCAATGATGTCATCCGTCATAGAAAAGGGTCGGAGCCTAGAGGATGGGAACAGTTTTCTAGTGGACTAAGAGATGTCAATGTACCACAAGAAGTGATAGGAAATAAACGGAGATGGTCATGGATGCAAAAAGCAGACGATTCGGAGGAAGATGATGAAATCTTTGATAGTTTTGTTGAGCCTCCTTCACCTATAAGTAAACCTGCCAAACAGATGAAAGCAGAACCTAAGTGGGAAGCCTACTAGACAACATGAACAAAAAGGTAGACAGTCTGTTACATCAGATTTATTATGATCCCCACCATCCGGCTGGTTTTGGTGGGGTAGAACGTCTTACTACAGCAGCTCGAACTCAACTGAAATCCATTACGCCAAGTCAAGTGCGATCCTGGTTGAAGGGACAAAAGACCTATACCCTGCACAAACCTATCCGTAGGGCATTCTCGAGACGGAAAACGATTGTGGGTGGTATTGATCATCAATGGCAAGCTGATTTGGCAGACATGCAATCCTTGGCTCAGTACAACACCCCTTATCGATATTTGTTGTGTGTCATTGACGTGTTTTCAAAATATGCTTGGGTCGTTCCCCTCAAGGATAAAACGGGGCTCACATTGGTGGAAGCGTTTCGCTCTATTCTTAAAACGAGACAACCTAAAGCGTTGCAAACCGATAAAGGAACAGAATTCAAGAATCAAAGGTTTCAACAGTTTTTAGACAAAGTAGGGATTCATTATTTTACGACTGAAAACCCAGAAACTAAGGCTAGTATAGTGGAACGTTTTCAACGGACATTAAAATCACGCATGTGGAAATACTTTACGCATCATAAAACACGAAGGTATATTCAGGTATTGCCTGATCTCGTGCATGCCTACAATCATCGTGTTCATCGTAGTATACAAATGGCACCCGTATCCGTGAATGAGAATAACGAATCTCAAGTGGCCTTGACCTTGTATGGAAAATCAAGAAAGAAAGCGTCGACGACCCTTCATGTGGGAGATATTGTTCGTATCAATAAAACAAAACGTACATTTGATAAAGGTTATCTACCCAACTGGACCACTGAACTGTTTAAAGTGATCCAAGTCAAAAAGACCTCTCCTGCTACTGTGAAATTGACTGATTTAGACGGAGAACCCATATTAGGTTCGTTTTATTTCTCTGAAGTACAGGTTATAAAAGATGATGCTATCTATGAAATTGAATCAGTGCTCGCACATCGCCAGAGTAAGGTAGACGGAAGACGAGAAATTAAAGTGCATTGGAAAGGCTATCCTTCGAAATTTGACAGTTGGATTCCCGAATCCCATCTCGTTTGAAGTTAGTTTGTTATACAACTAATAAATACATCATGTCTCAAACCGATACGGCCAGTGTGGTAGTGACTGCCTCAGAGCAAACCAAATTGTGTGAACCCAAAAATAAGGTCACTTTTTTGTCACAAATTGTAGTGGTATTTATTATTATTACCGTATCGCTATTTAATTTGTGTTTTCAACGACCCGATCGAGAATTGTGGCTTCTGCTTTTAAGTAGTTCTCTAGGTTATATTCTACCGAATCCCTCCTTGAAATTCAATAAACCTAAATCAACATGAGTTCGTTTTACATAACACTCATGAGTGATAGCTCTATGGATTTATTCCAAGACAATACGCAATGTTGTTTTCGTACCAAACTGGCAAAACCCATCCATCTCAATAAACAAGATTGGGAAATTGCCTTAGTGGAAATGATTGTTCCTAGTCAGGTCATTAATGTCACTGAAGAAGAGCGACATTTCTACATTGTCACACATGATCCTGTCCTGGGTAAGGCCTTAGAAAACTTTGAGACCTATTGTACTCTCCCCAATAAAGAAGAAAAAGGTGTACGACTTTGTATCCCTGTAGGAACTTATGTCACACCCCAACATTTGATCGAGACGATTGACTTTACCGTGAAAGATCAATTAGGTAAAATATTTAGACAGAAAGGCCTTCGATTTACCATGGGTTTTTCAGGACAAAGTAAACGCGCAAAACTGGACAGTTCGGATCAACTAGGCATTCAGTTTCATCCTCACATGTTTATTAAACTGGGTGGAGCCCCTGATAGTTCTCCTACCATCTTTTTTAAAGACACTCCGGAACCGTTTCCTCATGGCGTAGATATTAACATGGGTCATAATCATTTGTTTGTTTATTCTGACCTCGCGTCTTATACCTATTTGGGAAACATAGAAGCCCCCATCTTACGTGTAGCTCCATTTGATCCGAGAACGAAAGCAGGAACTAACCCCCATATTCATTTCGAGTTCTTGAATTTACACTATGTACCACTGGCTAAAGCCGACTTTGACACCATCACTATCCATATAAGGGGTGACACTGGCCAGTCTATTCAGTTTATTCATGGGAAGTCTATGGTGAAACTACACCTACGTCAAAGACAATGATACCTACTTACCAAGGTCAACCTCGACAATATGGACACGGACTTGGATCCATGTTTAAGAAAGCCATGAAAAGAATCATGCCTTTACTGAGTCCATTGGTGAAATCTGGAGTTCACACCTTGAAAAAAGAAGGACTCCAGCAAGGAAAAGCCGCTATGAAAGATATCTTGACAGGATCAAACGCTAAACAAGTAATACGAAAACGTGGAGCCTCTGTATTAAAAGATGTGGGTGAATCCTTGCTACGTGCCGTGGCCAGCCCTAAAAGACGTATAAAGAGCAAACCTGTCAAGAAAAGACCTCATTCGAAACTTCATCATCGCCGAGTTAAGCAGACCAGACCTCTTGATATTTTCGATTAATCATGATGCAACACGGTTCCTGTGAATGTAGTAAGACAGAGTTGGATGTGTCTGTTGTGCCACCTACCATGACAGCCATGCAAGAAGGTCAATGGACTGAGCATTATCCCATTTCTGCCCTGGACAATAATGCTCCGATTGAATTTGTGATTCCTGCACAGACAGAAAAATGGACAGATCTGAATCAATCTTACCTGTACCTAAAACTCAAAATTATACAGGCAGATGGTACAGACCTAGCGGCCGACAGTGAAATTGCTACCGTCAACAATTTCTTTCACAGCATGTTCTCAAGCATTGATGTGTACCTGAATAATAAACTGATCACCAGCAATGCGGACACGTATGGCTATCGGGCATACATAGAAAATTTACTCTCCTTCACCTCAAGCTGTAAAGACACTCAGCTTCAGGCGCTAGAGTTATGGGCTGAAGACACCGCTGGTCATATGCTCGAAAAAGTACATGACGGGGATAACAAGGGCTATGGTAAGAGACGTGCTCGTGTCCATCAAAGTCGTGTGGTGGAACTATGTGGACGGCTTCATTTGGATCTGATGATGCAAGATAAATATTTACCCAATGGTATGGAAATACGCTTAAGACTAAACAAAGCGTCACCTCAATTCTGTCTCATGAGTACTTCACCGGCTAAAATCAAGTTTCTAGAAGCAGGATTTAATGTAAGAACAGTAGATTTACTGCCAGTGGTAGCCAATCAACTCAATCAACAGATTGCTCAACATAACATGAAAATCCCCATCCGACGAACTGAAGTAAAAACATTTACGATTCCTAACGGTCAACGATCCAAGATTGAAGATCATTTATTTCAAGGTCAATTGCCAAAACGTCTTATCATCGGTATGGTAAGAAATGGAGACATGAATGGAGACATGGCTACCAACCCCTTTGAGTTCCGTCATTTTACACTGAATCATCTAGAAGTCAGCATTGACGGAAAAAGTATTCATAACAAAGCGTTTCAACCCAATTTTGAAACGGGAGAAGTTCTAAGATCCTACATGTCACTCTATCAAGCGACAGGAGCTCTTGGTCTCAATCGTTCATTTGGATTGAGCATGAATGATTATCGGAACGGATACACACTCTGGGGGTTGGACTTGACAGCAGATCAAGGTTGCGAGGAAGGTCAACTCCATCCTATAAAAACGGGCAATCTGAGATTGGAATTTCACTTTGGAACAGCACTTGCACAAGCCATCAACGTGATTGTATTTGCGGAATACGACAATCAAATTGAAATCAATCAATTCAGAGAAGTGCTTCTAGATTATTAAGATGGAAGACATGGATATTGAACACCTGGAAAAAGGACAAGATTACGAAATGAAGTTATTGGCGTATCCTTGTTGTACAAGTTCAAAGACGGACTTTTTACAAGAGTGCTTGAATCATCGCGTCACAGAAGCACTCCAATCTTTAATTTATAATCAAGTGCATAAAGACTGTTATGGTTGTCGAGTGAATCATCCTAGTCAAGTACAACATGTACTCTGCTTATACACGAATACGGAAGAGTGGACAGAACTTTACATTCAAAAAGCGATTCAACGTTTGGACGTGTTCAAGGTCATGGAAAAGTGGTATCCTGAATTAGTGACCTTGACCGATAGTGAAAAAGGAGACGCGTGTCGATTATGGATTCAATTTAAAGCAGAACTCACTCAGAATCAGTTCATAGATCAATGGATCAGTGTTTGGGCTGAACGTGTCAACAGAAATTGGCATTATGGAGACGAATGAACTACAATACCTATTAGATCATTCACCGTTATTAAAGCCACTACATGCTCGTGTTTGTGCCAAAGATCAATTACCTTCAGAGAAACCGCATGACGTGAAAGCCTATATTGTGAATACCCATAACGGAAATCAACCTGGAGAACACTGGGTGGCTCTTTATTTAAAAGACAATAAAGCAGTGTACTTTGATTCCTACGGATTACCACCTTTCGAAGAGATTCTATCCTTTGTGAAAAAACATGCCAACAAAACTTATCTGTGGAATGCCATGAGAATACAAGGCGATATGTTACCGGTGTGTGGTGTGTATTGTCTATTCGCTTTGGATTTTATCTCACGTGAATGTGACTTGAACCAGATACTGTTAACCCGATTCAAACCGGACATGTATGGAAAAAATGACACTTATGTGACGCATTGGTTTCATCAATATTATGGTACTTATTACATGCATGCTCAATATGTGAACAAGTGTGGACAAAAGTGTTGTGCTCAACGTAACTCTAGACCAGAAGGTCACAGACGTTTGTATCATAGTATCATACATAGAAATACAACTCTTTATGGTGATCATTAAATGTAAACAATGTTACTGTTTCATAAAATGTTTCATGTAGTTTCATGTAGTTTCTTGTTACTGTTTCTTGTTACAAAAATAAAAGTTTAGAAAAACTGAAACTAGGTGTCTGTTGTCTTTTTTCTAAGTTCATAAAATTACCAATCAAGCTCCGCACATGCATCGGCGCGTGACGCCATCCAACCCTAGGGTGACGTCATCCAAGCAATATGACGTCATCCAACCACGAGAGTGGGGGGCGTAATACAATACTCCGTCTTACAATGCCTCATTTCATTCTGAGAACTCAAACACTCAAGATGGAGGCTTTATTCAATGAACTCAAAACAGCAAAACAACTGACTGAAAAACAGAGCAGGGTATGGCGTTCAATCAGTCGCTTAGCGGCTAGCATTATTAGAAAAAGGGAACGTGATCTTCAAACCATTGGTGAGACTTTGAATTGCATTGAAACCAATCGATTTCATCATAGAGAAGAATTATCTCAAATGCGAGAGCAATTTCGAGATCAAGTCAGAGAAAGGCAGCGAGGTGCTCGGGAACGAACGGCGAATAGACAACGGGAACAACAACAAGAAGAAGAGCATTGGCGTATCATCACTACCGCTCAAGTTGAGTACACGGAACAACCACCAGTACCAGAACAGGAATGGTCCTGTGGGGATCTAACATGCAGGCTCTGCTATCCCCCACCAGACTGCCAATGCGAACTATGTACCCAACCAGATCAGTCAGCATAGACAACTATCAACGGTCCTTTTCAGGACCACCAACGGCCCTTTTCAGGGCCACCATGTCTTTTCGAAAGAAAATTCTCTCATTGTCTAAGTCTATACAGTACAAATAACAAAACACACACAGTACCCAGAACATTCCTAAAATTCAATTCATACTATTTTGGGGTACAACATTGATTTCCAATTTGTCCCAATTTGTCACAATTTTGAAAACTTCTGGGTACCAATTACGTTGATTTGGTACCCAGGGTTTCGCCCATTACTACTAATATCGATTTTTTTTAAAGCTCGATAAGTCCGTGCGTTACTGCGGCCGAAACGAAAATAACAAAAGTGTACGTGGAAAACGGGCAGGCGTAAAATGAAAAAAGTAAAAATAATACATATGTAATTCAGAAACATGTTGACCTGAAAAACATCAAATGGGTAGATAAGCAATCACCGATAGATGTATAGCCGTTGGACTTATTAAGACGGGTGTGCCAAAACTAGAGGTTAATCTGAATTTATTGATTTTTACACATTATCTGTATAAATTGTAATTGTTTTTTATTTAAAATAGTGGAAATATAATTTTGGCAAATAGTTTTTCCGACATATTCTCATTTATTCGTCTATCTTTCACGGAGATTTGTCTGTATAGGCTCGGTCACATCCCACCGTGCGAGTTTAAAGTCCGTATATTTTTGGGAGAGGCCACGGCCGGCAAGTTTTCTGACAACGTGGGAAGGAGTGGCAAGAGCAGGGAAGAGGTACGTATATGCACGTCACTCGCACGGTTGCGTAAGGTGTACTTACGTGACCCGGACGCCATGCCTGGTCATAAGCGTTTGCGCGCATCGCACGTTGCACACGTGGTGAGTTACGTGCTTACAACGTACACTAGTCGTGCGATTGCCACGTTATCGTACGAAGGCCATACTTGCACGTGTTGTTTGCGAATCGTGTACTTTCGCACTCGTACGTTGTAAGTGCATACAAGAACGATGAACGTGAGTACTAGGTTAAATATGTAGCCCGACCGTAGACCGAACGCAGCGAAAGTTCCTCACGCACTAAAAGTGCTACGGCGTGACTGCGTGCATCAATATCCGTACGGAGGCGGTACTCACCACGTGCGGGTCGCAAAGTTTTGCCCACGTTTTTGCAAGTAGACAGCACGCACGTACAAGTACGGCGGGTTGGGACCATCACTTCATGCACTAAAAGTGCTACGGCGTTTTCTGCGTGCATCCAAATCCGCACGGAGGCGGTACTAACCACGTACGGATCGTCAAGTCTTGCAAGTAGATAACACGTTTTTGCAAGTACGGCGGGTTGGGCTTATTATTCTGAAACGGACATTTTAGGTTGCTAGAAGAATGGACGTTTATAGGAACAACATAGTTATGTCGTGTCAATGAAGGCAGGATGTCTAGCCGTAATACGGTCTAATAGGGGTCATACCCGATACTAACTGTGTAGAGCACTAACATGTACTCAATGTGATAAAATGAAGAAAAACTGATTTTTTTATTTGTTGTTTTAATTTTTTATGTTATACAGGATAACGAAATTCGGGATTTATAAATTAATATGCACATTGTTCGTACATCTTTCTTCTATCATTCCTGAAGATCTTGCTTTTATAATTCCGGAGATATTGGAATTTATAGAATTGCACAGTGTGAAATAAAAAACTTTTACTTTACTAGATTGGCATTATCTGAACTACGAGAGAGTGAAGCCTATATATACGTCAGGGGAAGTAACTTGTCAGTCTACTAAAATCTCAATATTTTCTCTCTAGATTATGTCTATAGTTTTATACACTAGATAATCTCATTCCCATTCAATACGCTGTTTGCATATGATTAACTTACAATACAAAAATATCTCACAAGGACATGTAATTATGAAAAGGCTTGTGCAGGGTGCAACAAAATCAATATAACTGGGAAATTTAATTACAAAACTTCAATTGTTAACATCTAGGATTTCAATGTAGCCTCTTATAAGTCAAACATTTGTGATACAATCATATATTCAAATATGGAAGTTAAAATTTATACCTAAAATGGTTTAAAATCGAGTGACTTGTAAAGTTTTGTGTACATAAAAATGGAATACTTTATCACTATAAATGCACTGTACCAGTACAAAGTGGACTTCATACTGTTTCATACATAATAAACTGGTTCAATACGTGGTAACTAGATTATAAGGATGACTATATGTACAGATGTTAACAGTGGCAAAAAGAAAAACTATATATCAGGTATGGTAAATATACGTGAGAATATAATCGCATGTACCGATTGGTTCAACAATGCAGTCAAACTATTTGATATCGAACAATGTGAATTGTTATTCACAGTCTCTGTGATGGACACACCATGGGATATTACATCAATCACAGACAAAACTCTTGCTGTCACCCTAAAAAATAATCAGAAGATTCAGTTCATTGGAGTAATTGACAGTGATGGAGAACATTGATGTACAAGGTAAATGTCGTGGCATTGATAGTGTTGACTGTAAACTTGTTGTTACATACGAAAATCGGCCAAAGATTGAGATTTTAGATTTCAATGGTAATGTTATGAGATGTTTACCAACTGGTGATACAGAGAACAGTATATGTGAGAGCCTGTATAATGTTGTTATGAGTCTTGATGGTCAAAGTATCTATGTGTCTGATAGCAAACAGGAATCCATTATAAAATATGCTTTAGATGGAGAAGTGATTGCTACATACAGAAATCCAGAACTTAAAGAGATGGATCTGTGCTGGTTTGTTCCGCTCGGTCAGTACATGTTATATCAGAAGATTGTGAGAATCAGAAGATACTTATCAATGAATAGGATGGTGTATGGTATCCACAAGGAATATGTTATGATGAAGATAATGGAATCATTTGTTTAAGAAAGTATGGTGACCGTCGTCCTGACAGGATTCAAATTTTCAGGATGACGTAAATGGTTTATTTCTAGAGTGACATATATACGCTCAATCTTTCTGGATCTGTAAGATATATAGTCAATGAATAATTATGTTTGTATAAAGATAAGTCAATGGATACATAGACAAAGAACATAAACAGAACATACCCTAAAATTATACCTCCCCCCCTTAATATATATCAACAATTGATTTGCAAATATCTTGTTTTACTTACATGTTTAACCAAACTGTCAAAACTGTGTTAGCGGTCACCCCCGAATAAAGATCACCTATCAATAACGGCCGCATTGTACCTTTCCTATAGGTTGCCTTTGTTCGCAGGTTTGATTGTACATTGATTTAAATATTAATTAAGTATGTTACAGTCAAACCTGTAAAATACACAATGTAGACTTTTAATATTGACTTGTGACATTTATTCGGAGGTCAAGCAATTCATTAGGGACAACAAAGTCGGCGCTAGTCAACCTGTGTATTTGTAGCAACCAATTTCTAGCGAATGAATGTCCGCTGTATATTGCAAAGCAATGTCAGTGAATAAATAATTTACAACTAATGAATAAGGAACACCTTGCTGCCTTTCTAATTGCAATGAATATGTATAGCCTTTATATTTTTTATGACTTTGTAGTGTATGATTGCTGTAGTATTTAATCATAGATTGTCTCAAACATCAGTAATCAGTTGTTATCTGGAAATATTAAATAGTATCAGTATTATCATGTTTATCATTGCTTAGTCCTTGTACTGAACTATTTGTATGAGTAATGTAAATAAATGGGTACATCTCGTAATATTCTTATGTAGTGCATCACAATTTGTTCTTGAGGTTTATCACAAGATAATGAACACCTATAAATAAATGACACGTGTGAACAACGGTACAAATTTAAGGTTGTTCAAATGCAATAAATGCATTGATGAAAATAACATGTCAATTTGACAAACACATACTTTGTAAAATATTTTAATAAAAGATGTTTTCGGGTTTTCCGCCATGTTTAATGGTTTTTCAGTGACATACTGACGAGCAGTTCACCTTAATATAACTAGTAATCCTTGATTCTGCATTTTATCAACAGAAGTAGCATGCATGCTGGCCATGAGCATCAATCTAAACTCTTGCGGAGAAAGAATTACCTTACTATAAGACGCCACAATCCCTTCAGGAGATCATACGAGTATACCGCACCAATAATTCGAATTCATTCCCTTGTGGTGCTTAGAACTTACGCTCTCCCTATAATGAGCTTTGCAGACTGACCTGATATCTTAATGAAATTATAATAACCATACATTAATGTTTAGAATCATTAAGATCAACAGCTTTGTAAGTTGGTATAATTTTATAATGGTACGTCTTAGGGTCGTATAAAGGGAGACCACTCATGCATTAAACTATTTTAAGTTAAAGACAGTGATCGTGAAAATAATATACAAATGTATGTTCAAAGTTTATGCATTTTTGAATTTTATTCTCTCCATTTTGCTGTAGTTTTTAAAGGGGCTCTATTTTGTATCTTATTTAGTTTGGTAGACATGATATTGAATTGGGTGTTTTAAGGGCTTTTGGGAATAGATTTTTAAAAAATAATTTTCTGGTTCTATGAGAAAAATACTTAGCGTTAGAAACGAAATAGAAAAATGATCTTGATTTTACATTGGAAGTATGTCATCAATTTTACCATGCTTGCACGTGATTCTCATACATGCATTTAGCAACATTTCTAAGATACAGTGCAACCTCTTATAAGCAACACCCCTTTGGTGACGTATGGTTATGTTGTTGTTGAGAGGTTGTTGCTCTAGACAGGTTAAATCATACAGTGGGAAAATATTGCTGTTGTTGAAAGGAGGTTGTCGCTCAAGAGAGGGTCGCTCTGGAGAGGTTGTGATGTATTTCTGTTTAACTTTTCTATAGCGGGCAAGTTTGTTTTCTATCCTTAGTTGCAACATAGAAAATATCTGTTTCAGATTAATGACAATCGTATAGGTCTAGTCAATTTAGCTGAAACGGATTAACAGATCAAATAATTATAATTGGAAGAAAGAATTTTATCTAATCGTTCTAGGCGGTAACTTTTGACTGCAATTTGAATATTAGTGTTGACATAGCCGCCTCTGTATACCGACCACTTATTTTTAGACCGATTCTCATTACACCCAAACCTGTGAACAAAGGCCACCCTTGCAAAAGACAAAATGTGACCTTTATAGACAGGCTGTCTTTATTCGGAGGTCATTTTGTTCTAAATAATCAATGACGATTCTTAAAAAAATGACCTTTATTCATAGGGTGACCTTTTATTCGGAGGTGGCCGCTATCACAGGTTTGGCTATAGTTCCAATATATTTTAACTTTATAATAAAACCACCTCAGTACTAGAGCCAATGTATTATTTATTGCATCTTAAAATAAGGTTTGGATATCAAACTTTGTCTGTATTATGTTAATACAAATTATTGCTGATAGCTTCATATCCCGTACATGGGAAAGTTTTACCTTTCCACCCTTGATGTATGAATGATCTACTCAGATTATCTAATTGATGCAGATTTGGATTGAAGATGTCGCATGACAACATTGACACGCGTGATATTTTCATGCAATTTGCGTTCAAAATAAGTTCTAAATGTTCCTACCATCTACATTGTCATCGTAAGTTGTATATATGTATACAGTACAACCTCTTCAAAGCAACACTTTTTGTGCGTTGCAAAATTATGTTGTTGTTGAGAGGTTGTGGCTGTAGAGATGTTACAATAATAGTTCAATCGTGCAGTGGGAAAAGATCATGTTGTTGAAGAGGGGTTGTTGCTCAAGAGAGGGCTGCTCTGCAGAGGTTGTACTGAATATATTTTTCAATCTAAAAGTTTTCATACCGAAAAGGTCTCAAATGCTAAGATACGTATTTTGTATGGAAATTAAAAGAGATTAGATTAGGGAGGTTCAGATTATAATGGGCCGGTTAAGAGAGGTCCGGATTGAATAGGTCCGGGAAAGATAGGTCCTCGTGAGAGGTGTCAAGATTAGAGAGGTTTCTCTGTATGAATTAAATGACAATCTCTGAGTCACTAACTTTATCATCTATCCATCGTATGATGTATTGTCACCGATTGTTTTCTTCGTGGGAGGCATTTTTACAGTACTTAGATAAAATTCACCATGTTTTGAAGTGACTGGCTTAAGTATATAAGTATTGGGACAATCGGACGACCACTGTACAATAACGGAATTTGTTTGGGCGATAGAAAATTTATTACTAGATTCTTAACCCTACCCACAATTCAAAAATTGATCCGCCCACAAACCTAGAAAGATAAGTTTCGTTTTGAACGGAATATTTAATTTCCATCTAGAAAGCCTTGGATGAAAGGGTGGTTAAGAAAATTACTCGGAGTCATGAACACGTATTCAAGGTCATTTAAACGTTCATATACGTATGTATCTTAAGTCCATCTTTACCAAGCGTCTAAGAAGAAGGTCACACAATATTTGTAGTATTAAAAGTTGATGACAATAAAATCAACATTAAACACAACTGCTCAATTCATGGAAACTGTACGATAATTCTACTTTCCAATAACAACCACTCACTAGGCGCGCATGAATTTTGATGCGGACAAACGTTCTACGTTTTTCTACATTCGACATGCAATTGTTCCGCTAAAGATCACGTTCCATGATCGACAAGAGTGTGTAAGTTCAGATTCGATGAATACTTTCAGTACTTTGATTCCTTATGTTTTATCAGAATCGAATGATTAGTTAATCATACGAATAAACGTCACCTATCAGCAGTAAACGATCTCTCATTTCTGAACAATTATTGATCTAAGTGATCTTATATACCTCAGTGTACAATAGCAAAATTTTCGTCTGTCCGTACAAACAAATTGGGTTTGGATGACTCTAATGTTAGGGTTAGGACTCTGTTCAACCGGAGTCACTTGAAATAATGTCCATAAGTGGATTTATGTGGCTAAAATCGGGTTTATGTGGCTAAATTTTAACATGGGAAAGCCACTTAAGTATCCTATCGTCAGTACGTCCGTCCATCCGTCCGCTCATCGACTCGTTTGGTACATTATACTGTGCAATATTGTTCGAGACTTTGGATTCGTTTTATTCCCATTTTGAGAATTCACATTTGAAGTTTAGCGTAGAAAAGAGAGTAACCGGTTTGTGGAATTTGGATTAACCCTATTTAGGGGAGATCTAGAAGCAGGTAATTATGTTTAATGTGAAGAGCTCATCGAGACAAAAATATGATACCAAATCACAATATCGCCAAAACTTGAGTTACGGGGTTTTAGAATTAAGCCGACAAAATGTTTGTTTTTAAATACCTTTATTTGTTAGAATGCACTGTTGATTGCACACAGTTGGTCTCTTATGTGTTCCGTTGTATATCAAGGATGAACAGCGACATGTCATCTACAATGAAGTGTACTGTTAATGTGACATATTAAGTCTAAAATTCCACTTTGATAGTTTACCAACTCATAACTTTCAACAAGCTTTGCAATATGATATCAATGAGCTTTTTCAAACCATAGCCTTGTCAAAATGTAGCAAATATTATGAATTCCAATCGTTTGATGTGATCTTGTCGGTCTTTTCGGTTTACCTTTTCCACTTGTTACTAATTTTGAAGTGTTCAGGACCATTAACGGATCAAATTTTGAAAACAATAAAATGACCTACGAAAACCAAATAGTTTGTATTGGCAAATGATCATCAGTGAACTATCTTAACTAAAAATGTAGTCAACCAATTATTACCTAAAATAAGGGTTAAGAACCGTTTTGCCGTTCTTTTTGTCATTTTTCGTGTCTTATTAAGTAAACCGATTTAACTTTAACATTTAATGATACTTTGATTTTTACCGTAAACAAATTCATTTTAAATTTACGTAAAACGTTTTCGTCAAAAAATATTAGCAAAATATACAGTCAAACCTGTGAACAAAAGTCATCCATTGGAAAGACATAATGTGGACTTTATTGGCAGGTGGCCTTTATCCGGAGGTCATTTTGTTCTAAATAATATATGACAGTTGTTAGTATAACTGGGTGACTATTATTCAGAGGTGGCCGCTAACATTCAGACAATGTTTAAGTTAAGTAAAAAAAATCTGTTTCAAATTCATGTGAAAATTTGGCTTCGGTTTTGCCATAAGCTTTCCAGTGTCGTGTGTTTCGCACCTTTTATAAACCCAAAGTGTAAACGTCAAAATTGGCATTCTTATTACCATAATTATATTCTGACTGTTAATTTTGGATTCGTTTTGCACTATTACTAATAATCATGCTTAATGTAACACTTGCAGAGCTTTTGACTCCACTTAGCAATATTAATCCAATCAAGTCATTTCTTTATATGAAACAGACCAAAAGCTATGATTCAAGAGCTCTTTTTAAAGATTCAAATCAATTATATAGAAGATAAATGTATCTAAATGCCTGTATTTAATTATATAAATTTGATAAATAAATATGAAAAATGTTGTTCATATTAAAGGTTCACAAAACCACCTCTATCTATCTTTCGAGTGTGCTAACGTATTGCATGATAAAATATTATTCACAGCTTGTAATACCCCTTGACATATGTGTTTGATATAAGCATTGCCAACTTTTAGTGAGAAAATTGGGAGACTTGTGATTTTTTATAAAAGTTCATAAACGATCATTAAGGACCACTAAAGAATTTTGGTATGTGTTAAATATATAAATATACTGTATTGTTACTCACCTACGGGTGGTGGGGTTCAATTGCGTTCATTTCTATCACAGATCTAATCAAAGTACTGAAAGTACTCATGGAAACTGAACTTACATAGACTAGCACTGCAACATGGAACAAGAACTAGTTGCATGGCGGATGTAGAAAAACGTAGTACTTTGGTTTGCATCAAAATTCATGCGCACCTCATCCAGTCGTGAGTCTGAAAATAAAAATGGCGTTTATTCAAATATCCACGTACGTTTAATTAGATATCAAACGACTATTGCACAAAGATACTTTCCTGTATATAAGTAATAATACTTGGATGGCAACTTAATAATTTGGTTAAGTATGTATTTATCAAGTTCGCATAGTATTTTTGTTGACTGATCTCAAAACTGACTTTATCGCGGGAGACGAAACAAAAACCATTTCCTTTAGATTATCTGGATATAAATATTTAATAATATTGTATACCTCCAGTTTCCACTTTATTCTACATACGTGTGATGTAATAACGTTTTACCTTTAGTAACAATGAAATTAATTGTACATTCTTCATAAAAATCACGAAAGTTAGATTAAGATTAAGAATCAGTTTATTAATATAAAATTTAGATCAAATATATTGTCTCCATTTTATTCAACTCGTAAATATATTAGATAAAGTTTTAGGCTAGGGGTTTTATATATGTCTTACTGAAACGTGTCGTATATAATGGTTTTGTTAGAAAGCTTGGTACTTCGAATCAGTATGAGGAACACAATAATGAAAATTATGTTTTTGAAATGGATTAAGGATTGCGTGAATTAATCGTAGCTACGAATTACCATGAAGCACCGTGAATAATTAAATTGACATGTCAACATATAGATTCTTGTAGAATATTCCCAAACTATCCCATTCTTTAGTTCTTGAAAAACGTGACTCAAATCATATGTTCAAATAACGTCTTGATGATCTACATTCTATTTCCGCTAGATCACATATTTTTTTACATTCAAACTATTCAGTATGATGGTATCTGTTTTAATGTATGTCGTTTATATTCAAATGGGACAAAAAAAAAACGCTTCAAATTCATAAAATCATTAAGGGGCTCCTTGGCTGATAAGGCTGTAAACCGACTTGAGATTTTTTTTGATAAACTGATTAAAAAAGCGGTCACTTTACGCTTATTACATTTTTCATTTGATAACTAATACATACCATAAATTATGCATAAAATATATCATGTTGCCCTTGGTGACATTTGTTAGGTCTGCATAGCTTATGGATCCGAATAAAGATTGAACCCAATCAAGGACTGAACTCAATGGTCTGAATACAATACAATACAAATATTTGATTGCATGAAAAGATAACATGCTTTATAGCAATAACAAACATAATATATAACCAGAGAAAGCATGAATTTTCTGACGAGCACGTGTTGTTCAAGTGCGATTCAGAGATGTAAACATAAGTTAGTTTCTAATCAAATTAGCATTGTATATAAAAGACAAATTATTAACACTATTTTTCGATCTAGCTGACGTAAGGTTGGTAAATACTGATATATCAGTCCGAAATAAGCGACCATTATGGTGAGGTCGTCGTTATACTGAGCTTGTTGCTTAAGTGAGACTTTCACTGAATATTCTTTTTCTAAGGAAGAGATTCGGATATTCTTTAAATCTAGCAGATTTCTCAGGAGCATAACCCAGGAAGGGTTACTATAAGGATACGTAAACAAACTATGAATCAAAGACGTAAATATATCTATCGTAAATCCCAATAAAACTTTTAAGTACGATTGATTGACTGAGAAATATACAGCAAAATACTTATCTAAATCTTTATCAACACATCCGTATTAAGTTTATCTGTGAAGGAATTTACAGGTTCAAAAAGGAAACCTTGTCTGGGCCGAGATCAAAATACGGAACCCTCACCGGATTACTGAACTTTATCATAATCCATGATGGGTATAAAAACACGTTTATAAGATGCGCCCGTTCAGATTTTGCGTCAATTGTGATTGAGTAAACATAAAACTAATTTGGAATTTATTTTGTATGATAAAAATGAATCAGTTATTGATAATAACTATTGTATGGACAATTTCAGGTATCTAAAACATGTTTAACTTTTTATTTCTTTATAGTCAATGTATTCTACAGACTTAAAATGACGATTTCCTCAAATTAGAGTTTCAGTTTTGATGATAAAGTGTGGACAGTTTCTACATTTATTGATGCTTACATCATAAGTTGGATGATAATTATTCTTAACATATTTAAACACATGTACGAGTATGTAAGATTTTACCCGAAAAAATGCGCGCACTATGTAACCATCGATAAAATAACGTTTTGTTCATAAAAATCAGATTTGTTAATACAATAACTTGGCCGTCTAAGAATTATTGATTTGAAATATACATTTTTTTGAATACTTTTTTCGATGAACTTAAGATAAATGTGCTCATTTCAAACAACGAAAAGAATTTCGTAAAAGTTATCTGTTAATTTAATGGTTAAAATTTCCCTGATGTTTCAGTGTTGCGCTCAGGTGCGACAACTCCGGATCCTGGATGTTACACTGTTACCAAGGTAGATAATTTATCTAAGTCTTGCTAACTCTTGATACATATTAAGTGTATGTGAAGGGAGATGTTAACTATTTTAGTATGAGTAATTCGAAATAAAACTCTAAAACACCGTGTCCGGACTCGGTTTTCTGATAGATCCGGTTTTCCGAAAACCTATAATAATTAGATCAACCCTGAACGCACAGACAGTATCTTATTCTAACCAACGTAGTTTGAACAAAATTATGAACGTATGTGCTTATATATCGTATTTTCCGAATTATCATATTTGTGTTTAATTGAACTCAAAGATTATTTTTTTTATTCAAAAATACCGTGCTAGTTTTGTTGCATCAAGTTTGAAGACAAAATAATTATTTTCTTTGAAATTAAGAACTCCAATAGGAAACGAATACAGGCACATTTGGGCGTGACTGTAAATTAAATTTAGATTACATTTATAAAGAAAACATAAGGTTTTGTTGATTATTAAATTTTTGGAAATGTTTTTTTCGTTTGTTTTTTTAACACTGAAACTGCATGGTAAAAAATGACGGTTGCTAATTATGAAATATTCTTTGTTTGACGCAACTACCACTTCAATAAAAAATATTTTAATAACTGGATTGGTTTTACCTTTTTCGATATTTAAGGGACGACGCCATCTAGAATAACCTTGTTTCATCTTGTATTAGAATAAACAATTCGTGCAAAAAGCACACCTCGGATTCATTTTCAGTTTCAACTTCAGTGCATTAAAAATAAGTTACCTTATCTTTTACTGTAACTCAATATTAAAACGTTTATAAACATATTGTCATAAACCGTTTTCCAATCGACATTTCAGCCGCCAAGTAGGTCTTGCATAGAGAAGTACCGAGTTGTTGGTGACCATATTTATTGTCAAATGGATCCTTCAATACGACATCCATCTGATGCAGGTATCAATTAGTGGATCAACTGATATTTAAGCGCGGATAAGGGATCTGATGGCTTGACGAAAATAATGTGTGTAGAAACGAACTTGACTGCATATAAACTGCCACTACTTCAGCATTTTATCATAAAAATCATCACAAGGAAAACAACAACATCACTATTTACAACAAAATTATAAATAGTAGCAACAACAATCATTATTATCGACAAAAATAAAAATAAACAACATGTTGTTTTTAGGTCAAACCATTAATTTCGACACTATTAAGCATTTGTTTCCGATTATTGTATCGCACGTGTAACTCATGATTTCATTATTCATTAAAATATTTTTAACCAGTCGTAGTCTTCATGAACTTAATTAATTACTAGATTCTGATAATTCTAAAATTTCCAGAAATGGCAGAAATTGCTTCCATACACAACACGGCTCGTTCTAAGGTGAACCCACCTGCTGCCAGCATGGTCGACATTGTGAGTAAAATAATTATAAAAATATTTCTCATTTTAACTGCTTTTCACTAGTATGCCGACTGTGCAGATTTTGACTTAACAAGTTTTTATGCCCCCACAATTAAAAATAGCGGAAGGGCATACAGAGTTGCCTAGTCCGTTAATATGTTGATTTGCAAGCGAAAACTCGAGAAATATTTCATGGATTGGTTTTATATTTTACAAGAAGGTGTATGATAATAAAATACAGGTCAAGATGGATTTCAGTTTTCATGAGAGTTATGGCACTTTTTTACTCTTAGCGGGGGCATTCGTGTCTTCCGGACACATCTCTAGTTTCAAACTCATACACAAAGAGGTCCTCGACTTGACATTCTTCTCCAGACAGGCTAGCATATGGGAATAAGATTTGACGTTTATGATTACCATTATAAATCTGAGAAAGACTCTTTCACTTGAAATTAATTAATAAAAATTCACTTCGAGCCAAATGAAGAATTTGATTGGTATGTTATGTTAACTATATTTTCTAAAATAATCAGGCCAATTAGACAGAATATGTACCCCGTGAGCCATACCGTAGTGATATACAGAATAAGTTTTCTCTGGTTCATTCTCAGTGTAGGCAGGGTGTTTGAATTTGTTTTGCACAGTTCCTTACTAGTTTTGTCAATTTTGCTTATTTATTATAAACGGAATTGTAACCAACCATTAGTAACAAACAGTTCAACAATTTGATGCTTCAGAAATTCCATGCCAGTAATAAAATAAATGTAAATAAGCATGTATCAAATCATTAAGGATAGATGTCAAGGATAGTTTAATAATTTCCAGGCATACAGCAAAGGAAACGAGCGCCCGGCCCTGGTGTGGACACAAATGTGCCGAGATAAGACATTCTCTCAGTTTCAGAGATTTCTACCAGGCATGTAACCCGTTCGTTTGTATACGTGGACCCAACTTGCGTTATGTATTCATAGAATGTCTAAATTTATATATATAGATAGTTACATTGTCATTCATTCTCTGTAGTTGCCGCATAATTATGTAGAAAGGCAAAGTGGACTGATTCTGTATCGTCTTTGGCTTGGTGTAGGCCTTTGATTTATCAAAATACAAAAAGTACAATATTAAAGCCAAAGCGGAAACTTTGTATTCAGAAAGCAACTTGTTAGCAACTATTCGATATGTAAACAAAGATTGTACTGTAGTCGACTTAAAGTCTGAATACATGTATATTAAAACAAGTAATATACCGCAAGTGTTTTTGAGACATTCAGAGATTAATAAGCTTATGTCTAAGACGCGAATATTTTCATATTTCTGGTGGCAATAACACCTGCATGTGGGCGTGGCCCAACGCACACCCGCCATCTAAACTCAAACAAGCAAGTTTATTTTTATTCCAATGAGAGCTGAACACTAATTTGACAGTTTGTATGACCGCTAAACGTAATTGAGATCTTTAAACAAAACATTAACAACATTTGGCAAACCACATACAATAGAGATACCTATGCTTATGATTTTTCAGGTTACACATTTATGGGTCTTAACACGCTCGTGAGCAGGAAAAATATGACGTGGACCGAGGTGGTTGACAATTGGTTAATGGAAAACTCATCTTTTACTTACGGTTCAAAAAACGATCCTCAACTAGTGTCCAACTTTTCACAGGTGTGTTCACAATGAAAATCACTAAAACTTCGATACTAGAGCTATTTTTGAAACCCGAAAAAAAGCTTTAATATTGGGGTAGTTTTATAACTGAGTTGAAATATGTTTTGTCTGTTGGTAAAGGGGCATACCCTACAACTGACAAACATTCTGTGAAAGTGTAAAAATGTGTTAGATGTATATGTAAAACAATATATAATGGATAATTGCAGGAAGAACATGGGTCATAAAATTACTAGTTTAGGTACTAGCCGCAAAAAAACATAGCTATGAATAACAAATCACTTCCACCCAAAAATTTCCATGACTAAATGTAAGTGTCACAAATACATATTTTTTATGATTTTATTTCTAATTGGATAAATTTTTGGCTGAAATTATCTTCGTCGGCTTTTTTCTTTACAAGCTTCTAATTTTGTTATCATTTTGCCTCAATTCTAAATGCACCAAGTTGTAGGGTATGCCCCTTTAACGGTCCATTTGACAGCTACGGTAACTCATAGACAGGGGAGATAAGGTACAGGAGGACAAGGCATTTGTCTCCCTTCTCTCATTTCAAATACATGTACATGAAGTTTTAAAATGTTAATCGTGCTCGGTACATGGCACAGATACGTATTTCTTGTGATTTTCTAAGCCACTACAGGGCTCGGTAGTGGAGATGTTGAAATATAAAGGAAGAATTGACATCGGTCCGAAGTGACTTGTCATTAAAATTTTGTGATTCTGGCGGTTGCTAGATGATATTTTGATATACACTGATTGTCTGTAATATATTGGATGTAACTGATTGTCGAAAAGTTTGGATTCGTAACAAGATATGACTAATACTGTCAACGAATCAACCATTTCAGATAATTTGGGCTGAAACGTCGGTGGTTGGATGCGCTAACAAATTATGTCCTAGTGGTGAATATCGTTACGCATGCGCGTATGCACCTGGGTAAGATTTGGCGAATCTTTTTTCCTGTTACGCAAAGCTATGCAGAAATAATGTCGAAAATATTTAGCTCAAATTACTTACGTCTGATAGTATGATATATTGTATAATGC
The DNA here is from genome assembly GCA_964023205.1 of Lutraria lutraria. Lineage (NCBI taxonomy): Eukaryota > Metazoa > Mollusca > Bivalvia > Venerida > Mactridae > Lutraria > Lutraria lutraria. The sequence goes on along the minus strand of OZ026846.1, from coordinate 3,853,648 downwards.
TTGTAATTCGCTGACATTTTAATCAAATGTTTCAATAAAGGATTTCCATTCCTTGTTTCTTATCCACATGGCAAATTATCACCCATCTTTTTGCTTAATGCGGAGGATCAGGTATGAATTTACAATTATTTTAAGACGTACTGAATAGAACTGAGATGCTGTTGACTTGAAAAAAAAACCACAATGTCATTGAATCAAATTTAAATAATGTATCGAACGAACAAGCAACAGAAAGTATCTTGTTGACTTGGTTAATGTTAGCGTATGTGTTTGTGATCTTTACAAATATTTTTTTGTTATAATTCGTTCCTTGCTTTCAGTATGGAAGTTAAAACAATAGATCGACCGTATATATCTAATGTGTCGTCGTGTAGCGCCTGTCCAGGGAACTGTACCAATAATCTCTGTGGTAAAGTGTTGTATTATACTCCACTGTTGAGATTTATCAAAAACTGGCCCCTAGGGCTCAAATCTCAATTCCATTTTGAAAGTATTATGATTGAAAAGAAGGAGCTGATTATTGCTTAAATATATATTCAGATAGATTATGCCGTAAGATTTATGTATCAATAATATCAGTAATGTCCGATCATAATTGATATAGAAACATTAAAAGACAAGATATGAGATTTGAGCTCGGAGATCGATGCGACGTTTTATAACATCGGGGCCAGCTTTCACTGTACAAACAAATGAACCTACAGAGTGTTTATAATAACGTTTTAATTCAATCTCTAAGTTTAACAACTTTAATTTCATTAGTCATGATATCATGTAACAAAAACAAATTATTTTGTAAAACGAATAAGAACTTAAAAACAACTTTAGATTGAAACCATCCGCCATTTTCACTGGAAGTACCGAGGAACTAGTGGTTGTGAGTTCGAATCTTGGCTTGTGTTGCATTTTATAGAAATCAAGTACATAATGCAGTTGAAAGAAATAAGACTACTTTGTACTGTATACATTTGAATACATGTCAGTTGTGTTGGACAATGCATGTTTTGGGGGCCTTTGGAGACGTCTGTGAGGGCAATGTTTGCGGTTTTGTCTTTTCTGATAGGGAGACTTGAGAGGGGTACTTTAAAATTAAGCCATAATGACGGTGGATAGCGAGTATTTCGTCATAATGATTACTTTATGACAATGTAGTTTGTACGTTAAACTATGTTTATTTGTGTGAAGCGGTTTCTACGAATTCATGTTTGCTTTCTTCCTACTATTATTTGGAAATCACGGAATGTACAAATTACGCTTCACAATACACCTTTTTTGTTTCTTATCTTATAGATTGCAATGGCATCCTTTGTTTAAACGGTGGAGATTTAGACCTGAGCACATGTACGTGCACCTGTCCGACCGAAAACAATTATTATGGAGGGTTGTTCTGTGAATGTAAGAAAAATATAAAAGTTAAATCTGCAAATAAATATTACTCAAAATGTGAAAAGGACCATTTGCGATATTGTATAATAGTAGTATACTACTCAATACACCCATCAAAGCAGTTTTTACAATTAAGATACATAATTATGTACATTTTAAGTGCAGTGCAGATTTAAAGAAGAACACAAAAAAGTACATGTTATAGTAAAAAGAATCAGTAAAAAATAAGGATAATTACTATTTTAAAGCTTTCTTTACAAATAATGCTTTCATTGCAATGAGCCAAATAACAGTGTCTTATCTATGATTTGTCTAAGTTTATGTTAAGTTGCTGTGTTCGAGTTATTTTTTAACACGGTACTGTTTTGATTCCAGTATATTGCATACCCAACGGCGACCATGTTGATTGTGGAAAGACGTACACCAAAGCCACATGTAGGACAAGCCGGGAAACAGCTTTTAAATGTCCTTGGATGTGTGACTTTTGTCCGTGTAAGAAGTATTAATTTTTATTTACCTTAAAATACAATGCGCCATTATTTTTTTATAAATATTTATTTCACAAATCGTTGCATGTTTGTATTACGATAATCAATAATTGTTTTTCTCGTAAATTCTCACGGTTGTAATCTCTGTTCTTGAGGCAGGTCCATTAAACCACATTTCTAGACTTGATCCACTAGATTACTAATACCAATGCTCTGAGGCACTAGCACGCTAGCATTGTCCTGTTTGTGAAATAACGCACACATCGTAATTACTTTTATTAGCTTGCAAGATAAGTAAAAGAAAAAATCAATGTACTTCTTTCAGATGCTGGTAAGAATTATACACGAAACAGTGTACCAATGCCTTACCAAAGAGGAAAGAATGAATGTACCCCCGGTGCTATGGCAACAAGCACACCAAATAATAGCGGAAGTGGAAGTGGCGCAACTTCCGGTAGTAGTTCGAAAACTGGGAGTACGGCTAGTAATAATGACAGTCAGAAAAACAAGCAGCGAACCGGAAGTGGAAATTTTGCTGCGTCATTACACCCATCAATTACAGCTATAATGCTAACCGCCGTTCTCGGATTTGGGTTTCATTTTAATATGAACTTAATATAACATAAATGTTGATTTATGTATGTACTAGGAACATTTACTAGGAAACCAATCAAGTGCAACATATCCAAAAATAATGCTTTATAAAAGTTCGGATTATCAGGAATTGAACATACCCCTGTCTTATAGTTATTCCTTCTTCATGAACTATTCATGAAGTATGCAGGAACATTTCAAGAAAAAATCATGTTTTCGTGAATTTTGTTCGAAGGGGTCACATGGTAATTCAGCAGACCCTTATAATCAGAAAATCTCCTTAAAACTAAAAAAAATCACAATATTTTCTGCAAAATATTTTAACATAGCTAATTACTTAACTGAAATATTATTTCATGAAAACAATCGCATGTGATCACACTACATGATGAATATGTATAAGCTGTACTATCAGTTTAAATAATTGATAAATATTGTTATCATATCATGTATGTTTCATATCTTTAACTCCATATACATATGAATATAATGTTCGTTTGTTTGCTTCATCGGGTTTAACGCCATTTTCAACATTATTTCAGTCATATCGTGGCGGGCAGTTATCCTAACAAGCTCTCCTGGACTTCATTTTATAGGCCTTAACCAGTACTAACCACATTCTGTCCATAAGCTTCTGCCAAGCTACCCCACATAATTTAGAGGTGGGGGACAATTTAACGTAGGGTGTAATATCTTCAGTTATATTTGTCACGGACAGTGTGAGCCTCGTCCGGGGTTCGAACTCACAACCTCTTGATCGAAAGATAAACGCTCTAACCACTGAGTTAGCCGGGCGGGCCCATATATAAAATGACAAATAATTAACATTCCATAAGTATTATATATTATTAAACAGCCGACCAGTTTTGCCATTAGACTCATAAGGGCAATAATACAAAAATGGCGTAATTTTGTACGTAGTTACATATGTATACATTTTTGTATTATTGCCCTGATGAGTACAATGACATACAACACATGTATAAGATATGTTATATATAATTTAATTGCACATAAGCAATGCATATGGAAAGGCATAAGAAAATAGCTAGTAAAACAAAAATAAAAGTCATCAACTTTATAACTATGTACAGTTTCTTAAAAGCATACACACGCTTAAACTTATATTAGTTTTTAAATCCTATTCAACTCATCAAAATCAAGATGGTTACGACAATACGTGTAGTTTTGCTTCACGACTGATTGATATGATCATGTCCGAAATATATATGCAAGATAGACACACAGAATGATGCATAAAAACGTTCATTATCAGTATGTCACAAAAATTGCTTTTCATCTCTTTAAATTCAGGAGCACAAAAACACATCTGCCCTATACGGCGACAGTACACACATAATGCATCATGTGTTCGATTTATTTCAGTTTATACATTTTCACAACATCACTCTCCATCATGGTAACAAAAATTGTATTCAGTCCCTGATGAAAACACACTGATTGTGGATAACATAATCCATTTTCTTTCTTCACAACCACACCACGTATCTTCCCATCCTCACCGAGTTGTACCACATCATGAGCAGTAAATATGACTACAAACATGTTTCCTCTACCATCAACGCATACACCATCTACATAGCTTAGTTTAGTGTCTGTAACACTAGACAAATAAGTTCCTGTCCCATCAAAACATATAAGTCCATTGTCAAAATCACCAACAAATATTCTGTTTCCTCTTTCATTGAATGCAACATGGCTACTCTCGATGAACAGTTCATTTCCAGCATTATCACAAGTAATGGTTTTCAACAGGATACCAGTCATATCATAAACATAGAGTGATTCACAATTATCTGTCACATAAAGTTTACCATCATTAAAAGCAATTCCGTAACAAAAATGTGACATTTGAATTTGTCTTGTTGGTTTCATCGTGTAATCAATGGAAACAAACTGGATCTTATCACGACATGCAACAACAACTTCATGTTTACTGATACAACATACACCATATGGTACAGAATCTAAAGTACAATAGTCAACAACTGACACCTTCTGTAGATCAATACGTTTGAGTTTTTTATTTTTTAGATCTGTGACAAGTAGCTTGTTATCATGTGTCAGGCAACATCCCCTGGAATTACATAATTCACGATCATCAGATAGTTTTATGTTTATATCTTTACTACCCTTGATTGCGTAGCGATGATCATGTTTCTGTATTACATGTTTCTGTACTTGACCAATACCTTGTAAATCTTTCATATATTCCATCAATGACTGATTCGGAATAAATGATATCTGCGTGTCTGTGTCAGGTTGTAATTGTTTGTTCTTCTCAATGTCTGCTACTTTTATATTTACTTGAGCCATTTTGGAACAAACAAAACGCTGAGCTCTATTTCCTTCTGATTGCTTAAGTTTGTCATCTGTTGTCTGTAAGTCTTGATGTATGCTATCAACGTTGTGTTTTTCTTCTAGAATTTCTTTTTCCAGTTCCTTGTACGCAGTTTCTACTTCATTCTTTGATGACTCAGCAATTCTTCTAAGAATGGCCTCTAAAGCTTTCTGGAATGTTGTCACTTTGTCTAGAGTTTCTTTCTTTGCTTTGCTCAATGCTTGAAGTTGGGTATCTTTAGATTTACTTCGTGTTTCCATGGAAACCATCAAATCTTTAAGAAGACTGTGTGTCTGCTTACAGTCAGATAACTTGAACAGAGTGCCAATCATATCTGACACTGAGTGAATGTGACAGTCTTGACACGATCTGAAACCATTTAATGAGAAATGTTTATTTCCATTTAAAATTAGTTGAGGAATTGAATTCAACTGTCGGAAAATAGCTTGAAAACATTTCATTTATTAGTGAGGTATGATCACGTGACCTTTGTCCAAAAATATCGCAATACAGGATATGGTTCAAGGAAACATATTTTACACTACAATACGTCACGAGGACATTGATTTAAGCTTTCCCTGTAATTTTGTTACAATTCGCCGATTTCCAGTTAAGCGCCCCCTAGCGGTACACCGCTATATGGTGAAACAAAATGGCAGCGTATGGGGTCATGCGGAAAGCAGTGGGAAGTGGATATATTTTATCACCTACTGAGAGTTATTTTCTACAAAAACATCTACGAAATGAACCGTCATTTCTTATATGTGCCACAAATGTCATGCTTATATGCATGTATTATTTAAATCGCACATCTACACATAGATAATATATTACATCAGATAGTTTTATATAGACTAAACTACATCAAACTATAGACATGATTATATTTGGTTATAGAAATCAGGGTCTATAATGAATGATCCTGTAGAAATGCTCTCAGCTGCGAGTTTAATGTATAAAAATTTGCGAATAACATATATACCAAAGAAATACTGGAACCGACCAAATATGTCAAAATTTCTAGAACTTCTGAATTCAAACAGCAAACATATTATTAGAAACCTTGGAATATTTGTTGAAAAAGCTTTCACACTTAGAAATACTATTATGTAACTATTTTTTATTTTATTTTGCAAAGATTATTTTATCACTCTGTCGAATTGTTTTCAAGAGAAATCACTCATAACTAGTGTCAGGAAGAAAAAACTTATTTAATTATCATATGAAACATATTTGTAATACATATTGACCTTCTCCGAGCGTGATATAAAACGTTCGCCTTTTAATATATGAAGTACTCTTGTCTATTATTTACCATTAATTAGTATGCTACTTCCTTTGATTGTACAATCATATCTATACATGTATATAAATTTCACTGTTCGCCAATCTTATATTATGCATAGTTGTATCCTTGTGGGCTTTTTAGCCATTTGGAAAATAAAATGTTTCTCTCTCTATAAAACAATACGATTAACTTATAGTTAAAAGTGCACTCTTTTTTATCCACACTTCAAAAACATTTTGTAAAACAAATGACCAATTAAATGTATACGTTTTAAAACTGGTGAAATGCTCCCCGGGTCATTACTGTCTTGACTATTTTTCAGTTTGTTATAGAAAAACATGTATAAACATTTGTTCATACTTTTATAGTTTAGATCGACGTGGATACGGGTTTAAGCCTTTTTAAAACCATATGTTAAATGTGTAAAATGGATGACCTAAAGTTGAAAACTGTTAAAAATAGGCTATAAATTTATAATATTATATTAAGTTAGTATACTGTACATACAAAGCTTTAGATGTATATGCATATCGTTACATATATAGTCTTTATATATGTCCCCTTTATGTAGAGACACAGACAAATATGAATAAAAATTCATATATATATAGCTTGTGCGTAAATCTATTACAATATTCTTCTCAGATATAAAAAAAAAACTTAAAATTATATTTCAGAAAATATATTTAGGTACATAGTCGTCAGTAACACATATACAAGTTCGTTGTAATGATGTGCTAAAATTAATGTTATAATTATATTAAAAGATCTAGGCATGTCCTACTATGTGCACACAATATTTCGGATCTTTTATAATGTTATATGGTGTCTTTCAATTAGTATTTGCCGTCACCATCTTTTGCTTACATGACCCCAGTTTGGATCCTGTTTAGTGATACAAAAATATGAAAAAGGCAATATAAAGGCGTTCATTTAAATATAAAATGTCAGGCTTTTATAACGCTTATTGGCAGGAAGTATATTGGTCTCCCACTGTGTCGGACATCATAAAACTGATAGGGGGTCTTATGTCAGCTTGATGTATATCTAGATAGTGCACAAAGAGCGATACTGTTTATTATTTTTATAATTGGTTAAAATTGTGGCTGGGATCACATTAATTAGTCCCTGATCGTGGTAACACGAAGTCGATAAACTGTATATTTGTCACAGTTTTTATAGTCACAAACGTGGGTGCGAATATACACTTCAAATTAATTACCGGCCGGTAATGTAATGTCTGTTTGAACTCGCGTACTAATAAACTTTTTATTGAAACATAAGTAATGAAAATATTTGTCAAATTTGTTCTATTGTGAAATGATATTGAAGATGAATACCATCTTGTATAAATGTGTCTTTATGTTACCTTACAAAATACATGTACGAGTATATAATTATTTCAAGAGTATATGTAGAATGCGACATATAGTACGTAGGATTAGTTTTACGCTATATTGATTTGTGGTGTCAAACTGAAAATATAAATATATATTATAAATGAATGTTCAGCTGTTTGTACGAGAATGCTTATTTTTTCTAATTATGATGGTTTCTGACTGACAATTATTTTGTTATTTACTTCTTTAATCACAATGAAAGCATACTTAATTTATAAACTAATTATAAGCTAGCCTATTAAATAATCATGACCTGTTTGTAAAATTATAATTCTGTTCTGTTATATTCAATATGGAAAAAAATGTTGTTTATAAACGTACGCACACATATTTCTGTCACTATATATTGTGCTTACATGAACCCAGTTTGGATCTTGTTTAAAAATATAACAAAGACAACACATACTTATACTGTTTATACTGACAGGAAGTAGATTGGTATCCAACTGTGTCAGACACCATAAAACTGATAAAGGGTCTGATAAAACAGCTTGATGTAAATATATCTAGATACCGCACAAAGGGCGATACTGTTTATTACTTTATCACTTGTATAACTGCTTGGTTTAAATTGTGACTGGGATCACATTAATTAGTACCAGATATTGTGATAACTTCAAATCGATAAGCTGTATATTTATCACAGATTTTATTCACATACGAAGTTGTGATTTAAATTGACATCCGGCCTGTAGTGTAATGTCTGTTTGAACTTGCTTTAATCATTTGAACAAAACATTTATAGTAATAATTTCGGTTATGATCTGATAAACGTTTTATTAAAACGTAAATAGTAAAGAAGCGATTTGTTTGTGTTACGCTGAAAATATAAATTATTATTAGAAATTAACAACTGTTTTTACGTGAATGCTTATTTATTCCACTTATATTTTTTGACAATTATTTTGTGACTTAATGATAATTATCACAATGAAAATATACTCACCTTATAAAGTTAATAATTAACCATATGTACTGTTTTATTGAATCTGTTTCAGCTGTTACATTTGATATGCTGTAAAACGTTGTTTATTGATGCATTCAAAACCATATATATTAATAAGAATGTATTTACAGTAGGAGAGGTATTGAGAGCTATACATTTGATTATAATATTATATCATCTTATCGATCGCGATCAGAATTAAGATATGTTTTTTTTGGAAACATGTATTAATATGTATGTATACACGATGATGACCCCACCTAATATAAAACTTGGAGGCATATAGTTGTAATTTTTGTATAGTATATGATTAAAAATTGTATTATATATGGACATAAGACTGCATGGATTCCACTTTTTGCTTAAGTGGAAACAATAGTTAAATCTCATAAACAAGTCAAAGTTTTGTCAAAAGATTTATTCAATCATCACATTCAACAAGTTTTTGATAACATATAATATACATGTAAATTAATTATTTACCGAAAAGCGTGTACTTTTGATGTATATATACAAATACATAAGCATGCTGACAGACATTCTAACTTCAAATGCCCGTATATATTACTAATACGTACATAAAATATGGTTACAACGGACAAATGGGTCAATATTTAATTGAAAGAAAATGGGATTCGTAATCTATTTAAATACAACATCATTTCAGAGACTAACGGTTATTATATCAATGTCTATCAATCGCCGTAAACTACAAACAAGAAAAATATGTCAAGCACATGTAATGATAAGAATATGACCCCATACGCTGCCATTTTGTTTTCCCATACAGCGGTGTACCGCTAGGGGGCGCTTAACTGGAAAGTCGCGAATTATATTCAAAAGTTGGAAAAACCTTCTAATGCAAATTTCATGCGGTACATAATACGGTGTATAATTAGTTTACTCACGTGTGATCTTTCACGAAGCAAACACTGCATCCAACAACATCGTGATATTCGCAATACATATCTATCACTTTACTTTTATGTATACTGCATCTTTCTGTAGGAAATTCTGTCAAAATGGATTGTTGACTGGTCGCTTGGTTTCCTTGATTGACATCCGTAAGATTGTGACCGTTTAAAATTCGAATCTTCTTGTGTAGGTCGGTACACGACTGACAACAATATTCACCACATTCCAAACAGTATTTCACAGCTTCTAAAGTCTTGTTTTCTCGCGAGCACGAAGTACAAACAAAATCAAATGTTTCATCTGACATTTGTTCCTGAGAACGTCCTCCAAACGCCATTGTTATAATTGGACTTTGACTTCCACTTCGTTTACACGTATAATCGATCTTAATTTGCACAGCGTAAATTGTGAATATCACGGAGAATTGGCGGGTCCAAATTATAAACTCCGCCTATATTAATAAAGAACACACAATAGGCGTGACTTTGATATAACGTGATATAATATTCATTCTACTATCTTAACGATTTGAAAGGGTCGGATTTAAATTCGTACAGTTGTAATTGAACAAGAATTGGAATCAAATCAAAACACTTAAGTCAACTATAAAAAGGTCAAAACTGATTGTATATTACTCGTTATCCTAGCTACTGTAATTTCCCCACAACCCTAAACTTTCTAACAATTTGTATTATATGCCCGCTAAACGTACGGTATATTCACTTTCTTACTTTAAGAGTAAAAAGACCAGACCTAGCTACCTACCCTGTTTTTTATGAGTATGCAACTAGAAAAAAAATATTTACGCCTGTAATGAAACGATGCATGCATATACCAGTAAGTGTATGGTCAAAAGTAGGGTAAAAGGGATGGGGGAGATCATACCTTTTGGTAAAAGAATCCTGAACAATAAATATCTAAGTATATAAGTATAATTGTATCTCTAAAAAATAAGGAAACAAACATGTTTATAAGAGAATAATTCTAGGTTATAACACATAAAAACCAAAAATAGTTTCACCAAAACACTACAACACACCAATCATAAACTCACCCAAACAAATAAAAAAAAAGGTCAAAACAACGTCCCCTGTCTCTTTGTTATTCGTTATTCATGAACTATTCATGTCCATTCGAAGTGTGTCTCCAGAATGACGTATAAATCTGGTATAATGGCGATGTTAGGGGCAACTTACAGGCATGATATTAGATCGGTCATAAATGTTATAATGTTATCATAAGCGCAAAGAAAGATTACTCAGTTTGACCTTCGGCCCAAGTTTGACAATTAATCAACAACACATCTCTCTTCACTTGGTCTTTATTTAGTGATTTTGAAAGAAACAAAGTTAAACATTGATAAAATAAGACTATTTATGCTATTATTTGAGAATATCTAAATATCGGAATGAGATAACACGCTTAGTAAATAGTTCTGATTGATAATAAATTCAATTTTAAGTGGTTTTCAATGTTAATCGCTGATAAATAGCCACATAATGGTCGGCCCAAGTCACAGCCCGAGCACTTGTGTGTATATATTTGTTTGTGATTCAATATTTGAAACAACGGGTCACAAATATATGTATATATAAGATATATAGTGATCGACTTTTTAATCATATTTAAGTCGATTTCTCAAGACGAAATATCATATTAATAAAACAATTACTTAAAGACTTCGATGCAATTGTGAAAAGTATTAAAATGGATATGAAACGTTCTATTTTGACCTGGGTCTCTGTTCTAGGTAATTTGTAATTGATTTATTACTTATATTTTTCATGATTGCAAGTTTGGTATGAGTAAGATACTGGTGCCTTATATGTTACAATTTCACGCTCAATACGGTCTAAAATATATGTTTTTTTATATTTTGAACTTTACAACGATAGATTGTTTCCATAACCTACGGTGGTGTAAACAAGCAATACTATCTTACTGCATGTGTTAAAAATATCAGTTATCTAGAAATTGCCCGTGTATATTACTATAAGTATATTATTTATACTATGATAACTCAAGTTTTGGCTGAAATGCTGTAGCATTAAGCCTGGTGCTTATATTCATGGATTCGTGTTTGTTTTATTGTATTCATGACACGATGCTCCATAAACGCGAAAATGATATTTTTTTTGGAATGAAGTCACAAAAAAACATTGCGAGTCAATTGAAACTGAATTATTTTAAAGCAGTGGACTTGTTTTTTTTTGTTATAACTAAAGACGAAGCAAATGTTGCAAGTGTTCTTTAATTTAAATGCGTATATTGATTTTACTCAATTCATAAATAACGATTACATGTATTTACAATATATTGCGATATACTGCATTATCGTAGGAAATATCGCAATATATCGCGATATGATTTATCCTGGCAATATCCACCCCTAATATATTTGGATTTAAAGGTGACAATGTAACTTTAATAGTTACAATTTTTCATTTCAGTATTGATTAAAACGTCCATAGCAACGGGATCTGGTTGCTATACAACAACGCCGGTATGTATTAAGTAAAACATACGTGGTTACAACATTATAATTCCTGAAAACCGGACTCCCTAAAAACCCGAATTCTCGCTAAACCGGACTTTTTGTTCAGTCCGGAAGGGGCCCGGTTTACAGGGGTTTTACTGTATATTGACTGACACTTATGTGTGCCAGCCAACGAAATTGATATCAATCTCATATCAAATGTTCATTTTCTTGTGTAATGTAACTTTTGCATCATTCAGTATTGTTAATGGTTAATTTGTCATTTTGCTCGTGGCTTCACTTTTGCTGATATATTTTGCTCAGTAAAATGTTCAATATCTTAAAACTGTGTCCAACAAGTTGACAACTCCATAATGTTCCAGTTTGAATCCTGTCTTGTGCGATGGGAATACAATCTGAATTAACCAGCTTTTTCATTCATTGGAGAAAAGTATTTTTAAAAACATTTAATCGAAATATTGAAGTTAGTCTAACACTGTTGCATTTCCGTTCCAGAAAAAACATACATTTTACAAACAAAACTGGTATACTCATACCTTTTATTCTAACAATATTCAGAATATGCAATGATGTCCATCTGTCGTAAATTCAACTACCTTGGTCGAATTTAACCTTTTGGAATAAATCCACATACATTTGTAATTATCATATTGCGAACTATTTTACTATTATGTAATTCGAATTTCCGTTCATTTGCGTTTGAAAATCGTTAATCAGAGTTAACTTTGATGAACCAAACAGGAATTATGAGGTAACGTTTAGTTCATGGCTAGACTAGGCTATAACGCACACGCTAAAATTACGAAAACATTACAGGCTCCGGCACGAAGTTGTATTGAAAAGTACCAAGTTATACCAAACCATATATACTGTCAGACTGACGTCACAAGACTTACCCAGGATGCATTGAACTACGCAGGTATAACTATTGATTCTCTAGGATAAATTGACTGAAGATGTATACATGTATGTGTAAAAATCAAGTAATGTCTATCATAGTGGCTTATTTACGCCGTGTCGTATTTTCGCTTTTTCGCTACAAAAATACGAAATGACGACGAAAAGGACGATAATTAATACGACACATAGAAAATCGTCCCTTCGTGTTTTGCATTTTCGCGGTGAAAATTGTCCCCCACCTCAGAATTATGTGGGGTAGCGTTGCAGTAGCTTGCAGATAGAATGTGGTTAGTACTGGTTAAGAACTAAATGAAGTCCGGGGAAGCTGGTTAGGATAACTGCCCGCAACGATATAACTGACATAATGTTGAAAATGGCGTTATATCTGATGAAGTAAATAAGTCAATAAATAACTTTAGCACATGGCCAACACTGTAATTGTCTTGATAATTAATATGATTCAGAGATTTTTGTGTAAAAGGGTGTTGTTGCATCAATTCTTATGACCCCTTTGCTAATCAAATAGGTGCATTTTGCAAGTACATCTAACATTTATTTGATGTTTAAAATGTGTTTTAGATATGGACAGGATAGAGGAAAGACATAATAATATTCGAGCTCGTGTCAGTCCTCCAGCAGGTGATATGTTGACGATGGTGAGTCCTTTGGCTTAATGTTTAGTTGGATAGATGGATAGATTTTTTCCCATGGTGAAATACATAAAAGATAAGAAAACAATCTTTAAATTAGATATAATTTTAAAAAATATCATGACATGTACACTAACACAAGGGCTAACACAAAAAGTGAACCCTGCGCTTTACGTACCCTAGAATAAGGGCAAGGTTGATCTAATTAAATCCATTTAAATTCCATTCAATATTTTCCTATAGACTGTTCTTATGGTATTTTGTTGATGCGTGTTCGAGTATATTTGTGTTTCCGTCTTTTGCTCTTCTGGAGAGGGCGGTGTGTGTGTGTCGTAATTGTTACCGTTGTTGTTGTTGTTGTTGTTATTGTTGGAACAATTGTTGCTTGTAATTTTCCGTTTCAATTTGTTCTTTTATGTAGATATTAGAACGTGGGAGTCTGGGAAATAGTTTTGTATGATTTAGGCGTAATTTGTAGTTTTCAGAAACTGCAATTCTGATTGTGTCAAATTGCAGGCTTATAGTGTTGGACACCAGCGCCCAGCCCAAGTGTGGACACAACTCTGTACACCAAACGAATTCACACAACATCAAAGGTTCTTACCGGGTAAAGTTTGACAATAAAGAAATTTTAATATTAAATCTCATCTAATGTATGCAGATTTACTCCTTAATAAATACGATTGTACAACTGTGTTGGTTGTGAAAGTGTTAGAATGTGATATATTAACCTATACAAGTGAACCTAATGAATATAATATGAAAGTAATAAACTGAAACGCTGATATATCGTTATCATTATATTATTACTGCTGACTCATCATTGCCACGCCGTTCCGGGTACTTCTGTGTGATATACACATGCGTGTAATACTATGACTAATTTATGGTTGATTATTAACGTTAAAGTAATATTTTAACATTCAAATCCCACTTCAATAAATTTCCCGATCAAATCTTTTCCATGCTACTCAATTTATAAACTTTTATATAGCACGGACATATTCATTTTAAACGTAACTCACAACAGTGCATACAAATCTAATGTCATACTAGTATATGGCGTATATCTAAATACTGAGTCCAATAAATGATTATATTTTCCTATCGTCTGTTCCTTTTACTTTAGGTATGTCATTCGTGGGCCTTAATACGCTCATCAGCTCAAGTAATATAACTTGGGATGATGTTATTGACGTCTGGCTGAAAGAAAATTCAACTTTCGTATTCAATTCAACTGGTAACAATCCCGGACTTATTTCTAATTACACCCAGGTAAAGTAATTAATACCTTAGCAGCATTAGTTCTCTCACTTGTTTCAATATGCCTTAAAATTGTTCGACTTCATAAAACTGTTGTGGTGTTGTTGTTTTTTATTCCGATTCCTCTTCAGAGTCAGTTAGTCTTGTTCTTTGGACTTAGTTTTAGAAACTTTTTTGTCAGCACCAACTATAGGACCAATCGGTTTAAACTTAAGCACGACTTTTTTATTTTTAAAACAAACAATATCTTCTGCTTATGTCCGACCATTCTGGTGTCGGTTACTCTATGTGTATTTGGTTCGAGTTGGTACTGGTTGATAACAAAACGTTTCTTACTTTTTATCTCTTAAAACATAATTTATTCGTATAACTACGGTAAACGTACACAATAAATAAAGAATGACAGTGATTATACTTTTTATATTGTTGATACAAACAACTTTGTAACTTGTGCAAATAAAAAATGCACGCATATCGTCGGCATATTTCTTCAACCCCGTCAAACTCAAGTTTGGCGATATTGTCATTTTGGAATATGAACATACTTACCTGCTTCTAGATCTTCCATCAATAGGGTTAATGCAAATTCCACAAACCCGTAACACTCCTAATTCTTTTCGCCTAACTTTAAAACTCAAAATGCGATTTTCTCAAAATGGGGAAAAGTTGACAGACGGGTTTGAAGAAATAAGCCTACGAAATGTTAATGTGCGATGCAAAGTTTTCAGACTTGAGCTTGGATTTCTAACACGAGGCTTTAGAGAATTTCAAAAACGCACCGTGTTTGTAATTAACAATGGCAATATCTTCTTTACTCGTTTTTAGATGATTTGGTCAAAGGCTTCGGTTGTTGGTTGTGCGAAACATGAATGCAGCGGAAGTTTTCACTACGCATGCGCATACGCTCCCGGGTAAAATGTTATTCCAGTTACTGCTCAAAACATGTAATTCAAATGGAACTTAATGCTGAGATAGCCCGTTCAACTTAACTGAAAACAGGAAAGACATGGGTCCGTATTCACAAAGCATCTTAACTTAAATTCGACTTTTTCCTTAACTCTTTTTGTACTAATATAAGGGAGGAAATCACAATAATATGATTTTGTCTTTGTTCTAAAGATGCCAATTATGAAATGATAATTCATTTATACACTTTTGATGACTGGTTTACAAACTTTTACCATGAAAAAAATTATATTTAAGTAAAAATTACGACTTAAGTTAAAGAAAATTTTAAGATGCTTTTTGAATACGGACCCTGCTTTTTTGTCAACATTATTGTAGTCAATAAATTTAATTGTAAAACAATCATAACCAGGCAGCTGAATGTTCTAATATTTAAGTGTATCATTATTAGATTGGGTTATACATGAAATGTTGAATACTGGTCATTAGTGATCGTTAGCATAAGATGGTCTTAATATGAGGTACAGTCAAAGCTGTTAACATAGGCCACCCTTGGGAAATACAAAATGTGGTCTTTATTGAGAGTAAGCCTTTAGTGTGCGGTCATTTTGTTCTAAATAAACAATGACTGTTTTTACAAGAATAGCCTTTATTCAAAGGGTGGCCTGTATTCTGAGATTGCAGCTATCAAAGATTTGACTGTAATCTCAAATACTAGTACATTGTGTATTTACTTGGTCCTCAAAAAGCTAAATTACTCCATAGGTTCAAAAAGTTTTTTTAGTTCATTACTCAATGCCTCAGTATTAGTATTGTGGATTTTTATATTGAACGTTAGTTAAACGAGTTTTGAAGAAAATCTTCTGTTTTCAGACTTGATGCTAGTAAAATAAACGAGCCTTACACAGCCACAATGAAATCTTGCGAGTTGTGTCCTAAATTTTGCAACAGCACTTTGTGTGGTAAGAAAGGCGTAAAAACTGATATAATTACTGTCTAATTTCACGTATGTCTTAAGAATGCCCATGAAAATATAATTTCATGATTTATTTCTAGAAATGTCTTCCAATATCAATATTGAAACTGATGCTTGATTTAGCATGATTTACATTAGCATCATTTATGCGTATATTGTAAGATTTACATTAACATCGTTTACGCATATCTTGTAAAATTTACATTTAGCATTGTTCATGCGTATCTAGCATGATTTGCATCAACATCATTTACATAAGCATAATTCATGCGCATATTGCATGATTTACATTAGCATCATTCATGCGTATATTGCATTATTTACATTAGCATCATTAATGCGTAGCTTGCATGATTTCCTTAGTCTCGCTGATGTGTATCTAACATGGTCTACCACTGATTATGATATTTTTTATGAGTGACAGGGCGTATATCTACAGTAAAACCTCGATTATCCGAACTCGGATTATCCGAAAACCTGGTCTTATCTGAAGTGAATTTTCGGTCCCGAATTTCCCTCTATATTTCAATGTAAATAAACCTCGATTATCCGAATCGTCTTATCCGAATACCATGGTAAAAAAATGTAATTGATGCTACATTTAAGGTTGCGGTGGTGTTTTATGTTTAAATGGTGCTGAAGTGGACCTGAATACGTGCTCGTGCAAATGCCCGAGCAATGGTAACTTGTATAAAGCACCATTCTGTGATAGTAAGTAGAAAGTATTACCAGATAAACTTGTGCAGTCTATCTTGTTGTGTAGATGCCTAAAACATTTCGTAATCTTACACATCGGAAGAATTTCTTTCTTGGTTCTAAGTGAATGATGTTTGTTTTATTTAAAATGCTGTTTAAACAACCGAATACACATTTCTTATTGATTCGTGACTCATGCTTGTCCATCCTAAGCAACACTTGACCAACTTGTTCACAAGCATAAACAAGAAAATGCTGTAAGTAGAACTTTTGAAAATGTACTTTTTTTCAAGATGGTGACCCGCCAACCGGCGTGTTCAAATGGATTTTAACTGTTATGCTCTGGACCTCAAAAGAGATTTCTATAAATTATACAAAAAGCGACCGAACATCATTGTTAAATAGAAATCAAAACTTTCCACCGTATTTAACTGAAATAACGTTGAAATCGACTGAAAAATCAAATGAAATCAAAGCACTGTAAGGGTATATTTGGGTTAAATTATTTTCCAGTTTACTGTATCCCGGGAGGTGACGACAGTAAATGTGGAAGTATATATACCAAGTCATCTTGTACAACAAACCAAGAAACGATTATCAAGTGTCCATGGATGTGTGACATCTGTCCTTGTAAGATTTTAACAACTTTTTATAAACGTTTTTGAAAAAAAATTGGTTTTAAATTTCGTTTAACGTTCTTGGTTTCTTAATACGTGCAAATACAGTGAAACCTCTACAAAGCAACACCCTTTGGGAGTAGCAAAATTATGTTGTTGTTGAGAGGTTGTTACTCTAGAGAGGTTTATTTCATACATGTAGTTAAGTCGTTCAGTGGAAAAAAACACGCTTTTGTTGAAGAGGTTGTTGCTCAAGAGAGGGCTACTCTGGAGAGGATGTACTGTATATCAGTTTTTTGTTACGTTTACAAATTTTATTCAATTGGTCAAGTAGACTTGTACAATTTATTGACTTGTAAATCACTCTGAAATTTGGTTTGGCATTTTAAGGTAGAATAGTATGGAACATAATGGTATATATAAGTGATTTTGAACTCAGCTATTTCTTTTCGAATGCTTTTAGTATCGATTATTGAGCAAGAGAAAAAGCGAACTGAAAAGCTGTTGAGCTCATATGCGTCTAAGTTCTTAACAAAATTATCCGTAACCAGGTAATGTATTTGTTTTCAATATTCAGATACAAGTAAGAACTACACACGTGGATCTGTTCCATTGCCATGGCAACGGGGACGTTCAGAATGCACAACGTCAGTAACTGTACTTGACACCTCAACTCAACCAATCGGAGGCAACGGTTGTGATATGACGTCATATAACATTCCAATGACGTCATTGATTATTATTTTAGTCTACATGATGTTAAATCTTGATTAATCTTATTGGATGACATGTTCCTTGGAATAAATCTGGATATTTATTTTAATATGTTGTTTAGTAGAATGTAATGTGTTTATATTTAAAACAATGTGTTGACATTATCTAATAAATGCAATAGCTATACATGCGTACAATATCGCATGAGTGGGGTAGTGACAGTATATCAGAATCGTAACAGTATTATGCAACATCGAGATAATACGTCACAACATCGTGATTATAGTATGACGCAAAATCGCGATAGCATTATGCAACATTGCGATAGTACGTTATAATATCGCGATAGTACGCCACAATATCGCGATAGTACGTCACAACATCACGATAGTACGTCACAATATGGCGATAGTACGTCACAACATCGCGATAGTATGACGCACTATTACAATAGTATGTCGTTAAACGTGATCGTGTACTCAAAAGTATCATTTGAGAAACAATGTGACTTTTCCTAGATGAAGCATTGGTTGCTTCAAAATATACGACTATCTTATCACAAATCACTCTGAAGCAATAACCATTGTCCGCAATTCATTTTGTAATTGACAAAAAAGCACAAACAAGTTGTATCAAATTTTGTATACGATTGTATTTAGTAAATCACATTTTATTAATAAATTAAAACAATAGATCAATAATGCTATTTGTTTTTTATTCGGCGTAAGCATGGCTTTATCTCTCTTGAATAACACTTGCATGATAAAAGAAGACTTATTGTCTTTGTTCTATGAGTTATAAAATATATACATGTACTAGTATATAAAATGATAAGTAAACTATATGTAACACAGCATTTATAATTATATAACTTCGTAGAAAAGTCTTTGGCTCCCGTTTTGTGTTTCAGTCTATTTTTCAATTTTTGTTGTTGTCTTATTAAAATGCTATGTACCGTCATACCTGTGAACAAAGGTCACCCTTGGGAAAAACATGCGGGATTTATTGACAGGTGACCTTTATTTGGAGGTCATTTTGTATTAACCAACCAAGTACGGTTTTTCAAAGAATGGCTTAATTCACTGGGGAAATTTATTCGGAGGTGGTCGCTAACACAGGTTTGACTGTAATTCTGTTTATACGCCCTATACGCATAATTCACTTCTATGACATAATTAGTTAATTCATTCAATTCTTCTGAAAATACGAGATACAAGATTTGAATGTTTAAGTTTGAGTGTAATCTCGAATGAGATCCTTGGAGCGATAGCTGATTTTTTTTCGCAATATTAAAAAACATGGATTAATGTCTAAGCAAGCCAACAAATGTCGCCAGTATTATTGTACTAAACAGGCCAATTTCATAGTGTGTTGCTCTAGAAGAGGGCAAGGGTACACTACCTTCTGTGTAGTTCTTCCCAGCGTCTGTGGAAGATAAATAAAGTTAAAAACAATCATTTAATACATTTATACAGTAAAACACGGTTGTAATGAGCTCTGATATAACGAAAACTTAGAATAAAGTGATGCGCTTTTTATAGTTACTAAAGTACTCGCGCTGAAATAAGGGATTGTGAAGGTTCCGGTCGAATTCCGCCACTGTAGAGATTCGAACCCGCAACCTCCGGGCTAGGAGTCAGTTGCTCTACCCTATACCACAGTGCTTTTTATCTTCGAACTCACCCTTCTTTATTTAAATTGTTATAGATACATTGAGGTGTGATTGCAAAGGTCGAACAATAAATCTAGAATTTTGCTGGGACACTCTTAACAAAATTTGGACGAATGCATAAGACGGCTTCAATTCATAAACAAATATACGAAAAGCATTTAACTCATCAAAAAGTGTGACAATATTCAAATGCTTATGATCACACAATTTATACATACATGGACATATGTCACATAGCCAAGGACAATTCAGCGGGGCTGCTCCGTTGGTTGGACATGATTTCTTGTCGAATGGAGGAATGCCGCAAAGTGGATTGTCGCCATCTTTGTCACAATAAACTGAAAATAGTAATTTTTAAATCCTTTATAGAATGGAGATGAATTCGCAATAAAATAGCCTATTAAATTAGTCACGAAGATTTACGAGAAAATCAAAATTGCTCTAAAAACATATCGATTGTAGATTGTTTATACTATATTTCCTACACTTGATTACTTGTAATTTTGAACGAAAAAAATCAGTACCAGGTGCCACTGTGTTTTAAGTTGAATCTCCATTGTTACGAAAGCATGTACTCAAGCTTTGCTTGAAGTTCCGAGCCCGTTACCTCTGGGCGGATAACCATATTGCTATTCCGACTGAGCTAATAGAGGCGACTCTCTTGTTTTAATTAAACTACCATCCAGTTATATTGCAAGGTGACATAATATTTGTGTCAATGCGGACCATGTGTGTCTACCACACATAATTTTAGTGGCATATTGTTGCTATTGATACATAAAAGACCGGTCGGAAATTGTTCCAACATATAACACCGCCAGGCAGCAACAGATTCACCTAACTATGAGCCATAGCATCCTTCAGAAAATAGCACAAAGTCCAAAAGATATGATTGTCAAAGACTAAGTCATGTTGCCCCCTGCCAAATATAAGTCATTCATACTTCATAAGCTATCCATGAACTCTGCAAGAACAGTTTAAGCAAGAATAATTCATAATTTCATGAATTCTACTAGCATTCAAAGGGTTTAAGTTGAAATTAAGATAAGCATAATTTGAAAGGGAAATAATAGATGATAAAGGAATACAGATATACACTTACGATCGCATTGTTTCGGGTCATAATGTTTAACTTTCAGATTACAACTGCATTTACATGTTGCAGGATCTAGTTGCCCGTCGTTTAGACAAACAGCGGTTCCACAATCTAAATGGAATAAGTCTTTGGACAAAAAATCTCATTGTGCAACAAATATAGTCAATTTATATCCAGATTCTTCTTAGAAATTCTGTAAAACACTCACAGATGTGCTATAAGGACATTTATTAAATAAGCGATATATCGCACAGCGATGAAGCAATTAATGAGTTTTATTCAATCAAAGATTTATCAATGACAAATCCTGGAAATATTTGATTTCCTCTTTTATGAAACCTTGTGTGTAACTTTTAATAGAAAAGTTTGCATCATGAGCGCGACAAGAACAATAACTCTTGATCGAATATGGCGATCTAGCGTTACGTTATACTGTGATGTCACGGTCCGTTGGTGCGGCCATGAAATTATAATGGATTGAACAGCGCTTTGATTGTATTTAATTTCAACCGCCTTTAGAGAGTTTCTGTGAATTAAACGAATGTACTGTATATATTAATCTTCTCACCACAAAGTTTGTTGGTCTTGTCACAATGACCTTGACAGTCTGCGCATGATGTTCCACTCTTGTATGGATGCTCCAAGCTTCCCATGTTACCCCTGTTATTACATAAAGCACGTTTCCATGACAACAAGATCAATCTTCTTTTAATTAAATGTCTTAAAAATACTTGTATCCTAGATTAAAGTCTCCAAACTGTAGGTTTGGTAAACGACAAATAACCAAATGGCGAAATATAATACAGGCCAACTGTAAATAGTTGTATCTCAACTTTGAGTATTTGAGACGAATTCTGGCCCTTGTCGAGTTAACTGAGAATTTTCATGGCTGCCCAGAAATTTCCATGGAGCACACAAACACTGATAATTATATTTAATTATGTTTGTGATCCATTATTTAAGAATTAATAAGAAAGTAAATCATATGTTTCGTAAATAGTAAATTTAACAGTAACGTACGCTGGTCCATAATTGCAAACGTAATAATAATAGTCGCCACATTTGTTGACCCCACAGCCAATCAGAGATGTTGTGGCCCATACAACCTGAAATAAGATTTTGATATATTTTCCAAAAAGGATTTCTGGAAAAAACGCACTTACAAAAATATACCTTCCTATGATTAAAGTACTGGAATTATTTTCCTAGATTTTTTTTCATACACAATTCATAGTATCGTCTTTATTGTATTGATAAACTCGATTTTACTAGCGGTAATATGAAATTGTTTTTGTTTTAAAAATCAAGTCGTCGCTTTAACGTACAATGAAACAAAATTCACTCACTTGCGTGTAATGTCCGATTTTAAGGAAGTCGTACTTCTTGTTCCCATATGTGAAATCAGTGTATTCATCAAACCATAGCTGTATAACTTTTTCCCAGGAAATCCATAGTTTGCTAGTCGCAATATTTTGACCCACGGGAAACAATCCTTAAACATAGTGTGGTGTAGGTAAAGTTTATTATCTTGAAGAAGGGGTGTGAACGATGGTCGAGTGGTAACGCGCTGGACTACAAAATGAAAATTCGTGGTTTCTATTCTCGGCTCCGCATTTCGAATTTCTCAGGGACGTTTTTTCAGCGTCCCCATCCCAACTACTACGCCAAGTACTGTGTCTAGAAAATCACAGGAAAAGGGCGAGGCGCGGATCGGTATTTTACACCGGACATGATAAAATACCAGGACAAATTATTCGAAAAGAATATGGATATAAATGCCAGATTCTCCTGTATTGTCTCTCTCTGTCTGTCTCTCTCTCTCTCTCTCTCTCTCTCTCTCTCTCTCTCTCTCTCTCTCTCTCTCTCTCTCTCTCTCTCTCTCTCTCTCTCTCTCTCTCTCTCTCTCTCTCTCTCTAGGGCAGCTCTGAAATGACCATAGCTGTCGAATGGCCCGTTAAACAACAGATAACAGACAACAAATAAATAAATTGTCTTGAAAAACTATCGAAAGAAAGTTATACATGCACTTGAGATTTATAGGAGTTCGAAATAATGATTTTTTTCACTTAAAATTGACATACATTCGTTTTTTTGTTCTTTGGGTTTTTTGAAGCTTCGTGAGAATTGGTAGAATGGTTAAGAATGACTATCAATAGTCCAAAGAACTTCATCGCCGTCATGTTGCATTGTTTGCTTGTGTTTTTTGTTTACATTTTTCCAATAACGGCTTATCAACAGGAAGACGTCAGAATATTGATTACGAATAAATGTTATTCTCCCCTTAATTATGTATGTACATGTGTAACGTTATGTCGGAAATCTTGTCATTTTGATATGGAGTGGGCTGCTTCACGTTTTAAGTCTCAAAATTGTACTGGTCCGGTAAATTATTCTGTATAGTATCCCACCTTTGATAGATAAGCATACGTTACCTGGCTGGAATCTCTGCATATTGTGGTCGTGTGTCATTTTGCACTGTTCTGCCCATATTTGGGATTCATTTTCAAGAACTGTTGAATAACTCTGAAAAAAATAAGTTACTTTTCTTTAATAAACAGTTCAATTCAATCGAAATGTTGTATTTGTAAAGTACGGAGGCGTCCCAGTGCCACAGTTTTATTGTCGTTATCTTGTAACTATGATATATATATATCACAACGAGTGTGTATCTCATAAAAAGCATTACCGTCTTTGGCACTAAGACGCTTCTATTGCTTTTATGATTAAAGTTTCAGTATATGTAAAACAAACATTTGGGTAAAGCTGGCTACTTTGTCCAGCTGTAGAGCACCGGACTCTTCGTCAATATGTAGAAAGATCGAAACCTAGGCGAAGAAGATGCCACTATTACAAATTAAATTCATTTTAGGTACTTGAAGACTATAGTTCGGTCACAAACAGAAGAAATGACTGACAGGTTTTTTTTATAGATATAGTAGAATACGGTTATAATGAATTTCCAGGACCAAAATAACTACAGTGCAACCTCTCAAAAGCAACACCCTTTGGTAGTAACAAAAATATGTTGTTGTTGAGAAGTTGTTGCTGAAGAGAGATTGAATAATAGTTAAATCGTGCAGTGGAAAAAATCATTGTTTTTTTTTTAAGGAAGGTTGTTGCTCTGTAAAGGTTGCACTGTACTTTATTTTCATATCCATATTTCATTATATCCTTAATAATTTTTAAAAAAACAGCGTGCACTGTGAAACATAGATTCAGTCAAACCTGTGAACAAAGGTCATCCTTTGGAAAGACAAAATGTGCCTTTATTCACAAGGGACCTTTAATTGGAGGTGGCCACTAACACCGGCTTGATTATGCTTTACTTATAAAATTATCTGCTTTTTTTACTATATCTGAATTCACTGTCACTATGTGTTTTACTCCATACACTTACCATTTTCAACATATTTGTAGCCGGTGGGGACACTTTGCCTCGTAGTTCATTGTGTTTGTTTACGATTGCATTTCGTCCTTATGAAAGGCAAGAATAAATCAAAAATTATAAACGCAACTATATTTAACATATATTTTGTATTTTTGATGATATAATATATGTATGAAAAATAATGAACGAATGTGTTACTTTTAAGCTACGGATTCACAATTTTGATATCTTGCGTAATGGTAGTTTAAATTCAAAAGTGTATGGCCCTGAGGTTTTGAATATAAAAAATGATGATGAAAACAAAGATTCCTCGAAAAAAGCATATACACAACCCCCCGCCCCCCTACACCGCCCCCCTACCCCGCCCCCAAAGATAAACCCAACTCGAAACCTATCCAACATATAGAACCGTACAATAGATGGAGTGCTTAACTCAGACTACTGTATGGTTCCGACAGCCTCGACATAGTATGTAGCAAAGGGGTTAACAAAATAATTTTGAGAGGACCGACCTCACACTTACTTCCCAGAAACATAAAGAAAGTCATAAATAGACACAGCAATGAATAACAAGTTGATTGCTCTCGTCCTACCAAACTTTTAAATAAACTAAGCAAATTATACGAAGCGAAATAAGTGACGTAAAAAATAGAAGTCATTGTTATTAGGTCTCAATTATGTTCTAAATTATGCATGATAACACAATGATAATGGTGAGTGAATTAGCCGACACTTTTCATATACGACAGACATTGATATTACTATGGACCAAAAAAGGATTCAAGAAATATAGACATGCGACCCTTCTTCGGGGATTTGGTTTCCATTTCCTACCAACAGGGGTGAGCTAAAGCGAGGACCTTTGTATCAAGAGACCGTTTTATTCACGGGTGGCATTAAGCAAAAGTTTAACAAAACAAGATATGGTACTTAACAATAGAAATTCTCACGTTTGGATGAAAATTGAGGTCAAACATCAGTAAAATTTAAATAACTTACTTGTGTCGTTGAGTGGATGGCTTTTGATGTCAGCAAGACACATTGTGTGGTCGGGTATAGCAGCATACTTGTCAAGGCACAACGTTTTCTATAGAATTGACGTAATGTTAGATATATAAAAATGTATAATAATCTAGAATAATACCCTTCCGGACTGGGCCAAGTTTTACTGAACTTTGTACGTAATGCATTATACACTAATATTGTACTATTAAGTGCATGCTTATGTCGTAGCGGCATCGACATTTATTTTTAGCCTCTGGGTGGAAAGAACGGACAGACGGACGCACGAACTGGTTTTAGAGCGGACGAGGCAATGAGTAAAATCAATGTTTTAATCGTAAAAAATATTAAGATATTTCAACCATAGTTATTTCAGTGGTCTAATAATTTTAAACATTGCGATAAATATACTTATTTTCCATATTCTCATGATAGAAACTACATTTTTATATTTTCTTACCGAACTTCTTTTATGTATGTGGTGTTGGTCCGACTGCGTATTTGTAGAATGAGTCCCTGTGTAAAAGTGCAAACTTGTGTATAAAAGATATAAAATGTGCTTTTTTCTGTAATTCAAAATGCAATCCCTTTCAAAGAACCAATTTGGAGTTTATATATGAGAACCCTATGTCTTGGACATAATTGTCTTCCGGTCCTTCTGGGTAATTGCAATCGTAACTACTCGGGTATTTCCGTAGCTAAGAAATACGCCTCGTACATACACGTGTAGGGTTACAAATTTTGGTTATGAGGTTTCCGGTCACTACTATTCACAACAAGGTACTCGTTTTCAAGAATCATTCTCAGAATTACAGACTTTCAAACATGTTTATCGTTCGAAATTTGATAAAATCCCACTGAAAGAAAAACAGATTGACTACATCGTTGGATTCCCATGATGGAAAGTAGCCCGGGAACAACAACAACAAATGGCGGTCTGCCTATTATGTCCGAGGCATTTTCTTTAGATAAACGCCGAGATAATCCGATTGGGGTAATTGGTGACTCCTTTTTATTAGCAGACGGCTGTAAAGTCGGCAAGATGGAGAATGTAGAAGTGAGATTATTCGACTACCTTGTCTATGTATTAAGACCGATACATTTTTAAACTTTTGAAAGAGTTATTGCCCTTGTTGAAAAATAGAACAATAATAATTTCTTCAGATATTGCATGGTGACCTATATTTTTCTTTTTAAAAACTGATACTGTGGCATCGCATCTTTTTTCCATGAGTTTTCGTTAAAATGGATGTCCTTTTTCTAATCTTTGAAAAAATTAGCTACACCCATTGACTTTAATGCGCATCAAAAGGACAATAAATGCAAAGAAATATCATTGTTTGTAAAAAATCTCACTTTAAATCATTTTCTGTAATGGAAACCTATGAGAAATACTAGTATAAACATTTCTTAAATCCGTCTTCCCCATTTTGAGATAATTATTGTGTTGGGAGCTGGGATCTTAATACCTTTATACATTATGAAATGAACAGAGAAGAAATCTAAATAGGCACAAACTTGAATTGTTCATATCAGAAAATACAATTGTATTATTTATATTAAGTCTGATATTAGTTTTCGGTGGTCGTGAAGTAATGCGCTGGACTACTAAACGGAAGATCGTGGCTTCGATTCACGGCTCCGATTTTCGAGTTGTTCAGTGTCCCGATCCCTACAACCGAGCCAAGTACTGTGTGTAGAAAATCATAGGAAAAGGGCGTGCTTTACATCGGACACGATTAAGAACCAGGAAAAGCTGTTCGAATAGATTAGGGATATAAATGCCCGGTTCTCCTGTATCTTATCTCCTCTGTCTCTGGAGCAGCTCTGTAATTACCATAGCTGTCAAATCAGCCGTTAAACAACAGACAAATAAATACAAAGATATTAGCACGCAAAAGAAACCGTAAATACATGACTGTATGACTTAATATCAGTCAGGGTTTTTCTATTTGAGTGGCCCTGTATCAGTACAAATCATTTAAGAAATATATTAAATAACTTAAAATCATAAATATAATTTACCTAAAATGAAGTTGACGCCAACAATCAAAATAATAAATTCCATTTTCTTGTAGTATGTTTTCACATCACATTTAAACGACTTCCTTTAAGAATTATTCGATTTGTGCTGTCCGAACGAACGTTTTATTTATTTATTCCTTCGCTTTTGTTTGTTGTCGGTATTACGTCGTTTCCATGGCTACAAATACCAGTTTCTAAAAGCGGCTACTACATTCAATGGCCCACCGCCATTCAGCCAAACAATACAGAAAATCATGATTATAAATGGGCAAATCTATCTTCAGTTTCCCTCTTATCTAAGTATTATGCATTTAGCTTTAAGTGTTTCGTACCTGGTTTGTTTTCGACTTGTCCTTGCCAACCACTACGTTTGAGGGTTCTCACTCAATTTTGATGATGACGTGGGATTAATAATCTTACAATACACCATTCATGCACTCTTTCACTCTTTCAATATCATTTCATTGACAATTTACGACGTAAATAATTCGGTAAACATCGGGCGTTTCCGGAAGATAAAAAAAAATCGGTTACGGAGATTCCCGATGTTTTCCGATTGATATGGACGCATCAATGAGTCACATGGACAGGTCGATTTGGGTATTAAGTGTCAAAATGTCTCCATTGTGGTCGAAATTCACTTGTTCGTTTCTAAGATAACTGAATAAAAGGTTAAGATAAAATTAAATTCTTCAATCACTATAACTGTATGTACCTGCGATAAGTAATCGATTTGACACAGTCTAAATTCTATAGTGTGCGATCACAAAATTTCCAATTTTATATTTGATGAGCCAGCAATATAAACATGTACAGTTCAACCTCTCTAGAGCGCCCTCCCCCCTCTTGAACAATAACCTCCCTTTAAACAACAGCATGATTTTTCCACTGAAAGTTTTAATTATTAATCTCTAGAACAACAACCTCTAAAACAACATAGTTTTGCTACTTCAAAAGAGTGTTGTTTTGGAGAGGTTGCACCGTATCTCGAGGGTTCAACGCAACAGTGTCGTAACTCATATTGAAATAAGAACAAGTTACGACAGTGTTGCGCTAAGCCCTCGATCTGTTATATAAATTGACTTTTTAGTAGTCATATTGATGTAGTTTTCCACATGTTTGTATCAATATATGATTTCTTGCCCTGCATGCGTTCTGCACCGTATATATTAACACTTAAGTGCCTTCCTCGGGCTTCAATTCCGAAACCCTTTCTTAAAAAGCTCCCTTTTTCTGTTGTGTAAACGTAACACCAACAGCTATGGTCGCAACTTTCGATGTAAAGGAAGACCACATGGTATAACCATTGACTAACTGGACAACTTTCTGTCATGTGATTTAATCTGGTATCAGGTGGGACTCGACCTCACAGCGGGGAAAGGCTGGTAATATCATAGTTCACGCTTTTAACAAAAGATGCAAAACATAAAACACTTAATTATCAATTTTATTAAAACAATCTTCTGTACACAAGAAACAAACTTAATAATAATAAAAACATCGATTAAAATCACATGACAATTAAGTCACATGACGTGAAATGACAAATGTCCAGATTATGTCACGTGACGAAAATCAAGCTAGCATCACATAATTCATAAGACAAAGGCCCAGATATTGTTACAAAATTATTAAATAAAAAATTGCACGTAGATTTTGTATCTTTCTAGGCTAAAGATCGTTGTAAAGCGGTACTCAGGATTATTGTATTATATTTCATGTTCTGCTTTGTAATAGTTGTTGAGTGTCAATTGGTTGGAGTCATAATGATTGTTCTGTGGAATGTTTGTTTCGTGAATTGGCAGGGATGGTCCGGGGGTTGGTGGGGTTATGTTTTTGTTTTCACGCAAGGTTCTGTTTTCATGTGAAGATGCATGTATGTGCTTGTATCCTAACAGGAAAAGAAAGTGTGCACTAGTTATATCTAAATCTAATAAATATAAACTCAAGTCGCATAATTTTTCACGCGTATGACAATGTCCTGATAACTATCAAATTTCGATTAAAAGTAACGCAACGTAAAGCCGATGCATTTTGATACAAACTTTGCCTATATTTGTCTTCTATGTATGTAAAAACATTTTCCGTCGAACCAGGGACTCTACATTACAGTCCTGCTCTAGCTCAATACGCACTTTCTTTTTACTGTGAGTATACTGTGTGTGCGTCGTGACGGTTGATATATATATAGTTAAGATGTATGTTTAACAATTATGTAGAACATTTTGAATTTGGCTTACCCTATGTAGGAATATGCTTTATGAATAAACATCACTTCGTCGGGATGAAAAACATGACTGTGTTAAGAGCTGTTCCACACAATATCTCACCGCATGTTTTATAGCCAGAACGGAGAATATTTATATCCATTAACAATATCCTTCAAACAATGTAATATTTCATATTTATATCACAGCTAAACATAAGCAAAAGATCACCTATTGGTTGACACCTGTGCACCTGGCTGTAAATATTAAAACATGTATTTTCAATTAAAGAATTTGAAGTTTTGTCATTTTCAAGTGAATATTAATTTCTTTGAAATCCACTTCAAACATGGCCTTGAGTTGAATTCTTGAATTGACTTGGATGTATGTTCATATATTTGACTTTTTGTTCTTAAACTGGCTTTATTCTGTGGCTACGAAATCCATGTTAATCAACATGGCGTGTTCTTAAAAAGATAAAAAATAGAGACAATTAAATTTGAGATAATGTTTGGTATCCGAAACTCAAAATATGCCCTCAATTAACTGGTTGTAATCTGTCCAATTCTAGCAAGTTTTTAAGATGGTTATTTTGTCACATTAATGCTGAAAAAGCGTGTTTTTTTTTTTTTTTTTTTTTTTTTTTTTAAATTTTGCAATCACACATGTAGTTGAAAAACAAAGTTATTCATTTGTAACTTTAAATTTTCAGATTACTCTCAAATTGTTCAACCTCAAATCGAAAAAATAAAATGGTAGATGTATTGGTGATATTAATCTTGGTTCAAATAGCATGACGTAATGAATCAGAATTCAAAAGCTCTGACGTCACATTCAATACGTAACTTTGCTTAGAAAAATAAAGAAAACGTGTAGCAAACCATATAAGTTCCCAAAATTAAAAGAGATAATGACAAGAAGGGGCCTGTCTCAATTTGATGAAGAAGGGAACTGACCCCTTCATTAACAGGGATTTCCAAGGCCACGCGCTCTTTTGAAATAAACGTTTATAAAAATCAAAAAATCACAACCCTAAAAAATGATTGTCACATTATCTAAACCTCTCAATTCTATGAAAGCATCTCTGTATCTCTGTAAAAATCACTCAGTATCTTTTTGGTAAATGTTGAATTATCACAGGTTTTATTTCACCCACTTCGCTTTCTGTGCTAGAATTTGTTCACGCAGCGTTCTAGCTAAGTACATAAAATACATCTGGAAAAAGGAAAACATTGTCAATGATCAAGTATTTGAAGAATATATTTTTTCTAAAAATAAACTTTTGTTGAGTCATCGAATACATAAACGAGTTGATAAGATCTAGGCACTTATTATTTACAAAATGTTTTTTTCCCTTATTTTTCTTTTTAATGATTATTTGCACAAATTATTTCTGATCCATAATGCATTAAATTGCAAACTTTATGGATTTATTCAGAAAACTCTTCAGTCTCATGAACAACTTTTCTTATAGCAAAGGGAAATAACTCTAAAATTATTTAAAGGCAAGTTAAATGAGTTATCTTTCTTAGAGTATTTCAGTTCCCTCCATCTTTTTTTATATCTATGTATAGCACAGTCAAACCTGTGAACAAAGGCCACCCAGGGAAAAGACAAAATGTGGCCTTTATTGACAGGCGGTCCTTATTATGAGATAATTTCGTTCCAAGTAATAAATAATTGGTTTTCAAAAGAATAGAATAGAATTTCGATTTGACTCGAAGGTGGACGCTATGCTAGGGTTGAGTGCAATTATAAAAACATGTTGCCAAGGCTAGATGAAAGTATTTGTGTCTCCGATGACCGGACGGACCTTTGAGTATTCAAAAGGAAAGTCTAATGTATGAAAATATTTCGGGACGAATCGGGCGACCAAAGTATAAAGTCCATGTTCAGAGAAAAATAAAATAGAAAGAACAGCTTTAGGACCTTTGCATCCTTATTCAGTTCAAGTAACAGGAAATACAAGCCCTTATTTTTGCGGCCTAACTTACCTGCGGGATAAGAATGCCCAATAGTACACCACCAATGGTTATAGCGTGGTCGTTGATAAATGTACCGACAGCTTTCAGACACCCTACTGTGTACACTGGATTGTGACTGGGAGCTTCTTCCACCGTTTTTGTCTGAAATATTTATTTATTTATTTGGGTTTAACAAGTTTCAGTTATATACGGCGACCGATTTACCTTATAAGTTTTCCAAGACGGTATTTAAACCAGCTCTAACTTAACCTTCTACAAGGAACTGGTAATTTCTTTACATGAGGAAGAAAATCGACATTAATTGTTTTAAGGGTTTGACCTGCCGCGACGAAACTTAGCACTGATCCTAAACTGGTTCCCGTTGACTCTGTCTGGCGTAAACCTTTGGTGAAATACAACTAGTCACGGGAACCAGTTTATCAAGAGGCATTCAAGACATTCTGGCGATTTCCATGAATCAATTCGCTATTTAATTCGGAACATATCGTCAATTCCCGTCTAAACTGGTTTCCGTTTAGAATGTTGGTGCACTAGAACGTGGAACGGAGACCAGTTAATTTCTGTCTAGCAGAAATTTGAGTCATTCGGAATATATCTGCTTATTCCATAAAAAGGAATATTGTTTCATGTTAAGATACAATTATGTTATAAGATTATACCTTGTCTAAAATTTTAGCGAACAGTAGAAGAACAAACTTACAACATTGTTAAATTGCATAACTTTTCTTCCGCACAATACATTTTTCATCTGGCCCTGTAAACGAATCCAAAAATTACATGCATTTGTTATGACAAAATAACAAACATATTAATTCAATAAAAATATTTTATTCACGAAGTATTCAAAATATCTTCGTACGGGCATCAAATATTGTTTTTATAAAACTTTACTCGCTCGCATCTTAAAATTTAATTTTCTTAAAAGAATCAATGTTGGAGAATCAAAACTCACTAAGTACCATCAGCAAACACAGGTAGCAGTATCAGTGTTTTGTCCACAAACGATGCAAAAAAATTCCCGTCACTGATCTTATATATACTATCAAGGTAAAAAGCCTACTATATGTCTATATGCCAAACAATGTGGAACATCACATCTCGTTATTTCAGCATAAAAGATGTGCGCTGAGGGAAAATCACTACACATGTCGTGCAGATAAAATATAAGATATTCATTCATATCGAAAATCTCATTTCATTACATCTAATAACTGTGAAATGGTAAAATTGTATTCCTTTCGTTATTTAACTTCGCTGCAAGCCATTTTGAGTCAAGTGCGAGTGATGTATCAAGCGATCTGATTGGTCGGATATGTGTGTACAATAGACTGTTCATTTCATGCCGACCAATCAGATCTCTTGATAATTTGCTCTTCTTTCTCCTAAGGGATGATTACTGGTTTAGTGGTTAAATGCTGGATTATTTAACCAAAGGTCATGGGTTCAAATCTCGGCTCCGCCTTTCAATATTTCAGGGACGCTATCCCCATCCCAACTACCGAGCCGGGTAATGTGTTAAAACACAGTAAGCGAGCGAGGCGTTACAGGTGCTTTACACCGGGCACGATAAAGTAACCAGAAAAACTATTCGATAAACCGGGATATAAGCCCGGTTCTCCTGTATCTTATCTCCTCTCTTTCTGAGGCGGCTCTAAAAGACCATAGCTCTCGAATAGACAATAGCTAAATCAACCAATCAATCTATCAAATCTTTAAAAATCAGGTTTTTGAATCTGAAATGACTGAGCATATAGTCTGCAAACCGTTTAAAAATAGTATGCTCCGCCCACAAAAATGATGATGTCCTTACCGGTTTAAGTATGCAGCACGACGCAGGAACGGAGCAAGATTCGGGACCACTCGCTGGCATTGTACAGTTGTAATACTCGTTATCATTCCAGTCCAGAAATCCTGAATCAGTGTCACTAAACCCGCAGCATTCAAGCTATGTTAAAAAAAGGAAATAATCAAATAACTGAAACCGACATAATGGCAAACAGTCTTACGGACAAGCAGACAGATGGACAGACAGACAGACAGACGGAGGTACTAACGATAGGATACTTAAGTGGCTTTCCCATGTTAAAATTAGTTAAAATTTAGCCACATTAACCCGATTTTAGCCACATAAATCCACTTATGGACATTTTTTTTAAAGTGACTCCGGTTGAACAGAGTCCTAACCCTAACCCTAGAGTCACCCAAACCCAATTTGTTTGTACGGACAGACATATGGACAAGCAGACAGACGGACAAACAAGCAGACAGACGGACAAACAAGCAGACAGACGGACAAACAAGCACACGGACGTTCTTACGAGAGCTACATTATGGGATTTTTTCCTTCTATATTGTTTTACTACTTTTCAACCCCACAAGAGTATTTCATTAACCCCACAAAAGAAAATTTAACCCTACAACGGTGGTTTGTACGTACTGTAACCCCATAATGTCGATTTGTACTAACCCTAACCCCACGACGTACCTCTGGTATGTACGGACCAACAGACTGACGAACTAACGATAGGATACTTAAGTGGCATTCCCATGTTAAAATTTGTTAACATTTTGCATCATAAACCCGATTTTAGCCACATAAACCCACTTTTGAACATTTTTAGGTGACTCCTGTTGAACAAAGAGTCCTAACCCTAGAGTCATCCAAACCCAATTTGTTTGTACGGACAGACATATGGACAAGCAGACAGACGGACAAACAAGCACACGGACGTTCTTACGAGAGCTACATAATGGGTTTTTTCCTTCTATATTGTTTTACTACTTTTCAACCCCACAAGAGTATTTCATTAACCCCACAAGAGAAAATTTAACCCTACAACGGTGGTTTGTACGTACTGTAACCCCATAATGTCGATTTGTACTAACCCTAACCCCACGACCTACCTCTGGTATGTACGGACCAACAGACTGACGAACTAACGATAGCATACTTAAGTGGCATTCCCATGTTAAAATTTGTTACCATTTTGCATCATAAACCCGATTATAGCCAGTAAACCCACTTTTGAACATTTTTAGGTGACTCCTGTTGAACAAAGAGTCCTAACCACGTGGCCAAACAGACAGCCATTCAACAAAAAGAACGCGTCATAAAGAGTATCAATGTACAAATAAGAAAATACTAACCGATTCTTGCATGTTGTCAATCAGATTCTTCATGTCATCATCTTCAACAATACCATACTTCTTTATCGCTTCTTTAAAAGTCTTTTCAGGGAATAAGTTCAGTTTTTGTTTGGCATCAGGAACGAAGTAGAAGACGAACACAAATATAACGAGAATTATCTCACCAAGAAACAAGAACCACATTATCCAATTATACTGAAAATGTAAAGAAAGAAATATTATTTTTAGGGTACAGTACAACCTCTCCAGAACGGTCCTCTCTTAAGCAACAACCTCTCTTCAACAACAACATGATTTCCCACCGCATGATTTAACTATTAATAGAGCAACAACACTCAACAACAATATATGTTTTGCTTCTCCCAAAGGGTGGTGCTTTGGAGAGGTTGCACTGTACTTTAAAACTCAAAATGTTGTTTTTTTGTGTCATAATTTGGTTTAGATTTTTCTACATTGTACGTAGAAATTGTATATTTAGATACAAACAGAACTGAACAGAATATGTAAAAAATAGTTTTTTAAAGCGTGAAGCTCTTCGTCATCATACATGCATTGTATGCATTATATCAACATTCAATATTATACAAACACATGCATGCAACACATGGCAAAATACAATAGTACATATTTATTTAAGAGGGCAAATCAGTTAATAGTGGAAAATAAACATTTCATAATATTTTATAATTATGTATAGTAAATAGTGTTCAAGTTAATTGAGAAGAAAACTGATATGGAGTTTGAGGGGCTGATTGTGACTTAAATCCGTAAATATCTATTTTCTACAGTTTACCTTTTAAAAGAAATTAATACATTTCGGGGCATTTCATAAAATAAGAGGAAAATCTACAATCATTTTGCATAGACAATACAACCTCTGTAGAGCAACACCCTATGGGAGCTGCAAATATTGACCGTTGCTTAGAGGTTGTTGCTATACAGAGGTTATGTTTATAGTAAATGTCAGCTTAGGAAAATTTTGAAGGTGTTGTTATAGAGAGGTTGTTGCTCTACAGAGGTTAAATTTATAGTAAATATCAGCTTTGGAAAATTTTGAAGGTGTTGTTATAGAGAGGTTGTTGCTCTACAGAGGTTAAATTTATAGTCAATATAATCTTTGGGAAATTTTGAAGGTGTTGTTATAGAGAGGTTGTTGCTCTACAGAGATTAAATTTATAGTAAATATCAGCTTTGGGAAATTATGAAGGTGTTGTTATAGAGAGGTTATTGCTATACAGAGGTTAAATTTATAGTAAATATCAGCTTAGGGAAATTTTGAAGGTGTTGTTATAGAGAGGTTGTTGCTCTACAGAGATTAAATTTATAGTAAATATCAGCTTTGGGAAATTTTGAAGGTGTTGTTATAGAGAGGTTGTTGCTCTACAGAGATTAAATTTATAGTAAATATCAGCTTTGGGAAATTATGAAGGTGTTGTTATAGAGAGGTTATTGCTATACAGAGGTTAAATTTATAGTAAATATCAGCTTAGGGAAATTTTGAAGGTGTTGTTATAGAGAGGTTGTTGCTCTACAGAGGGCCACTCTGGAGAGGTTATACTGTACATGATAATTAAATAGTTATAAATTCAAATAACAATTATATTTTGTATATAAACCACTCGTATACCATTCAAACAGGATGTAATTTTATACAACTATCTAATAATTAATTTATATCATCTCTGGTTGTTGATGACAATTAAACATTAAAACGTATACCCACATGGTTGCAATTTTGCAATGCAAAGCTAAATTAAACGTTACATTTGTTATACATGTTTATTGAAACTTCCCATATGATTCTCAATTCTTCGCTTCATCTGGTCTATTTGTTCATTAGTTTGACTGAACGTTGTGAATTTGTTGTGGAAGTTTTTTTTTTTTAATTAATAGATGTCTGATAAGAAGCTATTTTTTTGTATATTTTTAAGTTGGCGATGGTGTGAATTATTTCAAGTGGCTTACGTGATAGATTTATCAGACAATAATAAAAGATAGTGGCGTTATTGTGTCAAATTTTATCTTTTGAGATAATTACTTCTTTGTGTATAAAGCTTGCTACTCAACGCTATCTGAACTCTTTGGAAAAATTTACTTAGTCATTAATTTTGAAGAATTACTTTATTTACAAATGCAATTCGAATTCGCCATGTTTCGATTTTGATAGATATGTTGATAAAGTGTCGGCTTAAACACTTAACCTATGAAAAGTTCAGAAATTTTATTTGTGTGTTGCCAAAATGTATTTATTGTACCAGTCTATGAACGAAGCTTTTTCATTGGTCAATTTAACGCAATTTTCAAAATCAACCAATCAAAATTAATGCTTGAGTCCATAGGCTAGTCTACGAACTAAGATAATTATAACTGTAAACAATGGTTGAACATATCTAATTAAAATATGCCTTAAACAAAAACTTAAAATGCTTAAATGCTTTATTTTTTTTACCAAAACGACCGCACCATACTTGCTTTCTTACCTTTTGTACTAAATCACCCAAATATAGTGCCATGCCAGCGCTACTTTGGAATTATTTAGGGTCACTTACCAAACGAAGGAATGAGGTGTACTCCCTAAGGGCTCCCAGCCAGCCAATCATTGTTATGAACACGGTGATGGAACCAGCAGTGCACATCAACGTTGAGGGATCAAAGAAGAAATCTATCGGGTCACGAACAGTCTTCCCTTTAAGGACCAGAATGTAGGCCCCTAAACCTGTCACAGCCAATCCTAATAGCTGAAAAATCAGTAAAAATAGTAAACGTCTCAAAAATGGTACAAAATGAAATTAAGAAAAAAGGCCATCTTGGCATAAGATCACATATCTTCTTGCTCTTTTATGAGCCTCAATCACACACAGTCAAACCTGTGAATAAAAGCCACCCTCGGGAACGACATATGGACAGGTGGCCTTTATTCGGAGGTCGATTTATTCTGAATTATGAATGACGGTTTTTCAAAAGAATGGCATTTATTCACAGGGTGGTCTTTCTTAGAAGTGTCAGCCCACAGGTATTACATTATTGAAACAGGGGACCTTGAAGTTCGTGGTTGTGTGATTATGGTCTCTGACTAGTAATTACTAGGACCTAACCTCTGTGAGTTCGATTCCTGTCGGTGACCAGATTTCACTTGTGAGGAAGCTGTCCAGCTAACTCTAATGAAAGGTCAGTGGTTCTACCAAGGTGTAAGCCTCGGGTCTTCCTTCACCGTTGACGCTGACAAAGTTGCAATATGGCCCTGATTGTTCGTCCGTCATTTAAATACATGTACCAAGAGATAAAAGAATTAAAAAAAAGACATGGGAAGCATAAATACCTACAGTTAAACCTAGATGAATAAAGGTCATTCTTGGAGAAAAGCAAAGTATGATCTTTATTGACACGTGACCTTTATTGACACGTGACCTTTATACGGAGGTTATTATGTCCAAAATAATTAATGACGTTTTTTTTAAATTAAAATGTCCTTAGTTCGATTTTTGACCATCATTCGGAGGCGTCCGCTAAGACAGGTTTGGCGGTACATATTATTATTATTAAGACATAAGTAAGGTAGTTGGTAGGTCTAACCTAAGAGTACTGTTAAGACCCACTTAAGCGTTGTAAATACATGTACGTAAAAATAACCCGCTATAAACAAAGATAAACCAATAAATTTTACAGAACAAAAGAAAGTTTTATTCGAAACTCGATTGAAATTGATTAACTTGTTTAAATAGGAAATGACTAATCTTTATCACATTCACAAAACCAGCTTTTATCGCGCAAAACAGTTTGATTAATTTACACGATAATTACTCATTGTTTCGTGGTGAGATGTAGG
Source organism: Lutraria lutraria (assembly GCA_964023205.1). Taxonomy (NCBI): domain Eukaryota; kingdom Metazoa; phylum Mollusca; class Bivalvia; order Venerida; family Mactridae; genus Lutraria; species Lutraria lutraria. Next base: position 3,814,702 of record OZ026846.1, on the reverse strand, counting down.
CAATGTTGATATTGTACCTTTAGGTCTTACATCCCTAATATTGTACTTTTCTGACATTTCTGCTGAACGCTACACAAAAATATTACTACCTCTCCAAAGCAACACCCTTTGGGAGAAACAAAAATATGTTTTTGCTTAGAGGTTGTTGGTCTGGGCCGGTATTCAATAAACATCTTAAGTAATTGTTTAACTTAAGTTATATTTTTTCCTTAAATTCGACTTTTGTCTTAACACTTTCGTACTAATAAAAGGAGGAAATCACAATAATATGATTTTATCTTTGTTCTTAAGATGCCAATTATGAAAATGATAATTCATTTTCACACTTTTGATGACTGGTTTACAAACTTTTACCATGAAAACAGTTTACACTTAAGTAAAAAATTCGACTTAAGTTATAGAAATTACTTAAGATGTTTATTGAATACCGGCCCTGGAAAAGTTAATTTAGTAGTAACTGTAAATTCGTGCAGTGGGAAAATTGAGGTTGTTGCTCAAGAGATGGCCGCCCTGGAGCGGATGTGATGTATCACAAAAAAATAGTATTTACCAATTTATCATTATTTCTTTGACAGTTACCTCGGATATTTCAATCTATTTTAAGACACATGTTTAATTTGTGTAAGAGTTGTCGCCCTTGTTCAAATTGAAAAAAATATTAATTTCTTTCTATATCGCATGGTGACCAAATTTTTTTCTTTATCAAATTAGATTGATACAGTGCTCTTGCATCTTTATATCATGAGTTTTCATTGAAATGGGTGTTCTTTTTTTCTTTTGTCGCGGAAATATAGGTTACCCCCATAGACTTCAATACAAATATAAAGGGAAAATAAGGAATGTCATTGGTTTTTGTTTAATATCACGATTTCTGTCATGGAAATCTATAAAAATCATAAATATTTCCAAAATTTGTTCGCCCAATTTTGAGAAAAAATGTGAGATCCCAATACCTTAATTATATTTAGGTGAGTTGTATATAAATATTAAATTGTTGGTTGTTATCAGTATAATTGTATACAAAAAATTGTCAAGTGGATATTGTTAGGATAGATAAACGTTATAAGTATCCGTTTCAATAGAGTTACATATCGAATCTTTGGTATGTCTAATACCGGTAGACATTCGCATAGCTATTTTTTGTTCCGATTGGATCCTCGCGATGAGTTATAACCCATGGCGGCTGGATATTTCCACTTAGGGGAGATACTCGATTTAAGAAGTTTGTCAATGTCTGTTGGCAAAATATATCATGTAAAACCTGTTTTAGTGGGCCAACTCCAAGTAAAGGCCACCCTGTGAATAAAGGCCAATTTGTCTTTGATTATTAACTTGTAACACAAAATGACCTCTAAATTAAACCCATCCGTCCATAAAGACCACATCATGTCTTTATAAAGGATGGGATTTGTTCACAGGTTACAGATTGGATCAGTTAATCACATATATATATGGTATCTCTTTTTTATTACAAGCATTACTCGTAAAACGATTGAAAAGAAACTTTTTGAAGTATATCTATGACGATTTCTCTGGTTGTTTCAAATTATCAGTCGACAGGAATTCTGACTTTCGAAGTACAGAAAAAAACTGAATACCGAACTTCCTGAAAATCGGACTTCCTGAAAACCGGACGTCCTGAAAACCGGACTTATCCGGAAATCGGACATTTTTTCATGTCATATTTTTCGGAATTCATCTAAGTTGTCTGAAATCCGGAATTCACACAAAACCGGACTTTAGACCCAGTCCGGAAGGGGTCCGGTATTCAGGGGTATTACTGTATTTATGTTTAGTAATCTAACCGGATATACATGTACATAGATGCTTATTTTTAACCAGTTTGATAATTTCAAAATGCGTATTTTCACTTGGCTCAAAGATGAAATTTCGAGTGAAACAAATGATTATCTGACTTACCCAAATTAAAAAGTTTTCAAAAAAGAGAGCATACTTCATAAATACGCTCACAGCAGAATTTTCACGCGCCATTTTGAAAATTTAGTTTGGTTTTTTCCTGTCACAATATTCCGCTGTTTTTAGTTAATCAAATACTCACTAAAATATATTTAACACGGAACTTAAAAATTATACACACAGCTTGACTCGCGCGATCACATATACTTTTAAGTGTAAACCAATTTTGTTATCAATAAATTGCGTCGAATGGAAAAGGCTAAGTTAAACAAATTATTGTTATAATGCATGTAGCGAATTTCTTTATTGATACTCGCCTATCTTATCCCATATACGATTTGAAACCAAAATAATTTATTTTTGTTATTAACTCATTTTTTATTTTAGTAGATTTAAATGCTGTTTATAAAAATCATTTCAGTTATGTTAAATGGTATGTTGTCTTATTCAATAATCCTACGAGATTGACTATGGCATTAATGATTGGTTTGTATTTAGCCTCTACTGCTATACCTGTGAACAAAGGCCACCCACGGGAAAGATAAAATATCGCTTTTTTGACAGGCGATAGTTCTTCGAGGGTCATTTTGATCTAAATAATCATTTTTTAAAAGAATGACTTTTATTCACATGGTGGCCTTTATTCTGGGGGGGCCGCTAACACAGGTTTGACTGTATTAAGGTTGTCTTGTGGAATTTTTTGAAGAAAACTTTTTGTGTACTCTTTTGTCTAAATAAAACTGATTTAATAATACACTCAGCATGTCAGTGAGTCAGACAGCATTCATTATTCGAACGACGACAAGTACAAACGTACTATGTATACATGCTTATTTTAAGATTTTTTTCAAGACATAATACGTTTAATTTATTTCATTTTTTTGTCTACTTCTTTAGAAATATACTTGTAAATAAACATGGATTGCGTATGATTCCAAGTATTAAATTATTTTAAAATTGAGAATAACTTGGAAAATTCTGCACGTTGTACCATCAAGTCTCATAATATTTGCGACAAATGGATGTTCTTTTTTTCTCTTTAATGTTTGAAAAATGAGCTACTCCCATAGACTTTCAAGGCAAATTTGAAGGAAAAAAACAATTGAAGATCAAAATATTTTATCGAAATTGCTTTGTTCTAGGCCAAAAAATGAGATTTAATGTTGTGTTCATTTTTCTTATCCTCAGACCATGAGATTATTATGTTAAAACAAAGTAAGGATTGAACATCGTTTAACACCTATCAATAAATATGAGTCGCCCTTGAAGTGTGTGTGTGTGTGTAATAAATGGTATGCTTAGATAAGATAACAGGGCGACATGTATACAATTCTTCCCTATCTTTATTCAACGAGTTGATTGAACGTCGCTTTATTTGTTTTCAATTATTCAAAGCGACAAAGAACGGTGGTCCGTAATGGACATTAAAGCGACAAACTATGGTAGTGCATAAGGGACAGTGTGGAATTCATTTCGTGTGCGCACTTTAGGATATCTTTAAAAGGTTCACGGGACATGATCCTAGAGTGATATTAATTGTACGCGTGGAATTTCGAATACGCTCGGGGCCATTATCACGTGCATGCACACATAGAGCAGTTAAACGGGTTCCGTTGACTCTGTCTGTAAAAAGCCTTTGGTGCACTGCAATATGGAACGGAAACCAGATTATAGATCAGTTAACTCGTGCGAGTCGATTTACGCTAAAATATTTTATTAGGATTTCTTGCGTAAATCAAATCTGTTCAGTTGAAAATTCTCAGCTCCTAAATAGGATTTTAACTAAACTAGGATTAACTCGCTTTATGATATCTGATATCAGTCATAAATTGTCAAGCACTTCATTGTTCTAGGCCTTATCAGCTGTCAACTGTTTACAGAGAGCAGTGACTGCAAATATGTTCACGGATGTTGTGTTGAAACCTCGTTCAGTAAAATCTGTCTTTATGTATTCCGTACAGTTAAGCACGGTCATAGTGAACCATTATAGTGAAGAATTACGTAGTGCCGCGGCCGTTGACTAGAGGCTAGTGAACTTGGCTCTAATTCCCCCGGTCGCGGTAGGTCATACACTTCAATGAAAACTTGACAATTTTGTTTATAATTATTGAGTTTTACGCCCCTTTTCAACAGAGTCATCTTAGGCGGACAGTTCACACAAGCATCGCTCCTGGAAAGAACCAGTACTAGACTCCCGTCCTCCGTAAGGAACTGCCTACTTTCTCACATAAAGAGCTATGGTCGGTAGCTGGGCTCGACCCCACGACCCTCAATAAGTGAGAGGTTTACAAGAATCCAAAAATCCTTACAGGTAGGGACCTGTGGAAATTTCGAAATTTTGTCAAAAAATAAACTTTCTTTAAACTTGTTCATTTTTGTAGTGTAGTATGTTTTATAGTGTATCTAGGTTGAGAATGCCTTAAAACATGTGTATTTTATCAAATATAACTCTTGGAGAAAATTTAGTGCAAAATACGTTAATTTCCTTCAGTACATGTTGTCAACAGCAAAATGCAACAGATAACTGAAATATAAAGTTAGACACACATATCTATACATTTTTGCATTCGTCTCAATTACACGAACAATATGGTGTATATCACAAGACCACTTTTGAACGAAATTATTGTTTACAAAAATCCAAAAATCCTTACAGGTTGTTAGAATACCGTCCAAGAAACTGGTTGGGTGAATCGACCGCCGTATATAACTTAATTATCTTAAAACTTAAAACAAATATCCATTTGAAAAGGGAAGTAAATCGTACTAACAATATTGGCAGAATTCAGTGTTTGTCTCCCTTGACTAAATTGTAAAAATAATCCAAAAACCTTAACTGGACAAAATATCCGAATGTCGTTAAAAACGGAAAGACACTTGTTCATTTCATTTATCTCGATGTCTTAAGATATTGACAACGGTCTGATTCCCCTCATCAACCGATCGGAACTCTTCGGCGATTATCTAAAGAAAAGTGCCTCGATTACGGCTTATGTTGTTCACGGGCTACTTTCCATCATGACTGACCTTGGGAATCCAACGATGGAAATAACTTGTTTCTTTTTCAATGGGAATTTGATGCCGATTTCATTAATCGCGAACGATAAACACGTTTGAAAGTCTGTAATTATCGGAATAATGTAGTGACCGGAAACCGCATAACCAAAATGTGTAACACTACATTTATGTACGAGGCATATCAAGTCTCAGTATGGAAATACTCGAGTAGTTACGATTGCCACATCAACTTGAGTACGAACTGTGGTAATAACATGGCATGACGTCATGCAATTTAATTTTCATATATATTTTGAGGTAAACAACAACATCCTTATGTATGTCTGTTAATTGTTCAACGGCCCATTCGACAGCTATGATCATTTCAGAGCCGCCCAGAAAAAGGGGAGATAAGATACAGGAGCACCGGGCATTTACATCCATACTATTACTGCGGAATCATTAATTTTCGTTGAGGATTTAATTTCGTGGATTTCGTGGGTCGATTTATCCATGAAATCAAATCCCCACGAATTCGAATGCGGAGATAAGGCATTTCTTTTCAAAAATCAAAATCCACGAATTTATGTCCCCACGAAATAGCCGTTTTAGTAAAAAACACGAAAATGGAACCCAACGAAAATTAATGATTTCACAGTATGTAGTTTTAATAGTTTTTTTTTTTATTCTTTATAGTGTCCGATTTTAAGCACAAATACACGCATCGCCCGTTTTCTGTCATAAAAATGTAATGAAAATGATCCAATAGACATTTGGTGAGAGCGGCCCTCTCTTGAGCAATAACCTCTCTTCAACAACAACATATTTTTCCCACTGCACGATTTAATTTGAGTATAAATTCAACATCTCTAGAGCAACAACCTGTCCACAACAACATGTTTTTGCTACTCACAAATGGTGTTGTTTGTAATGGTTGCACAGTATTGTTAAAAGTTATTGTTTAAATAACACTAGATCACCATCACCATACAGAGTCAATTAACATCTTGATATAGTTGGTTTGGTTAATGTCAAAGGTAAAACGAAATGAAAAATGACTTAGAGGTTGAAAAATTATGTCGTTGAAAAAAATACTGTTATTAAGTATAGGTTAAAGTGATTAGGTATAATTATGTTATTATGTTAGAGTGTATATTTGGGTGTTCTTCGTATAGAGGAAAGTTAAAAGGAGAGGCAGTTTTCTATTTTACGGGGGACACACGAATATTCTTTCTAACCGCGTTAGAGCTCCGCCTCTGAGCATGCGTAGTGTGTGTACTACGTCATTCTTAAAAACTAAGTTTTATATACAGTTAAGATAAGAAAGCCAAAATCGGGAGGTTTTAATTGTGTCCTTTTAAGGGAAATACATGTATCAATTTGAGCGGTGTGGTTGAAATGACGTGTTACGACTGTTATTTGTAAATGAATACGCTATCATGGTCACAGACATTTTTTTATACCTAAAAGGTCATAATATCGTTTTGGAGTCTAATAAAACATCTTTCTTCCGTCATTAATTTTGATAACGGACATATATGAACATGAATTCATTAAATTATAAGTTCTCTCCTGTAGACCGCTACATGCGTTTAGTGGGGAAATTAATAACTCGAGAATTTATTATTGACGCTTAGTATAATTATTATGAAGAACGACTTCCGTTTAACCGACAGATTACGTAACTCTTGTACACTTTTTGTCTGTCCTAAATGAACGCACAAATAAATCAGACACACAAATAACTATTGTCCAATTCTGCGTTGTTTGGGGAGATTTGTCAACTAAAAAGTCGTTGATAATAAATTATGTTATTGTATCAAAAATATGTACGTACAGTAGAACCCGGGTATTGTAAATTCTTGGCGACCAAAATAATTAGTTCATAATATCCACTGTTATTTCACTGTTTATATAGTACATAACAAAGGAATGAAGAAGGTCGCGTTCAGGAAATAACGACCGCTTCACAATAATACCTACCTTAAAGGGGCATGCCCTGGAACTGAAGCGTCTCGAATATAAATCAAATTGGTATCATTTGAATGCCTAAATCAATCAATGAAAGTCCTGTAAAATATTTACGGAATGTCCCGCTATTTGACTCAAAATACACATTTCAAGATTTGCCAAACCTGCCGATTACGCCTTAGAAAATATTCGTCATTTTCATAACTCGACCCTTTCGGGATCTGTCAAAAGCGGTAAAAATGTCAACAAACTGTGAAATGGTAAGTATTGCTCATGTCATGTTCATTGTTTGCGACATAAAGCTTATCTATCGATCAATTATAGGTAAATATCATTGTTTTGCTGCTTGAAAGGCAGCGCGCACGCTAAGTTAAATTCTCAGACGAATCACAAATATCGTTGTCGTCAATAAAAGGCTTGTAAGCCTTTTATTTAAACCGGCATATAAATACCCACGCGTGCGTTATAGGGCCATTTTTGAAGGCACATTCTTCTTTGACTTTTCGGTATAATTGTTTTTACAAGTGATACACGCATTTTTGGTGTATAAAACCCAAGACACAGCAGTTCCTGGGCATGCCCCTTTAAAATAACAACCATCTCTTTATAAACACATATTCTATATTACATCCACCTAAATCAAACGATCGCCTCATTTTAACCATCTTATTATGACAGTCACCTCGTATTTCTTCTATACAGTGCAACCTGTCCAAAGCAGCACAGTTTGGGAGCAGTGCAAAATTATATTGCTATAGAGAGGTTGTTGCTATATAGAGGTTAAATTAATAGTTAAATCATGCAGTTGGAGAAAATCGTGAATGAAGGGAGGTTGTTGCTTAAGAAAGGGCCGCTCTGGAGAGGTTGTACTGTATTTCATCTTTCCAAATGTTTGATCTAAAAGGCGGTCTAATATTGAGTTTTCCTATGTAAATATTGCTAGAAATTGTCCAATTTAGGAAGCCATGGCTTTTATCATAGTTAATCATATATCTTACAAATTCTAGGAAAACTAAAATCTCATGGCTTACGTAATTGATAAATTTTAGTATTTTTTTATCGCAACGCCCATTGTTGAAAGATGACATTACATAACATGTAAATACGAAACTCGTGGCTATTTGTTTTGTCTCGGTATATTTAATTGATATGAATCTATTCCTTGTTATCGGAAACCATTGCATAATTATGCACGAAGTATCAAATGCAATCGAACCTGTTAACATTTCAATAGAAAATAAAAGTGACCTTTGCGCAGCTTGTCTTTATTCCGAGACAGTGCAGTGTTTTTGTTTTTTAATATATATACTGTTAAATCTGTGTTAGCGACCATCCTGTGAATAAAGGACATCCTTTTAAAACCCGTCATTAATTATTTACAGCAAATATGACATCCGAATAAAGGTCTCCTCTCTATAAAGGCTACATTTTATCTTTCGAAAATGTGGCCTTAGTTTGCAGGATCAAATGACTTTTTGTATATATAAATTAACAAGGCGGCCCTTATTTAAGAGGGGTCGTTATCTCTGGTTTGACAATGCTGTATTGTAATAAAGAATTACATAAATGTCTTTTATGTTACATATAAATCTGAAATCTATAGTAATGAAATTCAACTATCAGTTTATGCTAGGATATAGTTGATCCATGATTACTGTGGAATCATTCATTTTCGTTAGGGATTTAATTTCGTGGATTTCGTGGGTCTGCTCGAATCCCCACGAATTTAAATGCAGAGATAAGGCATTCTTTTTTTTTAAATCCACGAATTTATGTCTCCACGAAATAGCCATTTTAGTAAAAACCACGAAAATTGAGCCCAACGAAAATAAATGAAAGTACAGTATACAGGGAGTTTATATTGCAATCAAACCGGTTAACCTATCACTGGCGAACAAAAGTGGCCTTTTTGCAGTATATCTGTACTTTGAGACATTGAAGTATGTCTTTTAATCTTTCTAATACAGAATATTAATAAGGTACAATAAAAATGTCGCTTATGAAATAAGTTAAAACAAATTGAACTGACGGAAATATTGCTATATCAAGCAGATATGGGGAAATAAGCTTTATACAATGTTCCGAAAACGTGATAAAGCTGAAGGGCGTTTTCTAACCACTTTAAGAAATTAGCATTTTCAAAAATGAAAAATTACCCATGAATAAATATAATTGATTCGTTGGCTATTATCAAGGACGTATATTACATACATGTACGTCCTTGCTATTATGTTTTACTGGTAAAATAGTGTACTTGATATATAAAATAATTATATTTTGTGATTTTCTAGTATATCAAAGCATCTATTGTCTCCAATGTATTGTATGAAAGAAATTGTAAACTTTTGTACCAGTTGTGGTTGTATTCCTAGTTTTACAAAAAATTTATAAAATGCTGAGACGTTGATAAAGATGTAAGAGGGGAATAACGAACGACAACTCTGTGCATAGATTGGTGTAAACTGGTACCCGTTGACTTGTGTGTACAAAGCCTTTGGTGTACTGCATCATGGAACGGGAACCAGTTTAAGATTGGTGAGAAAATCAACATTGAACAAGTTCAGTCAAGCTGTTCCGGTATTCTCCGGAAATCAGTTATATTTATCCTTTGTCGGTCAATGGCTATACATAAACTGGTTCCCGTTCCATGTTGCAGTGCACCAAAGGCTTTGGACAGACAAGTCAACGGGAACCAGTTTAAGCCAAACAAAGCTCATGGGGTTTGCGTACGTAATGTGGCATTTTCAAATCAAAGTTTGTGTATTGTATCTAACACTAATGCTAGCCCCATTTTCTTATCCAATCAGTGACAAGGATTTATTGAATAGTTGGCTTTCTAATCTTAATGTTAGAATATAAAACCGGCGTTCTAACTTCTTAGTTTTGAAGAACGACTAATTAGTACACACTGCGTATGCGTAGCACTAAGAGGTTAAAATATACATTTTGTGTGTTCTGCGTAACAAGAAAGCTATGTATACTGTCACTGCCGCTCCTTTTAGCTTTCTTATTTACGAAGAACATTCAAATATGCACTATTACCTAAGGAATGAATTCAACTAAAAATATTTGACAATTAAGGACTGACGGCTTCGTAAAAGTGCAGTAAATAAAGAACTATTGTTTACGAAATTTATGTATGAATGAACATATAAAAATCATGATATTGCCTTTTTTCGAGTTACGCTTGTCTTAAATAGCAAAGGTCTCATTTATATAGTTGTTATTCCCATAAATGATGTCATTATGAACTAGACCGTCAGCCTTTATACATGGTTTGTCAATTTTTTTTTAGAAAAAAATGTTGAATGCCTTTTGAACGCCATAACTTTAAAAACTCCCACTCAGTTTAGGGGAATATGACTTGTGTTGACTCATGTGACGTGGGTGACTTTATGTCCATTAACAACTTGGATCGAAAATAAGAAATTCCATCATGTTTTAAAAGTACAGGGTGTTTCATAATAAATTACTGTATTTTCATTTATTTTCGTTGGGCTCAATTTTCGTGTTTTTTACTAAAATGGCTATTTCATGGGGACATAAATTCGTGGATTCAGATTTTTAAAAAGAAATGCCTTATTACTCTATTTAAATTCGTGGGGATTTGATTTCATGGATGAGCCGACCCACGAAATCCACGAAATTAAATCCCAAACGAAAATTAATGATTTCACAGTATCTATGCCAATCTTACATAACTATAACTTTAATAATTATGTCTTCGAGTAAAATTGAGTTTCATAGTTGTAGTATAGACAGAATAAATTTTTGTTCGGTATATAAAACATGTATGTATATTACTTGTCATAATTTTATTGCATTAAGTATTTTCCAAACAGTACATTTTACAGCACATGCTCCAAAATGACGTCCGTTCTGGGCAATGATGACGTCAAGTCTATGTTTGAAATTGTGTATACTGCGGCGCGCGTATCTCTGTTTATTGCGTGGATTTCTCTCCTGATCGCAGCCTTTCTTTGCAGCTCGTTTCAGAGCTTCGTCTCACCGATTTCATATACAATTAAGGTACATATAATACTACTCCATTACAACAAGAAAACTTGTCAGTTTTGTTACGAAAATCATGATATTGCTGTCGTAGAACGTCAATTCCATGTATTTTTTTCAAACTCGGCTATTATGAGATTTAGTCCTTCTAAATATATAAATAGGCTGTCCAGCTTGGCCATTATGAAAGTGCTGCTATATTCTATATTCAATTAATAAAATTGTCAGTAAGTAAGTCTTCAGCCAAATAAAAAGGCCATTACGAAACTCTTACTTATTAACTTTATAATATTCTACGTATTATGTATTTTTGGCCGTTGACCTTCATTTGCTTTCTTGAATAAACTAAAACTTTAGTTCATCTGTCGTTTGGGGGATGTAGGTTTGTGCACTCTGTCTGTTAGATGTCCCCACATGAAATGACAAGAAAAGATCTCACTGGGAAAAAGAATTAAAGGAAAATTGAGTCCTGTGCGTAACGTGGCTTATTTCAAGACTCTGATAGCAAAACTCTGTTTACATAACCGCCTAACAGCTTTTTGTTGTTTATCCGACCAATCATTTTTTATGTATTTTTAAATATTTTATTTTCAATTTTCTTGATCTCTCAGGTTTAATATCATACATCGTTTTACTGCTTCACTCTGTATTTTAAACAAAGTGTTTAATTTATATGTTAGTTTAAGTATATTTAAATAGGTGTGTGATTGTGTGTTGTAATACACCATTGAATATACAATGCCTCCTCTCTAAAGCAACAACCTTTGGGAGTAGATAAACTTGCTTTTTGTTGTGAAGTTAGTGAGCTAAAGAGGTTGAATTGATCGTCAAATCAGGCAGTGTGAAAACTAAGCACTTGTTAGTTGTGGCTCAAGACAGGGTCTCTATGGAGAGGTTGTACTGTACTGTATAGGAATAGGCGTTTTATAAACAAATGTAGTTTACTTTTTACGTGCACTCATTTAAATATCATAGCTATTTTTTGAATGAAGATTTGTCTCTGGGTAACATTTGTGCAGGTGTCATTATATACATTGATATACAGAATTGCTGACGCTTTGGGTGTTTTCTCCCGACCTCCGACCTTTCTTTCACATATCACGTGTTGGTTGCGGTCTAAAGGGAAGCAGTGATTGACTTACTAACGGACGCACGAACGACAGACAGACAGCAGAATGATGGATGGATCTCTAATATCGTTTAGAAAACATACGTACTAGTATTCCAATGATGTTCTTTTTGTAAACTGTATGATACTGTATTTTCATTAATTTTCGTTGGGCTCAATTTTCGTGTTTTTTACTAAAATGGCTATTTCGTGGGGACATAAATTCGTGGATTTTGTTTTTGAAAATAAAGCCTTATCTCTGCATTTGAATTCGTGGGGATTTGATTTCGTGGAAGTGCCGACCCACGAAATCCACGAAATTAAATCCCCAACGAAATTTAATGATTCCACAGTAGTTTAGCTTTCCATAGCCGTCACTCGCTCTGCACGCATGACTTTTGATACGGACCAAAATACTAGTCCCCGTTCCATGTTGCCGTGCAAGTCTATGTAAGATCAGTTTCCATGAGTACTTTCAGTACTTTGATTGTAATCGCTTGTACATAAAATGAGGTTTTGCTTTTTGAAACCCCTTAGGGGACGGTGGTTGTCATAAGTGGTGCATATAGTTTATATAAGTGTTTGCTGCGAAAGCAAAGGAGGGGAGTTTTGATGATTTAAGCGACCACAACACCTCGAAGGCAGTCGTGATATATAACAATGGAACCATTTTTATAAACATTATAAATACGCCACATTTCGGAAGATTCTAAATCTTAGACCCTACTACGGGTGTAGTTTATCATTTAGCTACTGAACATGTTCATATTATCGTTGATTCTACGCCGGAATAAAGGCCATTAAAAGGCACAATTGGCCTTTGTTATCTTCAGGTCCACGTAAAGTTTTCTCTCTTTTTTTGTTAGCTTCTAGTCTTTGCTTCTAACCTTTCCAGTACGGTACTCTCCGAACGATAGTTTAGCTTTCCATAGCCGTCACTCGCTCGGCGCGCATGAATTTTGATGCAGACCGAAGTACCACGTTTTTCTGCATCCGCTATGCAATTGTTATTCTAGTTCCCGTTCCATGTTGTAGTTTTTGTATGTTTTAATTTCCATAAGTACTTTTAACACAAATTGAATTTGTTTTTCTAAGAATTCTATATTCTTGATTTGACTGTAGATATAAGATCGTCATTAATGTGGTTCATTTTTTTAACTTTGTCATGACGTAAATTCATAAATAGGAAGTGGTGCAAATTACAAGAAATAAGCAAACTTGTCACTTTTTCTATGCCAGCGACCGAACAACTTTAAATAAAAATGTCAAATTTATTATCCTATAACTTAATAATTCATTGTAATAAATCATTGTTTAAAACCGACGTCAACAAAATGTTTATAAGTGCATTATGCATAAAATTTTTGACTGCAATGCAAAAAGTCTACATCTGACATACACACACCACTAAAAACAAACAAACAACTTACTTTGAAAATTATTATTAATTCTAACTCGCCCAATGAAATTTATTATTGAGACAAGGACATAAAACAGGTGATCTTAAGACAGCGCGGCAAGTATGTGTCACTTAAAAACTTAATGTATGCGTAAAATAAATTACAGCATAATTCATTATGAAATGCATCCATAACAATTTAATAGCGTCTCGAAGTATTTTTGTCGGTGGCGAGTACTCACAATTGCGGTATTGTTGTGTATATAAGCACATATCGGCTACAGTCTTTCTAAAGAAATTGTATCTTGAAGTCCGTTTATTACTGAAAATCATAAAATTTTCCGGAGAAAAAAATGGAAAATAAAGTTTTAGCGATTGTATTGATTCTTAGCTGTCTGGTTGCGATAGCAACAGCTCAATTCAGCGACAATATGCGTAAGTACTGTTTAATTTGAATTTTATTTGAATTTTCCTCAAAATATTAATTTTGTAACAATTATACACAAAAATGTAACTCGCGATATAGGATTTTTAAATTAAATTATTCGAATGCAAAAAAATAACGTAGAATAAATATATATCTTTTAACTGATTCGTCTATTATAGTGTCTTCTTCATTTTACAAACCATCTAAAAAAGTTTCTATCACTTTTGTAAATTTCAACTGGCGCGTTCATCACTTCTTGGAGATTATTTTATGCCTCTAGACGGGTTCTTCGCAATTGTCAATCAAATCACTATCTTTTATATCGCCTCGTGAATGCTTTTGTGTTTCGTAAAATTCGTAGCCATTCTTTAGAGACGTCATAATAATATTACAAATATTTTCTTCATGGTATCTATCCAGACTATTATTTGAAAACTGTAACAACTTTTCAAGAGAATCCGTATTATTTTATTTATTTCTGCTTTTCTGTTATTTTATGCCGAAAAGCATTACTGTCATATATGTAGCTAGTCTGGTTCCCGGACGTGCTCTATAATTACGTCAGGCAAAGCTCAATAATGGCGACCTTCAGTGGCAATGCACAGGCAAAGGAATATTTTTATTTTGACTGACAATTTGTGATGTTATGCCTAATTTTAATTGTTTATGTACTAATATTGTAACAGCGGTGAGATATTCTAATGACCATTCTTATTTGTTGATATATATACTTTCATGAAGTATCTATAATTTCGGACGTGACTCGTCGTGAGTCTTTATAGTTTCCGAAAAAATATTTTGTGATCATCTAAAAAACGGACATCTATGATATATATTATATAAATAGGATACTTTCCTAACCATCGCAAGCACTTGATCACTTGAAATAAGAAAATACCCATACTTTAGAATGTACTGTGGACGCCGCAATTATTGCGCTTTGCCTGACCCGATAACATCGTGTAAGGGGAAGGAACTCCAGACTAATATGTAGCCTGCTTCGCTCAGCGCCGTGACAGTCGTAACTACTCGGGCATTTCCGGACATTTCCGTCACTTCGTACATAAGTGTAGGGTTACATATTTTGCTTATGTGGTTTCCAGAAACTGCGAATCACTACTTTTTAAATAATGGGCACTCGTTTTCAAGAATCTTTCTTAGAATGGCTACTACTCGGGCATTTCCCTTACTGAGAAATACGCCTCGTACGTAAGTGTATGTAGGTTATAAATTTTGGTTATGCGGTTTTCGGTCACCACTGTTCACAACATGGTACTCGTTTTCTAGAATCATTCTCAGAATATAGACTTTCGAACGTGTTTATCGCACGCGATTGGTAAAATGGGTTTCAGGTTCCTATCGAAAGAGTAATAGACGGTTTCCATCGTTGAATTCCCAGGGTAAGACATGATGGAAAGTAGTCCGTGAACAACAATAACAAATATGGCGATCTGCTTATAACATCCGGGGCGTTTTCTTTGGACAAACGCCGAAGAGTTCCGTTTGACACCGTGAATCATGATGACAAAACTACATTTGATTGGTTTTGTTTATATTCGATGTTCACTTTATTGTACGGCGACTTCAGTCAATCAAACGTAAGCGCCGTGTGTTTTGTGATAGAGCAAAGCGATAGAGGACAAATACCATTTCGTTATGTTGTTTATAATTATTACTGATTACTTATCGCTTTATTGTACGGCGACTTCAGTCAATCAAACGTAAGCGCCGTGTGTTTTGTGATAGAGCAAAGCGATAGAGGACAAATACCATTTCGTTATGTTGTTTGTAATTATTACTGATTACTGATCGCTTTATACTTTACTTATTTGATTAAAATGCAGGGTCCCAGGATAAATGTTTTTCTTCTGTTTAGTTAGATCTGTAAGACACACACTAGTTTCTATTATGTTCTGTTCTAGTTCATTATCGCTTACTCTCCATGTGTAGAAGGCTTGCTCCACGCTGGAGGAACTTTTGTGTATTCCAAGTGATGGAGAGAATGGGATTCGACATTTCATCTGGATTAGACCTTGATTAACAAGTTACCATAGCAACGGATTATTTTCATTACGTGGGTTTTTTCATTAAGCAATATATTTGACATTGACTGAAATGGTTATACATATCGTGAAATAGAACAAAAGTCTTCAAGTGAAAACATGTTTGTGTTTTGTTGTAGTCATGGCAACTGTTGGCTTGTGCTCACCGTAAGCATTCTTATGGTGATAATTATTATGCATACATGCATTGACATTATCAACAAGACGTGCAAATAAATAAATATTGACATAATCGTTCATTTTGTTTTTGATGTTCAGACAGGCCTTAATTAATGTGGGACTGTGAGTAAAATACATTTTTCAAATAGGGGACACTTTAGCTGTTTGTTTACATGTTGTTAAACGACCCATTTAAAATATTTCGTCATTTCAGAGCCGCTCCAGAGAGAGAGGGGGGGATAAGATACAGGAGAACCAGGCATTTGTATCCCTATTCATATAAAATAGTTTTGCCTGGCTCTTTATCGTGCACGGTTTATTTTCTTATCACAGTATATTTGGCTTAGTAGTTGAGATGGAGAAAAAGCGTCCCTGAAATTTCGAAAGGCGAAGCCTAGATTCAGTTTGAACACTTATACCTTTCGTTTACTACTCCAGCGTGTTACATCTAGACCACCACTCATCTAACTGTTGTGCACATTTATTGATATTTTAGATCAAAATGATCTCTTAAATAAGGGACTACTGATTGTTGTATTAAATCTGTCGGAACATTCGAAAGTCAGTACCAGCCGACTAACCGCGTAATAGTAGAAATATAATGTTACACATCACTTATCCGAATAAACTGGTTCCCGTAGACCCTGTCTGTATACAAAGCTTTTTTTGTGCACTGCAATATGGAAAAGGAACCAGTTTATTTTCCGAATGCTTGTTAAACATCATAATGGTGAAATTTTCAAAACTGTATTCGAACAACTTAGTAGGTCATTCAATTGACAGTTATATAAATGCTATGAATTATCAAAGAATGAATAAATAATTAATCACATTTAAAATATATGACAAATATTTGTATATTTCATTTTTCAAATGAGCGATGAATGAAATTAATTATCCAGAAAAATGACGGAGGAATACAAATCAGATACCAATATTGCATATTTTGTGTGTTATGTCACTAGGTACATGTTTCGACCGTTAAAAGCCCGCCTGATTAGCTTAGAGGTTAGAGCGTTGGTCTACTGATCAAGAAGTTATGAGTTCGACCCATGGGCGAGGCTCACACTGTATGTGACAAACTTGACTGAAGATATTTAATCCTATGTTAAATTGTCCCCCACCTCTGGATTTATGTCTTTGGGGTAGCGGATAGAATGTGGTTAGTACTGGTTAAGGCCTAAATGAAGTCTATGGAAGCTTGTTGGGATAACTGCCCGCCACGATATAACTGAAATAATGTTGAAAAAGACGTTAAATCCGATAAAATGAGTGACCTATAAAAGTTAAATTTGAACTCGGTCTGGTCGTCGAGCGTTCGTTCGGTTGAGAGATCCTTGTATTTTAACATGCACAGTTACACCAAAAGTCATTAATTTTGCTAACTGTCAAAAGATCTTAAACTATGACTAAGGATGGATTGCTGGTCCAGTGGTAACGCGCAGGAATACTGAACGAAATACCATGAGTTTGAATCCTGGCTCCATCGTCCGATATTTCATGGACGCTTTTTCGGTGCCCCCATCCCAACTACAGAGTCAAGTATTGTTTTATAGAAATCACAGAAAACAGGATGAGACATGTATCGGTGCCTTACACTGAGTATGATTAAGAACCAGGAAAAGTTTCCGAAATAAGAGCTGGGATATAATGTGGACAACAGATAAACAATAGCTCAAAACTATGGCAGAGGCATGCAGATGTCTAAAGAATTTGCTTTCGTGCTTCTAGTTAAATTTGAGTGGAATATCGGCATCTTGTTTAATACTATGTCCGGTTATTCAGGTCTTCAAAGATGATTTCAAAGAGTTTGTTGTCTAGACCTAAAGATTTATATGAGATAATGAAAATTGTCCACCACATGGGCACCGAATTAAAACAAAATTTCAGTATAGATTAAGACGAAAACCCGAGTTCTTAATTAAAAAAAGATAATGAAAAAAATCGATATTAGCGATTTCCTGATAACGATGCTCGACTGTACTCGACTCAACATTTTTATACAGACGTGAAATAAGTAAAAGTACAATTACCAGATAACGACTGAAAATTATCAATTATTCAGTTGTTCAGATACAAACGAAATTCATTTATAGGCGGAAATTGTAATTAAAGTGTAAAAGAAATTGCATGCGTAATGGCGGCAAATATTTACCAAGGTCATTCGCCTTGTCAATGGCTTCTGTGGTGTCATAAGTACTGTGTGCTAAGACCGTAGCAATTACGCTGGCGATCCGGTTTCGATTCCTGGTCGCGGCTGGTCATTACCTTCCCTGAAAATTTGACAAAATATGGACTGAAGGTAAGTTAGTACCGGTTAAAATACAGTCTATGGAAACTTGTTAGTGAATCGACTACCGTATATAACTGACAAATAAATAAATAACTGTTTTGTGACCAACTCACAGAAAATATTGATTTGGTCAACTACAACAGAAATATACGAACACTCCCAAAATAAGACATAAAACACAAAATGAATATGAGTTCAAGTAATTAAAAGCTAGATGTAAGGTTTAATTTCCCCTAAGTCTTTGGTTTTAAAAACTTGGGACTGGCATTCAGACGAAATATTAACGCTATTCCTTGTGGACCTTTTTTCACAATCAATGAAAGGCCTTTTGATATATCAAAGTACTGGAAGTACACATTGAAGCTGAACTTAACGTAAATGTGATATATATAGATTCTACTTAATACTTGTCAGATTTCGCAAATTAGTTTGTATTTATTTTGTAAATATTTTAAATTCAAATAAGACAGATGTTTCTATTTATGACTTCGAAAAAACATAATTCATTACATGAAAACAGTTACATTAACTGGTTCCCATTGACTCTGTCTATACAGAGGCTTGAATTGCACTGAAACATAGAACAGGAACCTTGAGTTTAACAGGTTGTAGGAACAGAACAGAACATAATAATATTTTATTTTACGTGTACAAATGTGCATGGTAATATGATACAGGAAAAAAACATACACATATATAAACATCAAATCAAAATATAAACCTACATGAATTTGTATTTAGACAATTAACATGATATGAATCGTACATATAATGTCATGTAGGAAACGCTGTACTCTGGTCCGCATTACAGTCCATGCGCACCTTGCGAGTGACGGCCAAGGAAACCTGTAGGTTCAGCTTCCAGTAATCATACCGGTTGACCTCGCTTAAAGACCACCTCAATAATAAGCCCAGCTCATTGTAAAGACCACTTGCTGTTTTTGGACTTTTTTATACGTTAGTATTATGTACAGTTAAACCTGCTAATAAGGGCTACCCTTAGGAAATACAAAACGTGGCCTTTATTTAGAGGTCATTTTGTTCTAAATAATCAATAACGGGTCGTAAAAGAATTGCATTTATTCACAGGATAGCCTTTATTCGGAGGTGGCCGCTATCAAAGGTTTGACTGCATTTCAAGTTGACAATCAACCCACTTTGAAATTGCCGGTTTTAATATTGAGGTTATAATAATCTAGAATCAAAATAAAACATAAATTCATGATTAATTGTTCTCGTCTAATTAATATTTTCTCTGACATTTTAAAACGGTTTTATAGACTTTGAGTTCACTGATTTTTTTAAACAAGTCACTGGGCTGATTCATAACACAGCTGCGATTAAGAATAATTGTTGATGAACTTATATAGCGAGTCATAAATATACGCAATCATTTATTTGTCAAAATATACATTTTATAGCTATGTTCGCTATATTTAATATTTCTCGTCTGCAATTAATCATGTATTCTGTACACGGTAACTTGATGCATTAATTTAGCAATTAACGTTCGAAAGTATTCATACGTTGCTCGTTTTAGAATGAAATCAATCAATGTAATTAAACGCTCATTAACGCATTTATAGAGCAAGCGTCCCGCAGGTTCAAAATCTTGAGTAAATTTCAATTTTATCAGAGGCGTGCCGATTATTTAATCGATGCGTTGTTTTAGAATATTTCATTGTATAAAATAATTTGTTATTGCAAAATGGCGGCTAAGAATTTGATTTTTGTTATTGGCATATTTTTCACATTTTTTTCTCCGGCATTCACGGAACCGAGTGAAGAGATGGGTATGTGCACTCAATTTTTATAGCATACATGTAAATCAATAATTTTATTGTTTTGCTATTTTGAAATATGCAATAAATATTGACATGACTTATGGATTTTCGCTTTCTGCAGCATTTTTGAGCCACAGTCAGGCCCGTGGGAAGCAATTTCGTTTTTTTTTTGGTGGAGGAGCTCATTTTAAATCTTGGATGACAATGGTGGTGGAGTCGAGAAAAATAGAGCCCCTTTTGATAACAGTCGATATCATTGGAGATGTCTTAGCCCCCACCCCCTTGCTGCCCCTCGGTTCCTTACGGCCCTGGCAATGGTTAGCTCATAAACACGAAATTAGGCAAAACTACAAAAGAATGTTAATCTAAATAGCAAGTCTACGGATTTTACTTAAAGTTAAAAACGATGCGCTAATGTGTACAATATTTTTATTTTCTACATTTTTTTTTTATATTTTTTAATCATGCTTTTCAAAACTAAGTCAGTTTCAAACTGTACTGACTGGTACTCGTTTCTTTTTCACAATTTTTTAATCTTTTTTATTTCTATTTTATTTAATAATGCATGTCTAAACACTTCTACATTAAGTCAGGATTTAACTGTTAATTTAACCTTTCCAACAACATCTGAACAACAATTTTTGCTACTCCTAAAGGGTGTTGCTTTTGGAGACGTTGCACTGTAACTACAATTTGCATTAATTTTACAGTAACCGTTACAATTCAGCTGGCGGCACTTTGTCGATCATTAACGGGACGTCTACAGACGATGTGTTACCTTCAACTTCTGGACAGGCTTGGAGTATTCACGGGCGTCAGCACAGATTTCTTACCCTCACTTTCTGATCTTTTCGGTTCTTAATCCTGAGACAAACAGGCAGTAATTATGAAGAATCATGAGTATAAGAAATAAGACATATAATCAAAACTTGATCTTGTTTTTTTTAAACTGAACTATATTTCAGCTTTTCATAGCCGCCACTCGCTCGAAGCGCATGAACTTTGATGCGGACCAAAGTATTTACATCCGCCATGCAGTTGTTAAATAATTCACGTTCCAAGCTGCAGTTATGTTCGTTCTGTTTCCATGAGTACTTTCAGTTACTTTGATTTAATAATTCGACTCCTGTCACTCTTCAGTTGACTGTTGTTTTTAATTTGATGTTTCTATTATTTAAGTCAAGAAAATTGATTGTTTTCAAAATGAGTTTGTGTTTTTTTAATTGGTAGCTAGGATGTACAAAATGAGATTGACGCTTAACAAAATTAAAAAAAAAAACAGAATGACCTAACATCTAATAATGAGAATTACATTTATTTCGTGCCTAAGGTCAGCTAGTGCATTTTTTATACATAATTAAATCACTCAAAAACAAGATCGTTGAAAACAAATAAATCATACAGATAATTGCGATTTGTTTAGTTCGTAATGATACATCTTTGTTGTCTTCAGATCCGAGATCAAATTCAAACAGGACATGCAGGGTTAAGTATAAAACGTTTAAAATATGATTTGCTGCTTGATAAACAGTATGGATTTATTGGGTTTCATTTCCGACGTCATTTCCCAAACGGACATCAAAAGAGTTGGACTTAGTCCCATCAAATAGACAATGTATCGCTAATTAGTCGTTCATGGAATAAACATACAGACGCCTTTGTTGATCGCGTATATGTATTTTTATGCGAAGAAAATTGGCTTTTCTAAATAGAGTTTTCTTTGGAAGTTAAATAAAGATGACATGAAACAGAATTACTCTCTTTTATTCACCTGCAAATCGAGTTGCACGCGTTGAATATACTTCCGGTTCTAGGCTACAAAACTTTGCGTTTTCTCATTAACGCCCGACGTAAATTTGCTATATATGAAAATACAGTAGTCACACTAAAACTCCTTCCGAACTACAGACGCAAGCATTGCAGTGAGCAATCATAACTACTCGAGCATTTCCGTCACTGAGAAATACGATTCGTACCATTCGTAACTACTCGAGCATTTCCGTCACTGAGAAATACGATTTCTACCATTCGTAACTACTCGAGCATTTCCGTCACTGAGAAATATGCACTATTCTTTAGACAAATGCCGAGGAGTTCCGACTGGTCTCGTACATAAGAATAGGATAACAAATTTCAGTAAATAATAAATGTGATTTCCGGTCACTACTTTTTCAACACTAGGCAGTCGTTTTCAAGAATCATTATCAAAATGGCAGACATTCAGAGATGTTTATCATTCGCTATTGATGAAACGGGCATCTGATTCCAATTAAAAAAGTAACAGGTAGTTTCCGTTGTAAGATTCCCAAGGTCAGCCATGATGGAAATTAGCCCGTGAACAACAACAACAATATGACGGCCTGCCTTTTATGTACGAGGCATTTTCTTTGGGCCGAGGAGTTCCGACTGTGCAATGAGAAATTTCTAACCATAGATGAAGATCGATCAGGCTAAAAAAATAAACACCGTACAACCCTCTCTTGAGCAACTACCTCCATTCAACAACAGTATCTTTTTCCCAAGGTCGTATTTTTTAGTATCAATTTACCTACTAGTAAGTAGAGCAACAACCTCTTTTAGGCTTGTTAACAGTTACTTGACAAAAAAGAGTATGTAGGAACTGGGAACCAATACACACTGAGTAAGTTGGTCCCAGGTAGAAAGTAACACTTTCCTTAACTACATTTTGCCTGAACATATTAATTTTATTACTTAGGAGTTACGATTCATCCCCATTTTTTTATACCCTGTATTTTTCTGTTAGGTTATTTATTGGGGGTGCCAAAATAAATAAATCGGCTGGGTACCCATAAAAAAGACTATTTCTTCAAGTCTTAATTAATTAAATGTATACGTTTCCACAGGCTACCGGCATGTGATAACAGCAAAATAAAGTTTCAAAAAAATTTTTTTTCAGCATATATATTATAGAGTAAAGCTATAGAACAGAACAGGCCCAGGAGCTCTATAGATAATAGATTTTTTTTTTGAAAATTTATTTTGCTATTGTCACATGCCGGTAGCCTGTGTACGTTTCCATCGCCTTGATATTTATTTTCCTTTATCTATCTTTGCTTCTATCACTCCTCGACATTCAAAAGTCTACCTTTTCAAATATACAGAGCAACCTCTCCAGTGCGACCGTCTCTTCAGCAACAACCTCCCTTAAACAACAGCACGATGTTTCCCACTGCACGATTTAACTATTAATTTAATCTCTCTAGAGCAAAAAAAACTCAACAACATATTTTTGCTTCCCCCAAAGGGTGTTGCTTTAAAGGTGAATGTGTATTCGCCGGCTCTAGTCCGATGATTATGAGAAAATGAAACGATTCCACGGTTTATTTTTTTTATTTCCTGACTGATTTTTTATTTCTATAAATCAAATTGAAGATAAAGCTCTCCGCTTTCAGAAAATGTAAATATATTTCATATATCTTATAGGAAAAGATGCTTTTGATCGAGTGGAACTTCACATATTTCTCGATCATCTTCATCTTTTCCGATCAGATATATATTAAATTTATTTACATTTTCTTAAAGCTGTGAGCTTTATCTTTAATTTGAAATACTGAAATAAAAAATCGGTCAGGAATTAAAAAAATTAAACCCTAGGGCCGTGGAATCGTTTCAATTTCTCATAATTATCGGACTAGGGCCGGCGAATACACTTTGCCCTTTAAAGAGGTTGCACAGCATTCTTCAAATCGCCTACATCACTTAATTTCTGTTCATCTTTTAAGATTATATTTCTATGAATTTATTACATGTATAAAAATATAAATTATGTTTAGATTCACTTTTGACTTTATTGGATTTTGCAAAATATCAAATGGATTCGTTTTTTTAAACGATGATCGGTTGACTTCCAGAATATCATTTTTACTTGCATAAATTTCTTTAAATGGCTCCTCGTCTTTTATTACTCGAACACAGCAAGGATATCGTGTTTAATTCCAACGCAAAAATACCAGACTCATTTTAATAAAATACAAAAATACTTGTAATAAGGAAATGGAAAATACACATGACTTATAAAACTTGCAAAAGCAGCATGTACTTCAAAGAGAAACGAGATGGTAATTTCCGATCTTAATTTCAGTACCGATATGTTTAAAGACATTTGTAATGAATTTTTTTCCAAGCTTAAAGTACGGATCGGTATAGTTTGGTGGCAACGCGCTGCCGTCTACTAATTGAAAGGCATTGGGATTGAAACTTGGCTATACCTTCCGATGGTTTCAGGAACGCTTTTTCAAAGTCCTCGTCCCAATGACGGTGCCAAGTACAGCGCTTAGAAAATCGCAGGAAAAGGGGCGAGGTGTGTATGGATGCTTTTACTATTCGTAATATGAATAGGGATATAAATACCCGGTTCTCCTGTATCTTATCTCCCCCTCTCTGGAGCAGCTCTGAAATTGTCATAGCAGTGTGATGGGCCGTTAATAACAGATAAATATTAGAACTTCACAAAAACAAATTTTATTTCTGATAAAACTGAAAATGCACAATGTTGTTCACAGTGACATTAGGCACAAGTGTAGCTCTGATGTTCCAAAGGCTGAAATAAACACTTTAGATTAGAAAATCATATAATCAGAAATGAAATTAGTACATGTAGTGTTATTTTAACTTCTTACGGCAAATTAGACTTAACAATGGTAGCAAATATAGAAGAAATAAATATTGTAGTTTCATTTGTTTTCGTTGGGCACAATTTTCGTGGGTTTTACTAAAATGGCTATTTCGTGGGGACATAAATTCGTGGATTTTGTTTTTTGAAAAACAATTCCCATTCTCTGCATTTTAATTCGTGGGGATTTGATTTCGTGGATAAGCCGACCCACAAAATCCACGAAATTAAATCCCCAACGAAAATTAATGATTGCACAGTAAATAAATGTTGTTTTGATTAATATATTTAATTTAATACTCTTTTCATACATTACTAAATAGATTGTTGTATTCTAATTATTTATTAGCACAGGTCTTATAGCTGCGTGTTCATATTTACATTATCATCCAGACCAACACAATGTAATGACGGTTGATTCAAGTGATTCAAAACTGACATAAATTGCTTCAGTTTTCCCCGAGAGCTGATTATTTCTGGAATACAAGAACGCTAATTAGGTTGTCTGCTAGCCAATGTACACGAATGAAGCCAAATACTGCTTAAATTAAGGCTTGTTAAAACCCGATCATTTGCCCATAAATTTCTTTCCATAAATATGTATAGTGTCGTGTATTGGTGCTTGCTTTACTTACTGTTTGCATTATGCAATCATCAACTGTGTTTCATTTTTGTGATAATGCTTTCGAGATAACATAAAAGATGAACGGGCCCCACCTGTCTGGGACATTAATTTCTTCCAATTGTCAGTACAATTTGGAGCATATTAGCGAAATCAAACATTATGCAAATATTAGGGAAAATGTCATTAATTGATAAGGTATACTTTCATTTTTGTACAAATATTTAGTTTGTTTGTTTAAAAATCACTCTTTTTTTATTCGAAAATATCACTGTAAGGTTTGACAGCGCCCCCTGACTTCTAAGTGGCATTTTTGATGTTGGAAATGTTTCGACATAATTTATCATGTTCTAACACTTTCCTCAAACGCTTGTTGCACACAAGTTAAACAAAGGCCAGCGTTCCATCCAAAAACAATCTGAACCACATAATTAACTGAAACATTTAAAATGAATGACGCAAGAGCCCAAGAGGTTAACAAAGAAATAAAATACAACATTGAAAAATGTATGTTCTAAGTCAGCATGAATTTTTAGTGCATATATCATTTCATCTTACCAATTAAGATCAATCAAAAGTATTAAAAGGCTCAAATCTTTCAAATTGCAATACAAAACATTACATTTTCAATCAAACTGCCAGCAACGATACTCGTTATATGTTCAAATATTATACCTGGATGAAATTACATTTCCCTTGATGTATGAGCGGCCACAAACATTTCTTAATAATCAATGTAATGATTGGTGGTTTCTTTATATGACAACTTGTATCATTTATAGATTAATTATACACAATTATCAGCCCCCTCGTTAACTACCCCCACAATATCATATCCGGTCCCAAAATTGGAAAAATGATTCAAGAGCGTCTCTCTGATTATGATCAATCTAATAGCGCTGCTACTCTTTTCTTTTGAAAACCAGGAAATACAACCGGAAGTTGTACGGCATACCATGTGACCATTGTTCGCGTAAGTACCTGCTCGACCGTATAATACGAATAACGTAATTTAACAGACGTGTATTTTCTCCCACGTAACTTAAAGGAATCGATTAGAATGTCTCTGTATAAAGTATTAGACATACAATTTACTTCTGTAAATCATGTTTCTATCTATGACGTTGAAACCAAATATTCCTTGAATTACACTTAAATTATTTGCAAATAAATTATACAACAGAAATATATGTCTTGCGGCCTTGGAATATTCTAAACATCAAGCTGCCTTGATCGATTAAAAAACAACACTGAACAATTCTAAACACTAAGCAGCTTTTAAGTGTTTAAATACCTAGTTGCCTTGATATATTTTAAATACCTAGCAACCCTGATCTATTTTAAATACCTAGTTGCCTTGAAATATAGTTTAAATACCTAGCAGCCTTGATATATATCAAATTATACCTAGCAGTAAATTTTGAATACCTAGCAGCCTTGATATATATCAAATTATACCTAGCAGTAAATTTTGAATACCTAGCAGCCTTGATATATATCAAATTATACCTAGCAGTAAATTTTGAATACCTAGCATCCTTGAAATGTTTAAATACCTAGCAGCCTTGAAATGTTTAAATACCTAGCAGTCTTGAACTGTTTAAATACCTAGCAGTCTTGAAATGTTTAAATACCTAGCAGCCTTGAAATGTTTAAATACCTAGCAGCCTTGAAATGTTTAAATACCTAGCAGCCTTGAAATGTTTAAATACCTAGCAGCCTTGAAATGTTTAAATACCTAGCAGCCTTGAAATGTTTAAATACCTAGCAGCCTTGAAATGTTTAAATACCCAGCAGCCTTGAGATGTTTAAATACCTAGCAGTCTTGAAATGTTTAAATACCTAGCAGCCTTGAAATGTTTAAATACCTAGCAGTCTTGGAATATAGTTTAATACCTATAAATAGTATTACATATAAGTTGCCTTGATATATTTTAGATACCTAGCAGCCTTGATATATATTTATGATACCTAGCAGCCTTGGTATGTTTAAACGCTTAACAACCATCAAATAGTTTAAACACCAAACTGCCTTGAACGGTTATAAACACCAAACTGCATTGAACGGTTTTAAACACCAAACTGCCTTGAACGGTTTTAAACACCAAACTGCCTTAAACGGTTTTAAACACCAAACTGCCTTAAACGGTTTTAAACACCAAACTGCCTTGAACGGTTTTAAACACCAAACTGCATTGAACGGTTTTAAACATCAAACTGCCTTGAACGGTTTTAAACACCAAACTGCCTTGAACGGTTTTAAACATCAAACAGTCTAGAAATCTGACTGTAACGAACAATTTATATAATGAAGTAAAAATCTGAATATTATGTTAAAAAGCGGCCTGGGATTGTGATTATTTGGCCATGGTTTGAATATTGCCGACAACAGAAGCCTACGGCATGGTCAAAAGCATCGATGATACATGTACTGGTAAGATATGGACCAAGAGCGTTAATTAAACAAAATAAATGTATTATACATGTAGTGGCAAATTCTTAGGATGGTAACAATTTAATATTCATCACATCGAAACATTTAAACACAAATTAAAAAGCAATCAAATATCCAATTTATCTAACGAAGTTTAATTTAATTTCATTAAATTTCAACATAAGGCAAACCCTAAAAATCGTTAGTTTGCATTGGACGTATTAAGTATACGCCTAATCCAAAATTTGGTTTTGCGACTTTGGCAAA
Source organism: Lutraria lutraria (assembly GCA_964023205.1). Classification (NCBI taxonomy): domain Eukaryota; kingdom Metazoa; phylum Mollusca; class Bivalvia; order Venerida; family Mactridae; genus Lutraria; species Lutraria lutraria. The sequence goes on along the minus strand of OZ026846.1, from coordinate 3,786,617 downwards.
AATTGGGCAAACTTGACCATCAATATCAGCAAGTTTTGTCATTTGATGGCTGTTTCGGTGCAATTTGCAACACCATCCGCGAACATTGCATTGAGTATATCCGGTACTTCAATTGTTAAAATTCCGAATTCTGTCACGCAAAAATCGGCCAGATCATTTATGAATAGAGAAAATAAAAATGGGCGCACACTACCAAGCCGGGTACCTGTCAAGTATGTTAAATATTTAGTTAGTCCGTCAGTGCTTCTAACTGTGGTGATTGTTGGTGTAATGATAGCGCACTGCAGGACTACTAAACGAAAGGTCGTGGATCAGAATCTAAGCTCCGCCTTGTAATATTTCAAGAACGCTTTTCGGTGTCACCATCCTAAATACCGAGCCAAGTACTGTGTCTAGAAAATCAAAGGAAACGGGCGAGGCGTGTATTGGTGCTTTACACCGGGTATGATAAAGAATCCGGAAAGAATATTCGAAAAGAGAAGAGATATAAATTATTCTCTTATCTCCATTTTTCTCTGGAGCGGCTCTGAAATGACCATAGCTGTCGAATGGCCCGTTAAACAATAGATAAAAAAAAATATTTTGGCAAAATCTTTTTTTTTTTTTTTTTTATCAGCCAATCGCTTTTCAGTACATGCTTACAATGTTATAATGACAATATGTTAGCTACCTTCTGTAACAGTATGGGTCGCGTAACCCAAAACCATTTCTTTTAATGATGGCCTGATTTCATGGAAATAATTATTGTATAATGATAGTTTTATAATTTCCAATTCACGTGTTAATTGTTTAACACATTTCTGTAATTATAGCATGGAGATATTGTTGATTGTTATAACGCTATTAGTAGTTTTAATATTCTGAGAATTTGAGGCCCTCTGAGCTCGATTTTGTCCTAAATCCTAAGTTTCCTAAGCTCATACAAACAAATATACAGTACAACCTCTCCAATGGGGCTCTCTCTTGAGCAATAACATCCATTCAACAACAGCACGATACTTCCCATTGCACGGTTTAACTTTTAAGTTAACCTCTTTAGAGCAACAACCTCTCAATAACAACGTTATTTGGCTGCTCCCGAAGGGTGTTGCTTTGCAGAAGTTGCACCGCACATGTATTTTATTTTCTCAGTATATATTTATATTATAAAATTATAATGATGAAAAATAATAAGGTATTATATATTATTTAGTAGCCGATCGGTTTAGTCAAGTAAATTAGTAAAACTATTAAATAATATATAATACCTATGGAATGTTGATTATTTTTCATTTTTAATTTACTTGACTCGGATATTCTTTAACATTTTATATATTTATATTATTATATATGTATATATATATAGTCAAACCAGTGTTAGCGACAATCTCCGAATAAAGGTCACCCTGTTAATAGAGGCGATTCCTTTACAAACCGTCATTGATTAACTACCAAAAATGACCTTCGAATAAATTTTACCTCTTAATAAAGGCCGAATTTTGTATTTCCTGTGCACAGGTTTGACTTTACTTCTTGGAGATATAACATACTAGATAGAGAGATATGTCGATGGATACAGGCACGAGAATTAAAACCATTAACTTTAAGATTAAGAAAGGGCGATATTATATAATGTTTTATATCTTTTCTGTTAATTGTACGCTCGTTTATTTTTGTATAATTTTAGTTACCTCGAGGGTAAGTGTTGGGTTGACCCTCAAAACTAGTTTAAACCCATTCTATCGTTTATCAGACTGTTCAAAAACAGTACCCTCATCAACCCTTTGTCCCTTTATAATTTGTATGTTTGTATGCACCATTGTTTTGGAAACTGGACGATAGCTCAGTTTTTCATTGCCGCCACTCGCATGCCGCGCAAGAATTTTGATGCGGACAAAATTTCATGTACAACGTTTTCTACAGCCGCCATGTAATTGTTTAAATGGTGCAAGGCAAGTCGGTGTAAGTTAAGTTTCCATCAGTACTTACAGTACTTTGATTGTATGGACAGATTTAACGTAAATGGTTTATTGGGAAGTATTTTGGGGTAGGCGGGAATTTATGTCTGTGTTTTTTCTAGGAATACTTACTTGCCTATATTCTTTCTTCGACAGTTTTGTAATCATTAAGCTTCATAATTGCTTCTCTGAAAAATGATAAATACATTGCGTGGTGTACATTATGAAAGGTCTTATATAAACTTAAAATGATATATGTTTTAACAACAGACAATCACATTTGAATGAATGGTGGTGATATTTACATTTTTATCATAATTAGAAGACTTTGTGCCATATAATTATTACTGACAAGGAAACGGTTTTCGTCAAAGCAATACATATTATACAATACAAATAAGCACATGTCATTTCATAGGTGGAATATGCATATAAATGAGAAATTATTTGATGCAAAGTACTATGTCTACAACCGCCATGAAATTGTCAAACTAAGTTCAGTTTCCTTGTGTACTTTCGGCACTTCATTTACTTTTACAATCAACTTCAACTACAAATATTTATTGCATTAAAACATACTTTTTTACAGCAAATATATACATACAAACTATGATGACATAAGACATGTATTAATTAACAGAAGAACACATGATGTTAATATTTGGGATGTTGTCATGATATAATAGCATAAAGGCAATAATCAATACATTGTATTTACGTAATGATAACACTTTGAATAATTTCTTCTAAGCTTAGCATAAAAAATGAATTTTGCCAAATCATTGATATTTTTTGCTGATGCAGCATTCATAAGATTTGTGTATTGTTGGCCATGTGCAAACAAGAACCTTTTTTATTTTTAGGTAAGCCCATTGATTTGCTCTATCGTATAACCATTAAGGGTCAACTATGGAACGCCGTAGCTGTCATTTGTTAACACATACCATGTTGACTTGTCAATGAATCATGCCAACTTCTCAAGACATTGTGTTATATTGTTAAACCCAAGTGTAAAATTGTCTAAATACCATTTGAATTTGTCTATATGTAATGTTAAATTGTCCATATATAATAGAGAAGTTGGCATGTTCCATTGACAAGTCAACATGGCATGCGTTAACAAAAGACAGCTACGGCGTTCCATAGTCGACAGTTTCTATTTCTATTTTTTCACTGGCCCTAAACAGCATCACCCATTTGGCGAATTTTCCAGCGTTGAAGGTGGAGCAATATTTTAGGCGTACACCTGGGAAGATCCAACGCCCTTCCCTAGACTAGCTGTACATATTTCCCAACATTTGAAACTTATCTTGGCCTGGGTGTGAATCGAACAATTGGCGATGTGTTTCTTAGTCAATTCTCATAACTTCACCCCCCACACACACATACACTTCAAAATGTTCATCTAAAAAAATCCATTTGAAAGTTCAGTCGTCCTATTGACCCAATTCGTTTTTGGCCGTGAGTGGAAACATGTTTTTAGGCCAAGAACCACTTTATACCATCCTTATGTTCCTACCAATACATGATCGACAAACCATAAGCTTGAAAGGGTCGGAGAACCTTTCTAAACAATTTTTAGAATCATGCCCAACTATATTTTTTCTTCTGTTGTTTATATAGCTGTTGGACAATTTATGCCGTGGCCATTGACCAGTAATTTATGTTACCCGGCGATCCAGGTTTGATTCCCGATCGCGGCATGTACTCATACCCTTCCATTAAAATTTGACAACAATGTCGATTTTCTTCCACATGTTAAGAAGTTGCCGTTTCCTAGTGGAAAGGTTAAGTTGGTACTGGTTAGAATACCGTTTAGGAAAACTTGTAAAGTCAATCGGTCGCCGTATATAACTGAAAACTGTTGAAGAGAACGGCGTTAGACCTAAGTAATAAAATAAACAAACATAAATACTTCAGGGCCATCCTCAAGCAATGGGACCCGTTGGATAACCTTTCACGCGGCTATTATGTCTGACCTTAGCTCGTGCGCTATGTGCAAGAGTCTGTTGTCAAACACTAAAATACGTTACATGTCATTAAATCTAATACTTGTTCCCTGACTGACGTGTCTCGTCTTTTTTAGTTCAATGGTGACAATACAGACTATCAGAAACTATAAAACCATTCTTAGAAACTTAACAAAATAAATGACATTCATAAAATACATGGACATCTTCCAGGAGGGTTCTTTAAACTTATTTATCTTGTTTCTGTCCGACAAACATTCAATAATTTCATTAGTTTCTTTTTTCTGAAAAGCCACAAGATCTCCTTCGTGAAACTGACAAAAGTGTGTCAGACAATGTCATCAAACAAAGGGAAGTGTATTACTCGTCTTTGAAATGAAGGAGACATGTAGACATAATTTTATGTAACTTTAAGCACTGGTTTTATTTGTATTTTTTATTACATACCACCTCTTTTCTAAAAAAATATCACCACGCTGTCCAACGTTGGTATTGAAATAAGAGCGCTGCGAGTGGAACCAACGCTTGTCTGTTCACAGCCTGCCTTAGTGAGATCTATATCCACTTATGAAATTCAATATTGCTATCTTTTATGGTTGACCCGCCACCTTGGTCGAGTGGTTAAAATCGTTGACTTCAAAACACTGTAACCTCTTATTGCTAGATGGTCGTGGGTTCGAGCCCCCGCTACCACCATAGCTCTTTATGTGAGCAAGTAAGCAGTTGCTTGCCCAGGTTGGGAATCTAGTACTGGTTCTTCCCAGGAACAATGCTTAGGTGAACTATCCGCCTCAAATGACTCTGATTGTTGACAAAAAGACTTATGTTATGTGCTACATTAAAGTTTTTGCGCCATACACACGCAGACGCTGCAGTAATCTGAATAGCTCGACTTTTTCTTCGAAAGCAGACGTGCTAAAAATCAGGCGCGTAGCTAGCCCTCCATGGATGTGGATTCAGGATTAAGCTAGGGGGGTCCGGGGGCTCCCCCGAAAATTTTTGAAAATAATGGTGCAATCTGGTGCATTCTAGTCGATTTCAGGGTCATTAATGTAGTTCTCAAGAAGTAGATTTTTGTGATTTTAAAAAAATCCTGATTTTTTTTTGTTGTTGTCAGAATCATGTGGATTCAGCCGCGTACTCGCGTATAGGCAGCTACGCGCCTGAAAATGAATGTTTTACCTACATTTGATAAGTCAATATTACATTTTATCAGGGTAATGGCTGCATCTCAACGATAGACTGTGTTTTATGAACACATTAACATAGGGGAGTGGGGGATATTGCAATTCGAGCTAAAAATACTTTTTTCTCTGGAACAGCAAAACCTTAAACACTTTTTAGGGCTCTATTAGTCTTCTCCCTAAATACTTTTGTGATATCACCACTCATTTGTGACGTCAACGCTCATTCGTGACGCCACCATACACTCATGACATCAACATACATTTGTGACATCACCACACACACATATGTGACATCATAAGGAGAGTGACATTAAGACGAAATTGTTAGTACTTCGTGAATGATGTCAAATTTACGTTTAAAGTAGAGATCAAACTTGAAATTAAAAGACTCTTTCATTATTTAGGTTGTGTCTGCTAACGCAAGCGTGCATAAACGTATACCTTAATCCGATGAGAGACCTATTTATTGGAAGGTTACAATCGAATGAATTGTAAAATATTGTATGGGTTGATACTCAATGTGTTTAGAATGACAGTAGTGCAGCTATTATTACATTTATTAGAATGAGACATTCTCAGAAAGAAAGGTTTTATGCCTGTCTGTCCGTCCTTCCGTCCGTCCGTTCAAATGTTGGTTTTGGGTTGGTTTTATATTTTACATGTGTGGACAATAATAAAACGCAGGTCGTGTTTGATTTTCGTTAAAATCAAAACATTTCACAGGAGTTATGGCCCCTTTTTACCTTGGATACATTTCTAGTTGATTACCTTTTTTTCCCTTAACGTTATTTATCACTTGTCTCGTACCCGAAATAAGAATAAATGAAGACAAAGCGTAACTGTAGGACGATATTTTATGGTCTACATCGTCTAAAGTTACCGTATATAGAACTACTTGACATGCGCTAATGTGTATATCGACGCCTCAGTGCTATAACGGCGTGAGTGGTACGTACGCCCTTTTTACCAAAACACAGTTTTAAAAGTAAAGACTTTCTGCGCATGGGCTGGTCATTCAAAACAGCATGTTTATGTAACTTGATGTCTGTTTCAGCGCAATGTACAACATTGCATTGAGTATATCGGGTATTTCAATGGCTAAAATTCCGAAACCACATCTTCCACGCAAAAATCGGCCAGATCATGTATGAATAGAGAAAATAAAGATGGGCTTACAAAACCAAGTCTGGTACTAGTCCTTCAGTGCTTCTATCTGGGGTGATTTTTGGTGTAATGATAGCGCACTGGACTAATCGTGGATACGAATATTTCAGGAACTACCGAGCCAAGTACTGTGTCTAGAAAATCACAAGAAACACGGGTGAGGACATGGGTGAGGTGTGTATTGGTGCTTTACATTGGGTACGATAAAGAATTTGGAAAAACTAATATAAAGGAATGTCTTTGTAAATTTGAAGACTTCTTTTCTTCTTGAAAGGTATTAGCAGAAAAAAAATTGCTGAGTATCATGACCTTGTGAATACAGAAGATGGTTAATTGATGGTAAATAAATTTTCCACACACGACGGGCGACATGTTGCCCGGCATTGTAACAAAATCTAAAAATAGCTGTAAACTTTAGCCTGAAATTTTGTCTTGAAACTGTTGGAATATATCAGATTAACGCCAAACATTGTTACAATGTGTATTTTTGGTACAAAACGGCCTGTGGTGTTACAGGTTGGTGTAAACTTGACTTTACAATCATGCATTGAGTAGATAATGCAAAGAAAAACAAGATGGCATAGCACTGTAGTCCGCGCGCATACAAACCAATTCCAAGGTTTCACAGTGTGCTGGAAAAAAACGGCCCAGCTGCCGATGTAGATCAAATAGTACTTGGAAAGCTTATAAATCCCCCCCCCCCCCCCCCCCCCTTAGACTGGCGTATGTTTCATAAAATTCGGTGAAGAAATAAAATACAGATATTTTCGTTTTCTAAGCGGAGCAAAATTAATGTTTACAATTTCGTCTTGGATTTGATGCCTTTAGTGACGTCAGAATCACGTGGTATTGCTACACTGGGAATCAGAAACACATTAAGATAGATTTAAACAAAAATGATCAACAAAAGTTTCGGGCGAAGCCAGAGGAGGCGAAAAGAGGAATACATTCACATGCAAAAATTAACGATGACGATACTAGTAAACTAACAAGCGAAAGAAATATTCAAAAACATGGAAAGAACGTCATAAAACGTCATAAAACGACGACGCAAACGCGGCAAAGGCATGCCAAAAAAATCTGAGTACCAGTGAAAGACCCAAAATTATGTACATGTCATTAAATCATTTCTTTGACGTCATCCTTTTGTTCTCACTGACCAATATTTTAAGGAATGGATCGCTCTCAATGGACAGCCGTCAGTTACTTTTTGTAATATTGGAGTTAACCCATTCCCAACAAATGAATTCGTAGGAATGACGGTTTGAATCGATGCGAACAGGTTTAAATAAAATGTACATTCCTCGTGCTACCCGAGCAGTGTGATTGAAAGAGCTGATTTAAAGGTACCTACCATGATGGCTTTTAAGCAGTTTAATTCACAAGTTATTTTATCTACTAGTATTTGTCTGTTCATTACAATGCAAGAAACATGAATCCCTAACTACTTTTTCAAAGCCAATAGCATTCTTTGAGCAATCTCTTTAAGTGTATCATGAAACAATAGTAAGCAATGAAAATATGAATTACTTGTACTTGATTTTCATTGGGAACTAGAATTAATAAGTCGACGGTTACCTTAAAGAATAATAAATTGTCATGGTCAATGAAGTGTGTAATCATTTCGAAATGATTTAAGTTACGCGCCTCAAACCCTCCAAATATTTTACATAATGGTCAATTTTCGGCTTATACATATCACATAAATTCAGGTGTAATCAAAGTTTTGAAAAAGAAAAACAAGATATTAGAATATAAGAATATTCCAACACTACTATGAAAGTCAGAGAGGCTACGTATTCCACCATGTTTGGAAAAATGTCGAGAAGAAAGTATTCTCATGAATATTATTTTGTATCAGATTTTGAGTAAAAGAGGGTCCAAGTGTGCATACTGTCTTTCCTTAACACATTTTAATATATAGAATAGGAAAAGGGAGCCAGCCATATATTCACGATACTGTAAGAAAAACACCAATCGAAGATAAACTGAAAAAAATGAGCGTCAAACAAATGCACAAAATCTATATAGAAAAATGACGTTTCATAAAAGAACCCGAATAGAAACCGTGGCTTTATGGTTTTTATTTTATGCTCAGTTTGTAGTCTTATTTTTTTATTGATTTTATTGTCTGAAGTTTTTAATAGCAAAGTTCGTTGACAAACGACTGTTGAATAAATACAGAATTAACTTGACTGCTTTATTTCCCCCACAGGGTTTTCGAAGAATATTCTCTAAGACATTCAAATACAATTACGCCCTTATAGCACTGATGCGTCGACATATAGCCAACCTTGGACATTAAACTGAATGCTACACTTGGTTGAGAAATTAAAGCAAAGAAGATTGAGCAAAAAGACACGAAAAAGTTATTAATTAGTGCGATTTTGGAACAAACGCTTAAAATAGATAGTATCGGTTTGAATACAGATATAGATTGGATTCCTGAAAAAAACATGTGCAAAAAGTCCAACTTTCCCCACAATTCCACCTTCCTCAAAACACAACACATGGAAACGTTAAACTGATGAAAGTCATCACTCACATATTTAGACAGAATTTCTTGTAGGCAGATGAAATACACAATGTACATGCGATGAACCAAATGTGAACATATTCTAAATAGCTTTCCTCCTTCTTTGCGATAGAACCCCGAAATAACACATTCGACATCGCTGTATCCAAATATGGAGATACACATCTTTCTTTAGATACTTGCTTGGTTTGGAGTACTGTTGCATAGGATTATCAGAGAACATTTTCTCTGACGACATGTGGCATTGAGCCATCTGGATTCTTAAGTTTTCTTCCAGGAAATGCACAAGCAAACATTCTGTTTGTCAAGCGATTGATCGGTTGTTCTTTTGGTGACGTATTTGTTAGGAATATTTGAAACTATATGGCAAATTAAAAAATGTTGACGTTTGTTTAAAAACCATGTCCGACTTTGGCATGTTGCACGGATATTTGCGCAGGATTAGTACAAGAGTCTAGTATATTCTTTGACGAAGCAATGAAACATACAACAATCCTTTGCGTTCATTTTCTACAGAAATAAAGCATTGTTTCAACTTAAGGTTTTCATCCGGTTTTGATTTTTTTTTCAAGAAAAGTCAAATACGATGCATTTCAATTTCCTACTGTGTTTTACTATAAAACAGGAGCAATGAAACAGGATACAACATGTAAGATTAAAGCATATCACTACAGTATACTATCCGATGAGACAATAGCAAGATCAACTGATATTTTAATTACTGTTCATAAAAACTGCCAAAACAAATGATATTTAAGTTATTTTTTCTAAAGTTAGATTTAGAATCAATGTTCTTCAATTAACTATGTAGGTCATTCCAAGAGTCCGGTTCAAATACGGTCAAGAACAAATGAGCTGATGTCTTCGCCGTCTTGATTTTTATAATGTCTGTAATGTTTTCTCAAACGAACTGTATCTGTAATTTAACAAACATGATTGTTACAAGTTATCAGAATAAAGTGTTCCCTAACATTGTATTCCACTGTTTAATGATTCAAGCAGCCTTTGCTGTATTCAAACGTAGCACGCTCGCTTTCACAAAATATAAGTAAGTAAATATTTTATTAAAGTGACATGTGTACATGTTACATAATATACAAATATAGAAAGTAAATAACACACCCGGCCCAATGGACCTATAAGTCACCTATACAAATCAAGTATAAAGTTTCACATGAAATTATTTTCGATGATGAATATCATGAGTAAATGAATATGAAATGCATAATACATGTAGTTAATGACAACGTTTTGTTTGATTAATTATATACATGTATCAATGTATTTTACCTTTGCTGATCAAACATTGAACATGTTTGAATTTGTTGATTTTCAATTTTAGAGTTATCCCCCTTTCATGTCTGTTTGAAGTCGCTTATATAATAGCTTCACATCTTACTTCCAATATTCTTTATTTGGATTTATGTACTTGGGGATGATTTTGATCACATACAAACGATTTTTACGCCAATTATAGAACTGTCAGACTGTAGCTTTATACGATAAGATAAGACGAAGCTGTACCATTAATCACTCTAAAAATAACATTACATCCTTATACGTGACCTTGGCTTTAACCGAAATCCAATGATGTTCTAATAGAACTTGAATACTTGATTGTTAAAAAAAAACATTCATATTGATTCTGAATTTTGGAAACTGATCGATAGTTCGGCTTTCGATGTCCAATGCTTGCTCGGCGCGCATGAATTTTAATGCGGACATAAGTACTGTACTACATTTTTCTACATCCGCCATGCAATTGTAAAACTAGTTCCCGTTCCATGTTGCCATGCAAGTTTATGTTCAGTTTATATGAGTACTTTCAGTACTTTGATTAATACGGTGACCTCACTGTAATTTGTCAATTTGATAGGCGGGAATGTTAGTATATAAATCATTACAGGAGAGAATTACTATAAGCTGTAGTAGCTTCCAATTCAATCCACTTGTCAGGATGTTATAAAAAATATTGTATGGATGTATACTAGAATATGTATGAATTTCTCAGTGTACAGACTCGACAAATAAAATGTTTAAACTAAATCATTACAGAACTCGATATGAGAATGTACGTATCCTTGCATTAATGACTCTGATGACCTCTGAGTGAAATTTCGACGAATTGTGTCCCCGTATCGATACATTGGGGTATATATATATATTTTTTTTTTTGACTGCCTGTTTGTTTGTACCAAACTTAAACATTGCCTATAAAATCCAAACGCTACCACCTACAGTCATCAACCTTCATGTGTTGGTTCTTTATGACAACCTCTACAGGACCTGTGCATTTTCAGGTCAGTAGGTCAAGGTCACCTGGAGGGGAAAGTGTGTTTCTAAAACACATCTTGTTCTTAATAAATAAGATATTCGAAAAAGAAGACAACTCTATGAACAATGGTTTACATGGAACTACAGTGCCACTCAGATTTATCTGTTTAAATATTTTTTTATCTGAGCTCAATCTGTAATAACAAGTTTCTGGATACATTCTGATTTCTTTCGACAGTTTTCAAGATTATAGAGGTCGCTACTTCATCTAATTTGGCGTAAATGGTCACGTGAAGTTTTCTTTTATTTATCGCGTGTCTTTTCTGGAGTCTGTGAAATACTTCAATCAAAATGTCTTTACATCATGATAAGCGTTTGGTGTTTTATTTGTCTTATTTCCTGAAGCAGTTGAAAATAGGGACATTTCATGTTTTATCAGACTGTCAGGTCGTGTGCAATATCAAACCATTAGCAAGCTATACCGAAACCTCACACATGTCAGTGTTAGGGCGATACAGTTATATACTGTTATAGTGAACTCAAATATTGTGAAACATCTGACAAAGGGTATTATATTTTTTCCAGCACGCCCTTCGTTATGTTTTAGTTACCATCTATATTTCGAATTTCATGTGATATGTATCAAAAGCGACACAAGGCGAATGGCAGTGATATTTCGCATACAATTCGATATATTTACGATAACTGATTTACAGTTTATCTTAATTTCTGTTCACACAAAAAGAAATAAGTGACTTATTGTCTCCATGCCTGGTTCTCGGCATATTTTATGCGAAACATTTTTCAAATTTCAGTTGAAATGCGGACATTTCATTGGACAAGAAATTAATACAAACTGTAATTCATTTTATGGATCTAATGAAGTTACAAATACAAATAAAAGGAAAAAGAGAATCCATTTAAGATTGTTTTGATAGATATATATCAAAATCAATGTGAAGATATTTGTCACACAAGTAATTGCGGTAATGGAAAACTGTTTTTCAAGCCCACAGTGTGCGAGTTCGAATCATCGTAAACATTGATTGAATAGAAAGGACAAACGATATAGTTGTACTTATGAAAATATCCTTTGATCATATCTGGTTTCCACACAAGGGACGACATAAATGAGCCTGAAAAAAGGATCAATATAAAAAATATAAATTTTGGTAAACGGATGGGAAAGTCTTTTATGATGAATGGTGTATCTGACGTGAGCCTATGACGTGATTTACTCCAAAGGTCACGTGGGATGACGTGGTATCTAAGATCGAACATTGCGACTCCCTCAAAAGAATCAGTTATGTGAAAATATGTTTGCAATGAATACAATAGATAAAAGGATGGTCTAGTGTGCACATTTATAGCTTGTTGGAGGAATATTACATCCATTGAAAGATAAGATACAGAAGTGTGTGTATGTTTATTGGCTTTGGAGGGATACACAACTGTCGTGTCAATCAAATTGTTTATCTATTGACGGTACCGATAACTTGAATTTCTTTGTTAAAGCTACTACGTTCTTTTGCTCTTCCTGTCTCTCTCTCTACTCAACTATCTCGCTTTCTTGTTCTGTATTTATTGATACTCGCTTAAGAGTTTCAGTTAGTTGAGCTGTTTTATTGTATTGCGACATGTGAACTGTCGTTGAACAATTCTGGATAAGATAATTATGACACGGATTTTTCGGTAATTGACCTAGGGTGCTGTGTAAGATTTTTTGGATTATATGTTTTGTTTTCAGTGACACTTTGAAATATTGGAAATAAATGTCACGTCGTTCTAGATTTTATATCAGTTATTTTTAAGGATTAACACTTTCTGTCCGTTAATAAGTTTTAATACTGATATGAATTGAGTATTTATATATTTCTATGCATTTCGATTAAGCGAAATATACTCTAAATATATTTTCATCCTGTAAAATTAATACGATTATATTATTGTATTCTAATTCTTCTCATATATATCTTAAAATAAAATTGCTGTAGAAATAAAATCCTGTGCCATACGAATTGTAGAAATTAATGCTTAAAGGGTTATACAAACATAATGGAGACGGGTATCTAATTTTTATTATTTCATATATTTGTTTAATTATATAATGCATTTTCAGTATGTAGACCGCTTCCTTCAAATATAAAATCGATTTTTTTAATTGTTAAATTATTTTGTTTATGTATGATGGTCTCTTTGTTAATATCTTATTGTTTCGTATTTTAACCCATTTCGTTATCAGTGTCAACCTTCAGTGTTTATGAACTTTCCTCTTTAGAGTTATTTTCAGTTATAATAACCAAAAAAAGTACTCAAGATTTCATGGGTTTGTGACGTTTGCCATGCCTGTCATAAAAGTTCAACTGTTGTTTATTTCAAAGTTATATAAAGATTACTTACTTTATTTTATAGATATGTAAAGCAGGAATTCAAATAAATCGTGTTTCTTCTACACTGTTGAATAAGATTTTTTATTACAGTAATTATTATTGCCAATGGTTATTCGAAAAACTGAAAACTTCTCATTTTCAAATTGACAAACGTATTTTTTTTCCAGTATTCCAAATAATTCTCATCTAAGTTACTATTTGCAATATTGATACATATAGTTCAAAACTTAAAACATGCAGTAGTTGATTCCCTACTGTTAATAGGGGGCAATAGTGTTACGGTTAACAAGCTATTGAAAATGTGAAGCCTAATTTTTTACGAAGTCTATGTCTATTTTGTAGCAACTCCTATGATCTTTGTAAATGTATTCCATTTCTGACATCTACACATACTTGGATGTATTAAATGTTTCAATTGTTATTTTTCCAACGACATTTTAAAACAAAGAAGTAAAGTCTCGTGGCATTTTTTATGAAAAACGTTTTTGAAAACATCAATTATTCGCCAACGTCAAGTTTCGCCATAAATACACGTTTATCTATGTGTGCCTTATTTCCGAATTTTGATATGAATGCATGGCGATTTTTTTATTCATCAATGCCTTCATCTCTGACATGAGTCATGTCAATGATACTTTTGACGCTTTCAAGATTGCTCGGTTATGTTGATATCTATCCACGACGCAACAATCGCGTAAAATCAAATTAAAATTGTCTAGAGACATATAACAATGTCGTAACTAAAACTTTAATTGTAAACTGTGTGTTCCTGTAATATAGTAAATTGTGTTATGAATGTAGAAGAAAGACAACGCGTTCATATCAAATGTATCAGATACATTACAGTTTGTTTTCAACACGATAATTTTATTATGCGCTTTTGTTTAAGTCTCCTTATACACGGGGACTCCATTTCTGGCCCCTTTGAGTTTTAATTATTCCTTTATTTTTTGTATCCCCTTAGTTGTATTTGTTACATAATTTCTTTTCTTACCCGTCCCAGTAATTCCGGGTTCTATTCCGGTTTATTTTCCAGCAACCGGAAGCGTACCTTATCATGCGTTCCTCGTTCAAACTTGTATGTTGTTTTGTGTTCATTGACAAGCACTCCGTCTAGTAAATAAAACTTTAATATCTTTGTCTACTTCATTTATGTTTCCTATTTATTGTTAAGTTTAATTGCTTCCCAGTCTTCAAAGTTTGTACTTCAAAAATAATTCGAGAAATAAAAATATTTTGAAAGTCTGAAGTTACTCATATCCGTTATTCAACACAAATGGTCTCCCTACGTTAACTAGGTGTATCTTGACACATTATATTACAGTTCTGTATCGGTTCGGGTGAACATAACATCTTTCAGTAAAGCTAATTGTTAATTATTCCTATCCGTCAACTAGTGACATTTAGTATGCAACATTTGGAATTTTACTCTTAGGTCATTGACAGCGTCTGGCATTGTAAACAAGGCGACGTAACTACTGAATTTTAATTTCACATTACTGATCACCGGTGTAATATTGTCAATTATATGTTTCACCTTTTCGCATGAAGACAAACTGCCTACAAAGACACATTCAGGATAGTCAGAAAATAGTGTTTTTCAGGTTTTCTTTATACAAAGGTTTAGATAAACCTCATTTTCTTCTTAGATGCTTACGTACTGGTGGTCGCCATTCACAAGTGATCTTTAGCACAGATTTGTCCGTAATTGAATCAGAGTGAATTAAATTTCAAAATAAGGGGGAAGTAAGTTCCATGTTATCACTAAAGTCCCCCAAAAATAAAGGGTTGATGGATCGGCAAAATTATTTTCAAATATTATTTTTTCGGAGATATAATCTGTAAGAGTCGACAGAAAAAGAAAATTGATAGGGTTAGCTGGAACCGGAAACTTGTATTATACGCCTTACAGAGATACTTTAGTCCGAATCACTTCTGACTGGTTTCATACGCCCGCTTGAAAAACGGGTCGTATTATGGGAACATCCATGGCGGGCGGGCGGGCGGGCGTCCACAACGGTGTCCGCTCTCTAATTCAAAGAGTTTTATTCGGATTCTCATCAAACTTAATGGAAATGTTCATGACCATGAGACTTCGGACACGTTCGATAACCAGTCCTATCCGCACAGGTACTTCTGAGTTATGCCCCTTGACGCATTGAAAAATGAGTTTTGGCGGGCGTATTTTGTGACCTGTTGAAATCATACCCGTAGGAGCTTGACTGTTCATATCAGTTTTAGTGTGCACTGTACTTTGTTCTGCATGTCTCGCTTTTAACTGTACATTTTTTGTGTATTATAAGTTGTAATACAGAAATGAAATTCGTCTCCAACAGCATTACATAGCTGACATGTTGTATCTTTAATTTCATTACATCGAGAGTTGAATAGTTCTGTCTAATTTATTTTCAGAGTATATATTACTTCTTGGATTAGTTAGTAATTTTCGCTCTCGAGAAAAGACGGATTAATGATGTATATTCACACAGACTTCAAGATTGATATACATATCGTTTACGTGATCACTGTTGTCGGCTTATTGATAAATTTGTTACAGCCTAGTTCAGGTAAGGCATTGTTTCAATTTCGAAGAATCTAAATATGTAGAAGTGGCTCCGAACACTTGATAGGAGGAAAGACGCGTTATTATTTAATTAGTCACATACTAGTATTTGTCTAAATGAGAAATATGGTGCCGCTTCCAGGTTTTTTGAAGTAATAAAATATAGTGATGATAAATTTTAATTGCCATTGAATTAAAATGAATTACTACCGTTTCTACTGATGCACAGAACTGAAAATACTATAATTGTATGATATTCTCTCAGTTAAATGTTATTCTACAGCCTCGAACTATTCTACCAAGTTCAAAATTGTCTTTATGTCTATTTCATTATATCGGCATGTCTGAGTCGACAAAAATATTCCTTCTAAATTTGAGAAGTTTAAAATTTAGTTAATTCGTGAAGTTTATAGATGTATGAGATAATTTCGATATATGTAATGTCATCTTCGACAACTCGAAATATCTAGAATCAGAAAGAAAACTGCGAAATAACACCATTACTTGACAAAAACAACAACGTCAATGCTCAATACGGCTAAGTTACACAACAGCTTCATAGACAGTATTCACACTTCAAAAAGCAGAGTTGTTTCATGTGATACTTTGAATAGAAATTATGAAATTATTTTCTCGGTTGATTTTAAAGCATTGCGTGGTTAACAATTCCCCAGGCCTTACTTAAAAATCTCTATTTTTGCCCTAAAGCTACCGCAGTTTGAAACTTTTTTGAAGTATTTTTTCTTTTTCATTTTGAACCAAAACTGTATAAAAAACGCTTTAAAAACAGTTGTTCGTAGGACGTAAATAGCAAATTGTGTAAAGCGTGGATACCGAAAGCTATTAGCGGTTCTTGTGCTGAAAACAAATTCTAGACAATGAGAATCGCATTTTTTACGGGCCAGTCGTATTTCGGCAAACATTTATTTTTTATTTTTGGCCAAACATTACGTGTATTTTCGCCAATAGTTTACTCCATTTCAAGCGGCTTAACCATGATAACATTGTTAATATCATTTGAATTTAAATCGATTAAGTGCATGTGTGTAATTTTAGAACATACTTATTTTGGGAATGTGCGAGATAGATCAGGACATTACACATAGCCCACCTTTTTAAGTACCTTCTTACATAAGAATGCATGATTCGTATCCATAAAAAATAATGATGTTGAATACTAGTAATTAGATTTATTCGCTATGTAGCGAGCACTTTTCATTATCTTCACTTTAAAAGGGGTCAAAATCTCTAAAACTATGTTTAGACTCATTTTGAGATGGACTGATTCGATGAAGCAATACAGTCAATGCTATGTGTGATTCCATTGTCTGTTCTTATTTTCTGATGAATTAGATTAACCATAGTTTTCATTACTCTTCTTATGTAGAAGCGGTATTCTCAAATATGAACAATAACAGTCTAGAAATGCAGGACTATAAAAGATGGTAAAGATTTTACTTTCCCACCTTCAAAACACGTAAATTGTGTTGAAGCATGTTTGGAAACTTAAGCGATATCTAATTTCTATCCAATCGACTCCCAACACGACCTCAACTATTTATTAACATAATTGATTACAACCTCAAATACGACTAATTAAGCAATCGATTGCCAACTGGACATTGACTATTTTTCGCAATCGATTGCCAACTCGACTTCGACTATTTTATGTAATCAATTTCCATCCTGATTACGATCGTTCAAGGGCACGCTTAGGTTAGTAAACATTAAGTATGCATTAAAACTCTTAATTAGGATTTATCTCGACCGTTTACCCTGATAATGTCTGTCAGTTATAGGGAGTTTTTTTTGTGGTTTCAAGCAAAACGATACACCTGGTATACACGTAAAACACGTTAAAGAAATTAGAATAAACATTTACATTCGGAGTGCCTCTGGTTATAGCGTTTATTAGATTCTAACATTATGAACAGCATCCATGAATCGGAATGTGGGTTAGGTTCTTTGATTTGTTGAGCACGACAAATGCTTTGATTTTTTGCTTGCTTCCGCTTTCATGAAACTTGGTTTTTCCGGTGATTGGTTGAAATATCCGGTGATTTGAAGACAACAATTGCTTTGAGATATTTTTTCTCCTTTTCTCTGTTGATGACCGTGTAACAATTAAAATTTGTTCTATTTATGAAATCATAGTTAACATAAGAAGGAAAATAAGAATACAAATCATGTGTTTGTGTTTATATAATCTTTTTTTATTATTAAATAATTTCTTCAACTTTGTCGATTCCAACCATTTTTCTTTGTGTTTGTGTTTTTATAAGTTTCATGCAGTAGTTTATAGGAACATGTATCTACCAGGGAACTTCAAACAAAATTAAATGCAAGTATATACAGCTATTAAGGTATGACGTCATTAATCTTAAAATGCACTCTTCAACGTGGAGGTGAAAATCTCCTCCTAAACCAATGTGCGTCATTTCGGAGGTACGTGTAGAATAGCATTGGTATAAGGAAATACTTTAAACAAGAAACGGGCAGCATTTGACCATCCCGCCCGCTAGGCTCAATGGATACATAACAAAAGGGCTACAGACCTGGCGTGGGCGTAGGTTCAAACCCTTGGTATGTCACATGTACTTCTTACTTGATATGTTCTTCACATATAGAACTTAAATAGTGTTGATTATATGCATAAAAATGCTGAAAACCAAAAACATGCATTCATTTGACCTCCATGTTAAAATCATAGATAAGAATAGGCATCAAAAAGCAATATGTTGCTTAAGAAGAAACGTATCCGTATTCCTTGTGACATATTGAATTGATCAGGTAATAAATAAGATTGAAATATCCACCTCCACACGTGTCAGTCAAGGAAGTAATTAATTCAATTTCTAAGAAGTAAAAGATTGTAAATGCTGTATTCGTTAAAAGGAGATTTTCGGTTTCCTGATGACTATAAGAAAATGTATTACCAAGAAACCATTTTTGCCAAAAGTGACCATTCAAAATCATTTGGATCCTTTCGCTGAAATATGGGTTTTAGTCGAAAAAAAATCTCCTAACGTTCTTTCCAAAGTCTGATATTCTATACATGGGTTCATAGCGGATGTCATGATAGGAAATGAAATTCGTTTCCAGTGGTTCCGTGCCTTTACAAAACCTTCAAATCAGTTCAGTAGCTTCGTAATATCTTGATGACACACCATTATTATTTCTTGTCCTGTCGTATATTAAGCATATTCTTGTTGTTTTTTAAGTGAATTCATCTCCCACTTCTTGACAGAACGCGCATAATTCTTATTTAACTAACATGCAATCATTGGTGATTAATGAATAGTTAGAACGCATCTTAAAACGCATTTCATATAGGCCACCTGATTTATGTGATTACGATTGTTGTCACAGTGTAATATCATATCGTTGTTGTTGTTTTTGTTTTTATGTCCATGAATACAGACAATGTTTGACGAGCTTATTAATGCTTGTCGTTAATTGTATTTCTGTTTATTGGTTATTTTATAAATCTTTTATGGAGTCATGGGATGTGACACAGAGCAACGTCTTGTAGTATATTAACCTATTTAACAATGGTGTTTACAAAAATAAGATGAAATTGGGTTTACAACGTAATCAGAGATTTTAATTTAAAATATCGTAAATGATTGCAGAACTTGCAATAATGGGTTACTTTACTTTTTTTGTTTTTTAGTTGTTTTTAAGCTCTAATTCATCTCTCGAACTAAGGACTTTGAGAAAATTCTGATACAGCCGTATATCCGTTAAACCTAACAGTGCTTTTAGAGTCGCATTCACAATTTCAATCAAAAAAGCGCATATCAGAATTTTGTCCGCCATGTCGAAACAAACGGAAGGGTGTAAGACGACTAGATCTATATGTACCAGGTTCCAAGACTCGAACAATATCCTTTTTTATTGTGCTTACTGGACCAAATGTGTTACATTAAGTGGTACATGAACAATGCATTTGTCTTCCATCCTTGATGCATACGTCATATGGTTAGTTGCCTATGGATTAAGGTAGAATCGGAGTAATGTAACTGTAACAAGTCAGCAGCCCATGTGCATCGACTTGGTCATCAGAACACTTTACTGAAACTACTTCGACCAACTTCTTTATTTCATCGGATTTAATGCCTTTTTCAACATTATTTCAGTTATGTCATGTCGAGGAATAATTCTAACCAACTTCCCTGGACTTCATTCAGGCCTTCACCAGCACTAACCACATTCTATCCGCACGGTTTGACCGACCACATTAGTCCGAATGCAATTAGACTTATTTATGTTTTACGAACGAATTAGTTTACTTGTGAATTGTATTTGTTATGTTGCACAGGATATCATGAAACATTTCTTTGAGCAATTGCTAGTGATCCTCAAGTGGAAAAAATTGCATATTTTTGCATCAGACAATAATAGTATTGTCATTATAATATGTGAATTGTAAAGGACATCTTCGCGAATTACTCAATTAAGAAGCAATTGGGTACCATGATAAATTGGGTACTTCAAAATCGGAGGATAGGATTCCATATATATTCAGTTAGACCGCGACATGGCAATTTAGATTTTTTAAATCCATTTGTTTTCAATTTGTGTAATTCAATATAATGATTAATTATACTACATACAGACTACTGTTTATTAGGTTGTGTTACAGTATCCTGTTTCAATTGAGGATAGAGAAAAACTGTAAATGGAGCTTGGAGAACAATCTCAAGTCTGTTGGTACAACCTCGGACTTTGAGTCCAAAATAGTCTTTTAAAAATGGATTGGACAGATTTTGGAAACCTTTGTAATTTGAATAAGTTTCCATAATAGAAGTATTTTTTTATAGCAACTCTTATGGTATTTTTCAAAATGTGCCGTAAATAAATTCAAGCGCCTTTGGTTACTAATCAAAGTAGTAATGATAACTGGACATTACTATTTGATGACAACATTTTTGGCTTGGAGCTAGGCTCCAAGACTAAGTATTGTTTTCGGTTACGTTTGTTCCCTAGATGCTGGTAAATGCAATACGATAGCTGGGTACATGTGCACAAAAACTTTAAGAGTCCGGCGATTGGTTGACAGCTATATGTTAACAGTCCGGTGATTGGTTGACAGCTATATGTTAACAGTCCGGCGATTGGTTGACAGCTATATGTTAACAGTCCGGTGATTGGTTTACACTAGCTGTGTGAATCGGTATCACGTGATTTGAGTGTAGGCATATATGTATATACCCGTTTCACTGTGCTAGTCTATTATGAAATCAGGGTGTTTCACTTTAGACCGGTTTGTTCTATTAACCATAATTACACGTGAAGGTACACATTTTAAAACTGTCTAGATTTTTTTCTGTTACTATGTACAATATGTTTAAATCAATTATTTTAATCATTACTGAAAGATATATTAGCGGAGGATTGCTCAAGAGAATTTAAGGAAACCCCTATTATAATGTAACATGCGAAACGCTATTGCCGCCAATCATTTTGTCACGTGATCTTGGTGTACACATTTGCGAGTCCATTGTTAAATCGGGGTGTTTCACTATAAATACTATAAATTAGTAATAAGCGGAGGATTAGTTAACTTAATGAAATACACCCCCTACTATAATTTAACTTGCGAAACGTTGTCTCGGATGCAATTTTGTCGCCAATTCTCTTGCTGGTATTGTAGCCGATCCCATCATTCATATAGTTTTGCGTCTAACCCAAATAATCATGGCGATGTTTACGAGTGCTTTGGAACAGGTCAGAACGGATTTTTTTTCATTATGCGTATTTATTTATATAATTAATAGATCTTAGGAAAAGATTAAGTACGGCCAATTTTACACCGCGTATGCGTCTAGAGATGTCTTTTGTATGACATTGTTCTCTTCTCAACACGAACGAAGTTATAAGTAATCCTAGTGTCCTGTATGCTTTATTACATGTTTCATCAAAGTGTTTGTTGCATGTTAGATTGTTAGTTTAGTCAATGAGTTCCGAGGCAGTGCCCTCTGTTTATGCATTCTAGTACTTCTAGCGGGGTCCAGCTGGCTCTTCCCTCTCAGTTTTTGTATATGTCATACTCTTCAATAGTCGAAGGTCTTTGGCGATGATACGTATGCATTAAATTGCAGTTCATCGCCAAATTCACTTGTTCTTTTAAAGCTAACAGGTAAAACGACTCAAGCTGCGTCGTGTTCGTTTTCCTATTTAACGCACATATTTCCGTAAAACCTGTGTACAGTACGAGGAATTTTAGTAAGATCTATCAACATGACCAAAAATGTACCTTCAACGGGCGAAAGGTATCGGAACATTTTGACGATATTTCAGACTACCTATTGAATTTTAAAGGGGACAATTCTATAACTAAAACGGTCAATAAGATGAAATAAAATAGACCAATTTGGTTATGTTATTAGAACTAACATTTATCAGCAACAACCAGCCAAGCCTTTGTAAAAGGAAATTTTATTTTTATAGCCTTGAGCAGATATGTCTAAAAATACAATATAATAATGGATGTTATACCTTGAATATATGCTCCGCGTGTTTCTTGTCATTACTGCAAAGTAAATTCTATCTTATACTCACGACTCTTGTATCTCTGTTGTGAAAATCGTGACACAATTGATATGAGTGTCGTATATACATGTATATATATTATATATATATATCCTGTACAAGAAGTGTGTAAAATACACTGATGCTATACTAGTATTCATGTGTCTTCAAGATTATAATAACCTAGTTGATCATTGCGTTCACTATATGTGAGGAAAAGTAAAACTGCTCTATTTCACGGAAGGAGTTGCGGCAAGTTCCGACAATTGTTGATACAATTGTTTATAGGTCAATTTAGGAATTAATTATTCGAAATCTGAACAAGATTGCAAACAATACTTGGGGGCTTCACTGTTTAACAAGCGTTACTTCGATCTTGTTTATGGCTTTTGTAAATCATGGCAATATGTCAAGACAACTCATTGATAATGAAGGAAACATAAAACTAGCGGCTTTGCTTTGTTTGTATTTGCGTTCCAATTATAAGTGTTTTTTGTCATGAATACGTGACAGACAATATTCTATACCGACAAGTCATGAATTCATTATAATTTCCTCAGGTTCATACAATTAAGAAATAGACAAACACCAGTCGACTTAATGATGAAGTATTTATATATATAGTTACTATGACAAAAGTACCAACATATGTTGACAACATTAATGAATGACATAAAGATATAAATGATGCATATGGAACGCCAGAAACGAACCGCCTCCAGTTTCTAGTATATCAAATATTTACAAGTTATTTGATTAGTGCCTGTTTTTCCCTATTATCAAAATGTGCGTTCTTGTTACCAATTGTTTTCTATATTTCTTTGTCTTCGAGTGATTGAAAACCTATGAAGTTATCCAACTAGTGTGGTCGTAACCCTAGATAACAATTGTTGCCATGCAGTACACTGTTAATGTTACATTAAACAAATACACATATTTTCAACATATGAGGCTAATACACCTGTCTGAAAGGCCCAAATTCTTTTCAAACTTGATCAAAATGTGTTTCATATCTGTATTGACAAGTAACCCAAGAGTACAATAGGTAAACTACCAGTCCAAATTATCGAAGAACTGAAACAACTAGATGAACAAAATAATGAACATAATCAAGCCTAGCCCCGATATCATAAACACTTTAGATTGGCTGCAAACCCCTTTGGATCCCAGACTGCAGTTTAAGTAAATACCGCATAACACTATGTCCTTAGATAATTATACTTGGTCTTGGAGACAGAAGAATGCATACATTAAAAATAAGCGCTACTAGGTGAATGTCCTACATTTACCAACGATTATCCTTCAGTTGGAATGAGCGATCCAATACATAAACCAATTGATAAATATCATTTCAGAAACATCTATATTATATTTTCACTTATCATCATTAACCACATCTTTCATCTGCTGGATATTCGACACAACCCATTCCATATTGTCGTTATTTATTTGTTTTCATTAGCACTTTCATCGTGTTAAATAAGGCATTCAGTTTTCATAGGCGCAAGCTCGCAGCAATTTTATATACATTTCATTATCACATGGAGCACCACGCGGCGATGCCCTTTGAAACTAGCCCTCTTTCTCAGTCGAGTTAATTTATACGTTAGTCACGTGACTGCCTTAAAAAGGAAATTGCTTCAAATAAAACTTTATCAAGAGGAGGCGATAAGCATCTTTTCAATATTTATGGGATTTTCCGTGTTAGAATTGATAACAACTTTCTTTTCATAGTTTCCCCGACCCCAATTATCGAATCAATGAAATAACCTATAAAAGTTCGATGTTTATTCGCTTGCATAAAATCATAGCTTTACAGTTTCTTTTGTAAACGAAGTGATTCGTATTCATAATTATTCAGACAATGCTTTATCGGGTGAAAGTAGATTTTGTGGATACGCTATTCAAATTGTGACATTTATGTTAGCCACAATTTTGAAGCTACCTATATCATTTATTGGATCACTGTATTATCGATTTTTTTTGTTTTTAATATCGGGTACGATAAATAACAAGAAAAAACTATTCAAAATAAGAATAGGGATACATTTTAAATGGTTGAAGGGTATAAATTGTTATCCCTGTCCGTCCCTTCAAATTTTGGTTTCCGAGCGATAACTCAAGAAATGTTTCCTGGAATGGTTTTATATTTTAGATGAAGGTGAATTATAATAAAATAAAGGTCTAGTTCGATAACCGTCAAAATCAATACATTTTTTTCACAGGAATTATGATCTCTTTTTTACTAATCTCTCAGCAGGGGCATTCGTGTTCTCCGGCTAGGACACATTTCTGGTCTTTGGAACTGTGGATTCAGTGTGGAAGCTGAATAAAAAAGAATCATTTGAAGATACGGATGAGCGAACTTAGATTAACATACGAAAAAAGAGTGTAGATGATAATTTAATTTACTACTTCGCAGGGTCTATAATATAAAAATCGTGTTGCATACATCTTTCTGCGTTTCTTTACCTTCCCGTATGCTCAAAGATATTCAGGCTTTTAACTTATCAACACCCAAATAAATCGCTGCGTTGCATAAATACTTTTTTCTCCATTCAACATGCAAAATAAAAGTACTTTCGAAATTTAATAAATGACTTTACCCTTTATGAGATTCTCGTAAAGTTCACATATGTCGTTTTTTTGTAACAAACACGGAACACTTACAGTGTTTGAAATGATTAATAGTTCATACGACACGGATTTTTCAGCCAAGTTTTTCAATGCTTAATTAAATAAGGCTATGCTATTCCTTCGACAGTGTTTTTCAGACACTCTGATAATTAAAATGTCAAATTATTTTCCACAAATATCACCATGTGGTTGCTTAAATGAAAGTAATAAATTAGAAACTGTACTTTTTTCGTCAAAAACATCGTTCGTATCAGGCAGTACAACACGCATGTCATTTTAATTTATTATCAATTATCAATTAAATCTTATTTTGAGCTTTTATCCACAGACCAAGCACAAAGAACGAGGACATTGCCAATTAATATTCTTAATGTGATATATTGTGTTTGTAATATAATTCATGAGGGAGAGATGATTGCAATCAGCCAACGCAACAACTTATATGAAGTAGGGCGATACAGCTTATTGAAAAAAACAACCACTTTAATTTGTATTGTGATTGTAAATTATGACCAGCCAATTTACTTGCGTGCTACTGTAGTGAATATCTCAAAACGAATGACAGATAAATGAAGAAAATATCGTGCAATATCAGAGCGTAAAGAGTTGCTAATCATACGCCAACACATTTATTTGACTATCACTACATTACGCTGCTGCAAGCTAGGCCTTAAATAAAACTCTCTATTTTGCACTAACTCTACCCGAGCCTTAAAAATGTTGGGTAGGTTTTGATGTTTTTTTACGAATATATTTGTTTTTCATTTTGTACCAAGATTAAGTAAAAAGCATACACTTGATATCCGTTGTTAGTTAGATGAAGCATATAGTTTAAAATGTGGATACTGAAAAAATCGAAAATGACATTTTGCTGTTCTCATACTGAAAAACAGTAATTTTACTTAGAGCTAAAAGTATAAAAAATCGGGATCGAAGTCATTTGTCCAGGTTGGTCGCAAACGTATATTTCCATACTTGAACTTAGGGCAGATTTTCTTCCTCCCAGCTGTTTTTGAGCAACCTGGTGGATTTTATTATTTCTAGAATATAGATCAATGCATTGTATCAGAAAGTAGTATCTGTTTACGAGTATTTGTTGTTAAACGGCCCATTCGACAGCTATGGTCATTTCAGAGCCGTGCCGGAGAGAGCGGAGATATAGAATAGGAATAAAAACGTTGGTGTGTACATTGTTTTTAGCTACAATCGAGTTTTTTAAAAAATACCTATTGAAATATTTCAGTAACCCATCCATTGTCTGAAAAATAGACATGTGACCACCATGGCATTTGTAGGCATCGCTCTAAAAAGCGAACTAGAGGCATGCCACGGGCTAGTTTCAAAAACATGCCATACTTTGGATTGTAGTAACTGTTTTAACTTATATAGCTTTCTTATAATATACATTCCATTACTTTACAGTCATGTGATAAATTAAAATAAATCTGCAAACCAATTACTATTTTAAACACATCTTTTATGAACTAATGGTAGAAAGATTTTATGTTGAAAATAAAAAAAAACTGCCATTTTTACTAAAATATGTCTTTGAAACGGTCCCCTGGTGCAAGAATTCTTATTACTTATGGCGTTTGCGTCTCGTGTGACCGTTTGTTCATGAAATATGCGATAATTCAAACAAGCTATGCTGAACTCCTGGCTCTAAGATTTCTTGTTTTTATCTGTATTCAATGAATTTAAAAAATGTCTTCAATTCAATGGTTTTAAAAAGCCTTGCTTAATTTCTGATTAACGGGGTGATTGGTGGTCTAGTGGTAACGCTATATTCTAAACGAAAGACCGTGAGTTTGATTTTCGGCTCCGCCTTTCGACTTTCTCCCTGACGCTTTTTCAGTGACCCTACCGAGCCAAGTATCGTATCTAAAAAATCACTGGGAAATGGCGAGGCATGTATCGGTACTTTACTCCGGGCACGATAAAGAACCAGGCAAAACTATTTGAAAAAAAAGTAAGAAAATAAATGCCCGGTTCTCCTGTGTCTTATCTCCGCTCTCTCCGGCACGGCTCTGAAATGACCATAGCTGTCGAATGGGCCGTTTAACAACAAATACTCGTAAACAGATACTACTTTCTGATACAATGCATTGCTCTATATTCCCACTTATCTCGACTTCAACATCCAGATCTCTCAAATCTGATTTCTTTCCTTCACCATTCTTGTGACTAACCTGCATTCTCGTATGTTCACACATGCTTAGAATTAAAACTCTTAAACAAGATAATGCGTGCTTAAGACAAAGCTATGTCGCATTTAATGCTTTTAACATTTTGGAAAATTCGGACTTTTTTCTATATGCCTTTTTTGTTTTCTGTTTTGCTTGGTATTGTCACACTATATCCAAATTGTAGCACGCACGTTTTGCACAATACACTATATTAAGAAATAATTCGCAACATTCGACTTTCGAGTTTTCTTTATAAGTAATAAAACGGCTTTAAGAGAAATGAACAATTATTTGAAGTCGTTAAAAGAACGCGTATTGCATACTGTCTTGTATTGGAGAAATAAAACAATGCATTTACTGTCTTTAGAGAAATAGAGAAAGCGTTGTATTAAGTTACTATTTAATTAGATTCATTACAGACTTGTAAAACGCAGAATGAAAATACAACGGTGTCGATGTGTATTTTATTGCCATCGCAGAAAAAAAATCCTGTAATTATTTTAAAACTGGATTTTTATTCACTTATTTCCGCCTAACTAATTAAATTGGTATTTTCATTCGTTCCATAGATTAAAAAACAGTAATTCCGTTTCACACACAATTGGAAAATAATATTAGATTGCTATGGATCGTATTATTGTTTGGTATATACTAACATTTATAACATTTATTGTTTCACGGATACTGAATAAGATTTATCTTGAATTCATTTTGCCTCAAAAGACAACAGCATAGAAAAACATCTAGTAGCAGCTAGAAAATTAGCAACAGCACCAATAGCCTCAGCAACACCCGAGGCAGCAGAAACATAAGTAGCAGCAGTAAATACATCGTCATCATCACCTACTAACGGGCCAACAACAACAACACATGCCACAACAGTAGCAACAGAAACAAACAATTTCAACAGAATCACCATCAACTACCGCTCCATCACCGTAGCCGTAGATGCAACTGCACCTGCAACACCTTCAGCAGCGCAAACAATATCAAAAGCAACATCACCGACATCATGCGGTGTATATTGGAGGCTTTACTATAGAAACGAAAATGAAATGGATACTACTTGTATCTAGATTGAAAGCTATTTTGAAAACAGTTTAGGAAGTTGGTGAATTTAAATTTGAAAAGAAATAACCAAGTCTTCTAGGGATATGCCACATATAATGTAATCAACTTTCATGTGAATGATACCTTATCTATAATTACTATTGAAAGCTTATGGTCTTAGAAAATACATTTGAAGTCATAAAACAGCACCAATCACTTGAAAATCCTGTGGTTCAATAAAGAAACTAAATTGAACAGGGTTAGCCATGTTGGTAGTATCAAACTATCCTTAAATATCACAATCAAACATGTGTTCATAGCCACCTCCGAATAAATATCACCCTGTGATCATAAATTAATGACATATTTTTAAAAATCGAAATTTATTATTTATAACTACACATCCGTATGAGTGCTAACTGTCAGTAAGGGCTACATTTTATCTTTCCCAAAGGGTGATCTTTGTTCACATGTTGACTGTACATACACTATTGACTTATTTATCGAACGTGTTCAGGACCTGAATTGACCGTTGATTGAACTTGCAGGTGAGACACGTGGAGCCGCTGATGGCATGATGATTTAAATTATCATGTTCCTTTTCCAGTATATCAGATTCATTGACCTGTTGACTATTCTATGTGTCAGGTACTTGACGTAAGTGTCATTTGCCTCATCCCTGTGTAAGCATGGTAGATTTAATCATTGAAACCTTTTACTTATTTATTTACTAGCTGCAACTCTTTGTTTAAATGATTTTAGCAATGTCCGCATCCAGTTCTTTTAGCATTCATTTTTATAACGTTTTATAATCAAATTTCATAATAATTCAGTTGTATCAAAGTATATCATTAGCCATGATTTATTAGTGAAAAGGTTTGGACGGACAAAGGTCGGATTTCTGTGTTTTGATTTACGACAGTGTAATGTTGCTGAAAAAATAGTTGCTATATATAAAACACCATGCATATCAATTGGTCCTACAATTTGCGTAAATATCGAATGGGTCCAATTACTAATGACTTTGTTACACTATTAAATGACCCGACATACTCTTCCATACCATATTGCATTCCTCATATTTAGAAGGTGGACGCGAATTTGTTTAATATTCGAGTGTGTCGTGCAAAAACATACACATAAGCAGTTTATTAGACAATAATTTAAATTTTGTTTTTAAGTAATTATTCTTTACCGCATTCCTAACTAGAAATGGTCTGGATTATTTTAGATTTTTTATTGTTTTTAAAAATATTTGTTCTGTTGACTAGTCATCGTATTTTGCCAGTGTATGACATACGAACGGACGAAATGTTCGCGTTTCCAGAGGATTATTTAAGATTGGTTATTCTTCATCAGCGGTACGGAGATGAGAATGTCGCACATGTTGAATACGACACTGAACCTCTGGACAATGAAGGTGATGAGATATCTTAGAAAAATAAAATATTTTATTAGGCACATTTAATCTTTTTTGCGATACTAGTAATTAAGTTCGTTTTCTTAATTGAATTTGTCCCAATCAACATAGTAGCCATAATTAGAAGCTAGCAAATATTTACACATTGTGTTTTCTGATTTGATTTTTGTTTCGATCATCAGTTCTTCATTTGGGAGACGACGAAGAACACATTCTATTAAGCGTAGAAGGTAAAATAGATGTTGCACACCATTACATAAAACGTTTGAAATCCTTAAAAACATAAACTGATTTGTAAAGTTCTCTTTGATGGTTTAAGATAAAATATATTTGTTGGGTCTTCTGTGAAAGCTGTTTTGGCAACGTTTATGCTCTTGTTAGGTTAGGAATTGTATACATTTTAGTGTGTGTGTTTTGTCTGTGCCATGATTGTTGCTTTTATTGCGTTAAGTGTGGCAAGGTTTACTTTTTATTTGGAGCATTTTCAGCAGACTATTGTTTTTCTTACTATTCATGGGCACTTCATATCATGAAGGCTTATTCTATGTTCCGTTTTACGGAATAAGCTTAATAAATCCAGAAAAGTACATTGGCATAGCAACCTCTCTCTATTGTCCATACGCTGGCGTATGAATGATTCGAATACCTTTGGCGATGTGAATGCATTCTAATTAGTTACTGTTTTCTGCCGTTTTCCATTGTATTGGCTAATTAAAATTTGAAAGTTTCACTGATATGTATGGTTTTTTCTTAACATATTTAATGGAGTAATCACATTAACGGGAAAAAAGATAATGATTTAAAAACATCCATGGAGAGTTCGAAAGGATTCAATTAAGGTTGCAATTAAATGAATTAGAAATCGACGTAGATACGTGGAAAGGAATTGTCGCTAGAGTTTTATCGCAAACCCCTAATTGTATCATTTCCGTAGATGATTTACAAGTGTACATTTAAAGCTTGTCTGACGAATATACCGTCGGTAGTTAAAAAGACTATGAATTATGTTTGGTGAGCTTAATCAGTTCCAATAATTGATTTCAATTTTTGTTATGCGTGCACGCTTGTGTGCATGCCCGTGAAAGCGGAAAGTCTTGGTCGGATTATTTAATCTTCTCATTTGTACAGTTTTAATCGACCTAATATTATATTGTTTCAAGCAAGATTATATCATTTGCTAGCATCGCACGTATTATTGCCGTATATCATTATTATTATTATCTGGATGATCGGTGATCTAGCGGTAACGCGCTAGACTTCTAAATGACAGGTAGTGGGTTCAAATTTTGGCCTGTGGTTTTCCATATTTTAGGGATGCTCTTTGAGTGTCTGAATTGACGATGGTCGTCTATCAAAATTCAACGGAATAACACGTTTTTGTTTAATGTTTGCTTTCCGCAGTATTCATGTCACGAAACTGTGTTTTGAGGACAGTTTAGTAAACAATTTGCATCTTTAAGAGTGTTTCAGGCTGACAAGTTGCCTTTACTACATTTCTTTAAACGATATCATGTCCAATTACCGGAACGCTCACGTCCGTCGTTAGGCCTCCAAATTGATACCATTATCGTTTATCAATTATTACAGCGTATTTATAAATTCAGTTTGATTCAGAAATGAGTCATTTCTCTTGAGAAACCATACACCCACTTAATTATTTGATCATATCTATTACAAA
Organism: Lutraria lutraria; assembly: GCA_964023205.1. NCBI lineage: Eukaryota > Metazoa > Mollusca > Bivalvia > Venerida > Mactridae > Lutraria > Lutraria lutraria. The sequence continues at coordinate 3,755,091 of OZ026846.1, read as the reverse complement.
TGGTGTTGAACATAATTTGTCTTGGTTTATTTTATTTATGTATCTCTATAATGTTCTTTTACCTTTCCACATCTCGTCAAGAATGTTCACGCTGTCGTAGGTGACATCTTCTGGTAATATTTGATTTCTTCTTTCTTTTAGTCGATTCGTTGTTTTGATTGAGAGGTCATCGGTACTAAGATAGTGCATCCATGGTTTGTGCCATGACAGATTCAGCTAACCAGCTCATGTTTTAAGTTGGAATCATTAATACAATTAAATTTCCGGCATAAAATTGCACAAACTTTATCATTGAATGAATATGACATTCTGCAATGTAATAAGTCGAACGATGCATTTGGTAAATATGTCGGGCAAAAAGTAGCGCAATGTATATTAACACTTCCAATTTTAGGTTAATTAGGTTCAATGCATCCACATGGCATAAACCGTCATCTTATAGCAACATTTTTGTTACTGTCATAATATATAACAGCGCGCTACGCGTAACAACAGACGTATCGGATAATTAGAGTCACATTTAGATTTGCATCAAGAAACAAAACAGATTTACAATTACGTATCAACAAGTACCAGATGGTGTATGGGATTTACGACACATGTTGTACTACCTTGTTGCTAATTCGGGATGCTATTTTAAGCAAATTCCGATTAAGCCGTGCTCGAATTGGAACCAATCGGAACCTAATTACAGATATATTTTTTTTAATTCTCATGAAAATGCACTTATAAAAATAAAATCTACTTAATGCCTTGAGAGCAAAACAGAGTCGTGAAAAAAATGTATGTTTTTATACTTTTTTATTTTCGCAAATTACAGAACATAATTTATCATAGTTATTGCTGCACATAAAACACTATGTTTCGGTTCGCAAATTTGCCTAATAGTATATTGTATCATATGTCATTTGTTTGAGCTGAAGGATCGGTAGCTCAAAATTTAGTTGTTCTAATTAGGTATCGAATATAATACAAAGTATGATACTTTTGGGTGTGTCGCTAGATAATGTAGTAGGGATGAATTTGACTTACACTCCAGTGTTAGTTTGTAAATCAATATGATTATTATTCAGTACGAGTTAATGCTGAGCTAAAAATATTATGTTAAATTAACTTGTACCACTAAATAACATCTCCCAGAAAAGTCTTTTTAAGAGCTCCATGTTCACGCGATTGAGGTGATGATCCGACTATCATATTACATTTTATGATGAAAAACATTCATGCCAAGTAGATTTATTTGTGTGCATTTTCTATGTAAAGGTAGAACTTAAAATAGCTTCATGAGGAAATCTTAATTCAGATTCCTAACACCATACATCTCGAGCTAACCCCTAATTGGCTTAGCAAAATGTAGGCGAGTTTTATGTGCATAATCCCTTCGTGTCTGAGTGAATTCTCGGTTTGTGTATAAAGTTCGTTTCTAATCATAGGCCAAGCAGTTAAGATAAAGAAAAGTGCTCGTTGTTACTGAAATCAAAATCCTAAATAATGGTCTGTTTATTGTGGCGCTGCCATGAGATTACATTGTATTGACGCGGCTGTGATGAATGGCTTGAGTCCCCGTGGACATGATTTTGGTGAAGCCTTGACGTACTGCTTTGTCGTAAAAAATCTGTCTTGATGGGTGTTACGAAAGCTCAATCGTTAAAGTAATTGGGTTTAAAATAGGATCACACTGTTGCTGCATTGACGTTGAATCGACCCTCTCTCGGATCCATAAACCGTTTGAACCGGAACTTGCTTTCCGCAAACACAAATTTTGCTTATACACAAAGCAGACTGTTGACCGTTGGCCTATTTTTTCTGATGTATTGGTCAAATTTCTAATCACATGTAAACATATGTTTTCATTAAATCTGTGCTGAAATGCTTTTAGTTATCGTTGCCTGTGCTTTTGTGCATAAGTTAATCTTCAAAATGGTCGGCAAAATCGCCTCTAAAATTATAAAACAGCCAATCCAAAAAAAAGATATACGCTTCAAAGTGGATGTTTCAATACTCAAATTAACAATTTTCTTACGAAATAAAAAAAATCGACATTTTCTCAAATTCTTAATTACTTTGACGTGTTTCGAAACTTCGAGACATTTAGGTAACCTTAAAAGCATGCGTATGTCAAACACAAAATAGACTCAGGAAAACTCATTTATTGATCTTAAGTAGAAATCATCGCATCTGTTTCGTATAAGACTTAAGATAGGAATGGTTTAATATTGGAAGTAAATTCAGTTCAGCTTTCCTTAGCCGTCACTCGCTTTGCGCGCATGAATTTTCATGCGGACCAAAGTACTACGTTTTTCTACATCCGCCATGCAATTGTTAAAGTTTATGAAAGTTAAGTTTCCAATAATACTTTGTATACGTTGCTTTCTCTGTTGTTTAGCGTCGCATCCGTAGCTAATCATTCGGCCACATTCCTTAACGGTGACAGGAGACCCAGGCGTGCACCTTGGTAGAAAAATCGGCCTTCCTTAAGTTAGCTGGAGAGCTTCCACCCTAGTGAATTTTGCCTTGTCCCACTTCGGATTCGAACTCAGTGGTCAGAGACCATTGCAACGTGACAACGGGGCCCCTTTATATACTATAGTAGTATGTTCATAAAATATGTTTCTCTGCAAATAAGATTTATTTTGATTTTATTTATTAAGTATATTTTTAAATTTCAGGCTACATTATAAATGAAGAGGGCCAACTTATTCCATTTAAAATTTTCAAGAAAGGGGTAGGTTAAAAAAGTTTTTATTTGATCTTGCCGTTTTTAAATAAGGTCTAGAAGTCGACCTATAATTCATTCATTTGCTATAGATTAATTATCACACAGTGCGATGCGATTCTGTATGTCAGAAACGGTACGATGCAGAACAATTCTAATATACATTTTTTTGTAATTGTTAAACTATGTAATAAGTTTTTTAATCTCTTTTTGTAATCTTTCCTTTTTTACAAAGTAAGAAAGTTTTTACAACATGAGACAGCAATTTCTTGTATTTCGCATAGAATACGAAGCAAGCTATTTTGAATGTCGGGTCGGTTAGAAAAGATATATTTTTGTTAAAATAAATAGAATACTCCATGGAATTACGATGTGACATTATCTTTTAACAAGTTTTATATTTAACATATTATCGTAAACGAAAAAGGAAAAGTTTATTAACGTTAGCTCCCAAGTGTACTTCGTAATTTGCAAAATTCTACTCCTTTGAGCTTGTACGAAAATTTATCATATCTGTTGAAGCATTTTTATTCCGTTTGATACAAAAAGTACAGACAAAATATAATTAATGGTTACCCACACTTGCGCTGTTGTAATAAAGAAAAAAATAGCCGAGTTTACTAACCATATCTTGGAATGGTATATGATTTTTTATATAATAAGTTTGTGATACACAGAAAAGTGTTATCTTATATTAAAACATTAAAGTCATGTGTTTGATGCTTTTAGTTGATGTTGCATTTCCGTTTCTTTTCTGTGTTACTTTTATCATGTTTCGTTTACATTACATTTACGGTACATTTAGGGTACATAAACATTACATATACGTCACAAATACAATACATATACGTTACATTACGTTAAATTTAAATTACAATTACATTACATTTACGTTACATTACGTTAAATATACATTACATTTACGTTACATAATTATACATTACATACACGTTACATATACATTACATATAATGCGTTACATTTACGCCACATTTTTGTTACATCTTCGTTATTTTTACGTTTTTACGTTATTTTACGTTACGTTTTCGTTTCGTTACGTTACATTTTTACGTTATCTTTACGTTACGGTTTGTTCCTTTTTGTATTATGAGAGTATTTGAGTTACGTTTATGTTGCGTCACCTCAACATAACATTACTTTACGCAACGTCACTTTTAAGTTTCCGTGGTTTTTCATCATATTTTACGTTACTTTCCACAGCACATGTTTCGTCGTGTTGCTTTGTTTTGAATGAAGTTTGATTGCTATGTATTTTGAAATATTGTTAAAATAATGATTTATTTTTTTTACTTTCCTACGCATATCATAGAATCAGGTGAGTGTTACCTTATTTTTCTAAGGGAGATAACTTAATTAGACGACAAAGGGAGACTATCTTCAATCAAAATTTAAGCAACCTATTTACAAACCAATCTAAAAATTTAAATATATGTAGTCTGATATATTGTCAAATAAGCAAACTTATAAAAGACCGCATAGTTACACTGCAACAAGAATTTTATTATATTGGACCAAAGAGAAAAAAGTAATTCCTTTAACGACAAAAAAAAAATATAGCAGTTACTATGTGTAACAATCATGTATTTAAAAATTGTCAAAAGAGAATGAAGACATAACGAATTGGTACCTGCGTATGTTGTTCAACAATTAAATGTCAGATTGAAAATCGGAGTGGGTTTGTAGAAGTTTCAAAAACGTTGCCTTTTTTTTGCCGGGTGATAATATTTTCTGCTAAGTCATTGGAAAGAAAGATATCAAACATATCTTCATTCTAATGTTCTTATTTACTTGACATATTCGAGAAAATTATCACCTGTCGTAACATATGAATAAAAGATATTCCAAAGTACTCATCGAAAAGAATTGTCAGAAGTAAGTTAACAAAAAAAAAGCTGTTTATCTAAGCTGCCAGAATTAGTTATTCGTTTTTATTTAAAATTTGATATGGCATCAATTGAAATCTGAGATCATAAAGTAGGTCTATTTTTTACTTTAATTGGATGCATTAACTTTTCTTATTACGATTTGTGGGTTCAGATCCTGAATGAATTCTTCAAAAATACAGATGCGCCATTTTATTTAAAACATTTACTTATGTGTAAATAATACTTCAATTCAAATAAATTGTTTTCTACAATTGATGAAATAATAATAAAAAAAACTCACAAATTTAAAAGAACTAGACATTATGAAACACTTTGTCATCATGACACCTGTGGCTGCTACTTAATGTATTTTATTATTATCAATGTTGTATAAAGCATACCAATGTTTATTTACTAAATCAAAACGAATATTTTTATCATATTATCCCTATATCATGAGTTTGTTAAAATTTAAAGAAAAAATCTCTAATATATTTTATGGTTTATTTTTTCAGGGTTCTCGGGTAAGCCCTTATTTAACAATTTTCTTAAAGTACAATAGGGGCCAGCATTTGTACCTCGTGACATTAGCATACAAATATTTTAATAAAGTCAAAATTAATGTGCAATATTTTATTTTGTTCAAACTTACTTTGGTGCTATCGAAACGTTCGTATAAAGCTGAAGACTATTCATTGACATACGATTTTATATTCACGTTGATTTTAATAAGTATGAACATGTCTCAATATATTTTATTTCATTAAGTAACCACAACATTTATTAGAATTTCATATTCATTCAAGTTTTTTTATAAATACGATGTTTTTTTTCTTTTACAAAAAATAGGCGGTGAGTATATATAGTCGATGTTAATATCCAGATATAGGTTATCGTAAATATTTGTGTGTGTGTACCTATGTACGATATCGTAAATGGTCTAGGCATGCTTGTATCGATGTGCATTATCGTAAACGATTTTTGTATATATACATATATTTCGATGTACAATATCGTGAACGACCTTTGTATATTTGTATCGATATCCGACATCATGAATAGTCTATGCATGCTTGTATCTATGTACAATATTCTAATCGTTCTTTGTTTATTTGTATCGATGTGCTTAATACATCGTAAATGATCTTTGTATATTTGTATCGATATACAATATCGTAAACGATCTTTGTTTATATGTATCGATATACAATATCGTAAACGATCTTTGTATATTTGTATCGATATACAATATAGTAAACGAGCTTTGTTTATTTGTATCTATGTCTGATATCGTGAATAGTCTATGCATGCTTGTTTCGATATACGAAACCATAAATAGTATTTGTATGCGATTATCAATATACGATATCTTAAACAATTATGTATACACACATGTATTGGAAAAAAGTATCGTTTGTGAAATGTGTACGTTAATATGAATGTAACACATCTGATGGTATCGTAAAATGTGAATATTTGTTATACGATCTTACCGCTTTCTGTCTCTAAATGTATGGTGTTTGAAATCTACGCATTTGTTTCTTTCGGGTCATGTCTCCGGTTTGCAATGAACTTCATATCATCTTACATAATTTATAGTGCATTTGTTTGTTTGTTTCATCGGGTTTAACGCCATTTTCAACATTATTTCAGTCATATCGTGGCGGCTAGTTATCCTATCCAGCTTTCCTGGACTTCATTTAGGCCTTAACCAGTACTAACCACATTCTATTTGTAAGCTTCTGCCAAGCTATCCCACATAATTTAGAGGTGGAGAACAATTTAATCTTCAGTCAAATATGTCACGGACAGTATTAACCTCTCTATCAGTAGACAGACGCTCTAACCACTGAGCTAGTCGGACGGGCAGTGCATTTGTATTTACATCCTGTATGTTGACAAGTAGTTTATACAAATGCATGTTTCATTAGCTTACAGTTTGTCCTAATTTCTCGTCCAATGAAATTTCTGCATTTCATTTGAAATTTGAAAAATATATCGCATAAAATTTGCCGAAACCCTGATATGGAGAAAATAAGTCGAATTTGTTTGATACGTGACCAAGCGCTGAATAGGGCGGTGCAAGTTGCATCAGTTTTATTACGTCATCCTTTACCGTGCAATAAAGCAGGCGGAGTTTAAACTACTCATAGACTTCGTGGGAGATTGCATCATTCGAACCAGGTCGTATATGCATACGAATTTTCCATGGTTTTCGCTATTTTTGTTGAATTTAATGCCCGTTTACATCAGAATTTCAGTCAAATATAAGCGGGCAGTCCATCTTGCCATTGTTCCTTGGTAGTAGTACCAGGGTCCATGGTTATAATAATTACTCATAAATACATGTAGATACATGAATCTTACATCATCATAATCAACCTGAATGTGCATTTTATAAATCAACCAGCACCTTATATGTATTTAACAATAATACGTTGAGAATGCTCAGAGATCGATTATAAGTTGTATAACATCTGGGCCGGTGCTAGACACCACACTTGCAAGGTTTTCCTATCTAAGCCGCACTCGAACTTAAACATGTGCTTTAAATAATGGTGCACAGGCCTAATGGTCCAAATTGAAAGAATGGTGAAACAGTAAGAAACATTGAAATCGTGCATTTCTGGGTATTGATTGTTTATAAAATAACTAAGACAATGCCAGTTCCTCGAGAATGAAACATGATAGATCTAGAATTCGTCGTAAGGTAAGGGAAAATCCATTGTTACAGGTAAATGTTGGCTCTTATTAACGCGTTTAAAGCACACTGAATGCCTCCGCTTTCTTTTAAATTCTGAACTGAGGTACTTTGTGGGCGGTGTCAAATTAATCTATAGTGATGATTGACATTTTTGTCGACACAGAACATGCGCACTTGACATAAATTAGGACAAACTGTAAATCAGTTGTCGTTCATATTTTGAATTTTATGCGACATATCACTGCGCTCCGCTTCGCGTCGCTTGTGATGTATCCCATAAAATTCAAAATATGAACGATAACTAATACTTAACTATGAATTTTAGTGACTATTTCATTATCACGTATGCGAACTGATTATATATTGTGGTTTTTTTTATAAACCGGCATCTTATGACACGAGGGGCATATAGTGGCTGTCTTGTCCGTCTGTTCGCACGAGGTTTAGTAGACTTTACTTTTTCAATTATCGAGTTTATACTTGTACAGTCGTTGCCCTTAACGATTCCCAATGTACACATAGCACCCAACCTTGATTTGACCTTGCAGGATTGGGACTTATAATGATTTTATTGGACTATTTTTTGGTTTGACCGTTTGGTTTAGCTCCTACCTCGCTTACTAGCATGCTTTGATATCTATACAGGTGTTGCCGTGGACCATGGTGTTGGTTGTTATCATATAATTTGGTTATGAGACTTGGATATTTTTCCGATGTGCTATATGTAGGGCAATTTTTATGTATATTTGAAACTTTGCTGTAACCTTATACACATTGACCTCATTTAGATTCAAAGTATATTGGCAAACATGCCACCGGGGGTATATGAGTTTTATTGAAAATATCTTCTTGTTTTATCATTATTACTGATCTTATTGGATATAATTTATGCTTTTCATATTGCATTGCTATGTACTGTACTGTACTGTACTGTACTGTACTGTACTGTACTGTACTGTACTGTACTGTACTGTACGGTTCGGTTCGGTTCGGTTCGGTTCGGTTCTTAAAAGAAACTTTTGTTTTGGCAAGACAATATCTTTGCCAAGGTTATGTCGTTTTTGTAATGGTATCCAATTTATAACAGAAAACTTGCAGAGGTCTTCAAACAAATGTCTGTTGTGTTTGATTCTTGTAATGGTCTTCTTTTATCCCTTGTGTTCTTCAATCTTGTCATGTTCTTTGTTTCTAAGACCATATTTGAGATGAACAATGTTTTCAAAGCTGCGCAACTTATTGTTTCTATTTCTTCCCATGTGACTATAAATTTAAACAAAACGCGTTTTGTGTCACAGAATTATACATATGGTATCTTTGGTGTTTTCGTAGTATTAAAAAAATATCGAAGAATTATGTATAAAAATGGATGAAAATCCATATTTCTCATCTAATTAGACGAATTAAGCAAGCAAAAGTAAAACTTAGGACGAGAATATTTTATGCACATAAATACCATTAGATACAACATTTGGTGTTGCAGTTTTTGACTAATTAAAATTCTATATATTGTGCTGTTGCGTAATACTTCGTTTTTATATATTTATTATCTCGTCTGTTTTTTGTTTTTTTTTTGTTTTTTTTGTTAAGAAACAGTTTAGCTATTGTGGTCACTGCGACGTCCGCTTCGAGCAAACACTTTATTGTCGCTCATGACATGACTAAGAAACTACAAGAGGTAGCAACATGAAACTTCATATGTGGATAGATCTCACTGATGCGGTGAACAGACGAGCGTTGACACCGCTCGTAGCACTCTTGTATATTAAACTATTAAACTCACGCACGACCAGAAACAAATGAACAGCAACACGATCGTCATATCTATTAGTTGATTAATAATTCATAAATTGTATTAATTCGCTGCAAATGCATTTAATTTGATCTCAATGGGAACAAACTGTCAAAATATGAAACTTTGAACATGGAAACGCATGAATTTTTAAATCGGAGATACAATATATTAAGAATACAAACTTACTTCAAAGCGAATAATTTAACTTGATATGATAACAGTAGATAGCATATATGTTATTTTTGTTTGAAATGTGATACAACTACATATTGTGTACATGTAATTGTAAAGACTTTTATAACTTTGAAGTTTATATAACTATATCACAAAAAAATGTTAATTTAATTGTGTTTTTATGATAATATGTCAAATGCTAGACATTTATTATTTTCAAATAAAATGTATCTGTCTATCTATGTACTTATGATTAAGTCTTTCCCTGGTTTGGATGTCCGTGATATTTTAGCTTACTTTATATCGTCTTCAATATAACCAGTTTGGTAAGTCAATCAATGACTCATAGCAATTCTTTCCAAAGGTACCATTTTTATTAACGCACAATAATTTTATTAACAATAAAGATATAGCATATCATTGCATCTATTGAAAACCAGACAAGTCTTTTGTCCATGAGTAGATTTGATACATTTGTATAACAGAATTGAAATGAAATTTTAGCCAATTATTTCAGTTATAGATAAGCTTAGCGCATTTTCGTTACTAACAGTTATGACGTACAAATTGATTTTTTTTTATTTTTTCGAAACAATTAAAGCCTATTTTTGTAAACCGATATAATTATCATTTTTTATTTTTTATTTGCTGCCTGTTAACAGATGTGTTTAGTAAGTATAAAACATTAGATTTGAATTCAAATGTAACAAAACACACTGCGTTCAAATTCTTATCAAGAAAGGGAGCGAACTCTTTACGAAATAAAAATGATTACATACTAAATAAATTATCTCCCTTGAACGCTGTCATCAAAATGTTTATATCAGTATTTTAAGCATTTTTTTATCATATTTTTATTATATTTTATTATATATCCTTTTAGGATACATCCTTTTAGGATTAAAAGGGCCTATCTGACAAGTATGAAAAGTGAAGATATGCCCTTTTAATGCTAATTATACGATTTATAATCTGTGCTTATGAAGTTGTTAGATCATATTTAGAAGAACAGCGTACGTTCTTTTGGCTAAATAATTAACAATGCTGACGCCGGAAACTAACAGTCGTATACATGGTACCCGGCCATTAACTATAATTTCATGCCGGCCCATGAGGTTCGCACAGACAAATTAAAAGTACGAAAATATTTGGGGACGAATCAAACCTACAAAGCGCGAAATGTATGTTTTAAAAATAGATTTTAAACTTACCTACCCTATTTTCTTTCACCTCATAACTATGAACACGATTACAGTCAAACCTGTGAACAAAGGCCACCCTTGGGAAAATCGCAATATGAACTTTATTGAAACGTGACCTTCATTGTGAGGTCACTTTGTTTTAAATGACCGGTTATTTAGAAGAATTGCCTTTATTTACCGGGTGGTCTTTATCAGAAGTTGGCCGCTGAAACAGGTTTGACTGTACTAAATTAAATTCCCCGAAAACCGAAATTCTCGGAAAACCGGACTTTTGGCCCAGTCCGGAATAGGTCCGGTTTTGAGGGGCTTTAATGTGTACAAGTGTAGTCTTAACACTGATTGTATTTAGTTCTTACGTCGATTCTATCTTTACAGTTGCACCCGAGAAACTGCAGATACGGGGTAAGCAATTAATTTTTATAGTTAACTCTGAAATACCAAAGAATCGAATATTATGTTTTCCAATTACGACGTTCTTATTTCTGTATATTCATTTATTTTCGTTGGACTCAATTTTCATGGTTTTTACTAAAATGGCTATATCGTTGGGACATAAACTCGTGGATTTTGATTTTTGAAAAAAATGCCTTATCTCCGCATTTAAATTCATGGGGATTAGAATTCATGGATGATCCGACCCACGAAATTAAATCTCCAACGAAAATGAAGGATTCCACAGTAATCTAAAGTTTATTATTGATATAATGAAATAACAATTCAGGACACTACAGCCATACAAAACTAGACACGTGCTAGTTGATAGTTGAACCTTTTTTTGTTGAGTTTACATTTTCGTTATTTGGTGAATGTGGACTTTATTTATTGTTTATTGGCGTGTGGGAATATCTTCTGTCAGTCAGAGAACCTTTGTCCTTTTTTCATTAAAAGGCACAGATTAATCTAACACAGTCAGTTTTTAATAAGTGCCAAATTAATTAATAAGTTAATTTATCAAATGGCACAATGTGCTAAATTGTGATTGAATTAAAAGGAGTCGAAGACTGAATTATGCTTTAGTGTAAGGTTAATAATCTGGATTCTCAATCGTAACAACTCGGGCTTTCCCGGACATTCCCGTGTCTGAGAATGTGCGTTTCCTTTGGACAAACAGCGAGAAGTTCCGATTTGTGGAATTCTTTCAACGTCACATTTTAGTAACCATGGACACCAGTACTAAATGCCTATTTTCAAAGTGTTGAGCTTTCCTGGCAATCTCAGTTATCGTTTCTTTTTATTATTTGTTGAACTTTGTATTGTGTTTTATTATTAAGTTGGTCTAAAGTTAGTATTGAGTTCTGATATCATTTTCGCGCCACAAAGGAACAAAAAAATAACCTTTATATCACTGTTTAACGATTCAAGCAGCGTTTGCTGAATTCAAACATGACCAGCTTCCTTTCACAAAAAATATACAAAAATATATTTTACCTTGGAAAAGAAGAAAACTATACATGATTTAACAATGAAAAAAGTTTGGTTTCGTTCATTTTTAAACCCCTAACATGGGTATAAAAGGAGGTAATGACTGGTGGGTGGTATCCCTTGATTTTAAGCTGTTTTCAGCTCTGGGAGAGATTTATTTTAAATATTTTATATTAAATGGTGTTTTTAATCACTGAAAACAATTCTGAATGACGCAAGAAGATTCTTTTATCAGTCCAGATTAGAAACTTCAAAATGTATGAAGATTTAGGTTCTTCCATTTTCATTAAACAATTCATAAAAGAAATACAAATTTGAATTAGAGGGAGGAGTTTATATGGTTTGAACCCATCGTCTGCTTCAGCTATTTATAGATTCAGTACAATAAGTTAGCATTCACTGTACACTGTGTATGTCTATCACTGATAAAACAATGCAGAGAGAAGAGTTCATTTGATAAAACAATGGAGAGAGAGAGAGAGAGAGAGAGAGAGAGAGAGAGAGAGAGAGTTCATTTGCATCCGATAGTCTGATCGGATGTTGAGTCTTTAATTTCCAATGTATCTCCCCTTCATTCCTTTAATAGTTATTAACCAAATTTCAGGCCGTTTTCAATAATCATGATTAAAATTTAGGCACATGAAATGATTCTTATCATATACAAACAATTATTCTGCCAATTATTGGACTGTCAAAAAAGCTTCATGACTGTACTTTAATTTCGGTTATAATAATATTATATTGTCATATTCGTGTTTATTGTATTCGTGTTCATTTATTTCATGTCATTGATAAGTTTTGTCTCCGTGGTCGAGTGGTTAAGGTCACTGACTTTTAATCACTGTAACCTCTCACTGACAGAGGGTCGTGGATTCTAGCCCCGCTACCGACCATGTCTCTTTATGTCAGAAAGTAGGCAGTTGCTTACGAAAGACGAAAGTCCAGTTTTGTTTTTTCCTAGGAGCGATGCTTAGGTGAACTGTCCGCCTCATATAACTCTGCTTGTTGAAAGGGGGCGTAAAACTCGATATAAAAAACAAAGCTTCGAGATATCATACTTTCACTTTAAATATCAGACACAATGCAGTCAAGTTGTCAAGACTTTTAATTGTTCCTCGCGAACATATCGGAGACTAAATTTAATTTCAATTTCCAAATAATTCAAACCACCAAACAAGTTGCTACGTGTCTCATTTTGAGCGGAGTCATATTTTTTTCATCCATCGAAAGGATTTATTCAAACGATATTACATAAAATTCATTAATATTTCTTTCTAATCTTATTCATTTGTCGCTTGTATTAAGCCATTATTAACAATTTCTGCAAAACACATTATTTGGTTTCTCGGCAGCACGTGCATTATCGAGGTGTTATTTATTCCAAAGTAATTTAAATGTCAAAACGCCATCTTTTAATTGTATACAAACAATTCTCGGAAATGTATTTTTGTTTATGTCTTCGCGTTGACAACGTATTCATTGTCTGAAAGAAACAATGTATTGAAATAATAGATGATTATAAAAACATGCTTCGTTATAAAACTAGATGTTATCACATGAGAAATAAATCTCCCTCGCCAGACGACATTTTAGCGTCCAAATGATCTTATTCTTGATAACGGACAAATCCATAAAAAACATTAACCATTTTCAATATGGGCTTTTGAAACCAACAACCTTGAACATTAACTAAGCAAAAATCACTCATGCTCGATAAAGGTCATTCATACTGGACAAAGGTCATTCATACTTCACAAAGGTCATTCATACTTGACAAAGGTCATACATACTTGACAAAGGTCATTCATACTTGACAAAGGTCATTCATACTTGACAAAATTCATTTATACTGGACAAGGTCATGCATACCTGACAAAGGTCATTCATACTGGCAATAGGTCATCCTTCATACTTGTCAAAGGTCATTTATACTTGTCAGAGGTCATTCTGGAAATAGGTCATCTTTGATACTTGTCAATAGTTATCCTTCATACTTGTCAAAGGTCATTTATACTGGAAATACTATCATTCATACTTGACAAAGATCAGTTGTTTAAAAAAGAGCATGATTTGTCTAGTATTAATGTGTGACACAGAATTAGTAGCCCCACCGATCGGGCGGGGTAGGCACCTACCTAAAAGTTATATAAGCAGTACGATCATATGTGGGTGCGAATCATATCTCAAAAGTACGAATGGTTTATGAGATAATTTGCTCGAAAAAAGTTTTTCGATCCACCTGCCAGATTATTTTGGGTCATGTGGTCCTTAACATGACCAAGGACAAATATACATACATAAACGTCCTTGACTTGACCAAGGACAAATATACATACATATACGTCCTTGACATGACCAAGGACAAATATACATACATATACGTCCTTGACATGACCAAGGTCAAATATACATACATAAACGTCCTTGACATGACCAAGGACAAATATACATACATAAACGTCCTTGACATGACCAAGGACAAATATACATACATAAACGCCCTTGACATGACCAAGGACAAATATACATACATATACGTCCTTGACATGACTATTTCTTACAAACTAATGTTTAATGAAAATTAAGCAACTGAAAGTACTCATACAAGCTGAACTAAAATAGACTAGCACTGAGGCATGGAACGGACACCTGTTTAACATTTGCCACGTGGATTTAGAAAACGTAGTACCTCGGTCCGCATCAAAATCAACCAACGCTGAGCGAGTGACGGTTTTGGAAAGTTGAACTTTTGTTCAGCTTCCAATAACCACGTCGAGCTTAAGTCCTTTAACGACTCATGGTCTCACAAAGTTGTCCAAATTCTTTAATCCATAGTATCAACTCACACATTTTCTAAAAAGTTCAAAGTTTGAAATCAGCACGTCAGTAATGTGTCACATTTCACGGGAAGTTCTAATTCTTCGAAACAATATTTCCAGAAACAACTACAATGTTGTTCAGAACTCGTCTTAATTAGATTTTTTATTAAGGAATTTGAAAATGTTGAAATAATTATGATTCTATTCTGGAAGTGCTATCCAGCCAAAATAAAATCGATAAGTTGTTCTTGAAATAGCCTTTTGTGTGTATGATTGTGTACATCCATGCCAGTCAGTTTGAGTTCGAGCCATACAAAGGCCACGAGTACATTTCCGCATAGGTCTGTTCAGAAAGCGAGCAGTTTCATACGGCGGTCGATTCATATAACCAGCTTTCCTGGACTGTATTCTAACCAGCACTTACTTACTTCTCCACAAAGAACCGGCAACTTCTCCACGGGTTAGAAATGAAGCGCACTAAATAGCTCATTTGAAACACGTGCATTTTTTAAATGTAAAAAATGAGGATGAATATTGGACCTTTATATCTGTTTCGGTAATAGAAAGGATATCAATAAAACTAGCATATAAGCGGGATTCTATATAAGCCAGTTAGACATGATGCGTTTTGACTGCAGTTAACAATTAAATAATTCTAGTCTACATTTTAGATTTTTCAAACTTTCACAGTCCTTTTTAGTCGTGTGTATGATGAAATTATTTGTTTATTTATTTTACTTTTTTCAGTTCCGTAAAAGAATAACAGGAGAGGTGAGTGAAGAAAATACAATTCCATTACGTAACAGTTTATGCAAACATTCATTTAAATTTTTATGGAGATGTTCTCTGTCATTCTTAATAAGATCATGTACTGCATTGTCCAACAAAAAAGAATGACAGATCAAATTTAAATGAACGACTACCTGAAATTAAAAACGACCTAGCCAAATCTCCGTTGAGCAACAACCTCTAAACAACGGCCTATATTTGCGGCTTCCACAGGGTGTTGCTCGGCAGAGGTTGTCCTGCACTGCCATTTATTTCATAGAACAAAATGAGTTAAACGAATTTAGGCTACAAGTCAATAAGGTCACATTGTACCCTTCCTAAGGGTGGTCTTTGTTCACAGGTGTGACTGCAGTGATATGTAAATGAAGAGTAATGAACAGTGGTCCTTGGCAGTCACTATAATCCTGATCTGCTGTATTTGGAAAGTGAACGTGCGACACGTGACTAAACACCAATTAAGTATCGTTTAGCTGTGACGCATTTACATTTCTATAATCCCATCTATGACTTTTTCAGCCACATGAGGAGCTGAGTAATTATCGATTTGATTTTCAAATCCGGAAGCGTCAACAACAACAACCCGTACACAACGATAAAACATTACCATTTCATAAAGGGGGACAAACCGATTTATTTGACCCAAGAACTGGTACCCAACTCTTTCCTAAGCCGCTGCCGTCAAATAGTAACGAACACGGAACCAGCTACATGTCCAGCGAACTCTTCAATATGTTTCCCTCCTTAAAGTCGAATTACGATACAGACGGCAACAAGAAAAGAAAATCAAAAACAGTTGTGACGTCACTAGAAAATATACACGAAGCCAATCAATTGCTTAATGACTTAAGTCGAGGTATCGGAAAAGTCGAAGATTCTCCACCAGTTCAAACATTCGCTAATATTAAGGCTAATTCAATTGAATACCCCGAGTATGAGATATGGGGCGATGACTTTACTAATATTTACAATACCGGAAACACGCTTAGGCAAAGCCGCAATGGTGCATTAACCCCGCAAGAGAAAATGAACTTATACCAATATGGGCCTAGCTATCAGGTTTGTAGAAAAATTGTGTTGCGTACAACTAGTCTATTCAATGCATCCCAAAAGTATAGGCTCTGAACACACGTTTACATTGCAAGAGTAACTTTAATAGCAGTATAAAATCAAGTTTGTCAACAAATTGATCGTTTCTAGTGTGTTAGCTGGGTTTTTTTGTCTGTCAATTTTGTTACTTAAAATTTCTCCCGATTTCACAAGGAAGCACTTACTATTAACAAACAAATATACATTTACAATTGAGTGATATAGGTATGGTATACCAAATTCTTCGGTACGGCTCAGTGTGGCATTTTATGCCGACCATTACATAAGTCATTCAAACACGCGAAGCCGAGCTGGCAACATTTAACATTACGATTTGCGTAACAAGTCCAATTATTTCTGGTTCAAGTAGGATAAGATTCATGTGCATGTACAGTTGAAAAGATACTACCATTTTATAGATAAATGGTGTTATACGTAGTTGGTCATTAATTTTAGATTAATTTAATCTAATTCATCAAATAGCTGAAAGATAAAGAAATGTTTTTTCTCGTAAGAGGCTGATTACCCAAAGGTTATTCTATACTAGTAGTTCAACCTCTCCAGAGCCCTCTCTCAAGCAACAACCTCTCTTCAACAACAATATGTTTTTCCCACTGCATGTTGTAACCATTAATTTAACCTCTCTAGAGCAACAACCTCACAACAGCAATATAGTTTTGCTACTCCTAAAGGATGTTGCTTTGGAAAGGTTGCGCTGTAAATATCTTTTCAAAGAGAATTTAAATACATATTATTAAACTGTCGTTACACCTTCGTAAGTGGCTTCGTACATCATAACTAATTCATGTTGTTCTTTTTCTGGTTTTTTTCAAGGTCGAATGGAACGACGTTTGAGGACATTTCCTCGGAAACCGAATACGTGGGAGTAAAACATACTCGCGAATTTTTTTATTAAATCAGCTGTTCTATTTATTTGATAATGATGATATATCCTACAATACGGAAGTTTTTTATTAAAATACCTACACGACAGGACTTAATTAAATATGTTTTTGCGTGTTTTATTTATGATTGAAATTGTATTAGCAAGTATGCAAAGGACAATAAAACAGCCTTACATTATGGACTGGAAGAAAACCAGATGTTAACATTATCCCTTCCTTTAGTTATTAATTAAAACTGGCATTTCTTTGTGTTAATATTTATATCTCAAATTATGCATTAAATATCTTTAATTATTTTCTTACGGAAGTCCGGTGATGCCATCTTACATATTTCACATCTAAAGCAACGTGAAATTAAAAAAGATGAAATTGTATAATATGTTGCCTTGAAGTATGAAAAACGGATGATGAAA
The DNA here is from genome assembly GCA_964023205.1 of Lutraria lutraria. NCBI lineage: Eukaryota > Metazoa > Mollusca > Bivalvia > Venerida > Mactridae > Lutraria > Lutraria lutraria. The sequence continues at coordinate 3,737,183 of OZ026846.1, read as the reverse complement.
TAACGTCTTTACGAAGTATAAATCAGTATGTGGCTACTGATAAATATCATTCTAAGATGTCAACATCGGTATTCCGTACATTATAAGCATAATTTCTTATTCAGTCCCACCTTAATAGTTTTCTTTCTATATGCTTTCTAAATAAGCTTATTGTAATTAAAACTGTGGTATTCCATGTTCCGGAAATGCGTCCAGGGGTTGGACAAATCCAAGGCAACCAATTTCTGATTACATCTTCTTTGCTGCATACGGATTTCTTTTGACTTTGTCCAACTATTAGAGCTTGCAGTGCAACAAATTTAAACTTACTGATGATTGTTATATATATATAGGAAAGAATTTGAAAGCCTGATTTATGCATTCACATAAACTTACCAAATAAAAACTAGAAATGAAAAATGATATATTATGTTGTATTTTTTACTACGAGGTCCATGTTGTTGAACTGAAACGAATAGCAAAGACACTGCACAGAAATTAACCAACTATCAGAACTCATACGCACATAAGCACGCTCCAACACACGGACGGACAAACGGACGGACACTCATAAAAGCGTTTAAGTATTGCAACGCTGCCAAATTGGTATATATGCACGTTACAGAAATGCTTAAACAATTCACATAGGAATAAAATAAAATAGAAACATAGTGGATGTTGTATTCAATAAAAAATTAATATGGAACATGAACACGAATCTAGTTTAGGGGTGAATGCCAAAAGGTGTATCTCCATTTGGACAACAAGGAGAGAGAAGCCTTCTTACAACTATAACCATGTTATAAGTATGGCAAGTGACACAACAAACAATATATAAAATGGTGATTGGTATGTAGTTAATATAATTTTGATTCAAATTCACAAGAATTACGATACTATCTGCTTAAAAGTTGGTGTTGTTGTTGTTGTTTCAAGGGAGAAAATCCAAGCGTATTTCAAATAAGCGTTACCTTTCGTTCATAATTATTTATACATGAAAACCAAACAAAAAAGGAAAGAAATTGCTACGGAGTAGAATTATAAATAGGGGGCGAGGAGGCAACACCGCCGATCTGCAAGGGAGAAGAAAAAAGTGACAACCCAACAATTCAAGCATATTCGGAACTATAAACATTTATAGTCACATAAACCAATTATGACACTGGCAGTCAGTCATTGCGGTTAAAATAATTTGAAATGGGGTGATTACGGATAGTGATAATTATAAACAAAGTTCTCAGTTTTAAGAAACAAGCAGTTTAAACAGTTTACAGTGAATAGCGGTGGGTATTATTTAACCTAACCAGTTTAGACGCAATATCTTCAAAGAAGTTGTCACAAAGAGTATAATACCGCACAAAGGTTTCGAATTCGGGAACCATACAGGCCAATGAATTAACGATCTCCCAAATACAGCTTAGAGACCAGAATAGAACAATTGAAAAAAGTCTTATAATTATGATCATTTATTGCCCAAAAAGTTACATCATTTTAACGCAACTAATCGTATGTTATTTTAAAAAATTCAAATTAGTTGCGCATGCGTACTACTTTTTTCGGATGCGCTAGAATGAGACCCAACCGAAGTAGTCTTTATGGTTAAAGAAATCACGTCAATTATTGTTTAATTCACCGGGATTTCTTTTTAAAAAATATGTAGAACGTCGCCTACCCGTAATTCAAATAATTGCTGGCATTTAAATATTTATAATAACTTATTTTGATTTAATAACAATCCTAGTATATGATATCAATCTTTCTTTAAGCATGATCAAACTGTATTTGTGCATGTATTTGTAAAGACTCATATAAATTGTGTTTTATATATTATTAACTAATGCATATCACAGGAAATGTTAATATAATTGTGTTTTGTAATAAGTGATACATTGAACATGCTGTCTTACTTTCAAATAAAAAAATATATATGTCGTATAACGTGAATCAGATTCAATAATAATTTTAAGGGCGCATTTATACTTATTAATATCGTGTCACCATTCTAATTGGCGTATATATTTAATAATTCAAAGTACAAAACCATTAGTAAATTTAATAACTTATATTGCTATATTAAACAAAAACTTTAAATCAAGTATTTAATTAATGCAGTTTGTAGAAAAAACGAATGTCCCCCATAATTAACAATCTACGATTTATTTCACAACAGTTATTATATTTACTTTCATAGAGGCAACTTAACAAAACTTTAAATCATGTATTTAATTAATGCAGTTTGTAGAAAAAAAGAATGTCCCCCATAATTAACAATCTACGATTTATTTCACAACAGTTATTATAGGCAACTTAACACGTGTCCACATGTCAAACATGTATATGAAATTGAATTCCCTATTTATCTGGCAAAACATTAAACAAAAACAAAAACTTCAAAGAAATTAATTTTGCGAAACACGCTCATTTTAAGGTGTGCACATCATTAATACGTAGCAATTATTATACAATATATTAACCGTAAGTTGATACCAAAAAAATCCAAGAATTAATGATTTCTGTATACAAGTATTTATCTATTAGTTATTAATTTAACTTTTTTAGCAACTGATCTTCATAATTATAAATTATAAATGTCATATTATATCAGTTAAAGTATAAACATTCGTTATATTAGCAGAAAAATTGTTTGCACATGTTAAAAATCATATATAAGTACCTAAGTTCAAATGATTAATATTGGATGCGACCTATACATTTTGTTAAGCAACAAATAGAAATGGAAGGGATGTAACTCGGAAATTGAAATACAAAGTAAATAGTTTTCCTCTTTCCAAGGTAAAATACTTTGTTGTTTTATTTCTGCGAAAGCAAGTGGGCGTGTTTGAATTCAGCAAACGTTACTCGAATAGTTAAACAGTAGAATAAAATACGTATTAGGGAGCACGTACTTTATTTAGATAACTTGTAACAATTATGTTTGTTGAATTATAGAGACAGTTTTTGTTAAACGTAATAGAAAAAATAGAGTTATAAAACAACGTGTTTTTTCACTTTCGCATTTTAATTTCTACGTTTCAAATCGTACAAAGACCATTGCGACTTTTTACCCCAAGGTCTAATGCTGACATGTACATATGTACAGGCCTATACCATAAGGATATTATCTTATAGTAGAAAAAATATTATTCTTGGTTAAGTCTGTCGCATATTGTGATGCGTTCTTCTAGAGGTACTAGCGTCATGTTGCAATGCCTCAGCCGTAGTCCGTTGGTAGGTACGCTGGATTTGTAATCGGGCGATCCTGGTTCGATTCCCGGTTGCGACAGGTCATACCTTTCTGTGAAGATATGACAACAATGTTGATTTTCCTCAACATATGGAGAAGTTGCCGGTTCTTAGTGGATGGGTAAGTAAGTACTGGTTAGAATATAGTCCAGGGAAAACTTGTCAAGTGAACCGGCCGTCGTATTTAAGTGAAAATTTGTTGAAAACGGCCTTAACCCCGCCCCTGCCAAATCGTGTTGCCCGGGTCTGTATAAGCGGTATGCGATAGACATGGTCATACAGGTTCTTACCTTAATTTAGAAATAGTGATATTAAGAGAAAAAGCATCATTTCAATAACATTTCGAGGGCTCAGCGCAACACTGTCGTAACTTGTTCTTATTTCAATATGAGTTACGACACTGTTGCGCTGAACCCTCGATTTACACTTATTCAAGACGTTTTGACGTAGTTAAGAATGTATATCAGACAGTCAGTCTTTGTTTTAGATTGACCTACACCATCATTGACTTTATCACATGGCAAATTAAAGGGGCGAGTGCATAAAGGGTCTATCTCCATTTTGACAAAGAGGGCTAGACTAAGTAAGTACAGTACCTGAGTTAGCGGCCACTTCAGAATAAAGGCCGACTTGTGAATAAAAACCATTCTCTCAAAAAACCTTATAGGATATTTAGTACAAAATTACCTCCAAATATAGGCCACTTGTCAAAGAAGGCAACATTATGCCTTTCCCATGGATAACCTTTGTTCACAGGTTTGACTTTATATGAAGGTGCCTTCTTGGACAGATTATCACAATCATACTTGAAAAAGCATACATGTACAATTACGACTGACTGCTATAAATTATATCGTACTTCATATCGAACTGGGTACCAAATCGTGTTGCCCGGGTCTGTATAAGCGGTATGCGTATCTTTGACACTTCAATAAAATCGCAAATTATATAATTATTAAAACGAAAATTTATAATAGGAAAATTGATAAAAAAATAATTCTATGGATGCTTAAATGAGTTGTTCGCGAAACAAACAATATTTAAGGCTGGACTAAATGCGAGAGATTGGATTTGCACGAAATGCTCGTGCATATCTGTCGCTGACTACTGAACTTCAAACCACGTGACTATTATTGCCTTGCACGTGATTTTGACATTGAAAATTGTGTAGGTAAATAGATTTTAAACACGTTTTTGGTGTTATCATATATTTAGTCAGTAACAGTAACCGGTAGTTCGTTTGTGAGTTTCGATATGTTGGATAAGATGTTGCCGACCAAGTGTCTTCAGGACTTTATATGGCTAGCTAAGTGTTTTATTATACTTCGTTGACATCCAGGATTTGGAGATTTCGGCGTCGGATCAGACTACGGATTTATACTGGTTAGCCATTTATTTATTGTTTTGTTTGTTTATATCGAGTTTTACGCCCCTTTACAACAGTCAGAGGCATATGATGCAGGCACTTAACCTTAACCATCGCTCCTGGGAAGAACCAGTACTAGACTCCCATCCTCTGTAAGCAACTCCCTACTTTCTCACATAGGGAGACATGGTCTGTAGCGAGGCTCCAACCCTTTATGAGTGAGAGGGTACAGTGATTATGAAGTCAGCGACCTTAAGCACTCGACCACTAAGGCGGGTACATTTATTGTTTTACAATTTTTCATACACTCACACGTGAAAAACAAGACATATTTTAATGTACAGTGCAACCTCTCCAGAGCGGCCCTCTCTTGAGCAACAACCTTTCTTAAAGCAACAGCATGCTTTTTCCCACTGCACGATTTAACTATTATTTCAACCTCTCTAGAGCAACAACCTCTCAACAACAACATACTTTTGCTACTCCATAATGATGTTGCTTTCGAGATGTTGCTCTGTATAATACTTAAATTTGTTAAGGATCACATACTTTATGTTTGAATAGTCCGTACATACACAGCCAAGTCAGAATATTAATTGACATAAATCATAACATGTTCACGTAGTCAAATAAATAATCAAATTAATCAAGTTGGTGGTAATAAATAATATATATTCTGGAAAGCATGAAGTTAAATAATAATATACAATATAATGCACAAAATATGGTTTCAAATATTCAAACACTACAAATACATAATATACTGGACAAGATTTGTTTCATTGTTTCACTGGTGTATGATGCTCAAAATACCAAATTAAAATTAAATTTAATCAATAGTCATGCGATGTCTGGCTGTAGATTAGTTTGAAATGTAGTGAAGTCGTTCTTGATGAATTCTTCGGTAAAACAGATTGATAAAAATGCTTCATTTGCGAGCAAAAAAGGCCTGACTTTAGTAACTGATAAATATGTATTGTCTCGACATGTTTCGTTATCGGAATTATATGGCAGAGGTGTGTGACTTATGATATAATCCAATGAAAAAAACTGCTGATAATAATTTTGCAAATGGTGTGTGTTCTTAAGCATGACTTGCCGATGTGTTTGAAGATGGATTTCAAAACAATGTTTGACATTTTGTAGTGTAAGGTTAGATATCAGTACGTGTTTCCGATTTTTGACATTTGTTTTTTGTTGTTGATATGTGCATATCAACTAACAGATTACACCACATTATGCAAATGTTCATGGGAAAATGAATTGAAAAAAGCTGTTCAAAATTTTGTAATTCACATGCAATATGTGTTTATATTAGATATAAGTATCTGTTATCCAGTCATGTCGCATTAAATCTGTCTGTACATATATAATAGTACGCATAAACATTGTAAATATATTTTAGCTTCATATTTGCATATTAGTGGATGTTGTTATATTGAACATTGTATTGATATACATATAAAATTATACATTGACTAGTTATCTTAAACACACAGAAACCTAGATAATACATATCACTGTACAAACAGTTTAACTACCCCAGTTTATATGTTTGAATGACATCAGATTTGGATCGACCACCATACTTTCTTATACAAATGATTCCATTGTCTTCATCATAACATATTCCAGAGGGACCCCATACACCATCCTTCTTGTTGATCAGTATCTTCTGTTTCTTACAATCTTCTGATATAACATATACTGATGTATTCAAACAAACCAACACAGATCCATCTCTGCAAACAAACATTCCCTCTGGGTTAGTTAGATCTGAGTCTTTGTAAGAAGCTTGTACTGTTCCATCCAATGTTAACTTTATAATGGATTTATGTTCAGTATCAGACACATAGATACTCCCACCATCATGACTCATTACAACATAAAGCGGCCACTTAAATATACTGTTCCCTGCACTGTCAGTTTGTACAAGTTTCATAACATTACCATAGAAATCTAAAATCTCAACCTTTGGTGGTTTTTCATAAGACACAACAAGTTTATCATCAATGCAGTCAATACCACGACATTCTGCATTTACACCAATAAACTCCTTCTTTGTTAAGTTGTTATCTGTAACTTCAAGGAACTGAATCTTATGTTTGTATGTAAGTGTGACAGCAAGTGTATTGTGAGATATTGATGTTATATCCCATGGTTTACCCATCACAAAGACTGTGGATAATAATTTATCATGTTTAATATCAACAAGCTTGACTGATTTGTTGAACCAATCTGTACATGCTATTATATTCTCACATATATTCACCATACCTGTTATATAGCTTTCCTCTGTGTCACTGCTATCATCCATACTTATGTCTGCTATATGCTTAGGAATCATGTCAACAATATGTTTGTGTCGTTTTGTAGGAGATATTGGTACATCAGAAAGTTGTATAGCGCCAAGTGATTTTTCTGTCGACAATTCTTGTATAAGAGAACCATTCTTCATGAACTCAACACATTTGACCTGTGCTTCTTTTATGGTTTTCATTTCTTTGTCAAGTGTCACTAACTGTGTGCGTGACTCATTTGCCAGCACAAATAGATTGGCTGTATTAACCAAGTTTGATGTGAGGCGTTTTTGAAGAGATGTCAGTTTCGTCTGAATAGCCTTCATCTGATCACTGGCTTTCTTTGATTTAACTTGGTTAACTTTTGCAATCTTGTCACATTCTGCCAATAATGCATGTTCAGTTTTGTCCAGATATGTGTTCACATCTTGTCTGTATTGTTTTATATTAATAATAGCTTTCTTTATACTTGTATCTGCATATCTGACAGCTTTATCTTCATCACACAGAACTTTGTTGACCTGAGTCTGAAGTTTTTCTAACTTGTCAAGGATATACTTGTAATGTATACTAGTGTTGTATCCATCAGAAAGTGTTGATATGTAATCCACATGACAAGTTTTATGGTTAAGAATGATACAGTCACCACATCCTGTAACATCATGTTTCCTACAGTAGAATTTCAGGTTCTCGTGTGGATGTTGATCACATGTCACTGTACACAATGTAATGTCAGATTTTTTAGGTTTGTTCTTCGGCATCTGCTGTTTATCTATCAATACATGATGTCTACATGGCTTTGGGCGACAATGTTGTTTTATACACGCATCACAAAGATATTCATCACAATTCTGACAATAACCTGCAGCTTCAACAAAATGTCCATCTTTTTCACATGGTTCACAATTGTCTTCAAAGTCTTCTGCTGATCCTTTATAAATTGATCCTTGAGGGATATTTTGTTCTGCCATGTTTTATCAAGTCAACTTCCTATCACTTATTGTTCTTAATTTTAAAGATTACTATGATAGTAAACTTATATTTAATCGACCCTTTAGTCTGTCACATATTGAGCTATTTTGTTATAACTGAAACTGCATGAACTCTGTACAGGTACAGTTCATTTATAGTGATAAAATATTCCCTTTTTCCGTACACAAAATGTTCGATTTAAATCATTTTAACATTGTAAATTTTAACTCCGTAATATACTTGTCCACTTGTTAAACGCGATGATTGTAATACATGTACAAATATTTGGCGAACTTCCAACTTCAATGCATATCCTAGATGTTTTGTAACTCAATCACCCAGTTATATTGATTATTTGTACTGCACAAGCCTTTTCATGTCTGATAGTATGACATACATGTGCATGTCCTTGTGAGATAATTTTTGTACAGTTAATAGTTGCTTTTAAACGACAGGTTTAAATCTTATGTAAATAGTGTATTATAATCGGTATGATATGCTTTAAGGAGTTTATTTAGTGTATAACTTGACTTAAGGAAGGGAGAAGAGGTTGGGATTTTAGTAGACTGACAACCGACAAGTTACTTCCCCTGACATATAGGCTTCACACTCTTGTAGGTCAGATAATATCCAATCCAATTTTATTTCCACACTGTGATATTATCTACATTATTCTTAAAACTTCATCCATTAAATATTGTTTCAGGACAATAATATTGTGCTTACTCATTCTTCGCTGCGGAACTCTATTTCCAGAAATGTATTAAATGAATTGCCCAAAAATTAGGTATCAAATAGTCAACAGTGTCTATTGTAGCCATGAAATGTTAAAATCGTCCAATAAGTATGCTCTGCTATAGTCTATACATTCTTAAACCAAGAGTTTCACATAACTTATACCAAAATACAAATTTCAAGGGCAGATAACCCCAGAGTTTTCCTCCTTTGACTGGGTTAAAACCGGTACCCTTTATGTACAATTTCATATGCTGATAAACATATCAGCATAATTTTATAACTCTATCCCAAATGCTTTTGGAGATAATTATGCGTGACACATGTTGGACGGAAGAAAGACGGACAGACTGACAAGGATAAACCTATATGCCTCATCCCCATCTTTCAGAGTGTTGGAATAATAAAAGTGTATAATTACTGAGTAGAATATAACAGCAAATATGAGAGCATATTTATTGTCTTTGAACAATTTTGCCATTTTACTCTACAACAGACATTGCTGACTATTTGACCAATCTGACATTGCGTCCTACGGACCTGCTGCCATAAAGTTCTAAACGTTCTAGGCTGCAATGAAGTTGTAAGTGTAATGTACATTATGATATTGATTTATTTATGATGATTTAAAATCGCTATTGTATGTACATGCAATGTATAATTATATAGCATGTTCATTTAATTACTCAAGTAACTGGTCAATTTGCCATGTTAATATTTCTATTGGTACGCCACATGCAAAAACCCATCGATGATCGTTTTGAAGTTTAAAAGAAAATTAAGACTAAATGATGACACATATGGAGCATCTAAGACCTCAAAACTTACTTTGTTTCCGCAAATATTTTCCAAAGAGGATAGATTGGTACGTCGGCAAAACTTTGTTTTACATACAGCCAAACCTGTGGACCAATGCCAATCTTCGGAAAGACATTACGTGGAAATACTGGTACATCAGACAATTGTATAGCACCAAATGATTTTTCTGTTGACAATTCTTGTATCAGTGAGGTATTCTTCATGAACTCAACACATTTGATCTGTTCTTCTTTTACGGTTTTCATTTCTTTGTCAAGTGTCAATAACTGTGTGTGTGACTCATTTGCCAGCACAAATAGATTGGCTGTATTAACCAAGTTTGACGTGAGACGTTTTTGAAGAGATGTCAGTTTGGTTTGAATAGCCTTCATCTGATCACTGACTTTCTTTGATTCAAGTTGATTTACTTTTGCAATCTTGTCACATTTTGCCAATAATACACGTTCTGTTTTGTCCAGATATGTATTCACATCTTCTTTGTATTGTTTTATATTCATAACAGCCTTCTTGATACTTGTATCTGCATGTCGGACAGTTTTTTCTTCATCTGACAGAACTTTGTTGGCCTGAGCCTGTAGTTGTTGTAACTTATCAATGATATATTTGTAATGTATACTTGCGTTGTAACCATCTGAAAGTGTTGATATAAGTAATCCACATGGCAAGTTTTATGGTTAAAAATGATACAGTCACCACATCCTGTAACATCATGTTTCCTACAGTAGAATTTCAGGTTCTCATGTGGATGTTGATCACATGACACTGTACATAATGTAATGTTTGATATTTTAGGCTTGTTCTTTGGCATCTGGTGTTTATCTATCAATACATGATGTTTACACGGCTTTGGGCGACAATGATGTTTCATGTACGCATCACAAAGATATTCATCACAATTCTAACAATATCCTGCAGCTTCAATAGAATTTACATCTTTTTCACATGGTTCACAATTGTCTTCAAAGTCTTCTGCTGATCCTTTATGAATTGATCCTTGAGGGGTAGTTATTTCTGCAATGTTTAATCAAATCAGCTTCCTACCACACAGTGTTCTTAATGTTTACGATTTCGATGGTAGCAAACTTATATTTAACCAGTCCTGTTGTCTACCAAATAGTATGCCCTGTTATTGTAAGTGAAACAGTATGAATTCTACATTGTACTGGTACAGTTCATTTATAGTGATAAAATATTCCATCATTCTTTATACATGATTGAACAATCTCGGAATAAATCTTAACATCCATGATATATTTGTCTATTTGTTAATAGACAATTATTGTGTAACAGATATCTGGCTAACATTTAACTACTTTGAATATCCTTGATAAAACAGGTCCTTGCTTTGTAACTCAATCACCCAATTACCAGTTTTATTAATTATTCGTATTGTGCAAACCGTTTTATAATTGTTTGCATTATATTCATGTACATGTCCTCGTGAGATATTCTTAGATAATTGATAGTTGCTTTTAAAAACATGTTTATGTCATAATCATGCATAAGGTGTATATAATGGGAATAATATTATCTAAGAGTTTATTAAGTGTATAGGCTAGATTTCATCAAGAGAGAAGAGGTTGAGATTTTAGTAGACTGACAACTGACAATTTACTTCCCCTGATTTATAGTCTTTATGACTCTCTCGTCAATCCAAAAACTTAAAAGTATTATTTCCACACTTTGACATTACCATTGTCATTCTGCAAATTTCATCCGTTAATGATTGTTTCTGAACAAAGGTATTGTGTTTACTCATTCCTCGCTGGGAAACTCTATTTACAAAAAGATTTAAATAAATTGCCATAAAATTGCATGTTCTTATCAAATAGTCAACAGTGCCGGTTGTAGCGATAAGACGTTGAAATTGTCCAGCATGTATGCTCTAATATTTGCTGTTATATTCTATATCATTCTAAAACCAAGATTTTCGTATATCTTATACCATAGTATCAATTCAAGGACAGATAACTACAGAGTCTTCAGCCTTGACAGTTTTAAAGCCTTTACGTACAACTTCATAAGCTGTTAAACATAACTACCCAATTTCATAACCGTCCCGCCCTGTGTGACATAAGATTTTCGGACGAAAGAAAGAACGTACAGGACAGACAAGGGTAAACCTATATGCCCCCATCTTTCAAAGTGGTGGCATAATAAAAGTGCATAATTAATGAATTGAATATAACAGCAAATGAAAGAGTATACTTATTGAAGAATACTAACTTTTAAACATTGACTTTTTGACCAATCTGAAATTGCGTCTTATACCGACCTGCTGCCGTAAAGATGTAAACGTTGTTAGTTATCTCCGCCTGTTTGTTTTAGCTGTCTGTGGCAAATTCGGCACCTACTTTTACACTCTTTGAAAAACAAAGACATCATTAAAAACCATTGGTATATTTTAAAAGAATTTAGGAACAGGGTGGTCGTTATTCGGAGATGACCCCTACATAGGTTTAACTCAGTGTACAGTATAACCTTTTCAGAGTAGCCCCCTCTTGAGCAACAACCTTGCTTCAATAACAGTCACTGCACGATTAAACTTTAAACCCCTCTAGAGCAACAACTTCTCAACAACAACATAAGGATGTTGCTTTGGAGGGGTTGCACTGTATATATATAAATATATTTACAGTTGTTGTTTTTTTCAAGTATTCGTATAATAGTTTGACTTATTATTGTCTTTTAATGTGTTTGATATTTTACATACTTGCAACATATTTGTCAAAGGGAGATTACTGCTCATGAAATTGTTTAAATTTCACATGGTGAATTATTTCCCTTGGTAACATAGAATTCAATCCATTCTGTTGAATCTTAACATCAACAAGATCGGTTTGGCTAAATAATCAAAATTAATGTAAAATCATGGAAATTGGAGAAATATCAACATCGTCTAAATTCAAATATATTTCACATAATTATGAACTAACATTTATAACCGTTAACAAACATACATAAAATATGAAATAAACATAATGAAATAAGTGAAAAATATGATGACATCACAAAATTGTCAATTTCTCTACAGTTTCTTGAAAACACCACTTCTTCACGACTTTGGTCCCCATGACGTTTAATCAAAACATGACATAATACGCCTATATAATCTGCTCTGTATACTTATATAACGTAGCGTTACGATTTTCATCGAAAGGCCGATATATTCAATAAGATTGAAAAAAGTCATTTTCATATTTTTCCCTTTGAAATAAATCTGATATTGTTGAGTGAAGTCAACGATATTGGCTGAAGACGCGTCACATTTTTCGATACATGAAAAATAATGTATTCGTAAATGTTCAAGTCGATTTGACATCTTCACTGACATATTACGTATTGTGAAACAAACGCACTATTTTCTGTTTATATAAATATTCGTTCACTTTTTCCGACCAGGTCCATGCACACCAAACAGGTCGTAGTAAGCTGCAATTGAAATATACAATTAAGAATTAATTTTAAAAGGTGGCAATGTTTAAAAAGACGTTTATTTGTAGATTCGCGACCGACCCATTGAAAATCTCCCGACACTTAATAATTGCGATGTCGACATAATTTGCTGTCAAGTATGCCACCGGTTTCTAAGGCGATGCATAAACTGAAAGCCTTGTCTGTGCGTCCGTCTGTCTGTATGAGGTAGATTTTACCTTCACATTTGCCTTATGTACATGTAGATTCAGAGTCTATTGTCCGCATATCACTAGGGGCATTTGTGTTTACAAAAAAAAATGTCGTCACTTCCGGTTACTGGAAAAGTCTGTTCGATAAACAGTACGTGGATTTTCGGATTTTCGTTTAATGTGGATGGGTAAATTTCAGAGACATTCATCCTCTGGAGCTCAAAAAATTAAATGTTGTGAAAATATTTGTGAGCGGTTTTCGTGATTGTGTCGATGTGTTCATGTCTAAAAGTATTATATGGCGTGTATGTCGTCTTATTCAGTATTGTCAATAGACAAGATTGTCATCACGAATAACTTTTGTCCAAAATTATAGTTAACTGTCAAAATGTCGTAATATAACAGATTTTGACTGTACTTAAATAACAGAACTGGGAAATCGGTAGTTTGGTGAAGCGGTTTTATGGATTTTCAGCCTCTTAATATTGTGTTTCTCTCCGAGATGATGAAATAGCGCATAGGGAATGTCGGCTACTTGTAGTAGTTTATCTCGGTTGTCAACAACTACGTTCATGCGTTGCTGAACATGTGTATATATATCAAATATCTTTCATAACCGACCAGGTTTATTTAAGGTTACTTTATAGTCAAAGCAAATAATAAAGTGAAGGGCCTTAATAAAGATGTCTATGTTTGCCCCTACACTACCTAAGTTTGAAATCTAATGAAATATTGCCGTGCCGATTAAGCACGGATACACGCCTAGCCCCTCTTTCCTGCGATTTGCTAGACACAGTACTTGGCCCGGTAGTTTGGATAGGGACACTGAAAAAGTGACCCTGAGAAATTCGATAGGCGGAGCCGAGAATCGAACCCACGAGCTTTCGTTCAGTAGTTCCAGCGCGTTATCGCTTGACTACAAAGCGTTCCCGGTGTCTTAATTAGAATTTAATAAAATGCATGAAATAAATTCACAAAATTGAAAGAACACTTGTCATTGTTGTGTCATTCATCCCACCAATATTGCATAAATCAGCGAGTTACCATCTAGAGTACTAAAAGGCTTACCTAGTAGTGCTCGTACAAAAGAAGAAGAGGTTAAAACCCGGGAACCGTACCCAAGATCCGTCAGGTAGCTGGGTCTTCGACGTGACCTACAACTCAAATATAAAATATTACGAAATAGAGACACAAACATTAAATAAGATTTTGAACTTCATTTAATACTTTTGTGCGTCATATTAATGCTTTTTCCTCTTTTAAGATCCGCTGTGAACGCAATTAATTCGGTAAATACAGTCAAAACCTGTAAACAAGGGCCGTTCTTTGGAATACAAAGTGTGACCTTTTTTCACAGATGGCTGTTACTCGTAGGTCATTTTGTATAAATACATGTAATCAATGACGGTTTTAAAGGAATGACCTTTACTCACAGGGTGGCCTTTATTCAGAGGTGGCTGCTATCACAGATTTGACTACATACACATCATCTGAAAGTAAATAGCCTTTATCCCAATATGGAATAAATACACAGATACCTATACTGACCTTTTAAAACATGATCTAAGTAGGTCTAGAAATTCGGATCGTCCATTGTTATTGAGGGTTCGCTCCAAGCCCATCGCAGAGAGGCTAAAAGAAATAAAAGACATTGCTAAGTAAAATACCTGGTAATTGCAACAAAGATGAATAGTTAAATTATTGGCGACCATTATACTGCATGATCTCGTCTTACTGGTCTAAATAAAAACGCATCAATGCAAAAACCACTTCACTTTATCGACTATTTATTTCATGACTCTCCAGGTAGACCATCTCAATGAAGAGAATATTTTTCTGTGGCGAGCCTCAACGTGGTTTTGAGGTATCTGTTGATGTGATCGATGGTCGATTAGTAACGCGCCGGCCTGCTAACCAAAGGTGTTTGAATCACTAGACCATCTCAATGTTTGTTTGTTTGATCGAGTTAGTTTAACGCCCTTTTCAACAATCAGAGCCATATGAGGCGGACAGCTCACCTAACTATCGTTTCTGGGAAGAACCAGTACTAGACCCCAATCCTCCATAAGCAACTGCCTACTTTCTCATATAAAGAGTCATGGTCGGTAGCTTGGCTCAAATCCACGACCCTCTATCAGTGAGAGGTTACAGTGATTTGAAGTCAGCGACCTTATGGCAGTCACAAAGCTGTTTTTACAGGGCGTGGATTCGATTCTCGGCTCCGCCTTCGCAATGACGTATTTCAGTGTCCCCATCCCAACCACCGAACCAAGTACTGTGAAAAAGGCCAACACGTGTATCAGTGATTTATACCGGGTACTCTTATCTCCCCGCTCTCTCTGTGGCAGCTCAGAAATAACCATAGCTGTCGAATGGGCCGTTAAACAACAAATAAAAAAATTAAGGAATGCATAACTTATATTGGTTAGATTAGATCAATGGGTTAAATTTAAGGTTAGGTTAAAATTTGGGTTAGCTTTGGTTAAAGCGATTGTGTAACATTTTGGTTCAGATAATTTCTGGTTAATTTTAGTTCCTTGTGTCTTATATTGGTTGTTAAGTCATTCGGATACTCTCTTTGTCTGCTGACCCATCTGAATTGCCGAGGCCTTTCAGGGGTTGTTACAAAGGCAGTTATTTTGTTTCGTTTCTGGTTAACATTTGGCTTAACCTCATGTCGACACAGCTGCAAGTTTATCCCAGTGGTTAATGTTAAGCAATGTTTATGCAATTGTGCACAAGTGGTTAACAACTGCATCGAACTCTGCTCAACTTATGACATTTCTGATGCTCATGAATTGACCACGATTGCTTTTGTTGACCTTGCACACTGTGTGTATATGATGACTTTTGTGACGACCACAGTGCGTCATCTGTTGACTTTTGTGACAATCCAAACTTTGTGTATCTGATGACTTTTGTGACAACCCAAACTGTGTGTGCCAGGTGCTTTTGTGGCAATCCAAACTCTCTATACCTGATGTCAGCCCACATTGTGTATTATGTGCCCTTATTGCCCTTCTTGATTTACTGTGTACTATTGTTCAAGTATGGAGAGCTTTACCCAAATACTGAAAAATTGTTGCATGCTAGAGTCACATGACCCACACCAACTGAAGAACACTCCTGATAAAACTAAAGACTTTGAACAACACCTATAAACCTATAAAAGTGACCCCCCCCCCCAAGAAAAAGGATGAAATGGGAGGTCTATTTTCTTTTTTATCGCCCATAGGCAGTCGTATGGTTAGGTGTTCTTAGTGTCTATAGATTTACACCCAGTAAAAAACAACCTTGCCTGTTTTGTTACCCAGTACTATGGAATACAGAGGACCGCTGATCTGTAAGTCACATGCCTCGCTTTCGAATTCGTGGTTCAATGTATTTTAAGAAGAAAAAGAGACTATATATTGAATTACAGTAATTGAATCATGTCAATATACGTTGTACGTTCTTGTGACATTAGACTATTATGGTAACTTCTAATATTTAAGGCCCCAATAAGCCTGTAATTTCCCGACTAAGTGACTAAGAGGGAAAAAGCTTTCTGCGATCACTAATTTTACCGGAAAAAAATCGATACACCGTCTTTCGGAAGCGATCGGATGATCCCGTAAAACTCCGGAAAATAACGGAAATTACCGATGAGTTCCGTATAATGTACCACGTGTTAATTTGGCATAGTTAAAAATCGCCTTTTATTAGTACTTGCATGAGAAATCAAAGGACTGAAAGTACTCACGGAAACTGATTTTTCCTAGACCTGGACTTCAACGTGGAACGGGAACTAGTTTAAAAATTGCATAACAGATGTAGAATAGTATGTTGGTCCGCATCAAAAGTGATGCACGCTGGGCGAGGGGCGGCTAAGGAAATCTAAACTATCGTACAGTTTACAAAAAAATGACCATGTCGCAAAAGGCCTAAACGTTAACCAATGATTATTTAGTACTAATTTAGAATATAAAACCAGACGATCACAGAATATTGTCTTATATTGAATAATTTCACGAATAGTTTACGAATTATTTCTTAATCAAATATTCGCCAAATAATCATAAAATACTATTCCTGAAATGGTTGACTACTTTTCAAAAATGACATTTCCTGTCTTACGGGATTATGATCGATAAAAAAAACTTTCTAATGAATTAGAATAAATTGTATTTAATTTAGCTTCCAGTCTTTAATTTGATTCTGAATCAAAGGCAATAAAGTATTGAATGTTAGTTGAATTATACATGCGTTTAACTGCGTCTAAATCGTATTTTTTTATCTTTTATTATCAATCTGACATCGAGTGAAGTAAATTAAAATTCTAAAATAACCCCGTTTCGCTTATAAATCCTCGCCGTCTTTAATTCAAAATTGGTTTCTTTTCTGGGGATTTCTCACTACCAAATTTTTTACCGTTCTTGTCTCTTGTGTTTTCGACAGATCGAGAAAAGTTTATCTCAACTTCGTTCAGAAAGTACATTTTGTAAATGGCATACGAAAATAATGTCATGTTGACATTTAAGTTATAAGAAATAGACGTTGTCGTGAAAAATAATCATCATTTTGATAAAAATCTTTTCAGCGTAGTTTAAAAGAGGAGGAACACGTTCTTGTCGTATAACCGGGATTTTATCCACCGCCTGGGTCACATGATCCCAGCTAATATTGGTTAATAAACGTAGACTTCAAAGAGAGGCTGCTTACCGATTCCATTTGACAATTTAATTTAAAAAAGTATGCATTTGAACCTCATTCCACCACAGCGAATACTCTAATTGTAATCAATGTGTTAACTTTTCCAAACTTAGCACTTTATACGGATTCTACATGTTAAAGCTACTGAAGTCAAAGTTCCCTACAATCGTGACTACTCGGGCATTTCCGTTACTGACAAATACACCTCGAACATAATAAACTGGTTCCCGTTGACTTGTCTGTACATAATCGTAACTACTCGGGCATTTCCGTTACTGACAAATACACCTCGAACATAATAAACTGGTTCCCGTTGACTTGTCTGTACATAATCGTAACTACTCGGGCATTTCCGTTACTGACAAATACACCTCGAACATAATAAACTGGTTCCCGTTGATTTGTCTGTACATAATCGTTTCTACTCGAGCATTTCGGTAGCTGAGAAATACCGAGGTACTTCCTTTAGACAAACGCCGAGAAGTTCCGATTGAGTTCCCTACTTTAACCTTTGAGTTTTATATCATAAAAGGAGTCAAATAAACGACGTGATATTTGCATAAAAATGAATTTCAGGTAATTACTTTTGCCTTTACTTGAAAATGCATTAGGATGTCTTTGAAATCAAGTAAATAACAATGGAACTTCTCTTGTCCGGATTCTTTCTACTCCTGAGATCACTTTAAACCTGACACAGTTGTAAGCCTAGTTTTGGAAACTGGACGATAATTAAGCTCTCCATAGCCGTCACTCGCTCGGCGCGCATGGATTTTAATGCCGATCAAAGTACTACGTTTTCCCCTATATCCTCCGCATGTAATTATTAATATGTTTACCGATCCATGTTGCAGTGCAAGTCTATGTAAGTTCAGCTCCCAAGAACTTTCAGTACTTTGATTGTTCTTGCGAAAAAAGATGTTTTAGTCTGATAGTAAAAGCCTGTCTTATCCGAAGCCCCTTCGATAATAATTCATATCTTTATGTACTGAGTCTGAGGGCAAACAATATTTATGAACAATTGTGCAAATATTTTTAGTGAAACTGGAGTTTGTCACAGAGGTAACCAATATCCCCATCGCCGCTTTGAAACTAAGAATGCGATAGTACACTATACGGCTAAGTTCAAGGGGGCATAACTCTGCAATGAGTGGATCACTGGGCATGACAATTGTGTCTTGCACATCTACATTTCATTTATAAAATAATTATCAAGTTTTAATTCACTCCCTTGAGAAATGTGGAAGTAGTTTGCTCCACAAACATTCATGAGCTAAGAATGCCTTTGTATATTATATGGCTAAGATCAGGGGCACATAACTTTGGAATGAGCGAATTGTTGGGCATGAAAATTTTGTCGTGCACATCTACACTTCATTATGGTTACATATTTCAGGTTTCATTGCAATCCGTTAAAGAATGTGGAAGACGTCCGCTCCACAAACTTGTGATATTGTATGCGGGCCGTCCGACCGACCGACAGAGTGACTCCAATATACCCCCTCTCAAACTTCGTTTGCGAGGAATAATAAAAACTGGCATTATTTTTGAATAAGTGAACAAAAGTCAATGAAAATTAAAAGATGATCAATTTTTCCCATGACTAATATTGAGCTAAGATTTCTGAACAGTCGGTCGGTAAATTTTTCCTATGCATACCGAAGAACTTCCATTAACCTTCCGCCTACGAAAATAGTTCCAATTTTACCAAATTCAGCCCAATACCTAACCCTATAGAGAAAATCAATTTTTGATTTCTTTTTAGTTACGAACAGTAGTGCTTTCAGTGCTTTGATTAGAAAGATGAAAATGCTACAATGGTTGAATAATTGAATGAAATTCAATGAAAACTTAATAATGATCAAGTGAATATATAAAGTGAATAAATCGAGTGATTACTTGTACTTGATGAATCAATCAGTAAGTTCTAAAACTAACCGAGAGTCTTAGACTGGAATGGTTTTTGATGCCATTTCTAATGTCTATTTCTATCTGACTATAAACGGAATCAAGTATTATAATTACCAATAAATCGAATTCCTGTAAATAGATTAATTAATCAATGTCCTGTTTGACTGATTAATCTTTTCTTAAATATAATTTCTTTCTGTTAATTATAGATTTTTTTCATTTTTTTATCTTCACTTGTAATTGAATGGAGGTAATTAAAATGCATTTTTAAGCACTTGTCGGCATTTATCATGCAAGCACCTGCTTAATTCAATACATGTTTGTTTTTGTCCAAAAAGTTCGATTTAAATTCATGTAAATGATATCTACTAATAATGATCGAGGTATTCACGTCCCCAGACGAAGAATGACATACTTTTCGAAAATTTTGAATTGATAAGATAAATGTAGGATATTTGTTTGTCCGACCTGTCAATGTAAAATGCATGCACTTGATTCGGGATGGGTCGATTTTGAAGCTTCTTCATGTTTTTTTTTGCTCGAGCTGACTCATTGGGCGGACACACGGTTTTGTAAATTGTAAACGAAAGTAAAATTTTACTACCTTTCTATATAAACTACACCTCCCACAACAACTACCTCTCTAGACTAACAACTTCTCTACAACAACTAGTCTACCTCTCTACAACAAACGATTCACACGTCTCTGCAAAATTGTGCTCATGTTCAAGAGAAGGCAAACGGTATCAGTGTACGAGTGGGAAGTTCGTATTGTCGGTTCCATTGTCTTCGAAAATTGCAAATTGGCAACTAAATTTCACTGAACATTTGTTTTTTGTTTTGTTTTACGCCGTTTTTCAACAGTCAGAGGCATATGAGGCGGACAGTTCACCTAACCATCGTTCCTGGAAAGAATCAGTACTAGACTCACACTTTTCTGTAAGCAACTTTTTTTCTCAATTAAAGAGAAATGGTCGGTCGCGGGGCTCCAACCCACGACCCTCTATCAGTGAGAGAGTACAGTGATTTGAATTAAGCGACCTTAACCACTCGACTACGAAGGTGGATCTTGAAGATTTGGCCTTAAAAACGGAAAACTTTAATCGATTTCAATTATACGATGAGATTTATGCTTATTAATATAGTCTCATTGTAATTTCAGTATTTGTTTGATAACTCAAGTACAAAACCATTAATAGTTAGCTTAACCTATATTGCTACATTGGATAAAAAAAATATATGTACTTAATTAATGCAGTTTGTATAAAAACGAATGTAAAACGGTAAATGTCAGATTGTTTCAGTGTAATCTGACAATCCTTATATATATTGGCAGAATAATTGTTTGTACAATGACAAAAATCATACTGAATTACGAAGTATTTAAGTTTATATAATGAATATTGGAAGCGAGCTGTAAATTTTGATAAGCAACAATATAAAGAAATGGAATCTAAGAAGTTAAAAATCACCAAATTAAACATTTTTATTATGTATAGGCACACCTAGTTTTTTCAGGGTAAAACACATACATGTAGTTGTTTAAAAAATATTCTGAAAGCGAGCGGTACATGTTTGAATTCAACAAACGCTGCTTGCATCGTTAAACAGTGAAACGTCTTATTCTGCTAACTTGATAACATTCATGTTTGTTAAATTACAGAGACAGTTTTGTAACTCTTCTGAAATAAAAACACCAACACCTAAAAGGTTATTAAAACAATGCGATTTTACACTTTTTGAAATGTATGTAACATTTCTTGGCAGATATAGCTTTATACCCGTTAAACATAGTTGATAGCTGCATCAGTCTGTATAAATTACCTGCATATATTGATTAAAGTCAATCAAAGGATGATGCGAATGAATCTACTTAACCAAACAATTAAAACAATATTCCCATATTTGTATTAAAACTTTTGTAGATTAATGTTTGTTTCGATTTTTTTCTTCCATTCAACCATTAATTTGTTTAGTATTATGTAAGTAAATGTTTAATAAATATTGTAAAGTGAAAAATACAAAGCTAATCATATATTCAACAAATAATACATACCTTCCATCTGGGGTGCCTTGTTTCCTCATTGTTTCAGCTGCCGATGACGTAATGAATAAATAAAATAAAGTTATTGTTTTCACATTCATTGCTCCTCCGTCCCTCAAATAAGTATTTTATTTCAAGTGCCTTTAAAAGTCCAGCTTTATTCACCTCGTCCGATACTACATCGAAATTCGGCACAAAACTGTTTTCAAAATTATCGCGAAGTATTTTCCGCAACGCATTTATATAGCCGAAATCGTCTCGCAAAATATTTTATTCCGCTTGCCGAATTTATTTTGTTCAAATACGCAACCTCCCTTTTCTAAAATTGATGTAGCAATGAAAAAGTCCTTTTGCCATAACACGGCGTGTTAATGTTAATCTAATAATCGCGCAAAACAACGCGATCTACGTAACTTCGAAACATGTTATTGAGTTACAATATCCGGGCCTTTATTGCTGTATATAAGAACAGTAATCATTGTTAGTAAAAACTCCAGAAAAGGTCGATTGTTCAAGAGGATAAACATACGAAACATCGCAAGTTTCACTTAAAGTGTTGAAACCATATATATACGGGCTTTTCGAGTGTTATCAACGGGTATTGAATATTTAAGAATCCAACTGCCATTTGAATTATATACTTTTTTCTATAACATACTTTAAGGTGTATAGGATCCTAATTTTCTGACGTACTTGCTTAATGCTACACAAATATGTTGATATTGCAAAAATAGTGTTGCCCGATCGTCATTATTTCTTTGATATCTGTCTTGGATACGATACATTCAGTTCATTTAACAACTCGATTAAAAGACACATTAGCTCTTTGAGTAATACTGAACAATATATTAAATGATAGTAATATAAAAGAAATATATTTTATTAGCTCTAAAACAATATTTATGCATTTCTTTAGACACATCTCATAAAGTGTTGTCAGATGTTTTTTTCTTATTTTCTGTAAAATCATTGAAAAAATACTCAAATTAAAATAGAAAATTTTGGAATGTTTTTATTGCGAGTAAAAGTCAGTTTCACTGATAAGACATCTTTCTAGGTAAAATAAAACCTACTTTAATTTAGCATACAAAAAGCTAATAGGGGTATAACTGTCTGCAGTGTTTATTAGAAATAATTTTGACAAGTGTTGTAAATTTGAACACGATCAAAAACGAATGAAATGATCACCTTTTTGGTACGGGTAATTTAAAGGGACAATACACATACATTTGTAATTCATAAATTCATTTTTTAACTTATTTTACGGTTAATTCATAAAGATTATGAAACTTGTTATTTAATTTATCTGTTTGGATACTTACATGTATTGCATTTATCTAAAATTGAAATAAAACAAAAAGCTTGTTCAGTCTTTAGATATGAAAAACAAAACGTGTTACCCCAGTCACACGTCATAAATGACCAACATTAAAGTTATAATTCAGTCGGACTATACCCGTTATTTCCTATAAGCAAAATGTCGATGAGAATATAATCCAGGAAAACCGCTGTACACAACTGAATACCGGTTAGGTGAACCGGCCGTCGTACATAACTGAAAACCGGTTAAGTGAACCGGCCGTCGTACATGACTGAAAACCGGTTAGGTGAACCGGCCGCCGTACATAACTGAATGCCGGTTAGGTGAACCGGCCGTCGTACATAACTGAATGCCGGTAAGGTGAACTGGCCGCCGCATATAACTGAATACCAGTTAGATGAACCGGCCATCGTACATAACTGAATACCAGTTAGGTGAACCGGCTGCCGCACATAACTGGAATATTGCTTAAAACGGCATTAAACTGAACTGAAACAAAACCAATGAATGTCAAACTATATATTTTAAGCAAGAGTTTCAAGTTCAGAAACCACTGTCCTGGCAAATATAAATTATATCAATGAATCGGACTCCTGATTTTTCCGGATATAGAGTATGAGGCCGAGTGGTAAGGGTGTCTGCCTTCGGAGCGGGAGGTCAAAAGTTCGAACCCAATTGGAGGCTTGGGTAGAAGTGATGCGGTGGGTTGGTGAACCGCCAGCTAGTTACATAATGGTTACCGTAGACCCATCTCAGTCAGGCGCCCGTCACATTGAGAAGAGATTCTGGAGGTACTGTGCTCACTAAAGATAGGTCCTTCGTATGCCAATTTGGCTGGCCCTTTATATAGGGATGACACTGTTTACTGTTGTAAAAGCTGATCATATTACAGAAACGATGTGGTTAAAACATTAAAAATTCAGGTAAGCTAGAATTTAAACTTCATTGACTACGTACATTCCTTTCTCGCTTTCACCACAATAAAGTTTTCAGCGTCCTTACAGATATTGGATGAATCATGTTTCAAAATTGAATTACAAAAAGAATTACATTAATAGGTAAAAACAAGAGTCGCTCCTGAATACGTTGGTATTATGAGTCACAACTTCTAATGACATTCGAAAAAAACGACAATTTCTTCTAATCCACTTAAACTTTGAAAAATGTCGATCACTTTTCTCAAACGTGTTCGTTAAGGCAAATTACGATTCAAACAGATACTCTTGCAAGGATAGTAATCAAGAAGCCTATCTTTAACAAATTGTACTTTAGCAAAATCGTGACTGACCGCCATGAGAAAAATTATAGGCGACTCCATGTAGGAGTTAATATCGATTCATAATAATCCAAACTGAACAGCCACCTACAATAATATCCTTAATGGTGTATTTGTACAGGGTGGTTATCAAAAATAGGATGTGATCGGTGGTCTAGTGGTAACGCGCTTAGCCTAAACTTTTAAACTCAAGTCGTGGATTAGAATCTCGGCTGTGCCTTTCAGTATTACGTGGAAGCTCTTTCAGTGTCCCCATCCCTTCTACCAAGCTAAGTACTGTGTTAATAAATCACAGAAAAAATGGTTAAGGCGAGTATCGTTGCTTTTCACCGGGCACGATAAAGAACCAGGAAAAAACTATTCTAAAACAGTAGATATAAATGTCTGGTTCCCCTGTATCTACTGTCTGTCCTCTCTCTATCCTTTCGTGAGAAGCTCTGAAATGACCGTAGATCTCGAATGGACAGTAAAAGAACATGTAAATGAATAAATCTGCTGAAAGTTCTGCTGTTGTTCGGAACTACAAAGTAGTCAAACGTTGAATTTCTTTGTAGGGTGAGGTATTTTGGAAACCGAACGATAGTTCGGGCATGAATTTTGATGCATACCAAAATACTACGCTGCATTACTTGTCCCTTCGTATACATAACATACATTATGCAGAATGCAATATCTCATAAATGAAGACATGCTCGAAGAAAAAGTTACACGTTATAAGCTTTAAATTAATCGATTATAACTACCCAATGAACCACGTACTGTTTTAAATATCTGGTTGACTCACATCTATATTCACATCGTCCATGAATTCAATGATGACTTCTGTATCTTTACAATAGAAGCTAGGAACCAGACTAAATAAGCATATACATCACCTAAATTATGACGTCATCCTTCCTTGAAATGTGTGAACTGATAGTATATATTGAAGTAATTTTTTACGACTGTTTTGTATTGCTTGTTTACGATTTTGCATAGCTATATGATTTGACTTGAAAACACATAATATTTAAATTCGTATTTATGCTATTGAATTGAAAAATTGGAACTATATTCTTAGGCGGAAGCTAGGTTAATGGAAGCTGTTCGGTATGCAGGGAAATTAAAACCAACCGAAATGGTATTAACTTTGTGTTCGAACCGGACAACAAAAAATGAAACAATTGCATTGTAAACGCAAGCATGCTCTGCATGTGACCTCGTGATTGAAATTACTAATCAAGGAAAACTACGTATTTCTTGTAAACACCGAACATTGTCAATATTTACACAATGTGCAGGTCAATTGAATGCTTATTTCTCAAAGTTATTAAAGTTAGATTGTCCTATGTCATCCAATAACGATAGTTAATGAGACACAAAAGACTTGTTCGAGACATTTTTCAGATAATTTATCTGCACGAGGTCAAAAACAGTCTCATGAATTTATTTCAGCTTCTTTGATGAGCGCCGTGTACATTTCGTTGTGGTGGGTTGAGAGCGTGGCGTATTTTTGTTATTGGTGTTTGTCTGCATGTCATTGGGATTGCAAATGAATTGCTGAAGCCGTGATAATTTAGAACGACATGAATTCACAACGGCATTGAAAAAAACAGTTTATGTTTTTTTGTGTTTTGTCAGATTTGTTAACTTTTATAAAGTACCAAATTGTTGGCGGTATAATGTGAAGAGTGGTAAGGATTTTTGTGCTTTGGGGCTACCGAAGGTCCGTTCTGGTGAGATGAACTAGCAGCGTGCAGGGCTAGTGATTAGGAGTTTGTGGGTGCATTTTCTCTTTTAAAATGGTATTCAAAAAGAGTCTATAATTTCCACCCAATAACCACGACCCCATACCTGTCGTCAGCCAAAATCTAAAATCTGAAAATGCTTTCTACTGTAGCATGTGTGAAAGTAACTTGAATGAACGATGCAGCAATAAGATTTTTGTGCGTACCTAACCAAGGAGCACATATAAGGACGCTTGTCTGCTATACTGAAATATACAAGAGATAACCATACTGTTCTTTTGACTATTACATGCTTCATATCCTTTGTATCACAAAGATCTTATTTTGTTGTCTCTGTAACAATTTTTCTAGACCAATTTTAGTCATGGGTACTACACTTTGTAGTTTATTATTGTTGTCTGTGTGTATATAGTATAGTGTTTATTACTAGTTTGGGTAATCCTGGCCATTTGATTGGCTAATGGTGATATCGGTCGTTTGATTGGTCAGTCATTGGACTGGGTATTCGTTGCGTAACCTGTCGTGTTTGAATGAATGTGATCGTCTGCTCTTACGTTGAAAGATAAGAAAGTAATGTAGGCATTGTTCCATGATGTTGACCAGGATAAGTTGTTGTGGCATAATATCGGAAACGTCATTAGAAGTAAGTTTAATGTGGTTGTATCATAGCAGATTATGGTGAACTTGGTAGTATTTATGGTGTACTTTATTCCATTGATGTATGGTATGGTATTACCATGTACTTGTGAACTATATACATGAATGTATTCATTTGTCAAATACTCATGATTATCAATATATGTGTATTATCTTAACTTGTAAATATGTTATACTCTCCATAATGGAGGAATTAATAAAGTAGACGGTCAATATCCTTTATGAAAAAAAGGCAACTTCATACAAAAAACTTAAGCCAATGCTTCTTGTAATTCGTCTACCTATACTGTTTCTTGTTACTTCGCTCTCAAGCTTTTACGGACTTGCCTAAGTTACATGTAGTTTAATATGATACATTGTCATGTATTTTTACAAAAACCCACCAGAGGATTCGCGGTATTACTAGATACATACATCTACTGGCGATGTGATCTGCTGCAATATATTTGCCGAAAAACAATAAAAAAAATCAAGTATTATATATTTCGATGCCAGATTAGTTTTTTATTGTCATAAAGTCTTTAGATAGACATCACTCGCTCGGTGCGCATGAATATTGATGCGGACCAAAGTAATACGTTTTTCTACATCCGCCATGCCATTGTTTACCTGTTGCAGTACAAGTATAAGTAAGTTCAGTTCACATGAGAACTGTCAGTACTTTGATTCTGTATGCTTCTGTCTATTAAATGGGTTTGGGGTTATTAGCGGTTTATAGCTCCGATGGCCTATTGCGGAAGGTCGTATTTTTGTGTTTGGTTATTTCTGAAATTCCATTTCTTATCCATATTCAATAGCAAACGTCTTCAGTGCCTAAACAAAAGCCTAAACTTGACACAAAGCATCAAGCTGGTTCTTGTTGCATCTGTCTTGACTATGAGACACAATATGGAAAAAAGAAATATGCGGTCCTGTTAAGATATGGTGTTCTAACCCACTGTTCCAAGAACAGCTTGGTTTAAACTTTAGCCACATACAAACATGCAAGCATGTATTATGGTATTTACTAAAACAGCAACAGCATAATATGGATTGTAAAACTATGATGATTTATATAAATTCCTCTCAGCTTGTCATAGACATAGGGTCTATGCACGTTGTTCGGGTGATGTATAATAGATAATTTTGGTCTAAAATGACCACATGGACCATACTTATCTTACATGTACCTATATTATAAAAAAATATCTGAGTCAAACAAATTGATAATGAAAAACAATCAACATTCCATAGGTATTACATATTATTTAATAGCCGACCGGTTACGTCATTGCAATAATATCATCTAATTTTTAGTATTATTGCCCTGATAAGTCAATGACGAAACCGGTCGGCTATTAAATAGTATGTAATACCTATGGAATGTTGATTATTGTTTTCATTATACAATATATATATATAAATATACAACTCTAGAAATGGCAGTATCCGCACCAAGTTTGTTTTAACACCACAGAGGCGTAAAAATATGTTTATTTCTGCTTCCATGCTCAGATGAGTTGGTCAGGGCTTTTGCTTAGCTCTTGAAAGCGTTTGGGGAAAAATAAGAAAAAGTGGGTCTGCTATTCCTGGGTCTCTTTAAAGCCTAACTTGGTCAAAGTTCAATCTTAATGGTTTCATTCATTTATTTTCGTTGGTCTCAATTTTCGTGGTTTTTACTAAAATGGCTATTTCGTGGGGACATAAATTCGCGGATTTTGATTTTTGAAAAAATGCCTTATGTATGCATTTGATTTCGTGGATGAGCCGACCCACAAAATCCACGAAATTAAATCCCCAACGAAAAATAATGATTCTACATTCCACGTGGGGACGTAAATTCTTGGACTTTGATATTTAGTAACTGGTGTCGTCTGTAGAACGATCTGAATTCTAAAGTACGTGTTGATAGATTTTGACTATTATGGTAAAATATCACACTATTATCCTGTCAATGACGTTTCATAACTGGGATTATTACACACGGACCGACATTCAGTTATATTTTACCAAACATATACGTGCTGTCATGGAAAATTCACATTTGAATCTATTTTTTTGTTAATCCACGTATAAGCAAGGAGACTTTGAGCATGCGCTTAACTCTTCCGGTCTCCCATGAGACTGTTAACGTCAATTAGTTACACGACATTTCTTATTGCAATAACAGCTGTCAAAGCGAGGCCGGGATACAGCGATTTATCTACAACTTCCTGTTTTTGTCAATAATTTGTTTCATGTTGCGAGTAATATGTCTTGCTTCAAGACTTTCAAATATGTCTTATCTTGGCGTAATCGTCGTCTAAGCAATATTGATATTCTTTGATATGGAAGACAAGCCAAATCTGTTAGACAAATTAATACGTTTCGTGTTACTTTTTATAGCCACAGAATACAAAACGTCAACGATCGTTTTGCTGAAGAGCAACTAAATTGCTGCTGTTGGTTTGGGGGTCCAATTTGTCTTTAATTACAGACAACAGTTCTGTGTTTTTTCTGAATGGTGTAAGGCCTATCACTTAGGCTTGAAAATGTTTCTAATGATTCCCTTGATTTGAAGGGGTTGCAAATTCTCTATAAGTGGTTGCATTGACGTGACTGTCGATTTGATGTGTACCTGAGTAGTAACCGGCGGTACCCTGGTACCAATGCCTTCTGGTACCAATGCCTTCTGGTACCATATAGAATATAGATTAAGGTCGGTACCAGAAGTTTTACAAAATTGTGACAAATGGGGACAAATTGTGACAAATTAGGACAAATGGTGACAAATTGGAAATCAATATTTCAAAATAATTTTAGGAATGTTCTGTGTGTGTGTATAGACTTAGGCAATGAGAGAATTTTCTTTCGAAAAGACATGGTGGCCCTGAAAAGGGCCGTTGGTGGTCCTGAAAAGGACCGTTGATTGTTGTCTATGCTGACTGATCTGGTTGGGTACATAGTTCGCATTGGCAGTCTGGTGGGGGATAGCAGAGCCTGCATGTTAGATCCCCACAGGACCATTCCTGTTCTGGTGGTTGTTCCGTGTACTCAACTTGAGCGGTAGTGATGATACGCCAATGCTCTTCTTCTTGTTGTTGTTCCCGTTGTCTATTTGCCGTTCGTTCCCGAGCATCTCGCTGTCTTTCTCTGACTTGATCTCGAAATTGCTCTCGCATTTGAGACAGTTCTTCTCTATGATGAAATCGATTGGATTCAATGGTATTCAAAGTCTCACCAATGGTTTGAAGATCACGTTCCCTTTTTCTAACAATGCTAGCCGCTAAGCGACTGATTGAACGCCATACCCTGCTCTGTTTTTCAGTCAGTTGTTTTGCTGTTTTGAGTTCATTGAATAAAGCCTCCATCTTGAGTGTTTGAGTTCTCAGAATGAAATGAGGCATTGTAAGACGGAGTATTGTATTACACCCCCCACTCTCGTGGTTGGATGACGTCATATTGCTTGGATGACGTCACCCTAGGGTTGGATGGCGTCACGCGCCGATGTACCGCACAGACATGTGCTTGATTTTTATGAACTTAGAAAAAAGACAACAGACACCTAGTTTCAGTTTTCTAAACTTTTATTTTTGTAACAAGTAACAAGAAACTACATGAAACATTTTATGAAACATTGTTTACATTTAATGATCACCATAAAGAGTTGTATTTCTATGTATGATACTATGATACAAACGTCTGTGACCTTCTGGTCTAGAGTTACGTTGAGCACAACACTTTTGTCCACACTTGTTCACATATTGAGCATGCATGTAATAAGTACCATAATATTGTTGAAACCAATGCGTCACATAAGTGTCATTTTTTCCATACATGTCCGGTTTGAATCGGGTTAACAGTATCTGGTTCAAGTCACATTCACGTGAGATAAAATCCAAAGCGAATAGACAATACACACCACACACCGGTAACATATCGCCTTGTATTCTCATGGCATTCCACAGATAAGTTTTGTTGGCATGTTTTTTCACAAAGGATAGAATCTCTTCGAAAGGAGGTAATCCGTAGGAATCAAAGTACACTGCTTTATTGTCTTTTAAATAAAGAGCCACCCAGTGTTCTCCAGGTTGATTCCCGTTATGGGTATTCACAATATAGGCTTTCACGTCATGCGGTTTCTCTGAAGGTAATTGATCTTTGGCACAAACACGAGCATGTAGTGGCTTTAATAACGGTGAATGATCTAATAGGTATTGTAGTTCATTCGTCTCCATAATGCCAATTTCTGTTGACACGTTCAGCCCAAACACTGATCCATTGATCTATGAACTGATTCTGAGTGAGTTCTTCTTTAAATTGAATCCATAATCGACACGCGTCTCCTTTTTCACTATCGGTCAAGGTCACTAATTCAGGATACCACTTTTCCATGACCTTGAACACGTCCAAACGTTGAATCGCTTTTTGAATGTAAAGTTCTGTCCACTCTTCCGTATTCGTGTATAAGCAGAGTACATGTTGTACTTGACTAGGATGATTCACTCGACAACCATAACAGTCTTTATGCACTTGATTATAAATTAAAGATTGAAGTGCTTCTGTGACGTGATGATTCAAGCACTCTTGTAAAAAGTCCGTCTTTGAACTTGTACAACAAGGATACGCCAATAACTTCATTTCGTAATCTTGTCCTTTTTCCAGGTGTTCAATATCCATGTCTTCCATCTTAATAATCTAGAAGCACTTCTCTGAATTGATTGATTTCAATTTGATTGTCGTATTCCGCAAATACAATCACGTTGATGGCTTGTTCAAGTGCTGTTCCAAAGTGAAATTCCAATCTCAGATTGCCCGTTTTTATAGGATGGAGTTGACCTTCCTCGCAACCTTGATCTGCTGTCAAGTCCAACCCCCAGAGTGTGTATCCGAACCGATAATCAGTCATGCTCAATCCAAATGAACGATTGAGCCCAAGAGATCCTGTCGCTTGATAAAGTGACATGTAGGATCTTAGAACTTCTGACGTTTGAAAATTGGGTTGAAACGCTTTGTTATGAATACTTTTTCCGTCAATGCTGACTTCTAGATGATTCAGTGTAAAATGACGGAAATCAAAGGGGTTGGTAGCCATGTCTCCATTCATGTCTCCATTTCTTACCATACCGATGATAAGCCGTTTTGGCAATTGACCTTGAAATAAATGATCTTCAATCTTGGATCGTTGACCGTTAGGAATCGTAAATGTTTTTACTTCAGTTCGTCGGATGGGGATTTTCATGTTATGTTGAGCAATCTGTTGATTGAGTTGATTGGCTACCACTGGCAGTAAATCGACTGTTCTTACATTGAATCCTGCTTCTAGAAACTTGATTTTACCCGGTGCGGCACCCATGAGACAGAATTGGGGTGACGCTTTGTTTAGTCTTAAGCGTATTTCCATACCATTGGGTAAATATTTATCTTGCATCATCAGATCCAAATGAAGTCGTCCACATAGTTCCACCACACGACTTTGATGGACACGAGCACGCCTCTCAATATACCCCTTGTTATCCCCGTCATGTGCGTGGGTGTTCATATGACCAGGGGTGTCTTCAGCCCATAACTCTAGCGCCTGAAGCTGAGTGTCTTTACAGCTTGAGGTGAAGGAGAGTAAATTTTCTATGTATGCCCGATAGGCATACGTGTCCGCATTGCTGGTGATCAGTTTATTATTCAGGTACACATCAATGCTTGAGAACATGCTGTGAAAGAAATTGTTGACGGTAGCAATTTCACTGTCGACTGCTAGGTCTGTACCATCTGCCTGTATAATTGTTAGTTTTAGGTACAGGTAAGATTGATTCAGATCTGTCCATTTTTCTGTCTGTGCAGGAATCACAAATTCAATCGGAGCATTATTACCCAGGGCAGAAATGGGATAATGCTCAGTCCATTGACCTTCTTGCATGGCTGTCATAGTAGGTGGCACAACAGACACATCCAACTCTGTCTTACTACATTCACAGGAACCGTGTTGCATCATGATTAATCGAAAATATCAAGAGGTCTGGCCTGCTTAACTCGGCGATGATGAAGTTTCGAATGAGGTCTTTTCTTGACTGGTTTGCTCTTTATACGTCTTTTAGGGCTGGCCACAGCACGTAGTAAGGATTCACCCACATCTTTTAACACAGAGGCTCCACGTTTTCGTATTACTTGTTTAACGTTTGATCCTGTCAAGATATCTTTCATAGCGGCTTTTCCTTGCTGGAGTCCTTCTTTTTTCAAGGTGTGAACTCCAGATTTCACAAATGGATTCAGTAAAGGCATGATTCTTTTCATGGCTTTCTTAAACATGGATCCAAGTCCGTGTCCATATTGTCGAGGTTGACCTTGGTAAGTAGGTATCATTGTCTTTGACGTAGGTGTAGTTTCACCATAGACTTCCCATGAATAAACTGAATAGACTGGCCAGTGTCACCCCTTATATGGATAGTGATGGTGTCAAAGTCGGCTTTAGCCAGTGGTACATAGTGTAAATTCAAGAACTCGAAATGAATATGGGGGTTAGTTCCTGCTTTCGTTCTCGGATCAAATGGAGCTACACGTAAGATGGGGGCTTCTATGTTTCCCAAATAGGTATAAGACGCGAGGTCAGAATAAACAAACAAATGATTATGACCCATGTTAATATCTACGCCATGAGGAAACGGTTCCGGAGTGTCTTTAAAAAAGATGGTAGGAGAACTATCAGGGGCTCCACCCAGTTTAATAAACATGTGAGGATGAAACTGAATGCCTAGTTGATCCGAACTGTCCAGTTTTGCGCGTTTACTTTGTCCTGAAAAACCCATGGTAAATCGAAGGCCTTTCTGTCTAAATATTTTACCTAATTGATCTTTCACGGTAAAGTCAATCGTCTCGATCAAATGTTGGGGTGTGACATAAGTTCCTATAGGAATACAAAGTCGTACACCTTTTTCTTCTTTATTGGGGAGAGTACAATAGGTCTCAAAGTTTTCTAAGGCCTTACCCAGGACAGGATCATGTGTGACAATGTAGAAATGTCGCTCTTCTTCAGTGACATTAATGACCTGACTAGGAACAATCATTTCCACTAAGGCAATTTCCCAATCTTGTTTATTGAGATGGATGGGTTTTGACAGTTTGGTACGAAAACAACATTGCGTATTGTCTGGGAATAAATCCATAGAGCTATCACTCATGAGTGTGATGTAAAACGAACTCATGTTGATTTAGGTTTATTGAATTTCAAGGAGGGATTCGGTAGAATATAACCTAGAGAACTACTTAAAAGCAGAAGCCACAATTCTCGATCGGGTCGTTGAAAACACAAATTAAATAGCGATACGGTAATAATAATAAATACCACTACAATTTGTGCCAAAAAAGTGACCTTATTTTTGGGTTCACACAATTTGGCTTGCTCTGAGGCAGTCACTACCACACTGGCCGTATCGGTTTGAGACATGATGTATTTATTAGTTGTATAACAAACTAACTTCAAACGAGATGGGATTCGGGAATCCAACTGTCAAATTTCGAAGGATAGCCTTTCCAATGCACTTTAATTTCTCGTCTTCCGTCTACCTTACTCTGGCGATGGGCGAGCACTGATTCAATTTCATAGATAGCATCATCTTTTATAACCTGTACTTCAGAGAAATAAAACGAACCCAGTATGGGTTCTCCGTCTAAATCAGTCAATTTCACAGTAGCAGGAGAGGTCTTTTTGACTTGGATCACTTTAAACAGTTCAGTGGTCCAGTTGGGTAGATAACCTTTATCAAATGTACGTTTTGTTTTATCGATACGAACAATATCTCCCACATGAAGGGTCGTCGACGCTTTTTTTCTTGATTTTCCATACAAGGTCAAGGCCACTTGAGATTCGTTATTCTCATTCACGGATACGGGTGCCATTTGTATACTACGATGAACACGATGATTATAGGCATGCACGAGATCAGGCAATACCTGAATATACCTTCGTGTTTTATGATGCGTAAAGTATTTCCACATGCGTGATTTTAATGTCCGTTGAAAACGTTCCACCACACTAGCCTTAGTTTCTGGGTTTTCAGTCGTAAAATAATGAATCCCTACTTTGTCTAAAAACTGTTGAAACCTTTGATTCTTGAATTCTGTTCCTTTATCGGTTTGCAACGCTTTAGGTTGTCTCGTTTTAAGAATAGAGCGAAACGCTTCCACCAATGTGAGCCCCGTTTTATCCTTGAGGGGAACTACCCAAGCATATTTTGAAAACACGTCAATGACACACAACAAATATCGATAAGGGGTGTTGTACTGAGCCAAGGATTGCATGTCTGCCAAATCAGCTTGCCATTGATGATCAATACCACCCACAATCGTTTTCCGTCTCGAGAATGCCCTACGGATAGGTTTGTGCAGGGTATAGGTCTTTTGCCCCTTCAACCAGGATCGCACTTGACTTGGGGTAATGGATTTCAGTTGAGTTCGAGCTGCTGTAGTAAGACGTTCTACCCCACCAAAACCAGCCGGATGATGGGGATCATAATAAATCTGATGTAACAGACTGTCTACCTTTTTGTTCATGTTGTCTAGTAGGCTTCCCACTTAGGTTCTGCTTTCATCTGTTTGACAGGTTTACTTATAGGTTCTGCTTTCATCCGTTTACTTATAGGTGAAGGAGGCTCAACAAAACTATCAAAGAATTCATCATCCTCCTCCGAGTCGTCTGCTTTTTGCATCCATGACCATCTCCGTTTATTTCCTATCACTTCTTGTGGTACATTGACATCTCTTAGTCCACTAGAAAACTGTTCCCATCCTCTAGGCTCCGACCCTTTTCTATGACGTATGACATCATTGACCAAATCAACAATGTTGGATCCTTGTATTGGTTTTCCATGGTATTCCAACATCCCATGATCATTCCATGACATGTGGGGATGATTTTGTAGAAAGTGTAATAAAAGCTGAGTTTTTCGACGCATGGTAGTAGGAACACTTTCAAGAATCCGATCCGTCAATGTAGCAGCAGCCGCTTGTGCCCCTTGTGCACCTTGAGCAGCTGGAACAACCGGTGCAGCCGGTGCAACTGGTGCAGCCAGAGTAGCCGGTTCACGTGCTTTTTGATGAGACAGTTGAAACTTTTGCAAGACTTGCCCATAGTGTTGTGCTTTTTCTGATTCAGACAACGATTCATTTTGTAATACGTCTCCCATTTGTTTCTGTAAATCGGATGTTTGACTGACTTGCGGGGGAGGAGGTAAACGTGGTCGTTGTTCTGTTTTCCATCGATTCATCTCTTCTAGCATTTTGAATGGGACGATAGCCATTTTCTTCATAGCTTTTTCACCAGTGTGGCAACACCTCCACTGAGTGCTCCTGCAGCAACAGCTTTAGCAATGATTGGAGCAAGAGCCAGTAATGGAAATAATCCTCCTTTTTGATTCAACACACGTTTCTTTTTTTGAATGGATACTCTTTTATCTGCTAAAGTGCGGAGATGTTGACGCTTGGACTTCAACCTTTGCTTTTGAGAGGGGGATAAGGCAACATTGCCTTTTAAAACATTCTGACAGCATTCTGCCACACATTGAATCATTTCTTTAGATGCTCCATGTATCATCTTTTTTCTTAACCCATCTGGGGCTTGAGTTAAACCCAAAACCAGATGTCCGTATTTATGCAGGAGTGGTCGCTTTGGTGCCATTATGTCAAATAATACCTGTTTTTACTTCTTCACAGCTTTTATACTAAAGCATCAAAGGCTTGTCTTGAAGCTGGATTCATAGGGCCCTGTCTCATCAGGTGAATACGATGTCTCAAAAGGGGTTTCAAGACAGCCTGTCTTGATAAGGTAGATAAGGATAGGGGTGAAAAACGACACAATGGAGTGTCTGGTGAACTTCTTGAACTGGGAGATGATCTGCTGGATGAGCTCCTAGATGAATTTCTTGAAGAACTCAAACTACTTGGCCCACTGCTTGAATAACTCAAACTGCTTGGCCCACTGCTTGAATAACTCAAACTGCTTGGCCCACTGCTTGAATAACTCAAACTGCTTGGTCCACTTCTAGATGAACTGCTTGACCCACTGCTTGAATAACTTCTAGATAAATTTCTTGAAGAACTGCTTGGTCCACTTCTTGATAAACTTCTTGAACTTCTAGATGAACTGCTTGGTCCACTTCTAGATAAACTTCTAGATGAACTTCTTAAACTTTTAGGTGTGCTAAAACTGTTTGGTCCACTTCTAGATAAACTTCTAGATGAACTTCTAGGTGTGCTAAAACTGTTTGATCCACTTCTAGAAGAATTTTGAGATGAGCTTTTAGATGAATTTCTAGATGAACTAAAGCTCAAACTACTCACAGGACTGATAGGAGACCATTGTAACTTACTGATTGGAGTTACAGCCATAGAGGGTGTTGAAGTGGTTTGCTTTCGACGACGGAGAGTAATAAAACGTTCATTGATCTTGGCAGGCGATTTTCTGACTACTTTTTTAGCTGGAGCTTTTCTAGGTTTTCTTGCTCTTTTAGCTGGAGATTTTCTAGGTTTTCTAGCAGGCGCTTTTCTGGCTTTTTTAGCTGGAGATTTTCTTGCTTGCTGACCGAATTTACGAATCGTCTTTTGACCATTCCATCGGAGTAAACTTCGTATCATGACTCCACCAAGAAATCCACCTCCTCCTGGTTTCAATATGAGTTGACGTTTAGTATCCATGTCCACTTGATCATCTCCCAGCTGCTCTAATTCATGCTGATGTTTTTGCATAAAGTTTTGTGTTTGTTTAGGTAGCACAATTTTCTTTTTTAAAATCACCTTTGCTGCTAAGGTGAACCACTTGAGCATTTCTTTTAATCCAGACCGTAGCATTTGCTCCCGTACAGTAGGGTCTCGTTCCTGACCCAAATGTTCTAACGATTGAGCTATGGCTGTGGCTGACATGATGACTGAATGATCTTATATGAGTAAACGATGTTTATATATACACAACTGGCCCACGTTTTTCTCCAGTGATCCAGTGATGAAAAATATCTGTTCTTAACCGATAACTGTCTGGTGTTTGAGGGTGAAAGTCAATCACTAAATACCCATGAGGTGTAGACATAGCATCTTGATAAGCGGGTAACAAGTGTGGCAATTGAATTTGATTCGCCAACACTTTGATTTGTCCTTTATCTCTTGTGTTTTGAAATAAGATCATGTAATGTGCATTTAAACTCAGGGTACGACTGGCTTTCGATTGTTGAAACATGTTTTGTGTAATGTAGATCACACTAGCATTACGATGGTGACCTTTTCGTGTAAACCATAATTTGATTTTCTCTTCATCTTTATCACCAAGCATGTCATCAAATATAATTAAATGAGGAATGGATGTATCCTCTACTATCTCTTCATCCTCGTCAGGTATCCCCTGTATGAACCGAATACTAGGTTCTTGTTCTTGTAATTGTGCATAGGCTACTTGCCATTCTTTGTAACACCATACAATACGCTCAGGTACTACTTGAAACAAATCTGATTTGTATTCCAACACCTTTTTTACGAATTGTGTTTTACCAGAGCCACTAAGGCCTGCGATAAACATATTGCAAGGATGCTTAAAAAGTAAACTGGACTCCATGACGAGAAAATCACAACTAACACTATTGGAAGAAAAACATTTTATTTATTTGTGTAACAAGTTTATGTATGAGTACAAGAATAATCACAACAAGAACAACACATGTCATGTAAGGGTAACAACAGTTTGTCAGAAAATTCAAACACACATTCTGAATGTCCAAATTGACTCAGAAATGTTAACACAGAGTCATTGTTCACCACCTGTTTGAACCAATCCGTTTCACTCAAGTCCATGGGTACTGATTGTTTATAAAATGAATTCATCACATGAAGTCCATGTTTCATTTCTTCAAACATGTCTGGTGTACTCAACTGTTGTCGAATCCATTCCAGAGAATGATGACCTTCAGGTATCTTCATACGATAAGCAAATACCAATGCTTTTCTTAACAGGGTATGGTTCATAATATCAAACTGTTCCATTCTTGAATCGTGTGAATCACTCTATCGTTACATACATAAGTATTCCAATCGTCTCGATGGATAGCTTTCAAGTCTAAGTGTGCACTGATCATAGCATCACGAATCATCTGTCTAAATAGTTCAAACGTGTGAGGGTTCAGAATCCAGGCGCGAATGTCCTTGACCTTGACAAGGTCATCTTGTACAATACTGTATAACGTATCCGTATACAGCTCAAAATCCAAAATGTAATATAAACTTATAAATCGTCTTGATGGTTTAACCATAATTGAATATTTCCTGAACAAATCACTATTCTAGGTCGATTCGCATGAACGGCTTCAATCTCGTCTTTGACTTCTCTTAAGCGATGCCTTAATTTATAGAACACGGCACGATACTGTAGAATATGAATAACATGAGTGAACGGTACCTGTCTCTTAAATACCATGATACCACGTATTTTAAACTGTGAATACGGACGCCATCCGGGGTGAGATCTCCCATTGTCCTCTTCAGCCATACTGAACCATATCACATTGGGGGTAGAACGAAAATTGTTAGCTAAGGCAGATACGTCGCTCAAATTAGCATCGTGGATTAAAAAATCCCATGTCGTAGATAACATACGATC
The DNA here is from genome assembly GCA_964023205.1 of Lutraria lutraria. NCBI lineage: Eukaryota > Metazoa > Mollusca > Bivalvia > Venerida > Mactridae > Lutraria > Lutraria lutraria. Next base: position 3,697,932 of record OZ026846.1, on the reverse strand, counting down.
TAAGCTTTGTTGTACCACATTCAGTTTTCGTAGAATAGGTAATTTTTGGTTGAATGACAAGTCCTGACGATCACCTACATCCTTCAACAGTCTCTCTATCCGTCGATGATTTGTATGTTGTAAGCTATGTATAGCATTATGAGTAGCCCATGTGTGCACTAACTCCATCTTCCATGTTTTAGCGTTAGCCCATATGACATAACGATAAATTTTAAGTCTCAGCTCTATCGGTAGTAAGGGTATCCAATCCATGTCTTTATGAATAATGACTTTTAGATGACTTGTTCTAGGCCAAAAGGTATCCTAAAAGGTCAAGGTCAGTCATGTAGATAACCATAAGGCACAGTCATATGATTTTCGACCACAATACGTTTGGTATACACCGAACGAAATGTTTTGACTTGTTTCTCACTGGTCACGGTTCTGTCCTTATGACGTTTAATCCGAGAAGCATATTCAACTACGGTCGAATAATGATGTCTGTCTTTCACACAATCTACCATCGTATTGAAATTCACTTGTTGAGTGGCATTGTAGTCTAACGTAATGCCTTTCACTTTGCATTTTTGATGGAGTTCACCGTTTTCAATGTATTCATAGCCATAGTTCTTTGGACCTAAAGCGACATATCTCACAATACGACCCTTTGGTACCTCATCTGTCCATTTTCCCAATCGACTGGAGATAATAGGAACATTATAGCCATCAGGGTCATGAATGTACATACAACTGTCTGTGTCAAAATACAGTACTCTCTTTCCTAGAGGTTCAAGCACTTTGTACAGTTCTAATCGAGCATAAGCCGTCACAAATGAAGCCACCACAGGATTGGATGATGAATGAGGGTCTGCTTTGTCCGATTCATCAGTATAATTCATTAACATGAATTCATCATGATCAAAACACTCTGCATATTTCACAGACTTTTTAGGATCGTTCAGTATTCCGTAGAACTGGTCCAATCGATGAACATACTCTGTTTTAGGCAAGAGGTTAGTTTGAGCATTTTTACCCCAGAGACAATTCAGCATGGTTTTGGCAAAAGCTCGTTTTCCTGGATTTTTCTCCACCTGTTGCAAACGAATTCCTTCTGCTTCAAAATAATCTTGTTTAAATTTATCTTGAGCCTCTTCCGTATCCACCCCTGGAGGATATCCACTAGCCTCTTGTTTCATTTTCAAGTATTTGTCAATGTATTGCCGATAGACGTCCGTACTCCATTCATCCCAGTGCCATACATGATACACTTTTGATACTTGATAGCCTAAAGCAATAGCTTTAGCCAATTCAACATGAGTCCATGTGCCATACAAGAATCGTTCATACGGGGAATGTGTACAATAATCCATCTCCTTCTCAGCACAGGTACGGCATAGCGTAAACACCATTTTGCTATTACAGTGTATGGGTAAGACAGGCATCCATAAATCTTGCGGGGGTAGAACACGGCATTTAATCAGTCCTTTGTATTTCTCAATATGCTGTTGATCAATTTGTTCTTGACTCATGATCACTGGATGGCCTATCGGATAAGTCCTGTACTTGTTCACATACGGATAGAGAGAACAAATATCCACATATTTGATTTCTTGATCGTTGTCTACTTCATGATACAGTCGGATGGCATTCGTACGACCTCCGAACAAAGCTTCCCTGGGTTGAATCGGGCCTTGACCATGATAGAATCGTTCCACTCTTGTCTTATAGGCAGGATCCTTTTGACAACGCTGATCAAATTCACATTCCCACATGACCACAACAGGGTACCCCTGTTCTTTCAAAGACTCCAGTCGTTTATACGTATCGTGATAGGCCTGTTGCATGCTTCTCAAAGTATATGGATTGATGGTACTTCGGTTAGGAAAACAGGTGGGGCATCCATGGTACCAACATCCCATGAATTCATACACGGTGTTGGTCTCTTGACAATAGCCATCCACGTAATAAGGTCCAATTTTGACTTCGCCTTTGTTATTCAAGGCATGCCGAATATGTATCTCTTCGGTGACAGCCATCATTTGTAGCCAACGTATGCCTTTCATGGAATACCGGGTTTTATTGGGATACCCGGCATCCGAAATCACGGCTAAACTATGAGGTGGCATGGAATTTTTGCGCCAGGCTTTGTTACACACTTGAGCTAATGTGGTAGCTTCAGTAAATGGATCTATTTGATCACTTTCCAATAATTGTTGACGAAATTCTCCACACCCGCGTCTTAAAATGTCCACATCCGATTGACAGTATTTCTCCATTTCCTTTTGAAAATCAAATACGTCACCTTTTCTTTCATTGTACCAGGTTAAAAACTCTTCACGTCGCTCTGGTTTCATACTATCCGGTTTGTAAAAGTGTAGCGGCAAATAAGGTCCCACATAATCTTGATACGCCAAGGTGTTTGCATAGAATGGAAACCATCCTTTGGCTAACTCGGTCAGTCCAAATGTATTGGGAAAACCGGAGAGAGGCATACTCAGGAAACTGAGGGAGTCAATCATGCGTATTCCATGCACTCTCAATTGAATGATTTTACTACCATTCATAATCAACTGGGGTTTCGCCGTCCCCTGAGTGACCACATATCTAAGAATAAACTGAGCGTCATAGCCTTGAGCATTGTGGGCTATCACTGTCGATCCTCGATGGGTAGGGAGGAATAGCCAAGTACAGAATTGTTGTAACGTATTTTCACCACGGAATGTCATTTGTCTGGCTTCATTCACCTCTTCACAATACTCACATGGAGCTTTCACTGACTTACACATACAGTCAGCACAAGCACGTTGAGCCACACAAAAATTAGGTATATGTTCTCCAGAATCAAAACGACATTCAAAATCAAAAAAGATGAATGGTACTTCTGGTTGTTTTCTATCGGGTGCTTCATACGTTGGAATGTAACAGTCATGATCTGGTCCTACTATGGCTTTACAACACCTGCATTTCTTTGTCCCTGGGCAAGCGTGACTCCGTTTCGTTCCAATCACCTTATGTCCACATTTCTTACAATTCCATACGGATTCACAAATGGTTTTACGTTGTTTTCCCGTTTTTGTTTTATGATTGTCAAAACATGCCTGACTCTGGAATAGGCGACGACAATCCGGACATCTTATAGATTGCCCTGCTGGGCACAGGGTGTGAGCATAACACTGACAAATATGGCTACACTGGTGTCCTTCACGGTGATCATAACCGATATCACACCATTCACAATAATAACTCCGCCCGAGAAATCCGGTGATGGATACGATACAGTCATAATGATTATCATGGTGAAAGATATGAATCACACGACTTTTTTCAGTCAGAGCAGGTGGTTTGAATAACAATTCACTTCCATAATGTTGTGGATGGATTTTAATCACATAGCTCGGATAGAGATAGTCTTGTAGTTTTTGGTATTCTTCTATACCACACGACTGATCCGATGAAATACCCACTTGCTTTAATAATGCTTCAGCTTCGTATTTTTGAAGATTTTTCTTAGGCTGACGTATTAGATTCCATCGTTTTTTCCATTCCGGGGTTTTATTTTCATCCACTTTACACTGTCCCACTACAATCGATCTAGCTAAACACATAGAGTCCATACTATTGTCAATACACACAACACTTGTCTTTGACTTTCGCATACTGAATAAGTTTGGTGCCTTGAATGTTTTCTTTCCGGATCCCTGTGGCATAGCAATATGCGTAATTTCCATCTGTGCCGCCCCATCATGAATTTTAAATTGACGGTTACTTTGTGCCACACGTTCAATTTCATCCAACAATGTATCTCCACTAATACGAGATGCCCTATTAAACGGAACATGTATTCCAAAGTCCAAATCAGGATGTAGAATAGATACTCGAACTCGATCATTCGATCTCACTTCACATCTCTTGTAGAGCTGATCCATCATATCATTAAACAACCTGTTTGTAAATTCAAACGATTGATTATACGGCTGAAATGTCACATCATATACTCTAGATTGAGTCTTAAATTTCCTTGACTTTCTTTCCATGCGTGACTGTATTTCATAATAGTCGCGCACAGGCTCAAACTTGCTTCGTTTAGTTGGAGGTTCATCCTCACCACTAGTACTGTCGGTATCTGACATGATTATGATCTTAGAACTTCTCCGCCGTTTTTTATACTTCGGGTTCAAGGTCACAACGCGTGACACTCTATAAAAGACGTACGCTCCGTCCGTTTTTTATCATTTCAACATGAGCGATCCTAAAATGAACCAAGCTGCTGAAGAGAACCGAGATCAAACTTTGATGTATTCATTAAAGAAAAAAATTAAAGAGCTTAACAACTTAGCGGATCAGCTCTGTGGACAGAAAAATGTAACATGGGATCATATCAAGTGTTATCGTTGTGGAAAGAAAGGACATTATTCTACCAGCTGTACGGAACCCTTCAACAATGAATGTTTTTATTGTCATGAACAAGGACATTTCATCGCAGACTGTCCTAAGAAACAAGGTGAACAGGTCGATCTACAGGACGCAGAACAGAGTAAGAAAAAACGTAAATACAAAAAGAATCCAACAAAAACTGTGAGTGACTTTGTGTAATCCAGACAATGTGTTGGACAATGTATTGGACAATTGTGTATAGACTTAAATTGGAGACTAAGTGAGTTGTATTGTGTTGTACTTTGTTGTACTTTGTTACTTAGAATGTTTTCAAAAATAAAATGATAGACAATGTAATATGCTTTTGTCTTTGCTTGAGATATAAAACGAATCTAACACATATGGTGGCCCTAATAAGGGCCGTTGGGTAATTCATTGCATTTCTGCAAGAAATAGGTATCGCCAATAGTTGGCTCTCAAATCCTCATCATAAAAGATGGCAAGGTCAGGGTATAAATTACCCATCTTGATATCCATCTTGACAATACTAACATCTTGGAATTCAGACAAGTCTGGGTACAAATTACCCATCTTGACCACCCAAACATCTTCTTGTAACTCATCAGGTTCATCAGAAGAACTTTTCAAGCAGTTGCCCATGTTGAATCATGAAACATAAATGAGCTATGGAACATGAGAAAAACACTGACCTAGAACAGACCAATGAAATGCCATTAAAATACACCAATGAAATACCGTTAAAATGGACCAATGAAATACCGTTAAAAATGGACCAATCAGAGTCCTTGTATCAAAGTCAGTGAGTGACCTTGCCTTGATCTAGTTTCATTCTGTATCAAGATGTCACAGAGAACAGTCAATATTATCAAGAGAAAATATGCTGCCTTAGGGCGGTATATTGAACAGCTGGAGATGCAGTTAGAAGAGCTGCGGTTGGAGGTCAAGACCCTGAGAGAGGGAAAGCAGTTTGCAGAGGAGGTGGAGGTCTGCTCTGGGGAAGAGGACTGGGGGATACCCCTCAAGAATCAACCCCAGAGAACTGGGAGGATGAGCTGGTAGAGGTTCCTTCGAACCTCTATCAACCTACACCGGACCCGAAGGATGTCCAGAAATGGGACAAGTGGTGTCCCGCTTGTATGGGGAGATGCGGTCAACGCCATTAATCCCCATACAAGCACCAACGGTCCTTTTCAGGACCACCAACGGCCCTTTTCAGGGCCCCCCATACAATTCAGAAAGAATCACTCTCATATTGTCAATATTATCATACTTTACTATTTACTACTATATTTACATTCCTATCTGATAACACCAAATACAAATATACGGTGTGAGGTAAGTTTTCTATAAACATTCCCTACAAATATATTAAGTGATAGTATGATGTGTACAATCATTTTCAACAAATGTATTCAAAGTGCTGTGATTGTATTACGTGTGATGTACAAAGTATTTCCCCCACAAATATAAGTGATAGCATGATGTGTACAATCATTTTCAACAAATGTATGCAGTATTCAAATTGCTGTGATAGTATAATGTGTACAGTGTTCAAATTGCTGTGATAGTATAATGTGTACAGTATTCAAATTGCTGTGATAGTATAATGTGTACAGTATTCAAATTGCTGTGATAGTATAATGTGTACAGTATTCAAATTGCTGTGATAGTATAATGTGTACAGTGTTCAAATTGCTGTGATAGTATAATGTGTACAGTATTCAAATTGCTGTGATAGTATAATGTGTACAGTATTCAAATTGCTGTGATAGTATAATGTGTACAGTGTTCAAATTGCTGTGATAGTATAATGTGTACAGTATTCAAATTGCTGTGATAGTATAATGTGTACAAAGTATATCTACAATATAACCTTGAAGTGTCACAATTGACGTGTCAAACACTTGTTCAAAAAAAACTTGAAGTGTCACACTTATTTAAAAAAAACTTGAAGTGTCAAAAATAACCTTGACCTAATAGAACACTGGCGCGTGCAGGCAAAAAGTATAAATACCCCCGGCGCAGACACTATTTTTTCATTATCTAGCATGGAGTCCTTCAACATGCCATACGATGTATTGAGAGAAGCACTAGAATCATCTGAGTTGATAGACCCGAATGCGGGTATGCATTACAACCAGCCGAAGTACAACCAGCCAAAGTACGGTCAACTACAGTATAGGCAGCCACAGTACAGCCAATACAGTCAACCACTGTACAGCCAATACAGTCAACAGTCCATGGTAGATGTACAACCCCCCATGGTAGATGTACAGCCGATACAACCCATGGTAGATGTACAACCCACTATGACGAATACACAGCCTATGGTAGATGTACAACCCACTATGACGAATACACAGCCTATGGTAGATGTACAACCCACTATGACGAATACACAGCCCCCTATGGCGAAAACACAGTCTAATACAACGGGTGATGCAAAGCCTACAACGGGATTGTCTGTTCTACAAGGTATCAAGGAAGAAATGGTACAGATGAATCAAGTCATGCAAGAGATGGTCAGACTCATGAAAAATCAAGAAGTACGGTTTAAGCCACAAGAAATGATTGTACCTGTACAGTTTATGTATGATTCAAAGAAACGAAAACATGAGCATGAGAAAAAGAAACCGGAGCATGACAAAAAGAAACCGGAGATGACAGAAACGAAGAAACGAAAACATGACCTTGAGAAACAACCTCGGGGCAAGTATGGTAAAGAAATAAAGAAATGAAGATCCGACTAATAGCTATGAAGAAACCAACGGTCCTTTTCAGGACCACCAACGGCCCTTTTCAGGGCCACCATGTCTTTTCGAAAGAAAATTCTCTCATTGTCTAAGTCTATACACACACAGAACATTCCTAAAATTATTTTGAAATATTGATTTCCAATTTGTCACCATTTGTCCTAATTTGTCACAATTTGTCCCCATTTGTCACAATTTTGTAAAACTTCTGGTACCGACCTTAATCTATTTACTCTATATTCTATATGGTACCAGAAGGCATTGGTACCAGAAGGCATTGGTACCAGAAGGCATTGGTACCAGGGTACCGCCGGTTACTACTTACCTGCATTTTAACAATTATTGTTTTGTTACAAATGATAAATATTCGCAAAATTGGCATTCCACATACAAATGTACATTCCACAACGGCCTTCTTTCGGGCTCTACAATCCGGTATATTGGTGCCTCGTGAAACACCAGAAAAAATAACACGTCTAACAATGTAGAGACCACACTTTTTCTCTCCGAGAACAGATTGACTTATGACTTATTGAAGATGTTTCAACGTAAACCTAAATGAATGTGTCCGCGTCTTTGTGCAAATACAAAAAAAACGAGAGCAAACCTAATTAGTTGTGGACATAATTAATTTATTTTTCATACAGGCAAGCACTCAAGTATTCCTCTTGCTTTAAGTTGACAAAATGTGTTTGATATTAGCCTGGTCCCATATAGTTCTGAAACGAAAAACAAATATCATACAGTATGCACGGTCATAGTGCATTTCTTGGAAACCTATTAATTACTTAATTTATTTATGTCCGTCGCCGTGATCCAGTGGTTAGCGCGCTGGATTTATAAGCATGTTGCTGCATGTCATATCCTTCTTTGAAAATTAGAAAAAAAATGATTTTATATGTGGAGAAGTGGCCAGCTCCTTGCAGAAGGGTAAGTTAATACTGGTTAGAATACAGTCAAAAAATTCTGGTTAGGTGAAGAACAAGATGTGTTTCAAAAACACAATGCCCCCTACGGGTGCACTTTAACTTGAAAATGCACAAAATAATCAAAGGGCCATAATTCCGTCAAAAATGATCGAATCACAAAACCCGGATTATATGTGCCGGGGTTCTTAGTAACAACAGTATCCTAAAATAAATGTACGAATTTTTTAAACACCATGACTCCGTGACCTTGACCTTTGACCTACTGACCTGAAAATGCCCAGGTCCTGTAGAGGTTATCATGAGAAACCTACATATGAAGTTTGATGAATATAGGTGCAAGCGTTTTGATTTTATAGGCAAGGTTAAAGTTTGGTACAAACAAACAGACAAACAGAGAGACCAAAAACAATACGCCCCCGATCTATCGATACGGGGGCATTAAAAAGTGTTAAAATACGGCGTTAAACCCCAAAAAGATAAACATCATGTTCATGTTTTATTTCATTCTTGGCAATGAAATTTGCGAGTCCAGAGAAAAAAATGCTTTTCTGTATCCTTTTATTCGCAATATTCGAGTATAGGTTAAAACAGTGTTTGAATGTTTTACGAACAAACAATTACAACATACATACATATGTTGATAACATTCAATTACAACATATATACATATGTTGATAACATTCAATTACAACATATATACATAAGTTGATAACATTCAATTACAACATATATACATATGTTGATAACATTCAATTACAACATATATACATATGTTGATAACATTCAATTACAACATATATACATATGTTGATAACATTCAATTACAACATATATACATATGTTGATAACATTCAATTACAACATACATACATATGTTGATAACATTCAATTACAACATATATACATATGTTGATAACATTCAATTACAACATATATACATATTTTGATAACATTCAATTACAACATATATACATATGTTGATAACATTCAATTACAACATATATACATATTTTGATAACATTCAATCATCCCCTTTGCACTTATATACTTCTATAATGTAAATTTCATCAATCCGTGTTCAAGACATAAACGCCATGAATTAAATTGCAATGTAATAGCTGGATTGGAAATATTCGAAATTGCAGCTTGGGAAATCATAAGATGACGTAGTCGCTGATTGATTAAAAGAAGAGTCAATCTTTTATTAAAATTAAATCCTAAGGCACCTGTCCTCAGTTTCACAAATAAAAACTTAAGTTTTTGCTTGAACTCTACTTATTCATTGAATTGTACATTTCTCTGTAATATTAAAAGAAGGTCTAATAACAGTTTCCTACACGTTTAACCTGCTTTAATCTCTTGATATGGTTGTAATTTAATGAAATAATTTTGAGTCTGTGAAGGGTAATTGATTTTTGATTCAAATATTTTGAAACTTTATTTGTCCTCTAGACCAAAACTATTTTATACTGGCATGTTTAACATGTTCTTAGTAAATAAGGTAACAAATGGTAACATTTCTGGTCAAAGACGCACTATTTCTAGATACAGAAAAAAGACCTTACTATGTAATTATTGAGTTTCTACTAAATTTTGTTCGTGAAACTGGGGCTTGGTCTCAGTTCCGTGTGTAACACCCAAGTTTGTTCCGAGTTGCGTATCACCTATCAACTTTTTCTCATGATTTTTTTGTAACTCTACACTTGGATCGGTTTTGGTTTGGCACTGAGCGCCAAGTTCTTATGCATGGTGAGCTAAAGAGATAGCCCTGTCTGGCGTCCGTCATTGTGTGTTATATGCCGTCATCAATAATTATTGTAACAGTTTCAAATGGCACATTATTTGTACACAAACCCAGGCATACATTTCTAGGACCACAATGGAAACAGGGATTTTACTTTCACGTTTGTGTTATCCTTGGTACTAAGTTGTATGCCATGTTTATATTTTATGTCATATTTTACTAATGCAACATGTTTGTATCCATTGTATGTACTGTTACACCGAGAGAATCTGTCTCTCTGTGAATATATATTCCGGAAACAACTCATTTTAAGTTCGTTCGTGATCTTGATAAATCTTCCAACGGAAAACAATAAGATCAAATACTCAAGCTTAAGTTTATATAACTTTATTTCCTCCAAACACGGAGAGAATAGAGCATTCTTTTAAAAACAGCCATTGATTTTTTAGAACAAAATGTCCTCAGAATTACGGCCACCAGTCAATAAAAGGTAATAATATGTCCTTCCTTTGTGTACAGGTTTGGCTTTATTACACGTCGAAAAATAATTTTAACACTGTATTTTGATACATGTATTACAGAACTATTAGAAATCTAGTACATTTACAAGTCGATTTACCATTCTTTTAGTTCAAGGTTTTCTTTAATCTTTCTTCTAATGTGATTGCAGAAATCTGAAGAAAAAAAGACAATCAATAGAGGTAACATGATGAAAAACAAAATTAAAATATTACACGAAATACACATGGTACTAAAATAACAATTCAAGAACATATCCGCAATATCTCTGATGTGAGAAAGAGTGAGAACAGTTCCGAATGAGTTAGAAAATTAATGAGGGAAGAAGATCCTAAAAATTGGGAATAATATTCTTGTTTGGATCGCACCTCTATCATTAATTCTTATTGCAATGCAATGGCGCGTCTAAATTCTAGGAAGGAAACTATACTATTTTAGCTTGGATAACGCTGTGCACGTACAGACGGAGCCACCGGGAACCAGCTAACACTGTCACAATTATTTAACTAATTTGAAAACCGTAATTACTGACAGTCTAGTTCAGTAGTTGATAAATTCAGTTTTTATTTGTATGCAAGTCATTACACAATGTTTTCATTTGACTTATTGCATTTATTAAATAAAAAATTATAATTATCAGAAGAAAGTGAAAATAGAGAATCCTGTCTGAGTTGTCTTTCTTGGCAAAGCCTTAACCTGCTAAATTATCGAAATGGACTTGTCTAACTTGTAATTTGAAACAGTCCATTATCAATTTAAGGGATATCACAATGAAAATTTAGATGTTAGTCACCAAACAGTAAAGGGTCTGGTTATAGGCTGCTAATGTGTGGTAGGATAAGTTAGTACTGATTAAAATACAGTTCATTATCTGACGTTTAACGTCCCAGTCAACAGCTTTGGTCATCTAATAACCGCCCCAGAGAGAGTGGAGATAAGATACAGGAGTACCGGACATTTATATCCCTACTCTTTCGAAATATTTTTTCCTGGTTCTTTATCGTGCCCGGTTTATAGCACCGATACACGCCGCACCCGTTTCCTGTGTTTTTTAACGCACAGTACTTGGCGGCTCGCTAGTTTGGATAGGGACCCTGAAAACGGGCTAGATGAACTAGAAGTGGTATATAACTGAAAAATCGTTGAAAAAAAAAGGTGTCAAAATCACTTAAAACAAAAAATATTTCTAGAGATCATTGTTTGTAAAAATCAACCGGAAGTGAATACATTGTACATAACACTTACATTCCATCATCTCTGTCAATAGGTGATTTCCATTCATTGGAAGTTGACCCTGTGTTACTACCCCAGTTCTCTTGCTGGTTCCAGACGCCATCATGGTTATTCCAGTTATTGCCAGAATTCCAGTCCGTGTTTTGATTCCCCAAGTTATTGCCCATAGTGTTGTCCGGGTACCAGTCGTTGGATTGAGGTTGATTCCATGGATATTGCGGCTGGTTCCACATTGGGTCACTGAACTCTCCAAATTGTCCTCCGCCTTAAGCAATGAGAAAACGGGTACCAGAGAGAGTATAAACATGTACAATTCAACATTTCTTTTAATCTAAACTAAATATTATGGCCACTGTTAAGAAGGCTGAGTAACTTTTACACTTAATGCTTATACGGAAACCTCGTACTTTATCGTCAAAGTCAAATCATTGGCCGAATAGTTCCGAATGAGCGTTTAGTTAGAATCACTTAGACCATGATAGTAATGTTGGTATACAAGCAGGGACAATATTATAGTGTCCCTGTTACAAGGTATACAGTTATAAGATTAACCGAATGCTATCAATTGACATTAAAATTTGTGATGAATTAGCAATCCTGTAAAATACATTTTGTAAATCAATTATAAACCGTGAAGATATTAGCTAAGTATATAAGATACTATGAAGAGTGGTCCAATTATCGATTACGGTTTTAACACTTAACTTTAACATTTTAATATTATTTGATGTATATGTACAAATTTAGTCAAGTCAAAATTTATGGGAAAACAACATCTGGTTACATAAAGTAAAACTGAAAAGTCCTCCGGGGGATCGGGATAGGTACATATACATACATTTTTATAATTATAACAACTAAAATACAACTGTTCGTTTATTGGGTAGTATTTTGGCTATGTTTTTTATAATTTTTTATATATTTTGTTAAAACTACTATTAAACATATTATTTTTGTACCTCGCCATGATGTATATTAAGAATATGTACACGCAATTTATGGTGCCCCATTCAGGCCATCATTATACATATAAAAAATATATAAAATGTATAAAGTCGAAACATCATTAATTATAAAATGCAGACGAATGTACAGTAAAATCAGGTTTTAGCGACCATTTCTCTATAACGGTTACTTCACTAAAGACCAGTTAGTATATCGGATCGGCTTCCTGTAGTTTTTAATATTTCAACTTAATAATAAGACCTCAATGTTTGGATCGTTGCTGTTGGTCCAATGGTGGTCTTAAAGCCTAGATCCGGGTTCGATCCCCAGTCACCGAAGATTTATACCCTTCCATGAAAATATGGCAAAATACGTCGATTTTCCTCCACAGGTAGAGATGTTACCGGTTCCTTGTGGAAGTGTCAGTTAGTACTGGTTAGAAGACATTCCAGGAAGACTGTGATTAGGTGAATCGACTGCCCCGTATATAACTGAAACATTGTTTAAAGAAGGAAGATAATAAATTAATCAAAAAATCATTTACCTTGTGTGTTCATTCTCCAGTTGGGGTCATAATCGATCTGTGTGTATTGATATCCACCCATTGGGTAGAAATTATTCATTGAAGCGCCTTTATATCCCATTTCGTTAAAACCCATTCCACTTCCGGTCATTCCGTTATTGTACATTCCATTTCCGGTTCCATAATGATTGCCCATTTTCGGATAGAAATGATTCATTCCAAATGTTGGCTTTTTCATGTAAGGGATCATAGGGGCTGCTTGTACAACTGGCATAGGTTCAGGGATAAATATTATGCCACAGTGTGACAAAGCGAGCAGCGCGGAAAATGTTAATATTCTAGCGAACATCTGTAAAAGAATTTCAAAAAATAGTTTTATACATACATGTCTGAATACAATTGAAGAACTATCGAATTGAATCAACGATTTATTCACTGTCGATTTAATGAAAGAAGCCCTCAATCTCCCTTTCGATATTTTAAACCTTTTGGGGATTCGAATCTCATGAAATTGTAATGATAACGTTAAACTGGTTCCCGTTCAATGTTACAGAGCACCAAAGGTTGTACAGACAAGTCAACGGGAACCAGTTTATGATAACGTAAAGTCTGTGTTATTCAAACCTGTGACCAATATACTGATCTCAGTTCAAACATATCTGCCAAGTCACATGCATGGCGTGTTTGGTAAATACATTTTCAGTCTGAATCACGCACACGTACTTTTAAAGTATTTATGACATACGTAATTTCAAAGATCTGTCGATAATGGTATTTTTCATTTAAAAATGATTTACATAGACTTTGGAATATTGTTATACTTGAAACTAACTGACTTCCAGGAATCTCTCTGAACATTCTTTAAATACCAATATTTCTGTAGCTTCCTGGGACCAGGGGCTGACAATCAGCACGACATGATCACACATGGACAAGGAATGCTATATGTTTTTGGAAACTGAACGATAGCTCTGTTATTATTACGTTTCTTAACGTCCGCCATGTTATTGTTACTAGCTCCCGTTCCATACTTTCAGTACTTTGAATAAGTTTAAAACTGTTATTTTTGTTATTATATGTCTAAGTAACGGGCCCCAGACTTGTTCTATACATAAAGCTTTACGATTCTTTGTTGTTGACAGTTCTGTTATTATAACAGCGACTTTTGTTTGTTCGTTTTTATGTCGCTGTATAATCTTACTCGTGACCTTTTGATCATTAATTAGTAAATAAATAATTAAAATGATTAAAATTGGCTAGTGATGTGTTATAATTATGATAAAAAATGCATCACCAGAAAAAGTTAATATAAATAAGTTATTTAATTTACCTTTTTGTTGATAAGCTTTATCCGTAACAAGTAATCAAGAGTAGTACTTTACGTAAATTGGTGGTAAATTCACAAAAATATAGGCTTGATTATTTCAAATCAATATATTTAATTAACGTCTTCCGCATTCACGGTGAATAAGTAATATTTTATCAGTTAAGTTCGTTTTAATTGGACAATATATGTTTCACATTTGTTAGCGTCTTTGCTACGTGTTTAAACATTTTTGGAGTGAAGTTTTGCCCTCTTAGCCTCTGGGGGGAAAAGGACAGTCAACTAAGGATTGCGTTGTATAAGAAAATAACTAATATTTCAGTGAACTTTTGATTGATATTTTTTATGTGTAATTAAAAAAATATGGATACTACACTATAAACATGTTATAATTGAAGATTGAGTCTAGACTTGAAAACTTTATTTCTCTTTAAAATGTGACAAAGTACTAGGCACTTACTTACGGAGAATGGGAGTCTAATACTGGCTCTTCCCAGGAACGATGGTTAGGTGTCAGCCTCATATAACTCTGTTGAAAAGGGGCGTAAAATAAACAAAACTTTATTAAGCAAAACTCAAATATGACAAAGGGATCAAATTCACAGCGATTCTGAAAACATCACAGGGGTGGTCAGTGGTCTAATGGTAACAAACTGGACTACAAATCATCAAAATGTCTTGGTTTCGAATCTCGCCTACACCTTCCCATATTTCGGGAACACTTTTTAGTGTCCCATCCCAACAAGCGAGCATAGTTCTGTGCTACGAAAATCTTAGGAAACGAGTGAGGCGTGTATCGATGCTATACACCTGGCACGATAAAGAGCCGGGAAATAAGAATAGGGATATGAATGCCTGGTTCCCCTATATCTTCACTCTCCTACTTCTAGGGCGGCTCTGGAATCCCCATAGCTATCGAATGGGCCTTTATACTACAGACAAAAGAGAAATCAAATGTAGACTTAAACGTTGCTCATTGATTGCTAACCAGTAAAAGCCTGTCCCCTTTCCCCACATTCTACAATCAACTTCATACTTCTTCACGCCAGATGTTTGTTTCGGATATGGGAGATCGCTAACATGAATGTTTAGGCATCAAATAAGTGACTGCATTTCCACTCTGTCTCCGTCTGTCCGTCCGTCCTCGCGAGGGGTAAAGTCGAGCTGCCACTGGGATCATGTGGGTTTATAAATTGACGCAGCACCACAAGGTAGCCTTCGTCTCGCATAACGTTTCGGCCAACAATTATGTTGTCTAGTGACTGACTTACAAATCGGACACTGGGTTTAGAGCTGTGCTGTAGAATAAGGAGCTTCATCAATGGCCAACGCAGATTTATATCTCAAAAATAACTACTGGTAATCAAATACCTATTTTAAGTGTTAAGGGCGGTTCCGTGGAAATCTGTAAACATTTTTCATTTAATAGTAATGATAGTAAAAAGATAATATCAAGGATTAATCAAAGTACGTTCTTAGATATGAAAAAAATCAATCGGATCCCGTTGAAGAAATGATATGATTAGATTTTAATTCAGCTTTACCAAATCCTCAGTTACATAAAATGTAATAAAAAGTATACCTAATTTTCATCAATGCTTTAAAGAGAATATTTCAAGTAAATATTTTTCAGATTTTCATGGGTCAAACAGGTGATGGGTCCCTTTAAAAGAAGATTGATTTACTTAACTACAGTAAAACCTGTTTTATCAGCCATCTCCGAATAAAGGCCACCCTGTGAATAAAGACCACCCTGTGAATAAAGACCACCCTGTGAATAAAGGCCACTCTGTGAATAAAGGCTATCCTGTGAATAAAGACCACCCTGTGAATAAAGGCCGTACTTTTAAAAACCGATTGCTGATTATTTAGAACAAAATGACCTCCAAATAAAGACCACCCGTCAATAAAGACCATAATGTTGTCTTTTCCAAGTGTGACTTTTGTTCACATGTTTCACTTTGGTAACAATTATCAGTATGTAAAACTGAGACGTCACGATGTAAGTACATGTATATTGTAAATATGTGTGTGTAACGAATTTGCGTTCATGCTCCTTGTATTCACGGTCCATTCGTTACTCCTTTCACGCCATTCTTCATTCCTTACTCCTTTCATTCTTTGTCATATGCATTACTCTTTCGTGTTTACTCATTTTATGTATAGCTCTATTGTAGGATTAAGGAGCACGGGGGCTACTGTGGTCTCTTTTAGGAGCACAGGAGCTAATTAACGTAGTCTTCTTTAAGGAGCACTGTTTGCTATATATACTCATGTTTTGTTCTGTAAAATCCTCATTGCGTTTCATTTATATATATATGTATGTATGTATGTATGTATGTATGTATGTATGTCTGTGTGTGTGTGTGTGTGTGTGTGTGTGTGTGTGTGTGTGTGTGTGTGTGTGTGTGTGTGTGTGTGTGTGTGTGTGTGTGTGTGTGTGTGTGTGTGTGTGTGTGTGTGTGTGTGTGTGTGTGTGTGTGTGTGTGTGTGTGTGTGTGTGTGTGTGTGTGTGTGTGTGTGTGTGTGTGTGTGTGTGTGTGTGTGTGTGTGTGTGTGTGTGTGTGTGTGTGTGTGTGTGTGTGTGTGTGTGTGTGTGTGTGTGTGTGTGTGTGTGTGTGTGTGTGTGTGTGTGTGTGTGTGTGTGTGTGTGTGTGTGTGTGTGTGTGTGTGTGTGTGTGTGTGTGTGTGTGTGTGTGTGTGTGTGTGTGTGTGTGTGTGTGTGTGTGTGTGTGTGTGTGTGTGTGTGTGTGTGTGTGTGTGTGTGTGTGTGTGTGTGTGTGTGTGTGTGTTTGTGTGTGTGTGTGTGTTTGTGTATGTATGTATGTATGTATGTATGTATGTATGTATGTATGAACGTACTGTTATGTCTATGGTTAACCTGACCACTACTCACTCTATCTACATATAAATCCTCCTTCTATTTATCTACAATAATTTGCTGTTTTTTTTTTGGCCACGGGATCAAAATGTGTGCCCCCCTAGGGGCGAACGCAGTAAAGTTTATGGGAGAAATTAGACGCATTCATGTATTCAGATAGTTTTATATTGGCAGATATTGCTGAATAAATATGCTACTGAACTACAAAGTAGTAAATTTTGTAATAAAAAGAAACTGCTGAAAAATAAAATGAAATGTATACTCGAGCAAATGTTACAAACGGGGATAATGGACACCCTCGGGAAAGACAAGATGTGACCTTAATTGACAGGTAGTCTTTATTCGCAAGACATTTTGTTCTAAAGAATCAGTTTTTAAAAGAATCTTCAAAATATATAGACGGCCTTTATTCGGAGGTGGTCGTTTTTTGTGATAAAACATGCTATAAACATCATATTAGACAGTTTTTCAGAGTGTAAAAGAAATTCCTGGGTTGTAGAGGGTCTGTGGGGGCTCTTTATGTACAGCATGCTCTGAATAAAGATCAATCTTTTTAAACATCTTATCTTAATTACATATTTTATTGATTTAACATATAAGATGATTCATTTGAATATAAGCAAACACAGCGTTTAATACCCTCGTGAAGACGTTTACTAACAGGCTTAACTGTGTGTTTCTATGTAAGTGAGAGAATAAAAGGATTTTTTTACTTATATACAACTTAAAACCATTTAGTGGTACAGTCAAAAACAACTAGTAGTTGGCATTTTACCCCATTTGTATTTAGTAAAATAAACGACTGTCTGAATTGTAAATTTCAAATCAACATAGATATACAATGTGTGAATGATACTCATTATAATTCAATTAAAATAATGGTATATACTGCGTGAATTATTATTAATCGTTTTCAAAATAGACTGACCATTGAATTCATTTATAAAAAGTATGTAATCTTTTCTATGTGACTAGATCTTACATTTTTAACTAATATTTGATTTATTGCTCTTTTCAAAATATTATTGGATAAGCAAAGAAAAGATGGAAGCGATATTTAATAATTTTCAGTTCAAAGATGTAAAACTTCAAATTGACAGATGTGTTTTTTTTACATTTTTTCTCTATCAACAAAAGGTAAAATTAGTTATGTCCGGTTATCAGAAAGAGTGATTTTTCTACAAGTTACGTAGTGTTACACTGACATGGCGAGGAAATTGTCATTTAGGAAGTTGTAATCATTGTATATGAATACTAGTATACAGTAACACTCCTGAAAACCGACTGACCCTTTCTGGACTTGACCAAACGTCCGATTTTCTGTGAACCTAGCTCGAGGTTATAAAACTTGAGAACGGTCCCCGATCTCAAATCTCAATACTATTCTCAAAGTATTATGATTGAAAAGATAGAGCTGATTAATGTTTAAATACATATTCAGATCAATTATACTGTCAGACTAATGTATCAGTAATATCATTATTGTCTGATCATTGTAAACGTAGATACGTTTAAATAAAGAAATATAAGATTTGACCTCGGAGACCGATCTCAAGTTTTATAAACTCGGGCACTGGAGTTCGTGAGTTCGAACCCTGAACACGGCTCATGTCGAATTGGTTTATGGTTCGGCCGTTTACATTATGTCTAAGGTCATTCTGGATGACATATTGATTTGTTGACATTATAATGTCCCCTTTTGGGGACTGCATGCTAGAACTTGGAAATGAAAGATCGTGTATAAAAGCACCATTCTGTTCTCACTGCTGATGAGGTTAAACATTAGTGACTTCGACGTAACTTAATGTTGCGATTTCTTGAGCTATTGATCAATGACTTTTGTATTATTTACTAGTCAATAAAACGTACTTTTTAATATATTTATCATGATCTAATATTTTAGAGGCATACAAATGTTTAACTAGCACTTTTTACTTAATACCAAGCTTTTAATAGACAAAAGTAATCACTGCTTTTTAATTTCGTAATAACATTTTAGAAACTCAAGTAAACTCGATACAATTATGTTAACATGAATGCTAAATTATATTCAATCTAATTTGACATCATGAGTTTAACTTTAATTCATTACTGCTACTATAGTAGGGCTATGCAATATTCAGTATAATTAAGTCTACGTCGAATGTTTGAGAAAGTTTTCCTTTATATACATCTGTTCTAACGGAAACATAATTGTTCATGAAACAACGCTCATATCTTGTATTTACTATAACATGTCCAGAGTTTTCAATATCGTACACATTTTTTTACAGGGTTGGATTATTTGCCTATTTTTTATAAGAAACTGGAAAGCTTATCGGGATTAATCCATGTCAGTCTTTAAGAGTTGCTGAGTGATCGTCTAGAACGTTTGTTGGTTCGGCCCGGCCTGCACTTCCGGAAATGACATGAAAGCTGGTTTTAACCACAGCTGTAAAATTTTAAAGCGCGTAGGGGTACATATATTGTACTTTCCAAGCAAAAGGCCGCATTTTCATTCATACGAGATCTGTGTGCCTTGATACCTGCATGGCCTATGTCCGCGACTTGAACTATTACTCAGGTAGATATATGAAGGACCTTTTCCATTCGTCCGTGTCCGGACTTTTTCCATTCGTCCGTGTCCGTATGGTACAGCTCCGTGTCCGTGACGAAACGCACAGTGAGCGATTTTCCACGGACAAGGACCATTCACAGACGAGGTTTTGAACAATGCAAGATGACTCAACTGAGCTGTTCTCTCTGGAAATATCCGAGATATTGATATAATTATAGTCAGACAGCACCCTGTTATATTCGACCCTCACCTCCCTGAATACAACGTACACTGTACCGCCCATGGTACATTCCATTCATTTGCACGGGTTTCTCGAGTGTCCGTTTCTATAAGCCCACAACATTTGTATGGTTAACAGCTATTTGATGATATAATACATGTAGTGTGTTAAACAAGCAATGTGTAAGATTTGAATAAAAATGTGGTCATGTGACACGTAAATTTTGGTCATTTATACGATGAAGGGATATAACACTAACAGCTTTCTTTGTCTGATAAAACCAAACGTTTTGGAAGAGAATTTGTTCCATTCAAAGAATTGTTCAATCTAAGATGTTACGACAGATATATAAACAGGTAAATTTATCATATTGTAATTTATTGTAAGAAGCTTTAATTCCATCGACAGTTTGTGTTCCAAATATGGTATTATGATATTATTTTAAAGGCATGGGTTGCACGTGTTTTGTTAATGACAGTACAAGCACCTGTGAGTACAAATAAGTGTCTAATTATGCAAAGCATTGCATTCTGGTGACTATAGGCCCCTTTAGTATTTAAATAA
Source organism: Lutraria lutraria (assembly GCA_964023205.1). Classification (NCBI taxonomy): domain Eukaryota; kingdom Metazoa; phylum Mollusca; class Bivalvia; order Venerida; family Mactridae; genus Lutraria; species Lutraria lutraria. The sequence continues at coordinate 3,677,366 of OZ026846.1, read as the reverse complement.
AATACTGACTGTTGAAAAGATAGGGGACTACCATATCGTTGGAATGATGTATAAACTGTTTATCTCTGCTTATTTTGACGGTGTTCAAAGAATATGGAGAGCTACTGTAGTCGCCTTTGAGTCGGCATCGGTGTTGATACGGTTAAAGTTTTGCATGTAAGTTACTATCATGCACGTATCTCAGTTACCATTTTAAAACCACTCATTCTCAAACTTTCAGGACAATTTTTCTAAAATAAAATGGATAGAGTGTATGCATTGTTAATTGTGCTTATGATGTAAATATTCAAGTACAGTAAAACCTGCTTATTAAGACCACCTAAAGCACAGGTGCCTGACGTAACTGATCTGACACGCCCCCCCAATATACACATAATAAATTTATTACGTGTATTTTGGGGGGCGTGTCAGACCAGATACGTCAGGCACCTGTGACCTGAAGGACCAAATAAATCGTCTTACGTGATGTTTTATTAACAAATTCTAATACAAACGAAATACAGTACAACCTCTCCAGTGTGACCCTCTCTAGAGCTTTGCACATGTCGGACGAACGGTCGGCCCGTTGGTTGGTCTGTCCGTGTGTAACCAAATCTTGTCCAACCAATAACTAGATAATAATTTGGCCAAGTGGTAAGGAGGTAACGTCATCATATGTAGACGACCTTTGGGAGTTGCAAAATTGTGTTGTTGTTGAGAGGTTGTTTCTCTCGAGTGGATAAATCATTAGTTACATTGTGCAGTGGGGAAAAATTATACTGTTGTTGAACGAAGGTTGTTGCTCAAGAAAAGGAAACTATGGTACTGTAACTTTTTTTGTAAGTTTGGAGAGATTGCTCTGTCACTGTATATATCTTACAAATATTGTAAGAAATTAATTTTGTGATAAGAAATGAACAAACAGCAGTATCTTGTGATAGAGGAATAACAAACTGATTAAGAGCCCTGGACCTTATTTATGAATACAAACTGTTTGGGTATGGTAATGTAAGTGATTTCATTCAATTAGATAATTATTGTTTTATTATTATGTGGTTACAGGTATCGTGAAAAATTGAAACTGTCTTCAGTCAAAGCACAGTATACGACAAGCATACGATTATATCTTGGAGATTTAAGCGAATCTTTCTCAGCGATAAACTCAAAAACCAACACAGTTCATGCTAGAACAAAAGTGATGGTCAGAGATACGTGACAAATAATGGCTTTAAGGTAAGACTTTAATTTATGATTATGTTATACATGACACACTTGTTCTTAATCCGGGATATCCATAAACTTCAAAGTAGGAAGAATATGTTGAACATAGAACTCATGCATAGTATTGATATGTTATATATAGTATAATCAGATTTACACAAATTTACACACTTATCTAGTGATATACATTTAGTCAGTCACTTATCTAGTGATAAACATTTAGTCAGTCACTCATCTAGTGATAAACATTTAGTCAGTCACTCATCTAGTGATAAACATTTAGTCAGTCACTTAACTAGTGATAAACATTTAGTCAGTCACTTAACTAGTGATAAACATTTAGTCAGTCACTCATCTAGTGATAAACATTTAGTCAGTCACTTAACTAGTGATAAACATTTAGTCAGTCACTCATCTAGTAATATACATTTAGTCAGTCACTTAACTAGTGATAAACATTTAGTCAGTCACTCATCTAGTAATATACATTTAGTCAGTCACTTAACTAGTGATAAACATTTAGTCAGTCACTCATCTAGTGATAAACATTTAGTCAGTCACTTATCTAGTGAGATACATTTAGTCTGCCACTTATCTAGTGAGATACACTTAGTCTGTCACTTATCTAGTGATATACACTTAGTCTGTCACTTATCTAGTGAGATACACTTAGTCTGCCACTTATCTAGTGATATACACTTAGTCTGTCACTTATCTAGTGAGATACATTTAGTCTGTCACTTATCTAGTGATATACACTTAGTCTGCCACTTATCTAGTGATATACACTTAGTCTGTCACTTATCTAGTGAGATACATTTAGTCTGCCACTTATCTAGTGAGATACACTTAGTCTGTCACTTATCTAGTGATATACACTTAGTCTGCCACTTATCTAGTGATATACACTTAGTCTGTCACTTATCTAGTGAGATACATTTAGTCTGCCACTTATCTAGTGAGATACACTTAGTCTGTCACTTATCTAGTGATATACACTTAGTCTGTCACTTATCTAGTGAGATACACTTAGTCTGCCACTTATCTAGTGATATACACTTAGTCTGCCACTTATCTAGTGATATACACTTAGTCTGTCACTTATCTAGTGATATACAGAAAGTAAGTCACTTATCTAGTGATAAACACTTAGCCTGCCACTTATCTAGAGATATACACTTATTCTGCCACTTATCTATTGATATACACTTAGTCTGCCACTTATCTAGTGATAAAACATATAGTCAGTCACTTATCTAGTGACAAACATTAAGTCAGTCACTTATCTAGTGATAAACATATAGTCAGTTATCTAGTGATACACATTTAGTCAGTCACATATCTAGTGATATACATTAAGTCAGTCTCTTATCTAGTGATATACATTAAGTCAGTCACTTATCTAGTGATATACATTTAGTCAGTCACTTATCTAGTGATATACATATAGTCAGCCACTTATCTAGTGATAAACATTAAGTCAGTCACTTATCTAATGATATACATTTAGTCAGTCACTTATCTAGTGATAAACATTTAGTCAGTCACTTATCTAGTGATATACATATAGTCAGCCACTTATCTAGTGATAAACATATGGTCAGTCACTCATCTAGTGATATACATTTAGTCAGCCACTTATCTAGTGATAAACATATAGTCAGTCACTTATCTAGTGATATACATATAGTCAGCCACTTATCTAGTGATAAACGTTAAGTCAGTCACTTATCTAATGATATACATTTAGTCAGTCACTTATCTAGTGTTTAACATTTAGTCAGTCACTTATCTAGTGATATACATATAGTCAGCCACTTATCTAGTGATAAACATATAGTCAGTCACTCATCTAGTGATATACATTTAGTCAGCCACTTATCTAGTGATAAAGATATAGTCAGTCACTTATCTAGTGATATACATTTAGTCAATCACTTATCTAGTGATATACATTTAGTCAGCCACTTATCTAGTGATAAACATTTAGTCAGTCACTTACCTAGTGACTACATATAGTCAGTCACTCATCTAGTGATATACATTTAGTCAGTCACTTATCTAGTGATATACATTTAGTCAGCCACTTATCTAGTGATAAACATTTAGTCAGTCACTTATCTAGTGACTACATATAGTCAGTCACTCATCTAGTGATATACATTTAGTCAGCCACTTATCTAGTGATAAACATTTAGTCAGTCAATTATCTAGTGATATACATTAAGTCAGTCACTTATCTAGTGATAAACATTTAGTCAGTCACTTATCTAGTGACTACATATAGTCAGTCACTCATCTAGTAATATACATTTAGTCAGTCACTTATCTAGTGATATACATTTAGTCAGTCACTTAAAATCTGGTATTATACATTTAGTCAGTCACTTATCTAGTGATATACATTTAGTCAGTCACTTAAAATCTGGTATTATACATTTAGTCAGTCACTTATCTAGTGATATACATTTAGTCAGTCACTTAAAATCTGGTATTATACATTTAGTCAGTCACTTATCTAGTGATATACATTTAGTCAGTCACTTAAAATCTGGTATTATACATTTAGTCAGTCACTTATCTAGTGATATACATTTAGTCAGTCACTTAAAATCTGGTATTATACATTTAGTCAGTCACTTATCTAGTGATATTCATGAAGTTAGTCCTTTATTTATCTAGTTTTGTGATATTTTATGGTAAGTGCAACATGTAACGGTGTCATAATATGTATTCTCTTGCCATAGCATCAGCCAGAAACATTAATATGAAATTGTAATGGTTACGTCTTTGCTTTTTTATAACCGTCAGTAAAAAAGTCACATTTTAAGGCTTTCAGTTGAATTAACCCGTATTTTAGATAATAAAACTTGATTGTTTAAAGTTTTAAAACAGTTAACATTGATATTTAGGTGGGACTTATTCATCAAGGTAGTGACTTATGCATTTTGTAATAAATGCTGCCAGTCAGCTAAGCTCGACTAAGATTGCACTATGTCTATGTACCTTGAGTTGATGAGTTCGAGCCGTGGTATTTTATGTAGGCAATTTCATTCAATTAGATAATTATTGTTTTATCATTATCTGGTTACAGCTATCATGAACAATGGTAACTTCAATTAGAGTCCTTAGCATGGTACACTTCACATATAAGACTATATTTGGGAGATTTCGGCGAATCATTCTCAGCGATCAGCTACCAACACAGTTCAATTCATGGCCATATTTTTGAGATAGCGTTGAAAATACACAGTTTAACATGAATTAGACCAAAAGCAACAGTCAGCAACAGTGTTACTACAAACTGATTCAAGGTAAGACTTTAATTATCAATTGTGTATTACATGCTTACGTACTTGGCTAGTTACTTACATACTTAGCTTGTCACTAACATACTTAGTCAGGCTCTTTCATACTTAGCCAGTCACTAACATACTTAGCCAGACTCTTACATACTTAGTCAGGCTCTTACACACTTAGCTAGTTACTAACATACTTAGTCATGCAGGCTCTTACATACGTAGCCAGTCACTAACATACTTAGTCAGGCTCTTACATACTTTACTAGCCATTTACATACTTTGTCATGCAGGCTCTTACATACTTAGCTAGTCACTAACATACTTAGTCAGGCTCTTACATTCTTAGCTAGTCACTAACATACTTAGTCAGGCTATTACATACTTTACTAGCCATTTACATACTTAGTCATGCAGGCTCTTACATACTTAGCTAGTCACTAACATACTTAGTCAGGCTCTTACATACTTAGCTAGTCACTAACATACGTACTCATTAACATACTTAGTCAGGCTCTTACACACTTAACTAGTCACTAAAATACTTAGTCGGGCTCTTACACACTTAACTAGTCACTAAAATACTTAGTCAGGCTCTTACATTCTTAGCTAGTCACTAACATACTTAGTCAGGCTCTTACATACTTAACTAGTTACTAACATACTTAGTCGGGCTCTTACACACTTAACTAGTCACTAAAATACTTAGTCAGGCTCTTACATTCTTAGCTAGTCACTAACATACTTAGTCAGGCTCTTACATACTTAGCTAGTCACTAACATACATACTCACTAACATACTTAGTCAGGCTCTTAAACACTTAACTAGTAACTTACATACTTAGTCAGATACTTACATACTAAGTTAATCTATTATATACTTAGTCAGTCACATACTTAGTCAGGCACTTATTCAGAACTTACATACCTACATGCATGTACTTAGTCAGATATATACAGGCACTTATGTACTTATTTAGATATGTACTTACTTAGTCAGACACTTACATACTTATTCAGATACTGATATATAGGTTTAGGCACTGGTAAAAAAGACAAATTCTTTTTGAAATTAATCAAAACTTCAGTAATTGATAACAAGTTAAACAAAAACAAAGATATTAAGCTGTATCTTACTTATCAGCCAAATTCTTGTATAACTTTTGAGTATCGCATGGTATTGATAAAGTACCATATAAAAGACTAGTATCATTTTGTTTGCACCGGTATTATACTGTACCGTTACGTTGTTAATGGTGTCCAACCCTAGGCACTTATGTACTTTGCTAGTCACTTACATAGGTACTTAATTCAGCCAAATCTGTGAAGAAAGGTCACCCTTGGGAAGGAGAAAATATGGCCTTTATTGACAGGTGGACTTTATTTGGAGGTCAATTGTTCTAGATATTCAATGGAAGTTTTCTAAAGAATGGTCTTTGTTCATAGAATGACAGTTATTCAGAGGTGACCCTTAACACAGGTTTGACTGTACTTAGGCAGGTCCTTACTTACTTACTTTATCTGTTAATACTTACTTTTGTGAGTAGATATAGTAAGTTATATATTATATTTAATTAACACTTGAAATGTTCTATTTGTAGCATGGTGCAAAAATCTTGGATATGCCTCGTTAACTAGATGTATTCCCATGATGCTCCTGTATTGATCAGATGCCTTCCTGGGGGTATGTACACAAGTCAGAATTCTAGTTTCATAGAGAAATGTTCAGGTAAGATTGTATGATTGTTACTTTGCATATCTTTCAATTATGTTTAATTAGAGCCTGTTTGTTTGTTAAATTCCTACACATGTTATTGAACCTGAATTTCTGTCAGCTGATGGATCCTCATAAAAGCAAGACCACATGGTTGCATTTGGTCTGAGAGTGCTCAGTAGTTTTAGTCAATATAGTTAAAAATAGATACATTACATGGAGCAACATACAATTAGCAAGTCACTTATAAATGCACTTATCAATGTTATTCCCTGGAGAGGGCAGGGCTGCAGGATTATATAGGGAACTGGACATTGTGGAATTTGTCTGTCAAATTTGGCTCCCATGTGCAGATATTCCTGTCTTATTTTTTAGGGATATGATTGTTTCGATGTCAAATATCCCTATATATGGTAGTGTTTCATTACGGGGCTTAAAAATAACACAACATGATAAAAGGGGTCTAAATTCTCATCATCGGTCCATAAAATACAGACCAAGTCCATTTCCCGCTCCATGTGACGGTGGTGTTTATCAAATGTAGCAAATTCCCATACATTGGAAAAATCTTGATGCCTGATTCTCTGTGTAACCCAGCCACCGCCTCTCTGGGGGGCAACATTGAAAAGTGCATTACCCTGTGATATACACTAAAAAACATACAATTAGTCAGTCACCTACCAAGTTATATACACTTATTAACACACAATTAGCCAGTCACCAAGTTATATACTGGTACAATTAGCCAGTCATCAAGTTGAATACACTAATTAACATACACTAATTAACATACAATTAGCCATTCACCTACCAAATTATGTACACTAATTAACATACACTAATTAACATACAATTGGCCATTCACCTACCAAATTATAAACACTAATTAACATACAATTAGCCATTCATCTACCAAATTATATACACTAATTAACATACACTAATTAACATACAATTAGCCATTCATCTACCAAATTATATACACTAATTAACATACAATTAGCCTGCCACCAAGTTAAATACACTAATTAACATACACTAATTAACATACAATTAGCCATTCACCTACCAATTTATATACACTAATTAACATACAATTAGCCAGTTACCAAATTATATACACTAATTAACATACACTAATTAACATACACTAATTAACATACAACTAGCCAGTCACCAATTTATATACACTAATTAACATACAATAAGCTATTCACCTACCAGGTTATAATTACACTAATTGACATACACTTATTAACATACAACTAGTCAGTCACCAAGTTATATTCTGTAACACTAATCAGTATACAATAAGCCAGTCACCAAGTTATATACACTAATTAACATACACTAATTAACATACAACTAGCCAGTCACCAAGTAATATACACTAATCAACATGCAATAAGCCATTCACCTACCAAGTTATATACACTAATTAACATACACTAATTAACATACAAATAGCCAGTCACCAAGTTATATACACTAATTAACATACAATAAGTCACTCACCTACCATGTTATATACACTAATTAACATACAATAAGCTACTCACCTACCATGTTATATACACTAATTAACATACAATGATTAACATACAATTAGGCAGACACTTAAATTATCTCATACTCTTAGAATATGTACTTATGTTATCCCTATTTAGATACACTGTCAATGACTTAGTCAGATACTTACATAACTACTTAAGTATATACTTATAGCTGGTCGCTCACTTACAGTATTATATACACAACCAGTTACTCACAATATGCTTATGATATGCTAAGCCACTGGCTAAGTGTTTTAGATACTAGTAACCTAAAAATGTTGATAAAAAAGACAATTACTCACATAGCAAGTTGTATACAAGTTATACACAGTCCATCAATATCTTACTAAGGCTTGAAAATAAAAATAAGTTTGTTTGGAAAGCTCTGATCTAGAATTTTAGCACTGGGTATGTAAGAAGGGAGTAATATAGGAAAATGACAAAAAAATATTTGCTAGATCAGTGCACGCCAAACAAACTTGTTATTATTTTCAGCCCAAGTGTATAAAACAGGGTTAGTGGCTAGTTAATTGTATATACAGTCAAACATATCAACAAAGGCCAACCTTGGGAAAGACAGTGTGGCTAAAAATTATTTTATGTACGAGATGAGTCAGGTGCGAGTCAGCTTAGATATATTTTTCCTTAAATTCGACTTTTTCCTTAACTCTTTTTTACTAATATAAAGGAGGAAATCACAATAATATGATTTTATCTCTTTGTTCTAAAGCTGCCAATTATGAAAATGATAATTCATTTTCACACTTTTGATGACTGGGTTACAAACTTTTACCATGAACAAAATTTACACTTATTATAAGCACTTTTCTTTTTTTTTCTTCAATATAGTTTTTTTTGTGTTAATCATACATATTGAGATTATTTTTAATTTGATTGTATTTTTGTTCATCATAAATTGAGATTGTTCTAAATTTGATTGTATTTTTGTTCATCATAAGTTGAGATTGTTCTAAGATTGTATTTTTGTTCTTCATAAGTTGAGATTGTTCTGAATTTGATTGTTTCTTTTGTTCATCATATGTTGAGATTGTTTCAAATTTGATAGTATTTTTGTTCATCCTAAGTTGAGATTGTTCTAAATTTGATTGTATTTTTGTTCATCATATGTTGAGATTGTTCTAAATTTGATTGTTTCTTTTGTTCATCATATGTTGAGATTGTTCTAAATTTGATAGCATTTTTGTTCATCATAAGTTGAGATTGTTCTAAATTTGTATGTTTTTGTTCATCATAAGTTGAGATTGTTCTAAATTTGATAGTATTTTTGTTCATCATAAGTTGAGATTGTTCTAAATTTGATAGTATTTTTGTTCATCATAAGTTGAGATTGTTCTAAATTTGATAGTATTTTTGTTCATCATAAGTTGAGATTGTTCTAAATTTGACAGTATTTTGTTCATCATAAGTTGAGATTGTTCTTAATTTGATAGTATTTTTGTTAATCATAAGTTGAGATTGTTTTAAATTTGATAGTATTTTTGTTCATCATAAGTTGAGATTGTTCTAAATTTGATTGTATTTTTGTTTCATCATATGTTGAAATTGTTAATACAAAACCTTACATCCTTTTCCTCATATAATTATGCTGTTTACTATTGTCCTAAAATGTTCTTTTTGTAACTGGATACTTGACTTAATGGGACACTTGCCTTACTGAATTCAGGGTTCAACATTAACTTGTTCAACCAATGGACCAGTGGGTCCAGTAACCAAGAGGATTTACTAGACCTGATTCAATTTGAACTAGACCAAACCTCCTCAAGACAAACAACATTGTATAGTACAATACATCTCTATATTAATACATTGTTAGTGTATTGAGGATACACCAACAGATGTAACAATATTGAGGCTTTATCTGACAAAAATCCAAATACTAGAATTTTGATTTCCCAGCTCCAAACAAAAGCAGATTAAATACATGTATACATTAAAACTATGTATGTGTTGATAACACGAAGGGAAGGAGAAAATGGTAAGAAATAAATGTATTTTTTAACTAGACCAGTTGGACCGGTTACAAATGGACTTTACTAGACAATGTCTTTCGGTCCTATGCTATTGTCGAACCCTGCTGCATGGACACTTAATTGACTTACTGGACAATTGACTAACTGGGCACTTGCGTTACTGGACACTTGACTTACTGCATGGGCACTTGCCTTACTGGACACTTGACTGAGCACTTGACTTACTGAAAACTTGACATTCTTGAAACTTTACTAACTGGGCACTTGACTTACTGCATGGACACATGACTTACTGAAAACTTGACATACTGGACACTTGCCTTACTGCATGTACACTTGACTTACTGGACACTTTGTTAACTGGACTCATGACTAACTGGGCACTTGATATAATGTACAATTGATTTACCTGACACTTGCCTTACTGGACACTTTGTTTACCTGACACTTGCCTTACTGGACACTGTATTTGTTAACTTACCAGATACTGTATCTAACTGACACTTCCTTACAAGACACTTTAATTACTGGACACTTGACTAACAGGAGATTTGCCTTACCGGACATGTTACTTACAGAACACTTGTGTTACCGGACATGTTACTTACAGAGATGTTGACTTACTGGACACTGGACTTACAGACATTTGCTTACAAAACACTTTTCTTACTTGACATACTTACAGGCCACATGACTCACAAGACACTTACTTTCAAAACACTTGACTTACAGGACGGTTACTTAAAGGACACTTTACTTAGTGGACACTTGACTCAGCAGGACACTTTACTTAGTAGACACTTGCCTACAGGACACTTACTTACAGGACATTTTAATTAGTGGACACTTTACTTAGTAGACACTTGCCTACAGGACACTTACTTACAGGACATTTTACTTAGTGGACACTTGACAACAGGACACTTTACTTAGTAGACACTTGCCTACAGGACACTTACTTACAGGACATTTTACTTAGTGGACACTTGACAACAGGACACTTTACTTAGTAGACACTTACTTACAGGACATTTTACTTAGTGGACACTTGACAACAGGACACTTTACTTAGTAGACACTTGCCTACAGGACACTTACTTACTGGACTCTTGCTTACAGAAAAATTGACTTACATGACTCTTGCTTACAGAAAAATTGACTTACATGACTCTTGCTTACAGAAAACTTGAATTACAGGACACTTGCTTACAGAAAACTTGACTTACAGGACACTTGCTTACTGAAAACTTACTTACATGACTCTTGCTTACAGAAAACTTGACTTACAGAAAACTTACTGACATGACTCGTGCTTACAGAAAACTTACTTACGTGACTCTTGCTTACAGAAAACTTACTAACGTGACTCTTGCTTACAGAAAACTCGACTTACAGGACACTTGCTTACAGAAAACTTACTTACGTGACTCTTGCTTACAGAAAATTTGACTTACAGGACACTTGCTTACAGAAAACTTGACTTACAGAAAACTTACTTACATGACTCGTACTTACAGAAAACTTGACTTACAGAAAACTTACTGACATGACTCGTGCTTACAGAAAACTTGACTAACAGAAAACTTACTTACGTGACTCGTGCTTACAGAAAACTTGACTTATAGAAAACTTGACTTACAGGACACTTGCTTACAGAAAACTTACTTACATGACTCTTGCTTACAGAAAACTTACTTACGTGACTCTTGCTTACAGAAAACTTGACTTACAGGACACTTGCTTACAGAAAACTTGACTTACAGGACACTTGCTTACAGAAAACTTACATGACTCTTCCTTACAGAAAACTTGACTTACAGGACACTTGCTTACTGAAAACTTACATGACTCTTGCTTACAGATAAATTGACTTACATGACTCTTGCTTACAGAAAACTTGACTTACATGACTCTTGCTTACAGAAAACTTGACTTACAGGACACTTGCTTACTGAAAACTTACATGACTCTTGCTTACAGAAAACTTGACTTACATGACTCTTGCTTACAGAAAACTTGACTTACAGGACACTTGCTTACTGAAAACTTGACTTACAGGACACTTGCTTACTGAAAACTTACTTATATGACTCTTGCTTACAGAAAAATTGACTTGCAGGACACTTGCTCACTGAAAACTTATATGACTCTTGCTTACAGAAAACTTGACTTGCAGGACACTTGCTTACTGAAAACTTACATGACTCTTGCTTACAGAAAACTTGACTTACAGGACACTTGCTTACAGAAAACTTACTTATATGACTCTTGCTTACAGAAAACTTGACTTACAGGACACTTGCTCACTGAAAACTTACAGGACACTTGCTTACTGAAAACTTACTTACATGACACTTGCTTACTGAAAACTTACTTATATGACTCTTGCTAACAGAAAACTTGACTTACAGGACACATGCTTACTGAAAACTTACATGACTCTTGCTTACAGAAAACTTGACATACAGGACACTTGCTTACAGAAAACTTACATGACTCTTGCTTACAGAAAACTTGACTTACAGGACACTTGCTCACTGAAAACTTACATGACTCTTGCTTACAGAAAAATTGACTTGCAGGACACTTGCTTACTGAAAACTTACTTATATGACTCTTGCTTACAGATAAATTGACTTACATGACTCTTGCTTACAGAAAACTTGACTTATAGGACACTTGCTAACTGAAAACTTACTGACAGGACTCTTGCTTACAGATAAATTGACTTACATGACTCTTGCTTACAGAAAACTTGACTTGCAGAACACTTGACTAACATGACTCTTGCTTACTGAAAACTTACTTACATGACTCTTGCTTACAGAAAACTTGACTTACAGGACACTTGCTTACTGAAAACTTACATGACTCTTGCTTACAGATAACTTGACTTACATGACTCTTGCTTACAGAACACTTGACTAACATGACTCTTGCTTACTGAAAACTTACTTACATGACTCTTGCTTACAGAACACTTGACTTACATGACTCTTGCTTACAGAAAACTTGACTTACATGACTCTTGCTTACAGAACACTTGACTTACAGGACACTTGCTTACTGAAAACTTACATGACTCTTGCTTACAGATAAATTGACTTACATGACTCTTGCTTACAGAAAACTTGACTTACAATACTCTTGCTTACAGAAAACTTGACTTACAGGACACTTGCTTACTGAAAACTTACATGACTCTTGCTTACAGAAAACTTGACTTACATGACTCTTGCTTACAGAAAACTTGACTTACATGACTCTTGCTTACAGAAAACTTGACTTACAGGACACTTGCTTACTGAAAACTTACATGACTCTTGCTTACAGAAAACTTGACTTACATGACTCTTGCTTACAGATAGATTGACTTACATGACTCTTGCTTACAGAAAACTTGACTTACATGACTCTTGCTTACAGAAAACTTGACTTACAGGACACTTGCTTACAGAAAACTTGACTTACATGACTCTTGCTTACGGAAAACTTGACTTACATGACTCTTGCTTACAGAAAACTTGACTTACAGGACACTTGCTTACTGAAAACTTACATGACTCTTGCTTACAGATAGATTGACTTACATGACTCTTGCTTACAGAAAACTTGACTTACATGACTCTTGCTTACAGAAAACTTGACTTACATGACTCTTGCTTACAGAAAACTTGACTTACAGGACACTTGCTTACTGAAAACTTACATGACTCTTGCTTACAGATAAATTGACTTACATGACTCTTGCTTACAGAAAACTTGACTTACATGACTCTTGCTTACAGAAAACTTGACTTACAGGACACTTGCTTACTGAAAACTTACATGACTCTTGCTTACAGAAAACTTGACTTACATGACTCTTGCTTACAGAAAACTTGACTTACATGACTCTTGCTTACAGAAAACTTGACTTACAGGACACTTGCTTACTGAAAACTTACATGACTCTTGCTTACAGATAGATTGACTTACATGACTCTTGCTTACAGAAAACTTACTTACATGACTCTTGCTTACAGAAAACTTGACTTACATGACTCTTGCTTACAGAAAACTTGACTTACAGGACACTTGCTTACAGAAAACTTGACTTACATGACTCTTGCTTACGGAAAACTTGACTTACATGACTCTTGCTTACAGAAAACTTGACTTACAGGACACTTGCTTACTGAAAACTTACATGACTCTTGCTTACAGATAGATTGACTTACATGACTCTTGCTTACAGAAAACTTGACTTACATGACTCTTGCTTACAGAAAACTTGACTTACATGACTCTTGCTTACAGAAAACTTGACTTACAGGACACTTGCTTACTGAAAACTTACATGACTCTTGCTTACAGATAAATTGACTTACATGACTCTTGCTTACAGAAAACTTGACTTACATGACTCTTGCTTACAGAAAACTTGACTTACAGGACACTTGCTTACTGAAAACTTACATGACTCTTGCTTTCAGATAGATTGACTTACATGACTCTTGCTTACAGAAAACTTACTTACATGACTCTTGCTTACAGAAAACTTGACTTACAGACAACTTACTTACATGACTTTTGCTTACAGAAAACTTGACTTACAGGACACTTGCTTACAGAAAACTTGACTTACAGAAAACTTACTTATATGACTCTTGCTTACAGAAAACTTGACTTACATGACTCTTGCTTACAGAAAACTTGACTTACATGACTCTTGCTTACTGAAAACTTACTTACATGACTCTTGCTTACAGAAAACTTACTTACATGACTCTTGCTTACAGAAAACTTGACTTACAGAAAACTTACTTACATGACTCTTGCTTACAGAAAACTTGACTTACAGGACACATGCTTACAGAAAACTTGACTTACATGACTCTTGCTTACAGAACACTTGACTAACATGACTCTTGCTTACTGAAAACTTACATGACTCTTGCTTACAGATAACTTGACTTACATGACTCTTGCTTACAGAACACTTGACTAACATGACTCTTGCTTACTGAAAACTTACTTACATGACTCTTGCTTACAGAACACTTGACTTACATGACTCTTGCTTACAGAAAACTTGACTTACATGACTCTTGCTTACAGAACACTTGACTTACAGGACACTTGCTTACTGAAAACTTACATGACTCTTGCTTACAGATAAATTGACTTACATGACTCTTGCTTACAGAAAACTTGACTTACAATACTCTTGCTTACAGAAAACTTGACTTACAGGACACTTGCTTACTGAAAACTTACATGACTCTTGCTTACAGAAAACTTGACTTACATGACTCTTGCTTACAGAAAACTTGACTTACATGACTCTTGCTTACAGAAAACTTGACTTACAGGACACTTGCTTACTGAAAACTTACATGACTCTTGCTTACAGAAAACTTGACTTACATGACTCTTGCTTACAGATAGATTGACTTACATGACTCTTGCTTACAGAAAACTTGACTTACATGACTCTTGCTTACAGAAAACTTGACTTACAGGACACTTGCTTACAGAAAACTTGACTTACATGACTCTTGCTTACGGAAAACTTGACTTACATGACTCTTGCTTACAGAAAACTTGACTTACAGGACACTTGCTTACTGAAAACTTACATGACTCTTGCTTACAGATAGATTGACTTACATGACTCTTGCTTACAGAAAACTTGACTTACATGACTCTTGCTTACAGAAAACTTGACTTACATGACTCTTGCTTACAGAAAACTTGACTTACAGGACACTTGCTTACTGAAAACTTACATGACTCTTGCTTACAGATAAATTGACTTACATGACTCTTGCTTACAGAAAACTTGACTTACATGACTCTTGCTTACAGAAAACTTGACTTACAGGACACTTGCTTACTGAAAACTTACATGACTCTTGCTTACAGAAAACTTGACTTACATGACTCTTGCTTACAGAAAACTTGACTTACATGACTCTTGCTTACAGAAAACTTGACTTACAGGACACTTGCTTACTGAAAACTTACATGACTCTTGCTTACAGATAGATTGACTTACATGACTCTTGCTTACAGAAAACTTACTTACATGACTCTTGCTTACAGAAAACTTGACTTACATGACTCTTGCTTACAGAAAACTTGACTTACAGGACACTTGCTTACAGAAAACTTGACTTACATGACTCTTGCTTACGGAAAACTTGACTTACATGACTCTTGCTTACAGAAAACTTGACTTACAGGACACTTGCTTACTGAAAACTTACATGACTCTTGCTTACAGATAGATTGACTTACATGACTCTTGCTTACAGAAAACTTGACTTACATGACTCTTGCTTACAGAAAACTTGACTTACATGACTCTTGCTTACAGAAAACTTGACTTACAGGACACTTGCTTACTGAAAACTTACATGACTCTTGCTTACAGATAAATTGACTTACATGACTCTTGCTTACAGAAAACTTGACTTACATGACTCTTGCTTACAGAAAACTTGACTTACAGGACACTTGCTTACTGAAAACTTACATGACTCTTGCTTTCAGATAGATTGACTTACATGACTCTTGCTTACAGAAAACTTACTTACATGACTCTTGCTTACAGAAAACTTGACTTACAGACAACTTACTTACATGACTTTTGCTTACAGAAAACTTGACTTACAGGACACTTGCTTACAGAAAACTTGACTTACAGAAAACTTACTTATATGACTCTTGCTTACAGAAAACTTGACTTACATGACTCTTGCTTACAGAAAACTTGACTTACATGACTCTTGCTTACTGAAAACTTACTTACATGACTCTTGCTTACAGAAAACTTACTTACATGACTCTTGCTTACAGAAAACTTGACTTACAGAAAACTTACTTACATGACTCTTGCTTACAGAAAACTTGACTTACAGGACACATGCTTACAGAAAACTTACTTACGTGACTCTTGCTTACAGAAATCTTGACTTACAGGACACTTGCTTACTGAAAACTTACAGGACACTTGCTTACAGAAAACTTACTTACATGACTCTTGCTTACAGAAAACTTACTTACGTGACTCTTGCTTACAGAAAACTTGACTTACAGGACACTTGCTTACAGAAAACTTGACTTACAGAAAACTTACTTATATGACTCTTGCTTACAGAAAACTTGACTTACATGACTCTTGCTTACAGAAAACTTGACTTACATGACTCTTGCTTACAGAAAACTTACTTACATGACTCTTGCTTACAGAAAACTTGACTTACAGACAACTTACTTACATGACTTTTGCTTACAGAAAACTTGACTTACAGGACACTTGCTTACAGAAAACTTGACTTACAGAAAACTTACTTATATGACTCTTGCTTACAGAAAACTTGACTTACATGACTCTTGCTTACAGAAAACTTGACTTACATGACTCTTGCTTACTGAAAACTTACTTACATGACTCTTGCTTACAGAAAACTTACTTACATGACTCTTGCTTACAGAAAACTTGACTTACAGAAAACTTACTTACATGACTCTTGCTTACAGAAAACTTGACTTACAGGACACATGCTTACAGAAAACTTACTTACGTGACTCTTGCTTACAGAAATCTTGACTTACAGGACACTTGCTTACTGAAAACTTACAGGACACTTGCTTACAGAAAACTTACTTACATGACTCTTGCTTACAGAAAACTTACTTACGTGACTCTTGCTTACAGAAAACTTGACTTACAGGACACTTGCTTACAGAAAACTTGACTTACAGAAAACTTACTTATATGACTCTTGCTTACAGAAAACTTGACTTACATGACTCTTGCTTACAGAAAACTTGACTTACATGACTCTTGCTTACAGAAAACTTGACTTACATGACTCTTGCTTACAGAAAACTTACTTACATGACTCTTGCTTACAGAAAACTTACTTACATGACTCTTGCTTACAGAAAACTTGACTTACAGAAAACTTACTTACATGACTCTTGCTTACAGAAAACTTGACTTACAGGACACATGCTTACAGAAAACTTACTTACGTGACTCTTGCTTACAGAAATCTTGACTTACAGGACACTTGCTTACTGAAAACTTACAGGACACTTGCTTACAGAAAACTTACTTACATGATTCTTGCTTACAGAAAACTTACTTACGTGACTCTTGCTTACAGAAAACTTGACTTACAGGACACTTGCTTACTGAAAACTTACAGGACTCTTGCTTACAGAAAACTTACTTACATGACTCTTGCTTACAGAAAACTTACTTACGTGACTCTTGACTTACAGGACACATGCTTACTGAAAACTTACTTATATGACTCTTGCTTATAGAAAACTTACTTATATGACTCTTGCTTATAGAAAACTTGACTTACAGGACACTTGCTTACTGAAAACTTGACTTACATGACTCTTGCTTACAGAAAACTTACTTACGTGACTCTTGCTTACTGAAAACTTGACTTACAGAAAACTTGACTTACAGGACACTTGCTTACAGAAAACTTACATGACTCTTCCTTACAGAAAACTTGACTTACAGGACACTTGCTTACTGAAAACTTACATGACTCTTGCTTACAGATAAATTGACTTACATGACTCTTGCTTACAGAAAACTTGACTTACATGACTCTTGCTTACAGAAAACTTGACTTACAGGACACTTGCTTACTGAAAACTTACATGACTCTTGCTTACAGAAAACTTGACTTACATGACTCTTGCTTACAGAAAACTTGACTTACAGGACACTTGCTTACTGAAAACTTGACTTACAGGACACTTGCTTACTGAAAACTTACTTATATGACTCTTGCTTACAGAAAAATTGACTTGCAGGACACTTGCTCACTGAAAACTTATATGACTCTTGCTTACAGAAAACTTGACTTGCAGGACACTTGCTTACTGAAAACTTACATGACTCTTGCTTACAGAAAACTTGACTTACAGGACACTTGCTTACAGAAAACTTACTTATATGACTCTTGCTTACAGAAAACTTGACTTACAGGACACTTGCTCACTGAAAACTTACAGGACACTTGCTTACTGAAAACTTACTTACATGACACTTGCTTACTGAAAACTTACTTATATGACTCTTGCTAACAGAAAACTTGACTTACAGGACACATGCTTACTGAAAACTTACATGACTCTTGCTTACAGAAAACTTGACATACAGGACACTTGCTTACAGAAAACTTACATGACTCTTGCTTACAGAAAACTTGACTTACAGGACACTTGCTCACTGAAAACTTACATGACTCTTGCTTACAGAAAAATTGACTTGCAGGACACTTGCTTACTGAAAACTTACTTATATGACTCTTGCTTACAGATAAATTGACTTACATGACTCTTGCTTACAGAAAACTTGACTTATAGGACACTTGCTAACTGAAAACTTACTGACAGGACTCTTGCTTACAGATAAATTGACTTACATGACTCTTGCTTACAGAAAACTTGACTTGCAGAACACTTGACTAACATGACTCTTGCTTACTGAAAACTTACTTACATGACTCTTGCTTACAGAAAACTTGACTTACAGGACACTTGCTTACTGAAAACTTACATGACTCTTGCTTACAGATAACTTGACTTACATGACTCTTGCTTACAGAACACTTGACTAACATGACTCTTGCTTACTGAAAACTTACTTACATGACTCTTGCTTACAGAACACTTGACTTACATGACTCTTGCTTACAGAAAACTTGACTTACATGACTCTTGCTTACAGAACACTTGACTTACAGGACACTTGCTTACTGAAAACTTACATGACTCTTGCTTACAGATAAATTGACTTACATGACTCTTGCTTACAGAAAACTTGACTTACATGACTCTTGCTTACAGAAAACTTGACTTACAGGACACTTGCTTACTGAAAACTTACATGACTCTTGCTTACAGAAAACTTGACTTACATGACTCTTGCTTACAGAAAACTTGACTTACATGACTCTTGCTTACAGAAAACTTGACTTACAGGACACTTGCTTACTGAAAACTTACATGACTCTTGCTTACAGAAAACTTGACTTACATGACTCTTGCTTACAGATAGATTGACTTACATGACTCTTGCTTACAGAAAACTTGACTTACATGACTCTTGCTTACAGAAAACTTGACTTACAGGACACTTGCTTACAGAAAACTTGACTTACATGACTCTTGCTTACGGAAAACTTGACTTACATGACTCTTGCTTACAGAAAACTTGACTTACAGGACACTTGCTTACTGAAAACTTACATGACTCTTGCTTACAGATAGATTGACTTACATGACTCTTGCTTACAGAAAACTTGACTTACATGACTCTTGCTTACAGAAAACTTGACTTACATGACTCTTGCTTACAGAAAACTTGACTTACAGGACACTTGCTTACTGAAAACTTACATGACTCTTGCTTACAGATAAATTGACTTACATGACTCTTGCTTACAGAAAACTTGACTTACATGACTCTTGCTTACAGAAAACTTGACTTACAGGACACTTGCTTACTGAAAACTTACATGACTCTTGCTTACAGAAAACTTGACTTACATGACTCTTGCTTACAGAAAACTTGACTTACATGACTCTTGCTTACAGAAAACTTGACTTACAGGACACTTGCTTACTGAAAACTTACATGACTCTTGCTTACAGATAGATTGACTTACATGACTCTTGCTTACAGAAAACTTACTTACATGACTCTTGCTTACAGAAAACTTGACTTACATGACTCTTGCTTACAGAAAACTTGACTTACAGGACACTTGCTTACAGAAAACTTGACTTACATGACTCTTGCTTACGGAAAACTTGACTTACATGACTCTTGCTTACAGAAAACTTGACTTACAGGACACTTGCTTACTGAAAACTTACATGACTCTTGCTTACAGATAGATTGACTTACATGACTCTTGCTTACAGAAAACTTGACTTACATGACTCTTGCTTACAGAAAACTTGACTTACATGACTCTTGCTTACAGAAAACTTGACTTACAGGACACTTGCTTACTGAAAACTTACATGACTCTTGCTTACAGATAAATTGACTTACATGACTCTTGCTTACAGAAAACTTGACTTACATGACTCTTGCTTACAGAAAACTTGACTTACAGGACACTTGCTTACTGAAAACTTACATGACTCTTGCTTTCAGATAGATTGACTTACATGACTCTTGCTTACAGAAAACTTACTTACATGACTCTTGCTTACAGAAAACTTGACTTACAGACAACTTACTTACATGACTTTTGCTTACAGAAAACTTGACTTACAGGACACTTGCTTACAGAAAACTTGACTTACAGAAAACTTACTTATATGACTCTTGCTTACAGAAAACTTGACTTACATGACTCTTGCTTACAGAAAACTTGACTTACATGACTCTTGCTTACTGAAAACTTACTTACATGACTCTTGCTTACAGAAAACTTACTTACATGACTCTTGCTTACAGAAAACTTGACTTACAGAAAACTTACTTACATGACTCTTGCTTACAGAAAACTTGACTTACAGGACACATGCTTACAGAAAACTTACTTACGTGACTCTTGCTTACAGAAATCTTGACTTACAGGACACTTGCTTACTGAAAACTTACAGGACACTTGCTTACAGAAATCTTACTTACATGACTCTTGCTTACAGAAAACTTACTTACGTGACTCTTGCTTACAGAAAACTTGACTTACAGGACACTTGCTTACAGAAAACTTGACTTACAGAAAACTTACTTATATGACTCTTGCTTACAGAAAACTTGACTTACATGACTCTTGCTTACAGAAAACTTGACTTACATGACTCTTGCTTACAGAAAACTTACTTACATGACTCTTGCTTACAGAAAACTTGACTTACAGACAACTTACTTACATGACTTTTGCTTACAGAAAACTTGACTTACAGGACACTTGCTTACAGAAAACTTGACTTACAGAAAACTTACTTATATGACTCTTGCTTACAGAAAACTTGACTTACATGACTCTTGCTTACAGAAAACTTGACTTACATGACTCTTGCTTACTGAAAACTTACTTACATGACTCTTGCTTACAGAAAACTTACTTACATGACTCTTGCTTACAGAAAACTTGACTTACAGAAAACTTACTTACATGACTCTTGCTTACAGAAAACTTGACTTACAGGACACATGCTTACAGAAAACTTACTTACGTGACTCTTGCTTACAGAAATCTTGACTTACAGGACACTTGCTTACTGAAAACTTACAGGACACTTGCTTACAGAAAACTTACTTACATGACTCTTGCTTACAGAAAACTTACTTACGTGACTCTTGCTTACAGAAAACTTGACTTACAGGACACTTGCTTACAGAAAACTTGACTTACAGAAAACTTACTTATATGACTCTTGCTTACAGAAAACTTGACTTACATGACTCTTGCTTACAGAAAACTTGACTTACATGACTCTTGCTTACAGAAAACTTGACTTACATGACTCTTGCTTACAGAAAACTTACTTACATGACTCTTGCTTACAGAAAACTTACTTACATGACTCTTGCTTACAGAAAACTTGACTTACAGAAAACTTGACTTACAGGACACATGCTTACAGAAAACTTACTTACGTGACTCTTGCTTACAGAAATCTTGACTTACAGGACACTTGCTTACTGAAAACTTACAGGACACTTGCTTACAGAAAACTTACTTACATGATTCTTGCTTACAGAAAACTTACTTACGTGACTCTTGCTTACAGAAAACTTGACTTACAGGACACTTGCTTACTGAAAACTTACAGGACTCTTGCTTACAGAAAACTTACTTACATGACTCTTGCTTACAGAAAACTTACTTACGTGACTCTTGACTTACAGGACACATGCTTACTGAAAACTTACTTATATGACTCTTGCTTATAGAAAACTTACTTATATGACTCTTGCTTATAGAAAACTTGACTTACAGGACACTTGCTTACTGAAAACTTGACTTACATGACTCTTGCTTACAGAAAACTTACTTACGTGACTCTTGCTTACTGAAAACTTGACTTACAGAAAACTTACTTATATGACTCTTGCTTACAGAAAACTTAACTTACAGGACACTTGCTTATAGAAAACCTGACTTAAGCACTCTTGCTTACAGAAAACCTGACTTACAGGACACTTGCACACTGTAAACTTGCATGACTCTTGCTTATAGAAAACTTGACTTACAGGACACTTGCTTACTGAAAACTTACATGACTCTTGCTTACGGAAAACTTGCTTATATGACTCTTGCTTACAGAAAACTTACTTATATGACTCTTGCTTACGGAAAACTTACTTATATGACACTTGCACACTGTAAACTTGCATGACTCTTGCTTATAGAAAACTTGACTTACAGGACTCTTGCTTACTGAAAACTTGACTTACAGGACTCTTGCTCACTGAAAACTTGCATGAATCTTGCTTATAGAAAACTTGACTCACAGGACTCTTGCTTACTGAAAACTTGCATGACTCTTGCTTATAGAAAACTTGACTTACAGGACTCTTGCTTACTGAAAACTTGACTTACAGGACTCTTGCTCACTGAAAACTTGCATGAATCTTGCTTATAGAAAACTTGACTCACAGGACTCTTGCTTACTGAAAACTTGCATGACTCTTGCTTATAGAAAACTTGACTTACAGGACTCTTGCTCACTGAAAACCTGACTTACAGGACTCTTGCACACTGATAACCTGACTTACAGGACACTTGCACACTGTAAACTTGCATGACTCTTGCTTATAGAAAACCTGACTTACAGGACTCTTGCTTACAGAAAACCTGACTTAAGCACTCTTGCTTACAGAAAACCTGACTTAAGCACTTTTGCTTACAGAAAACTCCACTTACAGGACACTTACCTAGAGGAGACTTGCTTATTTAAGACATTACAGGGCCCTTTGTTTGAGTATGTACTTGACTTTTCAAATCATGTTTATGCTGTTTATAAAATGTACAAATTTCTGTTTCTAAAATGTACAAATTTCTGTTTATAAAATGTACAAATTGCTGTTTCTAAAATGTACAAATTTCTGTTTATAAAATGTACAAATTTCTGTTTATAAAATGTACAACTTTCTGTTTCTGGGCAGTTTTTATAATTCTCCTGATAATTCTTAAATACTTTCAATTCATGTACTTCATTTTCAAATTGTTGTAGTTTATTGAATGTACTTGATTTTTCAGATCATATTGTTAAAATTTTATAATTGGTTTGAATGTCATGTTGCTGTTAATGGTGTTGTATTATGTACTTGATTTTCAGATTGTTCAAATAGGTTACTCTTACACATTTTGTACCCTGTGTAAAGTATATATACTTATGAAAATTTTGCCGTGCTTCTGGGCATTTTTTCTTTTTTTTTTTTTGCTTTCATAATACTTGCATTATATACTTTATATTCATATTTCAATTATTTGTTTACTTATATGATCATACATTTGTGTTAAATTATTCTTTTTCTTGCTGAGCTTTATCAAAATTACTTGCTTATTGTGTAATAAAATTGTGTTGAATTTCTCTTGTTCATCTACTTACTTGTCACAAGTTAATATGAAATACAAACAAATAGTATGCCTTCAAACTTTATTTACACAAAATTACAACATGATATCAAAAATACATGTGCAAAAAGCCATGTTTTTCTAATACAACAAACATTTCCCTTGTGGTGAGTATGTTTGTCAAGTCTAAGTAATAATTCTCATCACAAAACAACTTCTTGCTGAAGAAATCCCAACACCAGGAGTAGACATCTTGGTACTACAATGTAATAATAACAATATTTAAAGAGAGATAATGCATAACATAATAGCAGTACACATGCATGTTACTACCAGTGTAAATTTTCTTGTAACACTGTCTCTCCTGGATCCGTACCAAAATTTGTTACACATATAAACGATTTTTCCACGTTTTTGTTTTCAGACTAAATATACAAATAAATATATGCATTCATTCATATAAAAAGCAGCAAATCAAAATAAGATAAAATATCTGAACTTCAGGCAGAATTAATTTCAACACACTAGAAGCAATGCAAAAAATATGGCCATAGAAGTACCAACAGAACATAACGACTGAGCGTACATAACTAAGTAAGTAATAGACTGAATGTATATAACTAAGTAAGAGACTGAGTGTACCATAACTAAGTAAGTAATAGACTGAATGTACCGTAAGTAACTGACTAAGGGTATGTAACTAAGTAAGTAATAGACTGAATGTACCATAACTAAGTAAGTAACTAAGTAAGTAATAGACTGAATGTACCATAACTAAGTAGGTAACAGACTAAGGGTATATAACTAAGTAGGTAACAGACTAAGGGTACATAACTAAGTTAGTAATAGACTGAATGTACCATAACTAAGTAAGTAATAGACTGAATGTACCATAACTATGTAAGTAACAGACTAAGGGTATATAACTAAGTAAGTAACAGACTAAGGGTACATAACTTAGTAAGTAATAGACTGAATGTACCATAACTAAGTAAGTAATAGACTGAATGTACCATAACTAAGTAAGTAATAAACTGAGTGTACCATAACTAAGTAAGTAATAGACTGAATGTACCATAACTAAGTAAGTGACTGACTAAGGGTACATAACTAAGTAAGTAATAGACTGAATGTACCATAACTAAGTAAGTAACTGACTAAGGGTACATAACTAAGTAAGTAATAGACTGAATGTACCATAACTAAGTAAGTAACTGACTAAGGGTATATAACTAAGTAAGTAATAGTCTGAATGTACCATAACTAAGTAAGTAACTGACTAAGGGTACATAACTAAGTAAGTAATAGACTGAATGTACCATAACTAAGTAAGTAACTGACTAAGGGTACATAACTAAGTAAGTAAGAGACTGAATGTACCATAACTAAGTAAGTAAGAGACTGAATGTACCATAACAAAGTAAGTAAGAGACTGAATGTACCATAACTAAGTAAGTAATAGTCTGAATGTACCATAACAAAGTAAGTAAGAGACTGAATGTACCATAACTAAGTAAGTAAGAGACTGAATGTACCATAACTAAGTAAGTAAGAGACTGAATGTACCATAACAAAGTAAGTAAGAGACTGAATGTACCATAACTAAGTAAGTAATATACTGAATGTACCATAACTAAGTAGGTAACAGACTAAGGGTATATAACTAAGTAAGTAACAGACTAAGGGTACATAACTAAGTTAGTAATAGACTGAATGTACCATAACTAAGTAAGTAATAGACTGAATGTACCATAATTATGTAAGTAACAGACTAAGGGTATATAACTAAGTAAGTAATAGTCTGAATGTACCATAACTAAGTAAGTAACTGACTAAGGGTACATAACTAAGTAAGTAATAGACTGAATGTACCATAACTAAGTAAGTAATAGACTGAATGTACCATAACTAAGTAAGTAACTGACTAAGGGTACATAACTAAGTAAGTAATAGACTGAATGTACCATAACTAAGTAAGTAACTGACTAAGGGTACATAACTAAGTAAGTAATAGACTGAATGTACCATAACTAAGTAAGTAACTGACTAAGGGTACATAACTAAGTAAGTAATAGACTGAATGTACCATAACTAAGTAAGTAATAGTCTGAATGTACCATAACTAAGTAAGTAATAGACTGAATGTACCATAACTAACTAAGTAACTGACTAAGGGTATATAACTAAGTAAGTAATAGACTGAATGTACCATAACTAACTAAGTAACTGACTAAGGGTACATAACTAAGTAAGTAATAGTCTGAATGTACCATAACTAAGTAAGTAAGAGACTGAATGTACCATAACTAAGTAAGTAACTGACTAAGGGTACATAACTAAGTATCTAAGTGTTTTCGTATGGACAGACAGGACATTCACTTTATGCCTCCCACATCATAGATCCATGGCATAAAAAGCTGCTAAAATTTGCTTTGGCCCAAAAACATTTATCCAAACAGGTAGTTTTATTGACAACTACGGTGAACTACCTGATTGAAGTAATAATTTTATCATACTAACATTGAAAATGTTTACTTACATACAAGTTCATTTATAATTGAAACAGACTGAATGGAAAGAAGAAGATTCAACGTCTTACCATAGAAGAGATAGTATTTCTTTAACCTAGTTATTGTATTCAATTGTGGTGTTGAGTGTTGACAGATGTCACAGCATACCATAACTACATACAATCCAAGACTATGTCCTGCATTACCTACAAAAACATCAGACACAATAGAGCGACCGGTTGACACCTAACCATATTTTCTGTACTGTACGTACCAAGGTAACATTCCAAACTCTGTGGTGCCAATGCTTGATTGTTTTTGTACATAGGATAAGTGGACATTTTAGAAAAAAAAATTAGGTTTTATCCAGAAAACAAACATAAAAAAATAAATATAAGTTAAATATTGAAAATATAATTATTAAAAAACAATGTTAGTAGTTTAGAAAAAATGATTCAATGGACATAATTCATAGTTATACATTTCCAATGTCTCTCACCAATGAAGAAATAACTTACATACAACAGATATGAGATCTGTGAAGTGACATAAGAATTGAAAATAAATGAAGAGTACAAACACCCACTTAAAAGCATTAAAACTGAAGCATGAACATTAAACAAGGGCAATAACTAAAAAACTTCAAGAGTTATGGACAGACCAACAAACAAAGTGACTCCTATATATAACATAGCCCTGCTTTCTAAGTGGGAGTATAAAAATATAATACAGTTATTGTTGTTTTATATCATCAATGCTTCTAAAATCTCAAAAACAAAATGTACACTCAATGATCTTATATTTGAAATCAACTTATTTCAGGTCATTTCTGTGTCAGACTGTTTGTAGAACACTTTTATGTTGTATGTTTGTCAGATTTTATATGTTGTTCTCAGACTATACATGTGTTCATCAACTAAATGTGTGTTTGTCAGACACTATGTGTGTTTGTCAGACACTATGTGTAATTGTGAGACTATATGTGTGTTTGTCAGACACACTGTGTTTGTCAGACTAAATGTGTGTTTGTCAGACACTATGTGAGTCTGTCAAGACTATATGTGTATTTGTCAGAATATGTGTATGTTTGTCAGACTAATTGTGTATTTCTCAGACTATGTGTCAGTGTGTTTGTCAGATTATATGTGTCAGTGTGTTTGTCAGGCTATATGTGTCAGTGTGTTTTTGTCAGGCTGTACGTATGTTTGTCAACAGGATGTGAGGTTGTCAAACTATATGTATGTTTGTCAGACTATAAGTGTGTTTGTCAGGCTATATGTGTCAGTGTGTTTGTCAGGCAATATGTGTCAGTGTGTTTGTCAGACTGTACGTATGTTTGTCAACAGGATGTGAGGTTGTCAAACTATATGTATGTTTGTCAGACTATAAGTGTATTTGTCAGGCTATATGTGTGTTTGTCAGGCTATATGTGTCAGTGTGTTTGTGAGGCAATATGTGTCAGTGTGTTTGTCAGACTGTACGTATGTTTGTCAACAGGATGTGAGGTTGTCAAACTATATGTATGTTTGTCAGACTATAAGTGTATTTGTCAGGCTATATGTGTCAGTGTATTTGTCAGACTATAAGTGTATTTGTCAGACTATAAGTGTGTTTGTCAGACTATATGTGTCAGTGTTTGTCAGGCTATATGTGTCAGTGTGTTTGTCAGGCTATATGTGTCAGTGTGTTTGTCAGACTGTATGTATGTTTGTCAACAGGATGTGAGGTTGTCAAACTATATGTATGACGCTTGTCAGACTATATGTATTTTTGTCAGATGGTATGTATGTTTGTCAGATATGGTATGTATGTTTGTTAGACTATATGTGTGTTTGTCAGACTGTGTGTATGTGTTTGTCAACAGGATGTGAGGTTGTCAGTCTGTATATGTATATACTGTATACGTAAAATCAAACTTATACATACCACTAATTACTGTTGCCATCTAGTGTCCCAGTTTTCACTTTGCATAGATAAAAGTCAATATTTTTCCTGCATACAATTCTGTACATGTTCCATGTCTGTTCTCATGGCTCTTAAGTACTTCCTAAAGCCTTCTGCCTAAGAATAATTTTAAATACATTTAATTTTGATAACAATCTCAAAGAGCTACTTCCTGCAACTTATTTCATACTAGGTTGACATCAATTGGTCCCTGACTTTAAATTTTAATTGTTAACCAATTTCCAGACTATATTACAACATTAGGGTTGAATCAGTCAGAGAGATTAATTGGCTTTTGGCTTAAACTGTTTCCAATGATTTAAAAAGTATCTTGATGGTTTTATATGGTACAATACTGTCAGATAGAGATGTCCAAATAGATATTAATCATGACTTTTTACTGACTGTTTTATATAAAGTTTTAAGTCAATATAATAATAGCCTACATTCAGATCATAAGACATATGATTAACTTACCATGAAGGTCATACAAATTTCTTGGATTCGGCTGAACAATTTTCTTGGTTTATCTGGAAAATTGATAAGACGAACAATAAATAAAAGTGATGAGCAGTTTCAAGAAAATTTAAGATGGTACATTTTCGAAGGTGGAAATCCACACTGAAGCTAATACATCATTATACATGTATGATAAATCTGGAATATGAAAACCAGTCAACAAACTATCCCCTCATTGGTTGCATTTTTGCAATCCTCTTAACTATAGAATAGCAACACATGCACCAAGACTGGTTGCCAAATCTTTGTTGTATCAAAGACTGGTTCGCAAATCTTTGTTTTATCAAAGACTGGTTCCCAAATCTTTATTGCACCAAAGACTGGTTACCAAACCTGACTTAGTGGCCACCTCTGAATAAAATCCACCCTGTGAATAATGGTCTTTTTTTTAAACATCATTGATTATTTCAAACAAAATGACCTCCAAGTAAAGGCAGTCTGTCATCAAAGGCCACATCATGTCTTTCCCAAAGGTGGCCTTTATTCACTGGTTTGACTGTACTTAACTTTAACAGATGGCTCAATAGACAAAAACAAATGAAAAAGACATTGTTCACTACAAACAAGGAGAGGAAATATTTTTGAATAACTTTTATCTATAGACTAGAGTACATTTGTACATACCTCAGACAGACATATGAACAATACAGAAGCATCATGGGAAGACATCATCACTGCAGCGTCACAGAAGAGAAGTAGATCTAACCATTTATTTTGCCAGTTCTGACAACCATGCTAAAACATAAAACATTTCAATCTTACAAGCATGTTTTTATGAAACGAACACATAGTCTATGGTCTAGAAGTTAACTGTTTCATGAGGAGAACAAGGTAAGCATTAATGCAGAATGCAGGAAAACAGGTTTACTGCCCACTGGTATAGGACTGAAAAACTGTTGAAAGCCGATTTACAAACAAACAGAATATTGCTAAAAATCTTTATACTGGTTTGTTCATCTGTTGTTTAACAGCCCATTTGACAGCTATGAGGGCCATGATCTTCTGATTAAAAGTCCATTGCATTACCACTAGACCATCAATCTACCTTAAACACTGCTAAATAATTTGTTTTTGTCAATATTTTGTTTATAGATGCCAGAACATCTTAAATGATAACTAAACATGCAAAGTTAGATAATTTATACACTATGTAATTTTAAACACCTACCTTAGACTGTTGGGCAGGTCTTCATTGACAAACACAGGCATCAACACATAAAATGCTAATCATTCATATGAACCATTTCTAGAATTACTTTCTGTTCTTGTTGCTGTCAGCTGTGGATATAAAGCAAACACTCAAGATACCATTGTAAATTTAAAAATTTAAACACTAGATGTCAAGCTAACATATGTTAAGATTTAAACAAAGATGATGCATTCAATAAACACATGCTTGACAATATTTTTCATTGGAATGATTGGATGTAGACGGATTAAGTAGAAGCAGAGTTTCAAATATACAAATAGGTCAAGTCCTATGAATGTGCCAAAAAGTGTAACAGGTATGTGCGGTCTTGGTACTGGAAGTACTGGTAAAATGTATGTATAGTTAACCAAGAAATTGATATAGAGAAAAGTAAGTAGTAAACGAGAAATAGCAATAATAAAACTTGTGTACATCCAATAATGGTAAAGGCCAAATGACTCAAATCATGGTTGAATGATATGGATGAATTGAGAATGGTCTTTTACAATAATGGCAAGCAATCAAACTTGACTACTAAGGCCAGTTGTCAGGGTTGGTATAGATGATAGAGTACAAGGCCTCCAAAGGCAACAACAACAACAGTATAAATCGAGGGCTGAGTGCAACACTGTCGTAAGTTGTTCTTATTCTAATATGAGTTACGACACTGTTGTGCTGAACCCTCGAAATATCAAAAGCATTCTAGTATGCAATGTTGATTCTAAATGAAACTGTAATAGTTAAAATTCTAGTTAATCAAGAAATAACCCATTTAAAATAATATAAGTCCTAATCTGGACATGGTCAACTCAAGGTTCAGTGATACATGAAACAGTCAAGTCTAGTCAGCCTCATACAGATACATGGGCATCAATCACTATGTAATAATTTCATTGAGACATTCATGTTAATAATTTGGTGGTTTTTCAGTCAAACAGTAAATAAATTTTAAATAGCAAAGCTTAGAATTCAACAACATAACAGGGCCGTAGGAACCAGGGAGGGGGGCCTAGGGAGGGGGCAACTCTTCCCTAAATAATTTTCAGCTGTAATGATAATCAAAAGGAGCTATTTTATCCCTCCCCCCCCCATTGTAAAAAAAATTCTTAAATTAGCCCCCTCCCCCTCAATCTGTAATTGCTTTCCTATGAGCCTGTAAATATTCATTATATCATTCAAGCAACCTCATGGGTCGATCTCTTAATATACATGTGCTGACAAAAAGCATGAAAATTGCATGGTAAATATTACAACATACATTATGGGTCATAAATTTAAGTGTTCATTTAATTTAATTTATACTGCCCACAAAAAATATTTATGATAGATAATTTAGTACTTGAATTAAAATAACTCAACAACACCCTATAACAATGAAATAGAAGAAAATTAAATCAACAATTTAATAGCAATGTATCTTCATTTGCAGAATTAAGAATGCATAATTAAGTTGTTTAAAACTGACATACCTTTGAATAAATTAATAATTTCATTGCTTTGATACAAAAAAGATTGAAAACTGAACAGAGGTAAAATCAACCTACCATGTGTCTGTCTGCTAACAAACTGACACAAAACTGGTTCTCCTTACATACATGTGTTCACTTTTCAAAAAGCATGAATTTCATGGTAAAAACAAGTTGACAAAATGTGGGATAGGGAAAGCACTGGACCGTTTTAAACTGAACACATTTTGTTGGGTAATCAAGAAGGATTAAAACTAAAAACACAGTAAAACCCCAATAATTAAAACCTGGTGTCGCCCGAAATGGATATTTTTTGTCTCAATTTTTCCCTAAATATTGCAATATATAAACAGAATACCATAACTATAAATCCGAAGTGACACACATATATTTACTTCAATATAATTATCTTAATTAGCTGAGGAACTTGGGGGTGGTGAACTATTATGCAACGAACCGTATCAAACTTGGCTTGATACCCAGCGACAGGGGGATAGCCAAATCAGTTTCTGTAAGACTTCTGTCAAGACTGAGCAATCCTGGGAAGACCATGAAGTGGAGGCTGAGGGGATGTCTAGATTAATCATGTTGTTTGTATGTTGTTAACTTGTACAGTGCCACCTCTTCAGAGCGGCCTTCTCTTGATCAACATCCTCCCTTCAACAACAGCATGATTTTTCCCCCTGCACAATTTAACCATTAATTTAACCTCTCTAGAGCAACAACCTTTCAACAACAACATAATTTTGCTACTCCCAATAGGTGTTGCTTTAGAGAGGATGCACTGTACACCTTAATTCATTTGGAGATAGTTTTTGATACAATCGTTAAGAAGTGCTTTACCCATGACTATCCCAAACCACAGATTTAATATCAGAAATTATATTTCAGTTGATTTCGAAGAATCGAGGTTCTGCTGTACTGAACTACCCTAGTAAAATAAACTGATAAGTGTCAGCTTTTATGTGTACTCAACAGAGGATTGTGATGTGTTTAAAGATGTATATCACAATTGTTAGTGCGCATCGCTACTGCGCAGGTGTACACTATACCGATTAGTTAATCTCACGAAGAATGTGTATTCGACAGCCCTAGATTATGAAAGTTTGTATTCGGTGCTTGTTTAAATAAATTTATGAAAATTTGCCTTCTACCCTGGCGAAATCCTGATCATGATATCATGACTGAATATGTTGAAACATGTTTAAACATGTTTGACTTTCTTTCAGTCATGATGAGGGATCATGTTATGAGAACATGTTTGACGACCAAAACATGATCAGTCATACTTATCATTTTTTCAGCTTTAGTTTATTCTTAATTTGTCATTGCAATGTGTTGACAAGTTATTTATAATTCACAACTATTACAAGAAGTGTGGAGTAATTAATCTGAAATCTAAACTGTTGTCATGTATGACTGTGTTATGACTATGTTTTGCATGATCATGTATGACTGTGTTATGACTATGTTTTGCATGATCATGTATGACTGTGTTATGACCATGTTATGTATGACTGTGTAATAATCATGTTAAGTTATTGATTGCCAAATATGTTGTTCTGATCATGCAAGTTAAAAGTATGAAAAAGTTAAAAAATGATGCGAAATTCCCATACCAGAGGGCACCGGGCCCCTTCCCCTAAAGTGCAGCTAGGGCCCTGCCACTCCATCCCAGTCGTATTAAAGAATCCACTGGTATTCCAGGAGAATAATAATTGAACATGCAGCCAACAAGTGACCCCGAA
Organism: Lutraria lutraria; assembly: GCA_964023205.1. Classification (NCBI taxonomy): domain Eukaryota; kingdom Metazoa; phylum Mollusca; class Bivalvia; order Venerida; family Mactridae; genus Lutraria; species Lutraria lutraria. The sequence continues at coordinate 3,643,663 of OZ026846.1, read as the reverse complement.
GACAGGACCAATTTTGACCCCAGGGCCATAATTTGAACAAACTAATGGTAGAGGTTCATTAGAAAATGCTACAAACCAAATATCTAAGCTTTTCTGAAAAAGATATTTTTTTAATGCAAAATAAAGTAAATTTTTATACTTGGGTGGTACCAATTTTGACCCTATTGGGCCATAATTTGAACAAACTTGGTAGAGGTTCATTAGACAATACTACACACTAAATATCTAAGCTTTTCTAACAAAAAGATTGTTTAAATTTTCTTGTAAATACGTAAGCCTATGCAAAATCAAGTACAGTTTTATACCTGAGTGGTACCAATTTTACCACAGGGCCATTATTTGAATAAACTTAGTTGTCTAGAGGTCCACTATACAATGCTACACACAAACTATCTAAGCACTAGGCATTGTAGTTTATGACAAGAAGAGTTTTAAAAATTCCTAGAAAACACAGGTGTTTATTTAAACATTTGGTACGAAAATGCACGAGTACGAAAATGCTTGAGTACGAAATCACCACTGACATGACCTGTCTTGAAACTGTGTGAATAAATATGACTTGCTTTCATGTTTGTTCATTGATAACACGATTAAAGTAGCCTAATAGGAGAGATCGGCGTTTACGTCATCGATTCATGCTGCGTGGGTCACGTGATGCGCATAATCGAAAAGGTCGGACAAACTATAAATGCATTGACTGGATGATATAAGTTTATTTCTGTTTCATTAGGCTCTAAGGTTAATCGTGAACACCATAATATAAAATAAAAATATATAATTTACATACATAAATACATACAATGTTACATACAAATACATAGACGTACCAAGTTGACAAAAGAAATGGTATAAATTTACGTTAAAATTGGTAGCCACAATGTAATTAATTCTTTATTGATACTTATGGCATTATGCTCATGATAGCTATAATTACATATACATGTATATAAAGTAATATATTAATAAGACATTATATTAAGTTAGTACAAAATACTACAAGAGGGCCACATTGGCCCTTTATCGCTCACCTGAGAACAAAGGCCAATAATCAATGACCAGGTAATATAGTTTCCATCTCGTAAAACTCATTTTTACGTAGATTTTGAGATCAAAACTAACAATGAAGGTATAATACTGTTAAACAAGCTAAAACGTAGCAAATTTTCTAATCCAAGGGTCCATAACTCTTTAAGTTGAGGTCCGATTCCACCCATAACTTAACTTGTCCAAAACCATAAGGTCATACACATTCATTGTAAATAAGGTTAGGATCGGTGAATAAATGAAGGCACTAGAGTGTAAACAAGCTAAAATATAGCAAATTTGCTAAGTCAAGGGCCCATAACTCTTGAAGATGTGGTCCGATTCCGCCCATAATCGAACTTGTTCAAGATCTTTTGGATATATACTCATTCACTGAAAATATTATTAGGATCGGTGTATAAATGAAGGCGCTAGTGTGTAAACAAGCTAAAATATAGCAAATTTTCAAAATCAAGGGCCCATAACTCTTGAAGTTCTGGTCCGATTCCGCCCATAATCGAACTTGTCCAAGATCTTTTGGTTATACACATTTACCGAAAATATGATTAGGATTGGTGAATAAATGAATGCGCTAGAGTGTAAACAAACTCAAATATAGCAAATTTTCTAAGTCAAGGGCCCATAACTCTTGAAGTTCTAGTCCGATATTGCCCATAATCGAACTTGTCCAAGATCTTTTAGTTATACACATTTACTGAAAATATGATCAGGATTGGTGAATAAATGAAGGCGCTAGTGTGTAAACAAGCTAAATATAGCAAATTTTGTAATTCAAGGGCCCATAACTCTAGAAGTTATTATCAGATTTTGCCCATAATCGAACTTAGCCGAGACATTGTGGCCATATACATTGTGAGCAAGTTTAATCAAGATTCGTAAAGAGCTGCGGTTGCTAGAGTGTAAACAAACTAATTGTGGATGGACGACGGACGCCGGCCATTCACCAATCCTAAAAGCTCACCTGATGAATCAGGTGAGCTAAAAACCATTACCAACTATATGGAGCAAAACGACCCACAAATAAAGGCCACCAGCCAATAAAGGCCATAGCATGTCTTTCCAAATGGATACCTTTGTTCACAGGTTTGACTACAACTTCAATCATGAAAAACAACAAGAGAATTTCTTCTCACAACATGTTGTAAAATACCTGATATAAATTGTTTATTTGGGGTAACGGATAACACTAGGCAGAGAATTTTCAGTGGGAAAATATGTAGGACATATCTATATACAATTTATATTTTACTTTAAATCCAAAATACCTTAATAAGATTTTTTTAATTTTCCTATAGAAGTCTATGTAAATCAAGTGACCCCTGGGGCGGGGCTAATTTTTGAATAATTTGAACAAACTTGGTAGAGGTCCACTAGGCAATGATACACACCAAATATCAAAGCTCTAGGCCTAGTGCTTTGGGACAAGAACATCTTTTAAAATTTTCCTATATAAGTCTATATAAATCAAGTGACCCCCGGGGCGGGGCCAATTTTGACCCCGGGGCAACAATTTGAACAAACTTCGTAGAGGTCCACTAGACAATGCCACATACAAAATATTCAAGCTCTAGGCCTAGTGGTTTCAGAGAAGAAGATTTTTTTAATTTTCCTATATAAGTCTATGTAAATTAAGTGACCCCCGGGGCGGGCCTAATTTTTGAATAATTTGAACAAACTTGGTAGAGGTCCACTAGGCAATGATACACACCAAATATCAAAGCTCTAGGTCCTCTGGTTTTTGAGAAGAAGATTTTTAAAATTTTCCTATATAAAATAGAGTTAACCCTGGGGCGGGGCCAAATTTGACCCCGGGGCCATAATTTGAACAAACTCGATGGAGGTCCACTAGACAATGCCACATACAAAATATCGAAGCTCTAGGCCTTGTGGTTTTGAACAAGAAGATTTTTTCAATTTTCTTATATAAGTCTATATAAATCAAGTGACCCCCGGGGCGGGGCCAATTTTGACCCTAGGGCAATAATTTGAACAATCTTAGTAGAGGTCCACTAGGCAATGCTACACACCAAATATCAAAGATCTAGGTCCTCTGGATTCTGAGGAGAAGATTTTTGAAGATTTTCCAAAAAAATCCTTCTGGTTGCCATAGCAACCAGAGTTCTGCATGGAATGGAATTCTTTGAATAACTTTGGTAGAGCTTCATTCAAGGAACACATCTGTGAAGTTTTGTTGAAATTGACTAAGTGGTTTAGGAGAAGATGTTGTTTAAGAAATTGTTGACGACGGACAACGACGGACATAGCTCGATCCTAAAAACTCACCTTGGCACTCTGTGCCAGGTGAGCTAAAAAGCACTTATATATTGAAAAAAAAATACCAAAGAGATCAAAGAAAAAATTGAGTGGGCCGCTTTTGATGAGCAGGTAGCAAAACGCCAAACACAATATCTTTTAAGGATGGCCTTACTTCAATGAATTTCTCAAGCAATTTGTACCATTTATGAACAGATTTATCAGGTATGCACATCAGATAACACATTTTTTACAGTTAACATGTAGTTAACATTTCTCTACAAACTTTGTTTACTGACATGTCACCCGGAGACAAATGTATTTATAGATTTCCAAGATTTTTCTAGTATAAATATTCAGAGCATTTTATCTTCCCAGAACCCGATGCCACAATTTGCAGTATTACAAGGTAGCATAGGATCGGACATGAAAGAGCACTTGTTATAATAATCGGGGAATTCTTACCCTTAGGGAAAAGGAAGGCAGGTAAAATACAGTTTTTCTGCATTACCTTTCAGGACATTCAAAATGCAGTTTTTAAATTAGCAGTTACCTATAGCCTAAGGTCTGTGAGGCCTACACCAAGGAAATGATATAACTTTAAGCACCAATGGTGCTCATTCGTTACTTTTATTTATTTAGGGTTTAATTTCAAATATTACTCAAGAAGTGTATCTGAGGAATAACTTTTTTTCATAAAAATTGGTAGGAATATGCCTAAAGTTTCTATGAAAAGCTAAATACAGTCTATCCTGTGAACAAAGGCCACCCTTGGGAAAGATAAAATGTAGCCTTTATTGACAGGTGGTAATTATTTGGAGCTCATTTGTTTATATTGACAGATGGCCCTTACTTAGAGGTCATTCTGCTCTAAATAATCAATGAGTCTTTAAAATAATGCTCTTTATTCACTGGACGACCTTTATTTGGAGGTGGCTGCTAACACAGGTTTGAGTCTGTACGTCTAAAAATGACTTATCAATCTGTAATACTTGAGTAAGCATGTAATATGTAATCATTCTCCATAGTTTTAATAAGTTGGGCGTATAAATGCTCATGAGCAATTAACATTTTATTGTTCACATTATTATATTAAGCCATGAAATTTATGAGTGCCAATAGCAGATTATTGAAATTTATATGTCTAGCTATATGACCCTAACTTCTTGAAAGATTCATCAAAGATAACAAACAAGGTAGAAACAAGCTTACAGTCAGTATTGTATGCAATGCAAGTCCCCTGCCAGCACATATCACTGGAATGTAAGCTGATGTTTATACAGCACCATCTGTCTAGATTTTTTTAATGATGATAATTTTGTCTAAATGATCGAGCCAGCTTAAGTTACCATCCGGAAACCAATTTTCAGTGATCTAGATATTTGACCATTAGACCCCAAATGCAATCCCACTTTAGGTAATCCCCTAAGCTATCTATACACAAACTTCATTGAAATCAATCATCCTTAACTGAAGTCATCATCCGGAAAGCAAATTTCTATTTTTAGCAACACTGACCTAGATGTTTGACCTATTGACCCCAAATGCAATCCCACTCTAGCTAATACCCTAAGCTATCCATATACCAACTTTCATTGAAATCCATCACCCCTATCTGAAGTTATAATCCAGAAACCTAATTTCTATTTTTAGTAACACTGACCTAGATATTTGACCTATTGACCTCAAATGCATTCCCACTCTTGGCTATCCTCTAAGCTATCATCATGCCAAATTTCATTGAAATCTGTCATCCCTAACTGAAGATATCATCCAGAAACCTAATTTATTTCTATTTTTAGTAACAGTGACCTAGATATTAGACCAATTGACCCCAAATGCAATCCCACTCTAAGTTGTACACTAAGCTATCCATACACCAACTTTCATTGAAATCCATAACCCCTAATTGAAGTTACTATCCAAAAACCAAATTTCTATTTTTAGTTTCAATGACCTAGATATTTGACCTATTGACCTTAAATACAATCCCACTTTAGGTTATTCTCTAAGCTATCCATTTACCAACTTTCATTGAAATCCTTCATCCCTAACTGAAGTTATCATCTGGAAACCATTTTTCTATTTTTAGTAACAGTGACCTAGAATTTTTACCTATTGACCTCAACTGCAAACCCATTCTAGGTTATCCCCTAAGCTATCCATATACTAACTTTCATTGAAATCCGTCAATTCTAACCAAAGTTATCATCCGGAAACCATTTCGGACAGACGGACGCACAGACTCACTGAAGTGATGTTGTGGGGTTCTGCCTTTGATTGTCTTTTGATCTTCTGAACCCCACAAGCAACATTTTTGCATCCCATAAGCACAAATTTTCCCCACAACGTCGGTTTGTACGTACTGGAACCCCATAACAACAACTTGTACTTACCCTAACTCCATAATGACACCTGGGTGAGTACGGACAGAGGGAAGGAGGGAGGGACGTACGGATGGACAGACGGAGTGACGATGACATACACTATAATCCCTACCGGTACGGCAGGGGACTAATAACTTCCAAACACAACAATTAGTGCTAGGTTTGTCCTTGAATAGAGAGAAATTAATAATATTAGTTTAGAGTGAACATGGCACTTAAATCCTCACCTCTTGCTGCTGTGAGCGTAAACAGTCTAAGTTCTGCTAAAACCATTTTCTTAATGTTTATTTCTGTGGGTTAAATGCAGTTTTTCAACAATATTTCAGTTATATATGGTGCCCGGTTCACCTTACAGGTTTTCCTGGACAATATTCTAACCAGTACTAACTTAGGAGTCGATCATCAACTTATGAAGGATATCAATATTTTTTGTCAAATTATCAAAGAAAGGTTTGACCTGTTGTGACGCAGATTCGAACCCAGATTACTGAGTTTCAAGTCCACCTACTAACCACTGGACCACAGCCATGGCATTTTCAGCAAATCACATACCAGCTAAACTTAAGCCAAAACTTACAGCAAGATATTTTCTGTCCCGCTGAATGAGGTCAGCGACTCTGTTGAGTAAATATCCACGTTCCCCTGCATCCATCCGTCTCCATGGTGACCCAAGTTTGAAGGCATCTTTAGCTGCTTTTACAGCAATGTCTACATCAGCCTGTAATAAAAATGATTCATGGTCATAGAATTTAACCGCTATTTGTGATACAAGATTAATTAATTAATGGCCATCAGGTGAACAATAAAAAATCTATATAATGGACTCCTATTAATGAAATGGCTGAATATAAATAATGGCCTTATATGAATAATGGCTGAATATAATAATGTTCGAATGTGAATAATAAGTGCATGTGAATAATGGTCAAATGTGAATAATAGCAAAATGTGAAAAAAAGGCAAAACATGAATAATGGCCAAATGTTAACAATATAAGAACATGTGAATAATGGCCATATGTGAATAATAGCCAAATGTTAACAATAAGAACATGTGAATAATGGCCATAATTATGTGAATAATGGCCAAATGTTAACAATATAAGAACATGTGAATAATGGCCTCATATGAATAATGGCCAAATGTTAACAATAAGAACATGTGAATAATGGCCATATGTGAATAATGGCCAAATGTTAACAATATAAGAACATGTAAATAATGGCCTCATATGAATAATGGCCAAATGTTAACAATAAGAACATGTGAATAATGGCCTCATATGAATAATGGCCAAATGTTAACAATAAGAACATGTGAATAATGGCCTCATATGAATAATGGCCAAATGTTAACAATAAGAACATGTGAATAATGGCCTCATATGAATAATGGCCAAATGTTAACAATAAGAACATGTGAATAATGGCCTCATATGAATAATGGCCAAATGTTAACAATAAGAACATGTGAATAATGGCCTCATATGAATAATGGCCAAATGTTAACAATAAGAACATGTGAATAATGGCCTCATATGAATAATGGCCAAATGTTAACAATAAGAACATGTGAATAATGGCCTCATGTGAATAATGGCCAAATGTTAACAATAAGAACATGTAATTAATGGCCTCATATGAATAATGGCCAAATGTTAACAATAAGAACATGTGAATAATGGCCTCATATGAATAATGGCCAAATGTTAACAATAAGAACATGTGAATAATGGCAAAATGTGAATAATGGCCAAATGTTAACAATAAGAACATGTGAATAATGGCCATATGTGAATAATGGCCAAATGTTAACAATATAAGAACATGTGAATAATGGCCTCATATAAATAATGGCCAAATGTTAACAATAAGAACATGTGAATAATGGCCTCATATGAATAATGGCCAAATGTTAACAATAAGAACATGTGAATAATGGCCTCATTTGAATAATGGCCAAATGTTAACAATAAGAACATGTGAATAATGGCCATATGTGAATAATGGACATCATCAATGTGAATTATCATTAGGTTCATGGTAAGCATTATTTCTTGATAATACATAAGAAAAGAACTTCAAACTATTAAAATATAATGAGTACATCAGGGCCATAGTTTTTCATGCCCTTTTTACAGACCATCGCACTCTTTAATCAATAACTAAGAGAAAATAAGCTGAAAGGATGAAGAACTGATAAAGAAACGACCGGTCTAATGATATGACCAACTCAATATTTATTATAACAAATACTTTTACAAAAGACCAAACACACTACTTTATTGCAGAAGGTTTTCTCTCTTCATGGATGGTCTGTTGATTTGGGGAAGAATTATCGCGAATATTGCTGATTACAGAAATAAAATAGCTGGTGTAAGTTAGGATTTTTGGGAAAACTGCATGATTTTAAAGAAATTATCAGTGGGGAGAGGGCCTTTAATAGGCCTCTGTAATAGAAGGTGAAAACCCCTGTATGGTAATGTAACCATAGAATATACAAGAGGGCCAAGATGGCCCTATATCGCTCACATGACAATCACTGTTCACTCATTAAAACATTGTTTTGAACCGGTGACCTAGTTTTTGACCCCAGACGACCTATGTTCGAATTTGTCTTACATATCATTAAGACAAACAGTCTGACTAGGTTTGGTGAAGATACGATCAAAATTTGACATCTACAGTGTTAATAAGGTTTTCCTAAGATTTGACCTTGTGACCTGGTTTTTGACCCTAGGTGACCCATATTTGAACTTGTCCTTAATATCATTAAGACAAACAATCTGACAATGTTTGGCCAAGATCCAATCAAAACCATGACATTTAGAGCTTTTACAAGATTTTTACCTAAGATTTGACCTTGTGACCCAGTTTTTGAACCCGGCTGACCCATGTTCATCCTTGACCCACATATCACTGAGGCAAACATTTTGACAAGATTTGGTGAAGATCCAATTAAAACTGTGACATCTACAGTGTTAACAAAGTTTTCCTAAGATTTGACCTGGTGACCTAGTTATTGACCCCAGATGACCCATATTTATACTTGACCGTTATATCATTAAAACAAACGATTTGACAAAGTTTGGTGAAGATCCAATAATAACTGTGAAATTCATAAGATTTGACCTAGCGACCTAGTTTTTGACCCAAGATGACCCATGTTCGAACTCGTCCAAGATATTATGAAGACAAACATTGTGACAAGGTTTCATGATCATCCAATCAAAACAGTGACTTCTAGAGTGTTCACAAGGTTTTCCAGCAATTTGCCCTAGTGACCTAATTTTACTACAGAAATTACCCATTTTCGAACTTGACCTACATATTATTAAAATAAACATTCTGACAAAGTTTCATGAAGATAAATTCAAAACAGTGATTTCTAAAGTGTTCACAAGGTTTTCCCTTATTTGGCCCTGGTGACCTAGTTTTTGACCCCAAATGGCCCAATATCGAACTCGTCCGAGATTTTGTTGATATTAACGTTCTGACCCAGTTTTGCTAAAATTGAGCCAAAAATGTGGCCCCTAGTGTGGTCACAACAATAAGTTTGACGACGCACGACGCCGGACGCCGGACGGAGAGTGATCCTAATAGCTCACTTTGTCACTTTGTGACATGTGAGCTAAAAACTGTAAAGATAATTCAATAAACTTAATATTACACAATTCTTCACAAATGCATATAGTGACAACTCGACTCACCACACTTGTAATAATGACTCAAAAAAAATTAGCTGATACATAAAGTTTAATGTTTTATTTCGTACTTAATCTGAATTGGAGAGAGTTAAACATGTTAAAAACAGTGCAATTTATGATATCCGTTAAATTTGCACGAAATCAAGGATTTATAAACATGCATGTATGTATATAATTTTAATTCCTTAATGAAATTAACAATCTTTAATTGTTAGTTTTGATGTTAACCGTGATGTGTACAAGTTTAGTAAAATTCCATGCTTTTGTCAGAAATCCCATATTTCATAAACAATTATTATTAATTCATAAATCCTCAAAAGACGCCTTCATCTCGATATTTTATATGAGATCAAGATATACAGAGACTTTTAGTGTTGTTGAATTATTAAAACTTGTTCTGTGTAGGCCGTCTGCAATAATATCATTCAAAATATCGTTTACGTATTTCTGACACTTTAGTACAAATTAGCCGTGAGGAATTAAATGATTTTCACTTATAAAAGCAAGTTTCAATAATTGTACAACATTTGCATATTCGATTGATTTTGGTACATTTTGATAATGTCAAGGACTTATATAATACGTCGTGATTACCACAATTTTTTCCAGAAGTATTGACAAATGTACAGTAAGTCAGGAAACGAGAATTTAGCATTATTATGTATATACTTTTTGATTAACACATCGATACTATCTACGAATTTCTGGATCAGCTCTCGTACACACGTATTAGTCCTTTTTAACGTCCACATTCTATTTCCAACTTATGTGAAAAGATTATGAATTTTGTTAATAAATATAGGCAAGTCTTAATTTTTAAATCTGAATGACATTCAAATAACTTTCAAATTGAAATAATGGTCTTATAAAGACCAGGGACACTATATTACATACTAATGTAATACAAACGTTGTGATTTTTTTTGTATACCAACTCGGATAATATGAATTTTATGGAAGGTCAAGATACCGAGATTGTGTAATGGCAGGTACTTTTATTTAGACAATAAAACTACCTGGTATTATATCCATATGTAATTAAGTCCAATTTCAAGATGTATCTTTTTATATTTCATACGCCCAATTATTTACATTATAAGTTAAGCCCCAGTTGATTTTCTATGCTTAATTTCAAAATTGTCTATCATGTCCGCCATGATTTTCTATCAAAATGGCCATAGCGTTTGTCCGACCTTTTCTCCTATCCGCCGCTTTGCTTATCAGCAGTTCTATTTTTAGTAACAAATCGTTATCGCCGATCTCTCCTATTGAATATTGATGTGCATGCTGGAGTGCTGAACGTAATTACAAACATCTGGATGACGTAATCTAATCACAAACGTCTGAATGATGCAGAGTAAATTCAAGGACAAAATGGCGAAAATGAAAGTTGCCCGCAATATTAGAATTCCTATTGTCTTCTGCCAAGTAAAGATATTTTAGAACAGCACTGTCGAATTTAAGTGTTTTATTGTTTCAAAAAAATGAAGATTTCGTCTATTGAAAAGAATATTTTGTTCGAGTGTCGTTTGAAAAGAAAATAAACAACGCCATGACCAACTGCAGAGTGAGTGAATTTTCCTTTCTAAATAGAATCTACGTCTTGGCATTTGAATTAGACTTTTGCTTGTCACTGTTATTAATATTTTCTTGATATCAATACTCAGTACACAGGTTGTACAATTTTATCCACTCAATGCAAAGATGTGTTGAAATGCTTTAAAATCGCGAAAACATGTGGCATTCATTTTTATGTCGAGTAATCTGTATTAACTCGGAACATTTTTTGTAATTAACTGGTTTTTTACTCTCATCTAATGAAATTACTATTATAAATAGTACTATGGACTATTACAGAAGAGTAAATTTTTCTAAACAATTTCAAAATAGACAGTGACTCAGACTAGATCTACTCAGGGATGCTATATTACAGGGATACGCAACGGACGGAAACTGGCTGAAAAACAGTGCCTAGGGATATTCGCGAGAGAGCGCATGCGCACGCATTTACCGTTAATGTCAGTATCTAGCAGATAAAATATGGGTCAAATATTCTCTTCCATCGGCTTAAATAAATGCTGTTTTTGCATAGAGTTTTTTATATATTGATCTTAAAGTGTTAAATATTTTACAGATGTTGTAATTTTGTTTCTAAATATTAGTGGTTCTAAAGATTTCCAAGTTTTTGTGACCGTTCGAAAATAAAACTGACGTGATAATTTGACCGAAATGGTCGCACAATAGAAAATGTCAGTTTTTTACGACAGCTTTAGTACATGAAGATATTCTTAATGTCACGATATTTTGCCGTGGTTGAAGTGTGACATACTTCTTTATTGGTGGCATAACTATATTTTCATGTTTTATTTTGTTATAATACATAATTTCGCGATCGATTATGACCCAGTTTTTACAATTTACAAAATGGAGGCCTGATCTGACGAGGAAAATATTGCACTTTTTGCGACATCATTTGTTTGTGAATATATACTCTATATCAAAATTTTCTTCCATAGTTTGACACTTATACACGTCGATATTGGTGGCATGATAATATTTTCATGCTTACTTTTGTAAAAGAACACAATTTCGCGATTGATTATGACCCCATTTTTACGATTCAATTCAATGGCGGCCTGATCTGACGAGGAAAATATTTCACTTTTTGCAACACCATTTGTATGTGAAGGTATACTAAACATGAAAATTTTCTTCCATATTTTGAGACTGACATACGTCTGTATAGACGGCATAACAATAATTTCAAGAATTATTTTGCTGCAGTACCTTATTTCGCTCTCGATAATGATCCATTTTTACCGGTACATAGCAAAACAAAAAGCATCATATAAGCACTAAATTACATAGATTTTAGCGCAAACCAGAAACGGTGTAACCCGAATATATTAATTATTTGGTATGCACATATTTTCACACCTATTATTCGAAATCGTCAATTCATAACAATGGCTGATTGAGAATCAACTGGCATGTGACAAACAATATGTACATCAATTCATACACGAAGCGTGTCAACAGTTTAATTTTACAGATTGAGTAAAGTCAAACAGTTTATTCATGACTCGTAGAACATTATGTACATACATAATATGAAAACATAGAATACGTGTATACATGCCTTTCCATACAGAAATATAAGATACAGATCAATTCTTTAAATATCTACTACATTTAGTCAAAGACTTGAAATAATGACGGTATATTACGTACATTATAATGCTAACAGAATTCCTTGCAGTTATTCTATATCTGTTTATAATGAAGAGAGCAATGAAGAAACATTACTTTAATCTTATTCAATATTTATCTGGTAATGTACATCTTTAATGATGGGTTAGTTGTAAGGTCGACCAAATTATGGTTTTATGCTAATCGCCACGAATATTTCACTGTGATCTTAGGTACTTGATTTGTTTTTGTATTTGCTAAAATAATATCAGTTTTTCAACAATGATTAATTACTGTCATGATCAATATGATGTGAATATGTTGGTTTAAATTATGACATTAGATTTTATTGGTGGAACCCTGTTGTTTCCAATTAATGGTCACACACCGTGACCTAATGCATTCAAATGACATATGCGCAGCTGTGAAAACAATGTAGATTTATGAAGCATAGACTACCCCATACTGTTTTCCATCCGGATTTATTGATTGCTTCCTTGTAATCAGTAAAGATCGTCACCGAGATTATGATTATGACTATACGAGGGCATATCCTACGCCATTTGGGCGGAAGATTAAAAGTTACGGATTAAGTCTTTGGCTAATAAAATTGATACGCTATAATAGAGACATACATTATGAAAAACAAGATAAAGTTATACGAATCAAAATTACAAATAACAAACCTTTCACCATAAAATGTATAACATATATACGTACATTTCTCTCGCACAAAACATTCATGATATATAGCATTTCTTTAAATAAAAGTTTAACCATGAACATTTCTTCTTCAGCTGATAAATTGAAAAAAAGTTCCACGATACAAAATTAAATTTGGTCTTGAGTTGATAAATCGAACAAAACTTTCATGATATAAATATTTGTTACACAAATTTAATTTAATTAAAATGTTTAGCATTCGATCGTACATTTTTTCATAATATAAAAGTTTCTTTCACGAATTTAAAGTCAAATTTTAGCATTCTATCGTACATTTGTTGTCATGATATAACTTTTCTTTCACAAGTTTATTCCGCGAAAATTTCACCTTCAGCTGATAATTCGAAAACAAGTGTCACGATATAAAATTTAATTGTACAAAACCTTCATAATGTAATATACTACATGTATTTCAATTTTTCATACATATTTTCATGATATAGTCGTTTCTTTTAAAAATTCAATTTATATAAAAAAAATAGCAGTGAAAATTAATTTCGTCTTGAGCCAGGTGTAGCATCACTGCTGGAGCTCATAAATCGAACAAAACGTTCATAATGTAAACATTTCTTTCCTACAAAATTTGCATAATATAAGCATTTCTTTCTCAAATTTGATTTAGAAAAATAAGTTGTGAAAATTAATAACAAACAAATAAAAACTACGAGGAACTTGAGTCGATCATAGACCACTAATGTTACTTTTTGTCAATTATCGATTCTTTGTGTCATTTTCATGGTAATTTCGGTAGTTTTGATACCTTTGCTTTCATTAACTAGCCTAGGCACTGATAATCTATACTTGATCAGTGGATGATAAGCGGTTGCACATCCCTGTAATATAGCATCCCTGATCTACTCAAGAATACAAATTATAAGGCTTTTTTCACAGGTAGGGGATGGGGCCTTTTTTAAATAACCGTGATTTTTGCAAAAGGGGAAGAAATGATTGATGTAAATTTAATTTTAGTGGAAAACTGCATGATTTTGAAGAATTTTCCTAAGGGAAAGATGCCTGTTAAAAGCCGGAAAAAAGCCGTGGAATAGATCGAAGCTGGGTACTGTATCTTAATGTTAAACTTAAATCAACATTTCTTGGCATGTTATTACCCAGTACACTTTTTGACTGTCAATATTCTTTGTGATTAACTACATTATATGTGCTAAGTGTACTAGGTGAAAATTAACTTGAATACATTTCTCAATTTCAGCAGCAACATGGCTTTGGAGCTGAGTATGGCTTTGGAAATTGGAGCTGAGTGGTTCAGTAGCTCTAAGATGAAAAAGTTTTCGAAAACATTCAAAAATGAAAAGAAACACCCTAAAAGATTTGTCTTGTGGTACTGTAGTTGTTTGTTGGAATGCTCTCTGACACAAGACACTCTGACTTCTCGCCATGAATGCAGTTTTCAACTAAACCAGGAATGAGAAAAACTTTGGTCTCCTGTTAAAGATGCTGCATTGACTCTAGAAAAAATGAAACCTTGGAAAAAGCTTCACCAAGTGTTAGTGTCCATTCTCAATAACTGACATATTCTGGAAGTGTAATGCAAATATGAAAATTCAATGAATATAGTGCAGTGTTGGATGTTAGAACTGATTTACATTAATTTTGTATAGATGTCTAGTTCAAATCATTGCTGAACTGCTGGTTTCAATTTAATATTCTATTTTCATTTGTCAATACTGTACCAATTACCCTATTTGTATACAGAATTTGAAATATGTTTTAAATAAGTAATTTTTATGTCACAGTTCTTATTATTATTCAAAATTTAAGTTTTTATATGTTAGTTGTTACAATTATTATAATATTATGATACATAATTCTGAAATTTGTATTAATCAGTGAATACTCAGCAGTATAATTCTCGAAGGTACTTGCTTTATAATTTAAATTACAATGTATGCCCCTTTTGAAGAAAAAGGGTTTATATTGCTTTGCGCATGTTGGTCGGTCAAATGGCCAGTCAGTCTGACCATAACCAAACCATGTCCAACTAATAACTAGAGGATGATTTGGCCTAAGCTCTTCAGATTTGTTTGGGATGTTGGTCATCACATGTATGATGTAGATGACCCCTATGGATTTCCAGGTCAGTACATCAAAGGTCACAGTGAGTGACCTTCAGCACAAAAACCTGGTCCGACCAATTACTAGAGAACAATTTGGCTTAAGCTCTTCAGATTTGTTTAGGGGGGGGAGGTCATCACATGTAGATTTCCGCTATTGAATTTTAGGTCAAATGTCAAGGTCTTGACTGTCTGAGTTTTACTTGGGGAGCATCTGTGTTTCACAAACCAGTGTTTTTTCACCTTCTATAACAGAGGCCTATTAAAGGCCTCTTCCCAATTGAAAATTTCTTTAAAATCATGCAGTTTTCCCAAAAATCAAAACTTAGGCCATTATAAATTAATTGCTTGATTATCATCCAAATTTTTCTCAAAAAGGGGGCGGGGGGTAGAATTTAATTTTTTAATTTTTATTTTTCCAAAAACCTTATTGAGACCAGAGTATATATGGGAAATACAGAACAAAAAACTGATAACTGTCCTTCCGTTTACTTAAGTGAGATTCAGCATTTCTGACATGCTAAATAGAAATATTATGCATTCTGTTGATTTTTCTATCTGTACCCAGGGTAAATCCTAACAACCACAAACATGTCTACGTCTTTGAAAACCTTCCCCTTTTTGGAACCAGAGGCTTCTTCTCAATTAGACACATAATCACAAATGGTATAAATGGGATTTTTAGCCCGGAGTCGAGTTTGGTTGTCACAAAATCGTAATGCAAGTCAAACAATGACGATACGTCGCTATAATTACATGCGAACCAGTCTTTTTCAACCTTTAATAGGCCGTCGTAAACGGCAACAATCAGAAAAAAACATGTTTTTATTTTCAAGATTTCGGCTGCACAAAAATCAGCTGTTTGACGGATATACTCTTCAACGCGGAGAACACGACAAGTTTACTTTGCGACAATATATAGCATACACTTATACGGCACATTTTACTAATATGCGGCACCCATTGACGGATAGGTTTTCTTCGCGATTTTTTTTCGATTTTTTTTTTCAAAATAAAATTTGTCGGGGCGGCACTAAAAATAGGGGGCGGGCGGGGATGATAATCAAGCAATTAATTTATAATGGCCTTAACCAGCTATTTTATTTCCCAGCAATTAATTTTAGCAATAATTCTTCCCAAAATCAACAGGCTAAGGCTTCTTCTCAATGAAGAGAGAAAAAACACTGCAAACACTTCTTGTTTACAGTTAAAGTCTATTTTTGTTCACAGTAATTTTTTTTTTATGCTTTCATTATGAAGACAATTTTTTTTTGAAGAATACAATATTATTAAAGACATACGGTAATTTGCTTGTTACTTGTATGGAAGATCTTGATTAAGTATTGTGTAAAATGTTTCCATAAATATTCAATTCATAATTGTACTATTTATACAAATGTTTGTTTTTAAAAAAATGATTCATACAGCATTTATGTATTCAGATTATATTATTTATCACTATTATTGTCCTTGACAGTACCTAGGTTTGGTCTTCTGGAGATCAAGGTGATGGTCACACTAAGCCCTTGTTTCTTTGTGCTTTTTTATATTATGATTTTTATGAATAAAATTTTGTATTTTTTTGTATTCAGAAATATATTTATCATTATAGGATTATATTTATTAGAAAGTAAGAGAAAGTTGCTTGACAGGTTAAATATAAACTTTGTTTTGTTGCAATTTCTGATCATAATATGAATAATTTAGATATAACACAATTGGGACAAATTTCATGAACAGGTCACTCACTATTTTAATTAAGATATTGTATCTGATTGCTCAAACAAATTTGAATTCAGGCATACATTGCCCCGTTTCTTTTTTTCAGGTCAGATTTTATTATAATGGTAATAGATTAATTTAGTCAAAGCATTTAACCGTTAGGGAAATACATGTCACTAACACACCCTTCTTAGGCTTTTGGAATTTATGTTAGAATTTCTTTTATAATAATATATGTATATAATAATAAAGAAATGGCCTGCTGTATTCATTGTGATTTTAATATCATTTTAATTTTGAGTGTTGTAACATGAACATGGGTGATCATATTTGGTCATGTTGACAATGGTTCAGAACAAGGACAAATATGACTGAATATGTTTGAAACATGTTCTAAGATAATGGACAAAACACATTTGAATCATGAAGCAAAACAAAACACATTTGAATCATGAAGCAAAAACATGTTCTAAACATGTTTGAAACATGTCTGAACATGTTCCAATCATGTTGCAGGAACATGTTTAAATATGTTTGAACATGTTTATTTTTAGCGGTGAAACATGATCATTCATGATCATATTCGATCACGTTTGACAATGGTGCCATTTAACGGACATGTTTAAACATGTTTGAATATGTTCATAACATGGTTAAAACACAGTCAAACATGTTTTTATATCATGTTCAAACATGTTTAAAACATGTTTGATAATGTTCTGATCATGTTAATTTCGCCAGGGTATGTATTAATTCACATCTTTTAACTATGTATTAGATAGTATGATGAGAAATAACAGTGAAATATTCAAGAAAACTGTGTTTGATTTATATTTTATAAGGGTTGTTTGTTGAAATGCCTGATTTTTGTGTGTACTTTTTACTCATGCGGTCAACTTTAATCATGTGTATTAGAAAAAGAAGCATGGATACCCCCATTTTTTTCCTTCGTATGTTGTTTAGTATTATATA
This sequence comes from Lutraria lutraria, assembly GCA_964023205.1. Classification (NCBI taxonomy): domain Eukaryota; kingdom Metazoa; phylum Mollusca; class Bivalvia; order Venerida; family Mactridae; genus Lutraria; species Lutraria lutraria. Next base: position 3,625,596 of record OZ026846.1, on the reverse strand, counting down.
ATGTGTATATAATTCTGTGAAGTTTTAAAAAAATCTGTCCGTTGAAAAACAAATTATGGATGTTTTTTTCTTCAATCATACGTTAAATCGTCTTCCTTTTTAGAGGGATATTGAGAAATAAATACATTTTTTCCCAAATTTGGTTAAAATTAGACAGATTTGGTCATTTAAACAATATTTGCACACTATTCCAATCAAAACGGTGTATATAAATTAGTTGTTGATGAAGAAATACAGTTGTACAAGCCATTTTTCAAAAGTACATGTTTTTTATCATCCGCTCAAAATGGTCTTATAGGGGGGTCATTCAATCGGGCATAACTCACAAACGAGCATGGAGACCTATATTTTTCTTTTTCTTTTTGTGGTAGGAAAGGACTAATCTTTATATATGCGAAGTTTAAAAAAATTCTGTCCGTTAGATTTTATTGTGATATACGTCCTTAAAGTACATGTAAAATTTACATTAAAACAAAAAATAATCTGAGTTTTTCAACTCCTGGGGAAAAGGTGGTGGGCCCTTAGAAAGAGGGGGGGGGGGGGGGGGAACAAAGCTTACATACCCTCCAACATATACTTATCATAAGTTATCACTATTTGATCAATCTCCTGATTTTTAAAAAAAAATTAATTTGAAGGGAATCTTACTATAGACTATGGTCTTATATCATTATTAATAAGAAGAAATGGTAAAAAGCCGTAAAAAGCTTGTTTATGATAAAGCCATAAAATGTTTTAAATATTTCTAATTACAAGCTTGTTAAAATAGGGTATGTAGGTCAGGCCTATTTTCTTTTATTCACTCTAGAAATCATGATGAATTGTAAAGAAGTAAGGAATTGATTAACTGTGCATTGGGCCTGAATAATAAGTCTAGGGTCTAGTTAAGCTCTGAACAAGAAAATCTGACGAGACGGAAAGACAGACATTTAAGTAGCGACTAAATGACCTCCCTTAGTGGAACATAAAAATATCATTGCTCATTCAGAATTACCTCTGAATAAGGACCAACTGTCAATAAAAGCCACAACAAGTCTTTCTCAAAGGTGACCTTTTTACACAGATTTAACTGCAATTTACCTGTAACAAATATGGTACAGGCAGGCCTACCAGCAGACCCAAACTAGAGCTGTCATAGAAGTGACCAATACCCCCTCTGTCGCTTTGACACTAAGAATGTGATAGTACACTATATGGCTAAGGGCACATGACTCTGGAATGAGTGAATGGCTGGGCATGAAAATTTTGTCATGCACATCTACACTTCATGGTAATATTATATTTCAAGTTTCATTGTAATTGCTTAAAGAATGTGGAAGTCCTTCACTCCACAAACTTGTGATATTTTATGCGGACTGATGGACCAGCCGACCAACCAACCGACCGAGAGAGTGACTCCAATATACACCCTCTCAAACTTCGTCTGCGGGGGTATAATAAAACAGAAGGTTTTTAAAAAGGTTTCAGCACAACAAAATAAAGTCTTTTCTCAGGAGTTTTAAAGTACTTAAGTAAAGCTTATACTACATAAATACATAGGAGGGACATGTTGACTTCCTAGTGTTAAACATGCATTTAAAGTTCTTTTAAAAGGTTACAGAGCCTTCTGCAACAATTCCTCTTGCAAAAATCTTTATGCTTAAACTTAAGGCATATAAGTTAAAGTCTCCTAAATATAGTAAAATGAACAGCATAATTTGTTACAATAAAAATATTAAATGTGTATTTAATATTTAGATGATAACAAAACCAAACAAGTACTATCAATTTTTAAAATTGATTAACATATTGCATCTTTCATAAAACTAATTTCACAATAAGTGGGCCATGATGGCCCTGTATCGCTCATCAGATAAAAGACATTTATAGAAAAACTTTTTTAACATTTTTGCTATGAATGAGGGTGGGGCCAATTTTGACCCTAGGGCAATAATTTGAACAAACATGGTAGAGGTCCACTAGACAATGCTACACATTAAATATCTAAGCTCTAGGCCCTGTGGTTTTGGACAAGAAGATTTTTAAAGTTTTTCCTTTTGGTTGCCATGGTAACCAGAATTTTTCATGAAATTTAGGTTTTTGAAAAACTTTGGTAGAGCTTCATGCAAGGAACATTCCTGTCAAGTTTTGTTGGTATTGGCTAACTGATTAAGAAGAATATGTAGTTTAAAGTAATTGTTGACGCACGGATGACGGACAACATGCGATCACTTAAGTGCTCATGGTGAGCTAAAAATGGTACACCCTAGTCTGTCTGTAATGTAACTATGCTCTTTTTTCTGTCTGAAAATCTTATACATATCACACATATCTCCAAAAGTTATTAGGGGACAGAGTTACGAAAATATACGGAAAAGTTTATCAGCATATGAAATTGTGCATTTATAAAGGGTATTAACTCTGTCAAAGGATGAAAACTCTGGAGTTACATGCCCTCAAATTTGTATTTTGATTAAAGATATATAAAAATCTTGGTTTTAGAATATATAGAATGTTACAGTGTATGTTAATTAAAGCATACTAAATATTGAACAATATGTTTTGTAGCTAAATGGACACTGTTGACTACTGTATTTTCATTTATTTTCGTTGGGCTCAATTTTCGTGGTTTTTACTAAAATGGCTGTTTCGTGGGGACGTAAATTCATGGATTTTGATTTTTGAAAAGAAATGCATTATCTGCATTTTAATTCGTGGGGATTTGATTTCGTGGATGAACCGAACCATGAAATCCACGAAATTAAATCCCCAACGAAAATTAATGATTCCACAGTATTTGGTAAGTACAATTTATTTCAAACATTTTTGTAAACAGAGTTTCCCAGTGAGAAACGAGTAAACACACTATCATTATCAGCTAAATATTTGTGTAGAAGGTCTCTTTAATTTTGCAATACAAGTATTACATGTCAACTTTCAGTCTAGAATATCATGCAATTAATAGATGCAGAAAGACAGTGTTTTCGGATAACAATGTCAATTAAAAAAAAAATAACGAAAGTATAAATTTTAAAGTATATATGAATATATTCGTCAGCTCGGGAAGTGTTTATCATAATTTTTCTTCAATACATAACATTTTATATTCTTTACTATCCATGATATAATTAACTATTCTAAAAATTGAAATGTCATACATACTTGGACTCGGTTGGTCTTCCTTAAGGGGAATCATCACAGCACAAATTTGTGAAAAAATAGCCACCTGACATCTTTGCTATGCGTCCTAAAAAGTGGCGTTGTTCAATAATTACTGAAAGTACATGATTGAAATGAGTTTTTATCAATAGCTAATGATTATCCTGGTTATAAGTTTGAGTAATATTCGGTGAAAATATTCAGGCTAAATCGAAACTACAAAGCATCTGCAGCATGTTAGTCACCTGCATGCACGAAACAACCCTGAACAGTATTGGACCAATCATCATTTCTTTGCTGACATTGGTTATGATATGAAAACTAGTAATAACTTAAACTATTTTAATAGTAAGTTGATATATTTTGATTGTTTATTCTTTATTCATTTACATCAGATGTCTAGTTTTGAAATTGGTTACCCACTTGCGCAAAATGCGGATTGTTAAGCTGTCATATGTTTGATAGATCCCAATCTCAGTGATTATCGAAAAGCCAGTCATTATCGTTACTTTCTCATTGGTTTACATTTTTGGAAGTTTGCTACATTTATTTCCATTTGTATTTTCATAAAAGGTCATTTTTTCTGCAAGAAGTCACTCTTCATTGTTCACATATTTGACAAACATGAACAAAAATAGGAAGAAAACATAGTTCATTCTTTGTTTTTCTAGACAAATAAAAAGTCGGGAGTCCATGCTATAATATACATATTCACCCCATGTACGGTTTTGCCGCAAAAAGCGTGGTCTCATTTGATAGAAAGTGGGATAATAGACAAAAGATTCCACTTTTGAAACGTTCAGTACAAAAAACAGGCTCCAAAAGCCTTCGGTCGTGATCAACAATACATTAACGTAAGCCTGGTCAAGTATACATGTATTAGGTTAGGACTCTTTATTGATAACCAACTATCAAAATCATGCCTTAGTATAGGTAGATATTCAGCTATATAGAGTGATTACTTAGTATATCAACTCCTAAGAACATTAAGACGATAGTAGGCTGATTTATTTGACGTCAATTAATGAATACGACGCACTAAAGTACGAGGCAATACGGATTTTATACGCAGATGTACCGGTTTTCGGATAGTGAAATTATCCGAAAATGAAAAGATTATTTATTTTGTTAAAACTGGTCAGATTTTGGCCTATTTTATTTTTTATGTATGTTATCATATACATGATCATTTTATAACAAAATAAATTCTGTACCATTTAGTCCTACCCCATCTGTTAATTTGACTGGACTATATAGACTAGATAAACAATACACTGTTTGCATATGATTTATACCTGTCGATAAAAGCAATAATTTACAATTCACAAGGACATGTACATGTCTAAAATGCAACCTGAATTATGAAAAGGCTTGTGCATTACAAATACAAATAATCAAAATAACTGGGTGATTGAGTTACAATACTTCAGTTGTTAACATCTAGGATATTCAATGTAACCTCTTATCAGTCAAACATCTGTGATACAATCCTTGGAAGAATTGAACCAATAGACACATGCACATATATTTAAATACTGAAGTTAAAATTTGCACCTAAGACAGTTTAAAATCAAGTGACTTGTAAAATTTCGTGTACAGAAAAGGGATTAATTAATTTATTACTATAAATGCACTGTACCAGTAAAAAGTGGAGTTCATACAGTTCCATAAACAAGAGGGCCATGATGGCCCTATAAATGCTCACCAGGAGAAAAGGTCATTTGGAGATTAACATTGTTGAAGTTTTCTATACAAGTCTAAGTAAGATCAAGTGACCGATCTGGGCCATTTTTATCCCATGGCCATTATATGAACAGATTTAAAAGAGGTCCATTAGACAAAGCTACATACAAAATATCTTAGCTCTAGGCCTTGTGGTTTCGGAGAAGAAGATTTTTTAAATTTTCCTATATAAAATAGGCTAAAACCCCAGGGCAGAGCCAATTTTGACCCTAGGGCAATAATTTGAACAAACTTGGTAGAGGTCCACTAGATAATGCTACATACCAAATATCTTAGCTCTAGGCCTTGTGGTTTCGGAGAAGAAGATTTTTTAAATTTTCCTATATAAGTCTATATAAATAAAGTGACCCCCGGGCGGGGCCAATTTTGACCCTAGGGTAATAATTTGAACAAACTTGGTAGAGGTCCACTAGACAATGCTACATACCAAATATCTTAGCTCTAGGCCTTGTGGTTTCGGAGAAGAAGATTTTTTAAATTTTACTATATAAGTCTATATAAATCAAGTGACCCCTGGGGCGGGGCCAATTTTGACCCTAGGGCAATAATTTGAACAAACTTGGTAGAGGTCCACTAGACAATGCTACATACCAAATATCTTAGCTCTAGGCCTTTTGGTTTCGGAGAAGAAGATTTTTTAAATTTTCCTATATAAGTCTATATAAATAAAGTGACCCCCGGGCGGGGCCAATTTTGACCCTAGGGCAATAATTTGAACAAACTTGGTAGAGGTCCAATAGACAATGCTACATACCAAATATCTTAGCTCTAGGCCTTGTGGTTTTGGAGAAGAAGATTTTTTAAATTTTCCTATATAAAATAGAATAAACCCCTGGGCAGAGCCAATTTTGACCCTAGGGCAATAATTTGAACAAATTTGGTAGAGGTCCACTAGATAATGCTACATACCAAATATCTTAGCTCTAGGCCTTGTGGTTTCGGAGAAGAAGATTTTTTAAATTTTCCTATATAAGTCTATATAAATCAAGTGACCCCCGGGGCGGGCCAATTTTGACCCTAGGGCAATAATTTGAACAAACTTGGTAGAGGTCCACTAGACAATGCTACATACCAAATATCTAAGCTCTAGGCCTTTTGGTTTTGGAGAAGAAGATTTTTTAAATTTTCCTATATAAAATAGAATAAACCCCAGGGCAGAGCCAATTTTGACCCTAGGGCAATAATTTGAACAAACTTGGTAGAGGTCCACTAGATAATGCTACACACCAAATATCATAGCTCTAGGCCTTGTGGTTTTGGAGAAGAAGATTTTTTAAATTTTCCTATATAAGTCTATATAAATCAAGTGACCCCGAGGGCGGGGCCAATTTTGACCCTAGGGCAATAATTTGAACAAACTTGGTAGAGGTCCACTAGACTATGCTACACACCAAATATCAAAGCTCTAGGCATTGTAGTTTTTGACAAGAAGATTTTTTAAATTTCCTATATAAGTCTATGTAAAATCAAGTTACCCCCGGGGCGGAGCCAATTTTGACCCCAGGGTAATAATTTGAACAAACTTTGTAGAGTTCCATTAGACAATGCTACATACCAAATATCTCAGCTCTAGGCCCTGTGGTTTCAGACAAGAAGATTTTTTAAGTTTTCTCTATTTGTTGCCATAGCAACCAGAATTTTTAATGAAATTTAATTTTTTGAACAACTTTGAACGGGGACCACCCAAGGATCATTCCAGCAAAGTTTGGTTGCAATCGGCATAGCGGTGTAGGAGGAGATGTTGTTTTAAGTAAACATGGACGCCACGAAATTGTAACGACGCATGACGCACGATGGACGCAGGGCGATCACAAAAGCTCACCCTGAGCACATTCGTGCTCTGGTGAGCTAAAAAATCATATAATAAAATGGCTCAATATGTGGTAACTTAAGACTATAAGGATATTATAATATAAATATAATAATAATTTGACTTTCCTATCGTCTAGATCTTAAAAATTAGGAACAATATGTGGCAGGAAGTGGACTTGATTAAATATGGCAGAACAGACTATCCCACAAGGATCAATTTATAAAGGATCAGCAGAAGACTTTGAGGACAATTGTGAAGCATGTGAAAAAGATGGAAATTTTGTTGAAGCTGCAGGATATTGTCAAAATTGTGATGAATATCTTTGTGATGCATGTATGAAACATCATTGTCGCCCCAAACCAAGTAGACATCATGTATTGATAGATAAACAACAGATGCCAAAGAACAAACCTAAAAAATCTGACATTACATTGTGTACAGTGCCATGTGATCAACATCCGCATGAGAACCTGAAATTCTTCTGTAGGAAACATGACGTTACAGGTTGTGGTGACTGTATCATTCTTAAACATAAAACTTGTCATGTGGATTACATAACAACAATTTCTGATGGATACAACACTAGTATACATTACAAAGATATCACTGATAAGTTAGAACAACTACAGACTCAGGTCAACAAAGTTCTGTCAGAAGAGAAACTGTCAGAGATGCAGATAAGAGTATAAAGGAAGCTGTTAAGAATATAAAACAATATAGACAAGAAGTGAATACATATCTGGACAAAACAGAACATGTTTTATTGGCAAAATGTGACAAGATTGCAAAAGCTAATCAACTTGAATCAAAGAAAATCAATGATGAGATGAAAACTATTCAGAAAAAACTGACGTCTCTTCAAAAACGCCTAACATCAAACACGGAGAATACAGCTAATCTGTTAATGTGCTGGCAAATAAATCACACACACAGTTAATGACACTTCAGAAAGAAATGAAAACAGTAAAAGAAGCACAGATCAAATGTGTTGAGTTCCTGAAGAATACCTTCCTGATAAAAGAATTGTCAACAGAAAAATCATTTGGCACATTACAACTTTCAGATGTACCAGTATGTCCTAGAATACAACACATACATATTGTTGACATGATTCCTAAGCTTATTAAAGACATACGCACGGATGGTCGTAAAGACACAAGGAATAGAAATATATCAGGTATGGTAAATATATGTGAGAATATAATTGCATGTACTGACTGGTATAACAATTCAGTCAAGCTTGTTGATATCAAACGTGATAAAATCTTTACAGTTTCAGTGATGGGCTCACCATGGGATATTACATCAATAACTCACAATACACTTGCTGTCACACTTACATCTGAACATAAGATCCAGTTCCTTGAAGTTACAATCAACAACTTAACAAAGAAGGAGTGTATAAGTGTAAATGGAGAATGTCGTGGTATTGACTGCATTGATGATAAACTTGTTGTATCTTATGAAGAACCACCAAAGGTTGAGATTTTAGATTTCCATGGTAATGTTATGAAACTTGTACAAAGTGACAGTGCAGGGAACAGTATATTTAAGCGCCCGCTTTATGTTGTAATGAGTCATGATGGTGGGAGTATCTATGCGTCTGATAAAAAACATGAATCCATTATAAAGTTAACATTGGATGGAACAGTACAAGCTACATACAAAGACTCGGATCTTACATACCCAGGGGGAATGTTTGTTTGCAGAGATGGATCTGTGCTGGTTCGTTTCTCCACATCAGTACATGTTATATCAGAAGATTGTAAGAAACAGAAGATACTGATCAATGAGAAGGATGGTGCATTAGTTCTCTCTGGGATATGCTATGATGAAGACAATGGAATTATTTGTATAAGAAGGTATGGTGGTGGATCCAAATCTGATGTCATTCAAACATTTAAACTGGAGTAATTGAATATGTATTATCTATAGCCTATGAGTGTCTGTGAGTTGAAAATATCTAATAAATGTATACACATGTATCAATACAATGTTCAATATAACAACATCCATTTATATGCAATTATGAAGCTGAAATGTATTTATATACTAGTTCTGTTATGTACATGTACACACAGATTTAATGATACCATTTGATTACCAAACATACATTGAAGTGGTGTTTATTCTATTCAAAACTTTGTGAAATTTGGGTATGGACCAATTAACCCTAAAAAAGCCACATCTAATATCACCGAGACAAGGGGTGTATGCATATGTTGTTTACTGGAAATGAAAAATAAAGTTCACATCACTGAATAAAACTAAGTTATTAACATGTTCAGTGGAAGAGAGTGTATTCATGCTTCAGGTTAGTTTAACGACTGAGTTATTGATCCTTTGCATGAGGTTATTTACAATTATTTTTATAATGAGATGCAACTGAAATTCTTTTAAATTAATGATAAACTTTAGAAGAAGGAAAGTATTGTAACTATCGATAGTTGAACTAACTATCTGCGATAATTATTGGAACAAGACTTTACTATCGATCCATACTATCTGGACACTCCGGATTGCAATGTATCAATATTTTGATGCATCGGCCTTAGTAACCCCTACCACTGAGTAAAAGCCATCTGTCAATATAGGCCACATTTTGTCTTTCTGAAAGGTTGCCTTTGTTCACAGGTTTGACTGTAGTTTTTAAAATAGAAGCTTACAGTACAAAAATAGATGTTAGTTGGTTACAATCCAGATAAATATACTACAAGCTGCAACTATACCTGTGTTAAACCAGCTTACTAGGTAATAAAATTTTACACTTGTCATGCAGTCTGTTGAAAAAGGTTTATACAATATATCATGCTTGTTTTGGAAACCTCCCAGTTTTTTAATATTTATGTCAATGGTGAGTGAATTTATTTGCATTACCTAGTAATTGTAAAACATGCACAATGTATCATGTCATATGAATAGTTGCTGATATATTTCATTTCCCACTTAACTATTTCCCTATAAAAAGCCACTTCCCCAAATCAGAAAAAAACTAGTGCACATGCACCGGCACAGGCATAACCATTTTATCATCAATTTATCGTCTATAAACAGAGTTACCGAGACTGGTAGAAATATAAGCAGGAGTGAAGATTTAAATCAAAATCTCATTACTACATGTAGATTCGTATATATTTATACTACAGCAGTCCATTCAGAGTTATTCCCCCACATCAAACACATGTACATCTAATTTATTTTTTTTCCTCATACTGTATGTAACATACCTCAGAACAAAGGGGTTTGTCATGAAAAAAAATCAAAAAAATATTTTTTTCCCATGTAACCCATATATATATAGAAGGGAAACAACTTCGACAATTCGAATTTTCCAACACGTGTTATAAACTTCCAGGATATTGCAATGCAGTACAAAATATTTAACTCATATATAGTGCAACGTGTGGGCAACTCAACACGCTAACAGAAAATGTATACTTTTACTACCTTTAAAGATATTTTAAACTCGCTATTGAAGATTTTTCACTCGAAAAATGGTCAAATTTTACAAAACGACACACTGTCGTAAAATCGCAGCGTGTACAAATCTATAGCAAAACTGATAAATTACAGGTAAAACTTCATGGAATGAGTCATTATTTATAACCAAACATTATGTTTATATCATATATGGTATAATTTACTAACTGCTAATAATTTCACATCTCGGGATGCAATCTTAATGAAGAATTTACATTTTTGTTCACTTTGTCGTTTTCTTTATTTTGCTTCCTTGATAGGTCACGTGACAATCGCCTTACTCGTGATGAAAGCTTAATTCTGATAGGATGAGCGATACTGCGTGGTATTTTTTAGGTATGGTTCCCGATAGCGTAGTGAAAAGGATAGAGTGCACAGGGAACAAGTAAATTGTAAACAAATACCACAGAGTATCGCTCATGCAATCAGATTTAAGCTTTCATCACGAGTTAGGCGATTGTCATGTGACCCGTCATGGAAGTAAACATCGAGTAGCCGGCTTATTGAATAAAAAATTATGCAAATTCTTCGCTAAAAGAGCTTTCCGAGATGCGAAATCATTGGCAGTTAGTATATTATAGTGTTTTATTATGAATTAAGGCCTATTCTAAGAAGTTGTGTCAGTAATTTAACATTTCCACTCTGTACATGTATACCGGTATACACACTGCGATTTTACGACAGTGTGTCGTTTTGTAAAATTTGACCATTTTTCGAGTGAAAAATCTTCAATAGCGAGTTTAGAATATCTTTAAAGGTAGTAAAAGTATACATTTTCTGTAAGCGTGTTGAGTTGCCCATACGTTGCACTATATATGAGTTAAATATTTTGTACTGCATTGCAATAACATGGAAGTTTATAACACGCGTTGGAAAATTCATATTGTCGAAGTTGTTTCCCTTCTATATATATATGGGTTACATGGAAAAAAAAAAACTTTCGATTTTTTTTTCGTGACAAACCCCTTTGCCTCAGAACATAAAGTTCTGTTCTGTACTATACATTAAACAACATCTGGGACCAATAAAATTGGATTTAAATATTGAGGATATGATGAAAATAAGAAGTTGACACAATGAGGTGATCTTACAATGGAAGATGTCACTAAATAAGGTTTTACAGAATAGTAGCTAGTGTTCAAAAACTTTAAGTGAAGAAGGGAAACAACCCAGAAATCTTGTACTAAACATTAAGCATGATCTCCTTTATTTCTCAAACAGAAAGTAGACATTTTAGAAAATTCCCCTAAAATTTCCAATATATTTCGCAATGTGTGTGACTTTTGCTACGAACAATGTAATAATAATATATCATCAACAACTGAAAACATCTTCCAAAAACTTATTTGAGGCTGTTATCTTGCAAGTTTACAGAATCTGAGGTATTTATTACATTATTTGTTTGACATTTATATTGAGTACAATAAAAATGGTTTCATCCCCTTTATTCTTTCAAATTTTTCAGGACTGATCAGGTTTAAGAATTCAATTAACTTGCAATTACTAGCATAAAAGAACCTACTGCCATACTTGTGAACAAAGGCCACCCACGGGAAAGACAAAATATCGCCTTTTTCACAGGCGATAGTTCGAGGGTCATTTTGTTCTAAATAATCAGTTTTTAAAAGAATGGCCTTTATTTACATGGTGGCCTTTATTCTGGGGTGGCCGCTAACACAGGTTTGACTGTATTAAGGTTTTCTTATGGATTTTTGTTTTAATGTGTACTCTTTTGTCTAAATAAAACTGATCTAATAATACACTCAGCATGTCAATGAGTCAGACAGCATTCATTATTCGAACGACGACGACTTAAGTTTCCTTTCGCGGCAGTTCTTAAAATCTAAGTTTTTACCATATATACTTACAAGTACAAACATGCATATTTTAAGATTTTTTTAAATGACATAATATGTTTAATTCATTTCATTTTTTTTGTCTACTTCTTTAAAAATATACTTGCAAATAAACATGGATTGTGTATGATTCCAAGTATTAAAGTATCTTAAAATGGAGATAGTTATGTATGTTGTACCATCAAGTCTTATAATATTTGCGACAAATGGATCTCTTTTTTACTCTTTAATATTTGAACAATGGGCTACTCCCATAGACTTCAAGGCAAATTTAAAGGAAAACAAGAGGGCCATGATGGCCCTATAAATGCTCACCAGGAAAAAAGGTCATTTGGAGACGAACATTGTTAAAATATTTCTACACGAGTCCAAGTGAAATCAAGTGACCCTAAGGTCAGGGCCAATTTTTACCCAAAGGCCATAATATGAACAAATTTGGAAGAGGTCTGCTAGACAATACTACATACAAAATATCTTAACTCTAGGCCTTGTGGTTTCGGAAAAGATTTTTTAAATTTTCCTACATAAGCCTATATAAATCAAGTGATCCCCGGGGCGGGGCCAATTTTGACACTAAAGCAATAATTTGAACAAACTTGGTAGAGGTCCACTAGACAATGCTACATACCAAATAACTTAGCTCTAGGCCTTGTGGTTTAGGAGAAGAAGATTTTTCAAATTTTCCTATATAAAATAGAATAAACCCAAGAACAGGGCTAATTTTGACCCCGGGGCCATAATTTGAACAAACTTGGTAGAGGTCCACTAGATAATGCCACATACAAAATATCTAAGCTCTAGGCCTTGCGGTTTCGGAGAAGAAGGTTTTTCAAATTTTCCTATATAAGTCTATATAAATCAAGTGACCCCCGGGGCAGGGCCAATTTTGACCCTAGGGCAATAATTTGAACAAACTTGGTAGAGGTCTACTAGACAATGCTACATACCAAATATCTTAGCTCTAGGCCTTGTGGTTTTGGAGAAGAAGATTTTTAAAATTTTCCTATATAAAATAGAACTAGAACTATCACTAAAGGTGATGAATACCCCCAGATGCGGCCTTGACACATTTATTTTTACATTTTACAGAGGGAAATATAATGTATTTCCATTTCAAGTGACTCCCGGGGCGGGGCCAATTTTGACCCTAGGGCAATAATTTGAACAAACTTGGTAGATGACCACTAGACAATGCCATATGTCAAATATCTTAGCTCTAGGCCTAGTGGTTTCGGAGAAGAAGATTTTTCAAATTTTCCTATATAAAATAGAATAAACCCCAGGGCAGGGCCAATTTTGACCCCGGGGCCATAATTTGAACAAACTTGGTAGAGGTCCACTAGACAATGCCAAATGCCATGATGGCCCTCTTGTTTGTTTTAGTAGATCTAAATGCTGTTTATAAAAATCATTTCAGTTATGTTAAATGGTATGTTGTCTTATTCAATAATCCTACAAGATTGACTATGGCATTAATGATTGGTTTGTATTTAGCCTCTACTGCTATACTTGTGAACAAAGGCCACTCACGGGAAAGACAAAATATAGCCTTTTTGACAGGCGATAGTTCTGTAAGTGTCATTTTGTTTTAAATAATCATTTTTTTAAAGAATGGCCTTTATTCACAAAAGTCATGGTGGCCTTTATTCTGGGGTGACCCGCTAACACAGGTTTGACTGTATTAAGGTTTTCTTGTGGATTTTTTCTACAATTTAGTCAAGGGAGACAATCACTGAAATATGTCTTAATTATTTTTAATATGATTTACTTCCCTTGTCAAGTGGATATTCATTTTAACGTCGTTTTAAGATAATGAAGTTATTAAAAATACCAAAAATTAATAAATTCTTACCTCAATTCTTTGAGCATAATAATGATTTAACATATCATAAAACAACGTGTTGTCTATCCAATGTATTACGTCTGTGTGCGAATTTACTACCCAAAACCAAACCTATTTATAAGACTATACCCCCAGCAGAGCTATTCATGTTTGTAAGAAGACACTTTTCAATAACACAACTTTTACGTGGACATAATCCTTTATCGTCGTATACGTCAGATACACGTACTCGTATTTTCTTCAAAAATGTCTTCTTACAGACGCTAAGAAGACGGTTCGCTTAGACAAACAACCATTTATCCTCGGCTTCGCCTCCGACAAATTGGTATGTTTGTCTAAGCGAACCGTCTGTAAGAAGACACTTTTGAAGAAAAACTCGTACTGTATCTATTACATAGAGCTAAATTGCCACGCCTGATATTGAGAATTACAAAACCCAGGGAATTCTCGTGGAATTCATGGCAAAAATAGCGTACGATACTCAATTTATTCTAACACATACTGAGGCTCGTACACGTGGACTTATGAAAAATACCACTTGAATCAAGGTCACAAAAATATAAACTTACTTTCTACTGAAGCGATTTAAATATAACTTACATGAAAATGCTAGATTCAAAATGCAAACAATATAATGCCCTATCTTTGCAAAGCAAAATCCAACAATTTACTCGAAAATATACGAATAAAAAGCTATTGCAATAATTTCCCTTCTTTACGTTGGTTAAAATTGAGGCCCAGCTATGCACTTTGTGACAGTTGCATACGGAGGACGGGTTCTAACACTGGTTCTTTCCAGGAGCGATGCTTAGGTGAACTGTCTGCCTAATATGACCCTGACTGTTGAAAAGGGGCGTAAAACTCAATATAAACAAACAAACTTGTCAAATTGTCATGGAGGTGTATGACCTACTGCGACCGGGGAATTGGAGCCAAGCTCACTAGCCTCTGATCATCAGCCGCAGCATTATGTAATTCTTCACTATAATGGTTCACTATGGCCGTGCTTAAAGTTCCATAAGCATATAAATGACTGTATTGGTCATAAAAGTTTCAGTTTGTTCTACAACAGAGAAATCCTGTGTATTTTCCTAATGGGACTTTAACTGTATACGGAATACATAAAGACAGATTTACTGAACGATGTTTCAACACAACATCTGTGAACATATTTGCAGTCACTGCTCTCTGTAAACAGTTGACAGCTGATAAGGCCTAGAACAATGAAGTGCTTGACAATTTATGACTGATATCAGATATCATAAAGTGAGTTGATCATAGTTCAGTTAAAATCCTATCTAGGAACTGAGAATTAATTTTCAACTGAACAGATTTGTTTTACGCAAAAAAATCCCAAGAAAAGATTTTAGCGTAAATCGACTCGCACAAGCTAACTGATCTATAATCTGGTTTCCGTTCTATGTTGCATAGCACCAAAGGCTTTTTACGGACAGTGTCAACAGGAACCAGTTTAACTGCTCTATGTGTGCATGCACGTGATAACGGCCCCGAGTGTATTCGGAATCCCACACACGTAAAATAACACTCTAATTCACGTCCCGTGAACCTTTTAAAGATGAAGTGCCTACACGAAATGAATTCCACACTGTCCCTTATGCTCTACCATAGTTTGTCGCTTTAATGTCCATTACGGACCACCGTTCTTTGTCGCTTTGAATAATTGAAAACAAATAAAGCGACGTTCAATCAACTCGTTGAATAAAGATAGGGAAGAATTGTATACATGTCGCTCTGTTATCTTATCTAACCATACCATTTATTACACACACACACACACACACTTCAAGGGCGACTCACGTTTATTAATAGTTGTTTAACGATGTTCAATCCTTACTTTGTTTTAACATAAAAATCTCATGGTCTGAGGTTAAGAAAAAATTAACACAACATTCAATCTCATTATTTGCCTATAAGAACAAATCTATTTCGATAAAATATTTTGATCTTCGATTGTTTTTAGCTCACCAGAGCACGAATGTGCTCAGGGTTAGCTTTTGTGATCGCCCTGCGTACGTCGTTCGTCGTGAAGCGGCGTCAATATTTACTTAAAACAACATCTCCTCCTACACCCCTATTCTGATTGCAACCAAACTTTGCTGAAATGATCCTTGGGTGGTCCCCTTTCAAAATTGTTCAAAAAATTAAATTTCATTAAAAACTCTGGTTGCTATGGCAACAAATAGAAAAAACTTTAAAAATCTTCTTGTCCGAAACCACAGGGCCTAGACCTGAGATATTTGGTATGTAGCATTGTCTAATGGAACTCTACAAAGTTTGTTCAAATTATTCCCCTGGGGTCAAAATTGGCTCCGCCCCGGGGGCAACTTGATTTTACGTAGACTTATATAGGAAATTTAAGAAATATTCTTGTCAAAAACTACAATGCCTAGAGCTTTGATATTTGGTGTGTAGCATAGTCTAGTGGACCTCTACCAAGTTTGTTCAAATTATTGCCCTAGGGTCAAAATTGGAAAATACACAGGATTTCTCTGTTGTAGAACAAACTGAAACTTTTATGACCAATACAGTCATTTATATGCTTATGGAACTTTAAGCACGGCCATAGTGAACCATTATAGTGAAGAATTACGTAATGCCGCGGCTGATGATCAGAGGCTAGTGAGCTTGGCTCCAATTCTCCGGTCGCAGTAGGTCATACACCTCCATGACAATTTGACAAGTTTGTTTGTTTATATTGAGTTTTACGCCCCTTTTCAACAGTCAGGGTCATATTAGGCAGACAGTTCACCTAAGCATCGCTCCTGGAAAGAACCAGTGTTAGAACCCGTCCTCCATATGCAACTGTCACAAAGTGCATAGCTGGGCCTCAATTTTAACCAACGTAAAGAAGGGAAATTATTGCAATAGCTTTTTATTCGTATATTTTCGAGTAAATTGTTGGATTTTGCTTTGCAAAGATAGGGCATTATATTGTTTGCATTTTGAATCTAGCATTTTCATGTAAGTTATATTTAAATCGCTTCAGTAGAAAGTAAGTTTATATTTTTGTGACCTTGATTCAAGTGGTATTTTTCATAAGTCCACGTGTACGAGCCTCAGTATGTGTTAGAATAAATTGAGTATCGTACGCTATTTTTGCCATGAATTCCACGAGAATTCCCTGGGTTTTGTAATTCTCAATATCAGGCGTGGCAATTTAGCTCTATGTAATAGATACAGTACGAGTTTTTCTTCAAAAGTGTCTTCTTACAGACGGTTCGCTTAGACAAACATACCAATTTGTCGGAGGCGAAGCCGAGGATAAATGGTTGTTTGTCTAAGCGAACCGTCTTCTTAGCGTCTGTAAGAAGACATTTTTGAAGAAAATACGAGTACGTGTATCTGACGTATACGACGATAAAGGATTATGTCCACGTAAAAGTTGTGTTATTGAAAAGTGTCTTCTTACAAACATGAATAGCTCTGCTGGGGGTATAGTCTTATAAATAGGTTTGGTTTTGGGTAGTAAATTCGCACACAGACGTAATACATTGGATAGACAACACGTTGTTTTATGATATGTTAAATCATTATTATGCTCAAAGAATTGAGGTAAGAATTTATTAATTTTTGGTATTTTTAATAACTTCATTATCTTAAAACGACGTTAAAATGAATATCCACTTGACAAGGGAAGTAAATCATATTAAAAATAATTAAGACATATTTCAGTGATTGTCTCCCTTGACTAAATTGTAGAAAAAATCCACAAGAAAACCTTAATACAGTCAAACCTGTGTTAGCGGGTCACCCCAGAATAAAGGCCACCATAACTTTTGTGAATAAAGGCCATTCTTTAAAAAAATGATTATTTAGAACAAAATGACACTTGCAGAACTATCGCCTGTCAAAAAGGCTATATTTTGTCTTTCCCGTGAGTGGCCTTTGTTCACAAGTATAGCAGTAGAGGCTAAATACAAACCAATCATTAATGCCATAGTCAATCTTGTAGGATTATTGAATAAGACAGCATACCATTTAACATAACTGAAATGATTTTTGGACTTGATTTTTATCAAAATCAAGTCCTTTGTAATCGTCGACCAAAGTTTTGTCGCTGGACTCCATCACAGCTTGGTTAAAAGAATGCCGCATAAAGGAAATAGTACGCAACTAAATGGTGTGATTATATAGAAGTATCTAGAATCTTTCCCCAATTAAGTGTGTCAGATCTAAATATATATCAAATCATTTTATTGTAACTACATGGAAAGAGTCATGTATCTAAATAAGTGCTTGTCGGTAGATACATGAGACATTCAAATGCGTATAATTAAAACCGCGTATTCACTGTCCAATAAAATATCTTGCCGTAAAAGTAGTTCTACTTTCGGTTTTTGTTCGATTTTTCAGAAACATCTCTACGGACGTATTCATGCATATGAAACAATCTACCATCGATGTATGTGTTTTGTGCCTTTCTAACATTTCTTAATATTACAAAGCGAATTCTCATCTAATCGTATTTCCATGATATTCACACCAACTAGTGTTAGTTTGATGACGGAATCGCTATTTATAGACTCACTCCCCGCAGTGGCTAGTAGCAAAGCGTAACCGGTGTGGGGAGTTTGATTTATTGAATGAGTTCATGTCAGGTAAACATCGAAGGTTGAATGTTTATACTGCAGCTTACGAATAATAATTCGAGTCGCTAAATATGAACGTAAATTACTGGATACGTGCTTTTAAAAATTACAGTTTAAGAGTTCCTTTTATGCCAGATTATTTACAATTACATAATCACGTCTGAATTTCATGCAACATCGGGTTAACTATAGGTCATATAGGTCTTACTCTACTGTGTCAGGACCTTTTTGATTTGAGTGACCCTGAATGTGTTCAATTGTGTTAAAACCAGAAGAATCAATGTTTGTATTTACTGTTACTAAAGTGTTGGTCACTAGTTTGTGTACAAAAAAGAGTTTTTGATCTAATTAAATTGTCTTCAATTAATGTGCTAATCATTAAACTTTCCAATATCAGGTTTTTTTCATTTTAAAATTTTAGCAAAGAGAATATAGTAAAGCCCTAGTGTATGTCATTTACCTAAATGCATATGACCTGCATTACAATATGAATGAAAAATCGGTCCGTAATTTTAAATGTTAGAAATATTTGTATGGGCTCGAACGATGTGGGTACACATTTCTCTCTTTTGCCTCGTATGGTAAAAATGAAGTCCGACAGTACTTTCAGTACTTTGATTATAAACAGCATTTAGATCTACTAAAACAAACAAGAGGGCCATCATGGCCCTATAAATGCTCACCAGGAGAAAAGGTCATTTGGAGATTAACATTGTTGAAGTTTTCTATACGAGTCTAAGTAAGATCAAGTGACCGATCTGGGCCGTTTTTTATCCCATGGCCATTATATGAACAGATTTAAAAGAGGTCCATTAGACAAAGCTAGATACCAAATATCTTAGCTCTAGGCCTTGTGGTTTCGGAGAAGAATTTTTAAAATTTTCCTATATAAAATAGAATAAACCCCAGGGCAGGGCTAATTTTGACCACGGGGCCGTAATTTGAACAAACTTGGTAGAGGTCCACTAGACAATGCCACATACAAAACATCTAAGCTCTAGGCCTTGCGGTTTCGGAGAAGATTTTTTTAATTTTCCTATATAAGTCTATATAAATCAAGTGACCCCTGGGGAGGGGCCAATTTTGACCCTAGGGCAATAATTTGAACAAACTTGGTAGAGGTCCACTAGACAATGCTACATACCAAATATCTTAGCTCTAGGCCTTGTGGTTTCGGAGAAGAAGATTTTTAAAATTTTCCTATATAAAATAGAACTAGAACTATCACTAAAGGTGATGAATACCCCCAGATGCGGCCTTGACCTATTTATTGTTACATTTTACAGAGGGAAATATAATGTATTTTCATTTTTTTAATACCTGCAAATTGTTGCTTAAGATATATCCTGACCAGTTTCTAAATATACATTATATAAAAAATAACAAAGGGCCATAACTCATTAAAATTTACTTGGACAAAACCTATTGTGGACATGCACAACTTGGCAAACTACTTATCACTTCTAAGAAGTTTCACTGAATTCCTGCATGTAGTTGCTGAGAAATGGTACGGACAAAATTTACCTAATTGTATAAAACAAAGGGCCATAACTCAGTGAAAATTAATCCAAACAAAACCTGGTTATTGCATGCACAACTTGGCTTACTTTTTATAACTTCTGTCAAATTTCATTGAATTCCTATGAGTAGTTACTGAGATATTGTATATACACTGTATAAAAAACAACAAAGGGCCATAACTCATTGAAAATTTAACCAACCAAGACAAGCTTAATGCATGCACAACTAGGCTAACTACTTATCACTTCTGAGAAGTTTTATTGAATTCCTGGCAGTAGTCAATGAGAAATAGTCAGGACAAAATTTGCCTATTGTATATACTGTAGAAAAAAACAAAGGGCTATAACTCAGTGAAAATCAATCCAAATGAAAAATGATTTAAGCATGCACAACTAGGCTTACTACTGATCACTTCTGTGAAGTTTCATTGAGATCCTGTGTGTAGTTGCTAAAAAAATTGTCCGGACAAAATTTGCCTATTGTATATACTGTATAAAAACAACAAAGGGGTATAACTCAGTGATAATTAATCCGAACGAAAATTGCTTTAAGCATGCACAACTAGGCTTACTACTGATCACTTCTGTGAAGTTTCACTGAGGTCCTGTGAGTAATTGCTGAGAAATTCTCCGGACAAAATTTGCCTATTGTATATACTGAATAAAAACAACAAAGGGGTATAACTCAGTGAAAATTAATCCGAACGAAAAATGCTTTAAGCTAGCACAACTAGGCTTACTACTGATCACTTCTGTGAAGTTTAATTGAAATCCTGTAAGTAGTTGCTGAGAAATTCTCCGGACAAATTGTGTCTACAGACGCACGGACCGGCCGACCGACCGGCCGGCCGACCGACCGACCGTCAAGCGTGAATCCAATATAGCCCCCATATATTTCATATCTGGGGGTATAATAAACCCCAGGGCAGGGCCAATTTTGACCCTAGGGCAATAATTTGAACAAACTTGGTAGAAGTCCACTAGATAATGCTACATACCAAATATCTTAGCTCTAGGCCAGGTGGTTTTGGAGAAGAAGATTTTTCAAATTTTCCTATATAAGTCTATATAAATCAAGTGATCCCCGGGGCGGGGCCAATTTTGACCCTAGGGCAATAATTTGAACAAACTTGGTAGAGGTCCACTGGACAATGCTATATGCCAAATATCTTAGCTCTAGGCCTTGTGGTTTCGGAGAAGAAGATTTTTTAAATTTTCATATATAAAATAGAATAAACCCCAGGGCACGGCTAATTTTGACCCCGGGGCCATAATTTGAACAAACTTGGTAGAGGTCACCTAGACAATGCCACATACAAAATATCTAAGCTCTAGGCATTGCGGTTTCGGAGAAGAAGATT
The DNA here is from genome assembly GCA_964023205.1 of Lutraria lutraria. NCBI lineage: Eukaryota > Metazoa > Mollusca > Bivalvia > Venerida > Mactridae > Lutraria > Lutraria lutraria. The sequence continues at coordinate 3,604,232 of OZ026846.1, read as the reverse complement.
TTTTAAATTTTCCTATATAAGTCTTTATAAATCAAGTAACCCCCGGGGCGGGGCCAATTTTGACCCTAGGGCAATAATTTGAACAAACTTGGTAGAGGTCCACTGGACAATGCTATATGCCAAATATCTTAGCTCTAGGCCTTGTGGTTTCGGAGAAGAAGATTTTTTAAATTTTCCTATATAAAATAGATTAAACCCCAGGGCAGGGCCAATTTTGACCCTAGGGCCATATTTTGAACAAACTTGGTAGAGGTCCACTAGACAATGCCACATACAAAATATCTAAGTTCTAGGCCTTGCGGTTTTGGAGAAGAAATTTTTTTAATTTTCCTATATAAGTCTATATAAATCAAGTGACCCCCGGCGCGGGGCCAATTTTGACCCTAGGGCAATAATTTGAACAAACTTGGTAGAGGTCCACTAGACTATGCTACACACCAAATATCAAAGCTCTAGGCATTGTAGTTTTTGACAAGAAGATTTTTTAAATTTCCTATATAAGTCTATGTAAAATTAAGTTACCCCCGGGGCGGAGCCAATTTTGACCCAAGGGGAATAATTTGAACGAATTTTGTAGAGTTCCATTAGACAATGCTACATACCAAATATCTCAGCTCTAGGCCCTGTGGTTTCAGACAAGAAAATTTTTTTTTTCTATTTGTTGCCATAGCAACCAGAATTTTTAATGAAATTTAATTTTTTGAACAACTTTGAAAGGGGACCACCCAAGGATCATTCCAGCAAAGTTTGGTTACAATCGGCATAGCGGTGTAGGAGGAGATGTTGTTTTAAGGAAACATTGACGCCACGTAATCGTAACGACGCACGATGGACGCAGGGTGATCACAAAAGCTCACCCTGAGCACATTCGTGCTCTGGTGAGCTAAAAATGAGTTAATAACAAAAACAAGAGCTCCACGGTCGGAGACATATGCCCCCCAAACAGGGCCTTGACACAGAGTTATCGCTCAAACGATTTTCACACTCCATGACACAGTGACCTTGACCTTTGACCTAGTGATCCCAATATCAAAAGGGGTCATCTACTGTCCAAGGCCAATGCACCTGCAAAGTATCAGGCCCATCAGTCAATCCGTTGACGAGTTATCGATGGAAAACGTTTTTCACACTCCATGTCACAGTGACCTTGACCTTTGACATAGTGACCCCAATTTCTATAGGGGTCACCCAGTGTCCAAGGCCAATGTACCTGCAAAATATCAGACCCATCAGTCAATCTTTTGATGAGTTATCGTTCGGAAACGATTTTCACACTCAATGTCACAGTGACCTTGACCTTTGACCTAGTGACCCCAATTTCAATAGGGGTCAACTACTGTCCAATGCCAATGCACCTGCAAAGTATCAGACCCATCGGTCTATCTGTTGACGAGTTATCGATCGGAAACGATTTTCACACTCCATGTCACAATGATCTTGACCTTTGACCTAGTGACCCCAATTTCAAGGGGCCATCTACTGTTCAGGGCCAATGCACCTGCGAAGTATCAGACCCATCAGTCAATCCGTTGACGAGTTCTCGATTGAAAACGATTTTCACACTCAATGTCACAGTGACCTTGACCTTTGACCTAGTGACCCAAATTGCAATAGGGGTCATCTACTGTCCAGGGCCAATGTACCTGCGAAGTATCAGGCCCATCGGTCAATCCGTTGACGAGTTATCCATCGGAAACTAACTGGTCTACCGACAGACAGACAGACGGACGGACAGACAGACAGACTAGCAAAACAATATACCCCCTCTTCTTTGAAGGGGGTCATAATAAAGTATTGTGGTTTCAAATCGAGAATGGGATAAGATAGGCAAGTATCAATAAAGAAATTCGCTACATGCATTATAACAATAATTTATTCAACTTAGCCTTTTCCATTGGATGCAATTTATTGATAACACTTAAAAGTATATGATCGCACCAGTCAAGCTGTGTGTTTAATATATTTTAACGAGTTTTTGATTAACTTAAAAACAGCAGAGTAATTTATTTCTTTTCCTCATACTGTATGTAACATACCTGAGAAAATAAAGTGATGTTCTGTTCTGTACTATACATTAAACATCACATGGGACCAATAAAATTGATTTAAATATTGAGAAGATGTCTATATTAAAGATATGATGAAAATAAGAAGTTGACACGATGAGGTGATCTTACAATGGAAGATGTCACTAAATAAGGTTTTACAGAATAGTAGCTAGTGTTCAACAACTTTAAGTGAAGAAGGGAAACAACCCAGAAATCTTGTACTAAGCATTAAGCATGATCTCCTTTATTTCTCAAACAGAAAGTAGACATTTTAGAAAATTCCCCTAAAATTTCCAATATATTTCGCAATGTGTGTGACTTTTGCTACGAACAATGTAATAATAATATATCATCAACAACTGAAAACATCTTCCAAAAACTTATTTGAGGCTGTTATCTTGCAAGTTTACAGAATCTGAGGTATTTATTACATTATTTGTTTGACATTTATATTGAGTACAATAAAAATGGTTTCATCCCCTTTATTCTTTCAAATTTTTCAGGACTGATCAGGTTTAAGAATTCAATTAATTTACAATTACTAGCATAAAAGAACCTAATGTAATCAATTCAAATTACATGTATTCATTTTATTTTTATCATTTCAAGATGTATTGCGCAAATGAGGAGAAAAATAATGTATCCGATGCGTGGCTCTAACCCTTGACCTCCTGCCTGCTAGTTATATGCTCTACCAACTGAGCTAATAAGGCTGTTAATATCCCAGTCAATTTATAAATACAAATACTATAATACACCATCGGGAGCTAGTACATTGCAGTGATAGTGTAAAATGGCAACACGTACGGACCAAAAACACATCATAAAATTATACGTGTATATACATATACAAGGGTTACAACTTCCAAAATGACGGTATCTGCACCAAGTTGGTTTAACACTATGTAACTTTTTCAAAAATCACTCAATTTTCTATTAAGTGATGTCTTCAGATACTGTAAATCCGGTATTATTCGCGATGTTTTTATTTTCGCTATTATGCGTGATTGGAAGGTTTCGCGAATTCATAAATCCGCGTAAATTTATTAATATAACGTAATTGCTATCGGAAGATTGTCCGAAAATTTCATTACAGACTGATAAATAAACATACCACTTGTCAGTATGTACACTACATGTATATTGTTTTGTTAAACATATTGTTCAGTTGTACTAATTGGTATGACTTAAACAAACAAACATTGTGCGTACTGTCTGAGGGGCAATGTTTTGTATAATGATCTTTTGCACAAACTGGAAATTTAAACACATTTCTTAAGATAACAAAAGTGATTAACAGACAGTTTGTCACTTTTCTATATTCAATACTGTATTGATTGTAACAGAGTTTGACGATTTAATTTTTGCAGGTAATGCATGATATATGTTTAACCTGTTTTATTTATCGATTTATTTATATCATAATTGAAAGCCTACGCGAAATTTAAATTAAGAGCCTTCAGACGCGAATTAATAAATACGCGAATATATTCAGGGTAGGCAAAAACGCGAAATAAAGATCACGCGAATATAAAGTGATTTACAGTAGCTAACATATTATACTGTACAAAACAAATAAATAGTTTGTCGAATTCAATACATTGAAGCGGATAATTTATCTTTTCCCACTGAAAATCGTGAATTTTGTTAACTCCAATGCAACGTTGCAACACAAAATCAGCCTGAATTACCATACTAATTACACATTTAAACACCAGAGACAGGAATGACAATGCATGCTAATAATAAATATCACTAAAATACACTGATCCAGGGCAAAATACTAATGCATGAATGTTCTACTCACATGCAATTAGCATAAATCGTTGACTCTGTCATACATTTCAACCTTGCTATGCCATTTCGATTCTGAGTGGTTCAGCGAATGAAACCACGGTGTATACGCGAACTGTACGTCAAACCGGATGTTGCGATTTTAACATATAAACACCGCAGTTGATTCATGAAAAAGTGAATATTTGTGGTATCCAACGGAGAACTTGTGAATATGTAATAATATATGTTTTGCTGATATATATACGCTTCTATTACACTATCTCTTCTGTTAAACATGTTCGTTATATGACTACAAAATTAATGCAAGCAATCACCAACTTTTTATGGAAAGTTGAACCAATACCCTGGTGAAATATATGTGTGTTTTACCTGTATGTGGAATATAATATAGTTCGTGTTTATTTCTAACAAGGGGGCTAAGATGGCCCTATATCGCTCACATGACAATCACTGTTCACTCATTAAAACTTTGGTTTGAACCAGTGACCTAGTTTTTTGACCCCAGATGACCAGTGTTAGAACTTGTCCTACATATAAGTAAGACAAACTTTGTGACAAAATTTGGTGAAGATCCAATCAAAACCATGAAAACTACAGCATAGACAAGGTTTTCCTAAGATTTGACCTTGTGACCTAGTTTTTGACCCCAGATGACCTATGTTCGAACTCGTTTAAGATATTATAAAGACAAACATTCTGAGAAGGTTTAATGATCATCCAATCAAAACAGTGACTTCTAGAGTGTTTACAAGGTTTTCAAGCAATTTGTCCTAGTGACCTAGTATTTGACCAGAAATGACCGATTATCAACCTTGATCTACATATTATCAAAATAAACATTCTGACAAAATTTCATGAAGATCCAATCAAAACAGTGATTTCTAAAGTGTTCACGAGGTTTTCACTTATTTGGCCCAGTTGTCCTAGTTTTTGACCAAAAATGGCCCAATATCGAACTCATGCGAGATTTTGTCAATATTAACATTCTGACTCAGTTTTCCTAAAATTGAGCTAAAAATGTGGCCCCTAACGTGTTCACAAGGTAAAGTTTGATGACGCATGACGCTGGACGCCGGAGGGAGCCTGATTCTAAAAGCTTATGTGAGCTAAAAACATGCTAAAATTATCGATTTATGATAAAAGGCCTATTATTTTCCCGAGGTACCTTTATTTAAGACACAATACCATGATGTTAGACCATGCGTAAAATTTTAAACTGTACGACTTATCGTAAGTTGACATGTGATAATTTCATTAATTTGAACGCCTTGTTGTGATTGGACTGAACACTTATTGCGATTTAGCAATGGTGATTTCCATGATTCTTTTTTGTAGCACTGAAAAAAACTCATGAAATCATTAACATTTTTGGAAAATAGAAGCAGCCTAGCTTTATCTAAAATTAAGTAACAAATGGTAACAAGACCTCCGCGGTCGGAGACATATGCCCCCCAAACAGGGCCTTGACACAGAGTTATCGCTCAAACGATTTTCACACTCCATGACACAGTGACCTTTGACCAAGTGACTCCAATTTCAATAGGGGTCACCTAGTGTCCGAGGCCAATGCACCTGTGAAGTATAAGGCCAATCAGTCAATCTGTTGAAGAGTTATCGATCGGAAACGATTTTCACACTCCATGTCACAGTGACCTTGACCTGTGAGCTAGTGACCCCAATTTCAATAGGGGTCACCTAGTGTCCAAGGCCAATGCACCTGCAAAATATCAGGCCCATCGGTCAATCCGTTGACGAGTTATCGATCGGAAACGATTTTCACACTCAATGTCACAGTGACCTTGACCTTTGACCTAGTGACCCCAATTTCAATAGGGGTCATCTACTGTCCAGGGCCAATGTACCTGTGAAGTAACAGGCCCATCGGTCAATCCCTTGACGAGTTATCCATCGGAAACTAACTGGTCTACCGACAGGTAGACAGACAGACCAACAGGCTAGCAAAATACCAACAAAAAAAAAATACAAAATGCATATTTTACGAAGGGGAAGTTAGCCAATGCATATGTTTAGTTAAGTGTGTATATGTATACTCTTCCATTTTAGCTACAAAACATCAGAAATAATATTTAATCAAAATTTTGATATAAGATATTAATAAATCGTTTAAACCAAAATCGCAGCAAGTCGTACAATTTTTTTTTATTTTTGGGTAATTAACAGTCTATCAAATTCAATTTTTATGTCACATTGAAAGATGCCATCCTAAATTTATATCAGTATAATGTAAAACAACTTTTGTAAACATGTCATTTGTTTTTAGAAAATAGCTTGATATGTCATGTATTTCACCCACATTTTCAGTCAACTGACTGATTTGTAGTGATTATAGCTCATAAACGACATTTTTAAACTCATGTTGCTCACGAATATTGAACATGCTCTTTACAACAAAATTTGTGAAATATGCATACATTTCCATGAAGTTTAAACGTACAAGTGACATATTTTTTAACACAGCAGCGTGTTTACATCTGTTTACGTGGTTATCAAAATCGCAACATTCGGTTTGACGTACAGTCGTTTATACACCGTGGAAACGTCCACTGTCAAACAATTACAGGGCAAAGGTCACGGAATCATATTTGAATGTTTCAGTCAACGCGACAATTTTGTTATTTACATGTGAGTAGAACATTCATGTATTAGTCTTTTTCGCTGGATCAGTGCATTTTAGTGATATTTATTATCATGTTGTCATTCCAGTCTCTGGTGTTTAAACGTGTAATTAGTATGTAATTCAGTCCGATTTTGTGTTGCGACGTTGCATTGGAGTTAACAAAATTTACGATTTTCGGTGGGAAAAGATTAATTATCTGCTTCAATGCACAGGTGCCTGTCGTATCTGGTCTGACACACCAATATACACATAATAAATACGGGAGCTGGTCAACTGGTACCCAATGTCAAGTGGTACCCACTATATTTTGATCAAGTGGTACCCAATATGAAGTCAAGTGGTACCCACTTAGTGGTGTTAGAATGTGGGTAAAAATCAAAGAAAAAGCACCATACATTGATAGAAAATAACATATTTTCAATACGAGTCAGAAAGTTATGTTTTTTTTGTCATTGAAAATGTAAGTTACCAACTCACCTAATATGATATTATATTATATCGGCGCTTAAATAATTATTCTTCCTATAAAACACTTTTTTTTTTCAAAACGAAGTAAAAGGCAACGTTTTAGGCTCAGTTTCTACGAAATATTGCCGTTTTTTTTTTTGAAAATCGAGTTAAACCTGTCCCCTCGATTTCACGCTTTAACTCATCATTTTGGCGGTTTGTCCGGAGATTTATACGGAAAACATTCATGTTTTGGCATGTATGTATTTCTTTGATGTTTCGGCACTGATTGCAGGTATAAAGACAATCCTACCTGGTTTACTAATTGCAATAATTGTTAAGTTCTACAAATAATCAGTCCTTTTGTTGACACAACGGCCATTTTGATCGAACTAGTCCATATGTAAAGCTTACGTCACATGAAGTAGTAAACAAACGTTTTCAGTGGTTGTAGTTAAAACACGTGTGACTTCTTTTTATTTTTGACCAATGATGTATGTGATAGTTTACATGAATAATTAAATAATGCGGACTACTTCGGTCAAAATGGCCTTTGTGTCAAAGAAAGGACTGATTATTTGTAGAACTTAACAATTATTGCGATAAGTAAACCTGACCCTCATGAAACAGAATGTCTGAAGTTTGTCTGAATTGAGCTGAATGAATGCTGAATGAATGCTGAATACAGTCTTACAGAAATATTGATGACTGAATCATTGCTGAACAACCATATCAAACATCTGAACACTGTCTGAATGAAAGCTGAATAGTACTGACAAAGTTCAGACCTCTTTCAGTCCAGGAATATGTCTGAAGAAATACTGAAAAAGGTCTGACATGTTCAGACTCAAGTTTCAGTCTTTTTTCAGCTTCAGCAAATGTCTGAAGAAATACTGAAGAAGTCTGACAGGTTCAGATTCGAGGTTCAGTCTTTTTTCAGCTTCAGCAAATGTCTGAAGAAATACTGAAAAAAGTCTGTATGCATCACTGTATACTATATACAATGTACATGTACGTATACATGCTCAAACCCAAAGATGGTTACATCAATTTAAGATTGCACATGTAATTTCAAGAATTTTTAAAATTTCAAGAGTAACAGATTCTGATTTTTTAAAAAGGCTGAAATATTCCGACTTTTGATGACGTCACAAGTCACATGGTGTTATTCAAAATGGCTGACAGTTAAGAAATAACCAAATGAAAATAGAAACACTGCTGAATACATGATGCTTATGAACTAGTAAGTGTACTGGTAATTAGGTTCATGTATAAATTCATGATTTACAACTGAAAACCAAACAAATTAATAAGAGATACATATTTAAGAGATGATTATGACAGAATTAAGTGGGTGGGGTATGATGGAACACCACAATGTATCTTCTGGAAGTATCATGCACATGCATTTGAATTTTTATAAAATCATACTTTTTCATGCTTTTCATTGAAATATTTGAATTTATCTGTAGTATATATTCACCAGGATAAAAGTCATATCTCATTATTTTAAAACTGAAATTTGAAAACTTGACCATTTATTATGACCCTTTGTTTTTTCCAATACAGAGGCTGCACTTGCCTTTGTTGCAGTTAAATATATATAATTATATGAATAATCCCCATCATATAATGTGAGCAAAGCTTCTAATATAGGTTTCCAAGTAGTATAGAATGATTCATGGAGGGGCAGGCTTGACATGTCTGAAAATCTTCTGAAAATTTCTCTGAATAAAGTCTGAGTGATCTAGTTGTCTGAGCAGTATCTGAATATTTTTTCTGAATTCTGTATGAAAAAAAATTGTCTGAATCATACTTCTGAATTAAGTCTGACCTGTCTGAATTATGTCTGGATTGTTTTAACTCAACAGTGTTGTCAGACAAGATTCAGAAATACATACAGGGCTGAATTTTTCTGAATTTGTACCTAAGACATGATTCAGCATTTGTATTTTCAGAGTATCAGCACACATTCAGCAATTGTGCAGACTGTATTCAGACAATTTTCAGTAAAAATTCAGACTGATTCAGATCAAATTCATACCAGCCTTTTCATGAGGGCAGGTAGGATTGTCTTTATACCTGGAATCAGTGCCGAAACATCAAAGAAATACGTACATGCCAAAACACGTATGTTTTCCGTATAAATCTCCGGACAAACCGCCAAAATGATGAGTTAAAGGGTGAAATCGAGGGGAAAGCTTTAACTCAATTTTCCAAAAAACGGCAATATTTCGTAGAAATTGAGCCTAAAACGTTGCCTTTAACTTCTTTTTGAAATAAAAAAATGTGTTTTATAGGAAGAATAATTATTTAAGCGCCGATTGAACAAGTTTATTTGGTCATAGAACTTCATTTTGTCTTCTCAATTGATCATTTTTTGGGGACAGTGTGAGGTCGGAAAAACGACTCGTTGCATACCTTGTAATTATTTATGTGTATATTGGGGGCGTGTCAGACCAGACACGTCAGGCACCTGTGCTTCAATGTATTGAATTGGACAAACTATTTATTTGTTTTGTGTAGTATAATACATGTATGTTAGCTATCTGTAGACACCAATTATTAAAAAATTGCGTGTGTTTTTTTTAAAGTTACGTAGTGTTCAACCAACTTGGTGCAGATACCGTCATTTTGGAAGTTGTAGCCCTTGTATAATTATGTATATATATACAAATGTATATGATAAACGTGTTTTTGGTCCGTGTTGCCATTTTACACTATCACTGCAACGTACTGGTCCCCATGTAATACACAATTACTACTGCTACATTCCTCCTTTTTCTCAAAGTAATTAATCAAAAGTTGACAGCCACACGTAGGCTCTTTTGACTAACCCAGCCTAATTTGCTTCACTCTAGCTCTAGGATTCCAAGGCTATAGTCACACTCACAGCACCATTGAAATGTTATGAAATGTACCTGAACCCGAAACCTCCTGTTTGCAAGTCTGGTGCTCTACCAACTGAGCTAATTGGGCTGTTAATATTACAGTCAATGTATAAATACAAAATACTATATACACCATACTGCTACAACATAGCACAAGATAACTTTGTTCCTTGTCTATTCAATTATCTGGTCTAATTTGAGCATCCTCAAATAGGAAAACTTCATAGCGTAAATTTTATGTAATGTAATTTCTACAATCTTAACATACCTGTAGATCACTTATCATAACTATTAAGCTGCACAAAAGACTGATAAGACAATATGTTTTACATTTAATTAATTACATTAATACTTGTAGATTGTACAAATCACTGCATCTATCTGAAGTTATGGATGATATAGCTGAAGACATACAGAGTTTATCACTATATGTATCAGAAGTTATGGATGATACAGCTGAAGACATACCGAGATTATCACTATGTTTATCAGAAGTAATGGATGATATAGGAGTAAATGATAGACTTGTGATGAAAAGAAGAGAAGAATCTTTGCTGAAGGAAAGGCTATTAAACTTATGTCATGAGGATAAAGCGTACATATTTGGCAGCCAATCTGAAGGATCGACAACACTTGAACTGTATTCGGATCATGATACGTTTTTTGTCATCGCAAAATGTCAAGTAATACAAAATATGAGTGAGTGGGATGCTGGAGTTGAGAACCATTTGATGATACAGAATGAGAAGACATCACCGGGATACTGTTATATACAAGCTATAGCAACAATCAATGACAGTATAAGAAATTTATTTGACATAACTTATACAGATGGGAAAGTATTTATAAACAAGCTTTCACATAAAGCAAAAATAGCACATAACATTTTTGATATACATGGTCCAGCATTAATAAGACAATGTTCAAGAGGAGGAACTCAAACAGAGATTGTTTATGGTATATATTGTAAATCATTGCCACCTACCTGGTTACAGAAACAGACCAATAGAAAATGGCCATCATCAGAAGTACTGACATGGTGTAAGAATGTTGGTTGTTTTGTGGTATCTGTTGGTAGTAAGGTGTCTAAACAACCAGAATTAGAATGGAGAATATCTTTTAGTTTACAGGAGAGATATATTATGTTCAGTTTGAACATTACACAGATGAGATGCTATATCTTGATGAAGATGATACTTAAAACCTTCATAAAACCACATGTTGATGTTCTGACCAGTTACATGTGTAAAAATACTTTATTTTATTGTATATCTGACCAGCCAGATGAATGGCAACCAGTCAACTTATGCCAAAATTTACACACCTGTCTGTTAAAGTTAAAAGAATGTGTTGAACAAAAAAACTGTCCACATTTTATAATACCAGAAAATAACCTGCTGGCTGGTGAAATGAATGATACTCAGAGAAGTGAATTATTAGACATCATCCAGAATCTACTGACAATTTATCCAAAGTTTTTATTTTTGATACACATTGATGACCTAGGTAGAAGACTTGAGCTGAAGTTCTCAGAAGTATCAGATTCACAACTTTCTACTTTATTAACTATTTCCGTGCAAACATCTTTTAGTTTGATTCACGATATTGCTTCAACCAGTTCATTGTATTATATTACATTTGTACAGAATATAAAACATAAAAGTCTAGATATTGTACATGAGCATCATCAAAAAGAACTCTCACGACTGAAGGAAAAAAGAGAGACTGGCGACTTACTTCAAGTCATTGCTATCAATTTCCTTGAACCAATAGTGAACTCAGTACTGGGTTCTTTAAAAGCTTGCTTAAATATTGATTCAAATGCAGCAATTTCAGATGAAGCCATCAACTGTTTGCAAATAGGTCTAAAGTCTCATTCATTACCAAGTTTACTCAAGTATGCCTCAGTTTTATTGCGTTATGGTGACATAATAAGAGTACATAGAATGCTAAGTAGACTGTACAGTACCTCAGAGTTTATTTCATTATGTGCGTGTCATGACTACCCACGAGAAGAAAAAAAAAGACTTTTGGACTTTAACAGAATTCTAAAAAAAAGTTACAATGAAGAAGCATGGTGGAGTACCATTCCATGTTGTAGTATATTCTTAAAATGTGAAATAAACTGCATTCCACATGAACTTCAGTATGAAATAGCACAATCTTACTGGGAAGAAGATAAGAAAATGAGAATGAAAGCAGATCCTGTACTGATGGATTTGATAATTGTAGATTCTGTTCCATACTTTTACTTTCTACAATACAAGATAAGTCAACATCGACAGATTAAGGGGGAACAACCAAAAGCACTTCACAACTTAGTTCTTGCTGTTAAAAATACTACAGATCTTGGTCACCCTGAGACAGCTCTTAACTTACTAGGACAATGTTTAGAACAAGAAAACAGACAAACAGAAGCCTTAGCATGTTATATAAGATCACTAAATCATTGTATGATAAATAATGCTGCCAGAGTACTACTGTGTATACAATTGTTAAAACTTTGGAGAAAAGACACTGTGAAATAATCTTGTCATGCCATGAGTCGTTAACTGTTGGTCCTAGGTGAAATGATGACCATGGTCTGCCATGGTCACCACGGTATTTGATGGTTGACCATCACATATCATGTTCAGCTATCAAATATCATGTTTGAACAAGATCGGGAGCATGGATGGCCATGTCCGAGCATGCTTAACAACGTCTGATGACATCATAGGTCACATAGTTAAATTCAAAATGACTGACTGCTGACATAACCATGAATGAAATGTGGCTGTATAAAGATGGAAATACTGCTGAAATTATAATGTTAGTAAACTGGCCAGTGTACTGATAATTAGGTTCTTGATAGATTATATTAATGATCTACAACTGAAAACCAAACATGACAGATATATATTATACAGATATAATTATGAATCTATGATAAAATGAAGTGGGTGGGGTATAATGAAACACCACAATTAAGAATACCTTATCTGATTATAATTATCATACATGCATTTGCAATTTTATAGAACAAAACTTGCTTTAAGGTCACCAGTGAAATCCTATTGTATTTAAAGCTTTTTAGCTCACCTGATTCATCAGGTGAGCTTTTAGACTCAATGAATGTCCGGTGTCCGGCCACAATTAGTTTGTTTACACTCTAGCATCCGCAGCTCTTAACGAATCGTAATCAAACTTGCTCACAATGTATATGGTCACAATGTCTTGGCTAAGTTCGATTATAGGCAAAATCAGGCAATAACTTCTAGAGTTATGGGCCCTTGACTTAGAAAATTTGCTATATTTAGCTTGTTTACACTCTAGCGCCTTCATTTATTCACCAATCCTAATAATATTTTCAGTAATTGTGTATAACCAAAAGATCTTGGACAAGTTCGATTATGGGCAAAATTGGACCCAAAAAAAAGAGTTATGGGCCCTTGACTTTGAAAATTTGCTATATTTAGCTTGTTTACACTCTAGCGCATTCATTTATTCACCGATCCTAATCATATTTACAATGAATGTTTATGACCTAACATACTTGGACAAGTTCAGTTATGGGTGGAATCGGACCAGAAATTCAAGAGTTAAGGGCCATTTGATTAGAAAATTTGTTACGTTTTAGCTTGTTTAACAGTATTATACCTTCATTGTTGGTTCTGATCTCAAAATCTACATAAAAATGGTTTATATGAGATGGAAACTATATTATCTGGTCATTAATTATTATGACTTTGTTCTCAGGTGAGCGATAAAGGGCCATCTTGGCCCTCTTGTTTTAATTAACAAGCATGGAAATAGTGAAGCTCATTCACAGACAAGGAAAAGATTGTAAAAAAGATGACATTTCACCTATAATATCATGCATTTCAATTTCAGTAAAATATTAAATTCATCAGTATTTATTTAGATTAAAGTCTTGTGATCAAGAAGGGAGTTTATGAAAAGTTTTTAACAAATCTGTCTATTAGACAGTTCTTGGAGAATATAAGTCAAGAAATATTCAAACATAGTTCAAGTACATATTGTTACAGTTTTTGTTTATTTGTTTGATCCTTTCTTCATGGGACAACTGATAATCTGTATCACTGATACACAATTTGCATTATAAATAAATGTTTAAAAAACATAAATTTAAAGTTGCTAATATTTTATTTACAAGGGGCACATTTTTGTTGGTTTGTTTGTTTGAGTTTTTACGCCCCTTTTCAGTCAGAGTCAGATATGATGTTGACAGTTCACCTAACCTGAACGCTCAAATGGTTCCTGTGAAGATTCCCATCCTGCGTACATTGTAATTAGCAACTGCCTACACTCACAGAAAGAGACATGGTCGGTAGCCTGGCTCGAACCCACAGCGAAGTTACAATGTGATTTGTAGTCCTCAATATTAAAGGGGCATGCCCTGGAACTGCTGTGTCTTGGGTTTTATACACCAAAAATGCGTTTATCACTTGTAAAAACAATTATTACCGAAAAGTCAAAGAAGAATGTGCCTTCAAAAATGGCCCTATAACGCACGCGTGGGTATTTATATGCCGGTTTAAATAAAAGGCTTACAAGCCTTTTATTGACGACAACGATATTTCCGATTCGTCTGAGAATTTAACTTAGCGTGCACGCTGCCTTTCAAGCAGCAAAACAATGATATTTACCTATAATTGATCGATAGATAAGCTTTATGTCGCAAACAATGAACATGACATGAGCAATACTTACCATTTCACAGTTTGTTGACATTTTTTCCGCTTTTGACAGATCCCGAAAGGGTCGAGTTATGAAAATGACGAATATTTTCTAAGGCGTGATCGGCAGGTTTGGTAAATCTTGAAATGTGCATTTTGAGTCAAATAGCGGGACATTTCGTAAATATTTTACAGGACTTTCATTAATTGATTTTGGCATTCAAATGATACCAATTTGATTTATATTCGAGAAGCTTCAGTTCCAGGGCATGCCCCTTTAATACTGAGTTTTTGGAAGATAAGCATACTGTATGTAACATACCTGAGAGAATAAAGTTCTGTTCTGTTCTGTACTGTACATTAAACAACATCTGGGACCAATAAAATTGGATTTAAATATTGAGGTGAATTGTCTATATTAAGGATATGATGAAAATATAAGAAGTTGACACAATGAGGTGATCTTACAATGGAAAATGTCACTAAATACGGATTTACAGTAATTGTCATCTTTAAGTGAAGAAGGGAAACAACCCAGAAATCTTGTACTAAACATTAAGCATGATTTCCCTTTATTTCTCAAACAGAAAGTAAACACCTAAAATTTCCATTATATTTTGCAATGTATGTGACATTTGCTACGAACAATGTAAATGACAAGCTGTATAATTATATATCATCAACAACTGAAAAAATCTTCCAAAGAACTTATTTGAGGCTGTTATCTTGCAAGTTTACAGAATCTGAGGTATTTATTACATTATTTGTTTGACATTAATTATATTGAGTACAATAAAAATGGTTTCATCCACTTTATTCTTTCAAATGTTTCAGGACTGATCGGGTTTAAGAATTTAATTAATTTACAATTACTAGCATAAAAGAACCTAATGTATCAATTCAAATTACATGTATTCATTATATTTTTATCATTTTTATCATCGCAAGTTGACAACCATATGTAGGCTCTTTTGACTAACCCAGCCTAATTTGCTTCATCCTATAGCTCTAGGATTCCAAGGCTAGTCACACACAGCACCATTGAAATGTTATAGAAGGAGGAAAACAATGTATCCTATGTGGTGCCTGAACCCAAGACCTCCTGTTTTGCAAGTCTGGTGCTCTACCAACTGAGTTTATCGGGCTGTTAATATTGCAGCCAATTTATAGATACAAATACTATACACCATACTGCTACAATGTAGTACAAGATAACTTTGTTCCTTGTCTATTCAGTTATCTGGTCTAATTTGAGCATTTTAAACATTCTAAACTTCCCATATATATCTGTAGATCACTTATTATAAGCAACACAAAAGACTGATCAGACAATATGTATTGTATTACATTTAATTAATTATATTAATACTTGTAGATTTTACGAACCACTGCGTCTATCTGAAGTAATGGATGAAGACATACAGAGATTATCACTATGTCTATCAGAAGTAATGGATGATATAGGAGTAAATGATAGATTTGTGATGAAAAGAAGAGACACATTTTTACTGAGGGAAAGGCTATCAAACTTAAGTCATAATGAGGAAAAAATTAATTTTTTTGGCAGCCAATCCGAAGGTTCGACAACACTTGGACTTGATTCGGATCTTGATATGTTTGTTGTTATCCCAGGATGTCAAGTAATACAAAATATGAGTGAGTGGGATGCTGGAGTTGAGAACCATTTGATGATACAGAATGAGAAGACATCACCTGGTTACTGTTATATACATGCTATAGTAACAATCAATGACATGATAAAAAATTTATTTGACATAACTTACACAGACAGGAAAGTACTTATAAACAGCATTTCACATAAAGCAAAAATGGCACATGGCATGCTTGATATTCATGGTCCAGCCTTAGTAAAACAACCTTCAGAAAAAGAATATCAAATGGACCTTGTTTATGGTATATATTGTAAATCATTACCTCCAACATGGTTACAGGAAGAGACCAATAGATCATGGCCATCATCAGAAGTACTGACAAGGTGTAAGAATGTTGGTTGTTTTGTGGTAGCTGTTGGCAATAAGGTACATGTATCTAAACAACCAGAATTAGAATTGAGAATATCTTTTAGTTTACAGGAGAGATATATAATGTTCAGTTTGAACATTACACAGATGAGATGCTATGTCTTGTTAAAGATGATACTGAAAACCTTCATAAAACCACATGTTGATGTTCTGACAAGTTACATGTGTAAAACTACTTTATTTTATTATATAGCTGACCAGCCAGATAAATGGCAACCAGAAGACTTATGTCAAAACTTAAATACATGTCTGTTAAAGTTAAAAGGATGTGTTGAACAAAGAAACTGTCCACATTTTATAATACCAGAAAATAACCTACTGGCTGGTGAAATGGATGATACTCAGAGAAGTCAATTATTAGGCATTATCCAGAATCTATTGATATATTACCCACAGTTATTATTTGGGATACAGACTGATGACCTAGGTAGAAGACTTTTGAAGAAAATAGGATTAACATCAGATTCACACCTTTCTACTATATTGAATATTTCTGGACTGATATCTTTTAACTTGAATTACGATATTGCTTCATCTGTCAAATTGTATTATCTTGAAAAAGTACAGAAAATAAAACATCAAAGTCTAGATATCATACATTGGTATCATCAACAAGAACTCTCATTTCTGAAGGAAAGAAGAGGGACTGGCGACTTACTTCAAGTAATTGCTATCAATCTCCTTGAACCATTCATTACCTCAGCATTTGGTTCTTTAAAAGCTTGTTTAGATATTGATTCAAATGCAGCACTTTCAGATGAAGTCATCAGCTGTTTGCAAGCTGGACTGAAATCCAATTTTTTACCATGTTTACTGAAGTATGCCTCAGTTTTATACTGTAGTGGAGACATATTAAGAGCACATAGAATGCTAAGTCGAATGTACAGTATCTCAGAGTTTATTTCAATATGTGTATGTAATGAAAACCTACGAGATAAATTAGAATTTGACTTTAACAGAATTCCCAAAAATATTTACTATGAAGGAGGATGGTTGAGAGCTGCAACGGATTGTACTATATTCTTAGAATGTGAAATAAACTGCATTCTACATGAACTTCAGTATGAAAAAGCACAATCCAGCGTTTTTTTTCCTTCTTTGGACGGGGCCGGTAAACGGACCCGTTCCCAATCTCTACCGGACCCGTCCCAATTCGAGCACGGACCTGTACCAATTTGATCAATATTGCCCTTTTCCCAATTTATTTTAAAATATCAATCAATATCGTCCGAAACCACCTAATAATCACAATCTCTAACACAAATTTTACTGCCGATAACAGCATTTTCACGTGTACGATGTTAGATCGAATAATTCCGAGTACGAAAAAAAATAGGTAGACTGGTTTGCCCTATAATTACGATAAAACATGTGGCGCTTGGAAAGAAAACGAAACCAGTCGATTTCCCGAAAATGCGTCAAACCGAAAGTATAAATCACGACAGTATACATGTAATATTGTAAAAAACTTAAACAGAAAGTGGCTCTACTTCCAGACAGCGAACCGATTTTGACTTTATGTCCCTATTGCGCCCAGCTGAGAGTGTTAAACGATTTTCGGGTCGAAAATGATAAGTTACGTTCTCGTTTCGTTACGTGAAGTGTTAGAGCAGAACCTTAGCAGTGCATGACAACCAGGTAGACCTTACTCTATGCAATGCTAATTTAAGGCTCTTGATCCTGATTCTTAATAATATTTATGGAAAAATTGATGAATGTAACATGTTATGAACTTTTCACAGGCACACACAAGCGAAACAAGAGTGTCAGATACTCATGTTTTTTGGGGGACTGACATTGGACCAAATTTGACATCATGTCCCTTGACTAAAAAGAATGTTTATTCTCCTAAACCCCCCTACAGTAGAATTTTATGGTCTTGAAATAAAGTTTTGATAAATAAGATCAATTAAGTAGGCGAGCTCTTTGTTTGCAATCATTTCTCTAAAGGTAGGCCCAGAAGTGTTCTTTCATGTGAACATGCCCTATAAATACATTACTATGATGGCTTTGACTTTTTTGCTTATCAATAAATGTGATCCAATGTTATTTTTCACATTTTTATGTGCATAAACCTATGAAACAAGATCATAAAAGTAACCTAGATTATAAAACTTACTAAAAGAAAGCAGAATCATTTTTGTGACTTGCTAAAACTGTAATTTATTCACCTTATATAAAATTCCCAATTTGCCTTATTTCGCGACATGAAATTCCCAATTTGGCACTTTTCACCACGCGAAAATTCCCAATTTGATCGGTACCGGACCCGTTCCCAATGAGGTGAAAAAAAACGCTGCAATCTTACTGGGAAGAAGATAAGCAAATGAGAACAATGGAAGAATCTCTATGGAAGGATTTAATAGTTGTAGATTCTGATCCATACTTTTACTTTCTACAATACAAGATAAGTCAACATCGTCAGATGAAGGGGGAACAAGCAAAAGCACTTCACAACTTATTTCTTGCTGTTAAAAATACTGCAGATCTTGGTCACCCGGAGACAGACTTTAACTTACTGGGACAG
Source organism: Lutraria lutraria (assembly GCA_964023205.1). Taxonomy (NCBI): domain Eukaryota; kingdom Metazoa; phylum Mollusca; class Bivalvia; order Venerida; family Mactridae; genus Lutraria; species Lutraria lutraria. The sequence goes on along the minus strand of OZ026846.1, from coordinate 3,585,163 downwards.
TGTTTTGAACAAGAACACAGACAAACAGAAGCCTTGGCATGTTATATAAGATCACTAAATCATTGTATGAGAAATAATGCTGTCAGAGTACTACTGTGTATACAATTGTTTAAACTTTGGAAAAGAGACACCATGCGATAATCTTACAATATCTTATAATAATCGTGTCATGTTGTGTGTTGTAAACTGTTGATCTACTTAGTAACTCACTGATCAGTGAACAAACAGTAACTAATTCCAGATAAGAAGACTACTATTGGGATCTATTAAATTATAAGGTCTTTACATTGATGGATCTCATTCATAATTTCATCTTGACTTATTAAATACATTGTAGTGAAAATCTTGTATCATTACTCTATAGTCCCAGTGTTCAGTGTGGTATCCATTTATCATGACTTGTTTGAAACTGCCCGATAATCTAATGAACTAGTGATAATCTGTATACACAAAAACTTTGCTTTATAAATAAATGTTTTAAAAACATAGATTTAAAATTGCATAATATTTTGTTTGTCTGTTTGATTCAGTTATTACGCCCCTTTTCAACAGTCAGCAGAGTCATATGCAGTTCATCTAACCATCCAACAGTTTCTGGGAAGAATATTTAGTACTAGACTTCCATCCTCCGTAATCAATTGCATACTTTCTCACATAGACAGACATGGTTGGTGGCAGATTTGTTTGTTTATATATATCTGGTTTTACACCCCTATTCAACAATTAGATTCATATGAGGCGAACAGTTCAACTAAGCATGGGAAGATCCATATGCAGTTCTAGAATCCCATCCTCCGTAAGCAACTGCCTACTTTCTCACAAAAAGAGTCATGGACGGTAGCGGGCTCGACCCAACGACGCTCTATCAGTGAGAGGTTACCGTGATTTGAAGTCAGCAACCTTAACCACTCGACCATGGTGACGGGTGTAGCAGGACTCAAACCCAAGACCCTCTATCAGTGAGAGGTTAGTGATCAGGAAATTTTTTCAGAATTTTGACTCAAATTGGGAATCTTTTAAGAAATTGAGAATTTTCAAATAATAAAAACATTTATATTATCAACAGTCACTGCTCCTCTTTGGTTTTTATTTCAGCATTGAATGTTGCAATAAATTTAATAAAAAATTACTATTTTTTTATGAAAAATGAAAATTCTGCGCTAGATCGGGATATTTTTTCCTTTGAAATCGGGAAAATGGATCATATTTTTATATTGTTACGGTATCTTTTACAAGTACTAATCAAACACAGGGCAATCACAAAAGTTCACCATGAACACCAGTGCTCTGGTGAGCAAACAGCCACAAAAATCTCAGATATTTACATTGAAAACTAGATGCCCAAGGGCAACATGTTGAGCCCGCTGTTTAGACAGCTTGTGACCTTGACCTTTGAACTACAAGTATGGGTGATGTTCATGACAAATCATTTCATTGAAGTAAACTTTTATACCAATTTATTTCAAAATCCTTGAATGCAAACAGAAGGCACAGCCCAGAATCGAAAAGGAAAATATATTTGACCAAATGTGTAATCTTGAGCTTTGATCTGGGTGTTGCCAAGGACACATGGTCTCATTGTATTATGCCAAGTCTTTTTTAAATAAGTCAATGCATACGGGAGATACAACCCAGATAAGGTCTATAACACTTTTGATGTTTGACATCTAAGTGTGACCTTGAACTTTAGCCTACAAGCCTTGGTCTTGCGCATGACATAATTATCGTCTCATGATGGTAAATATTTTTGCCAAGTAATTCCAAAATCCTTCAAGAAATGACAAAGTTATGAAGCAGACACAAAAAATAGAGCCCATCTTTGACCTTTAACATCCAAGTGTGACCTTGGCCTTGGAGCTATTGACCCTGGTCTTATGTGTTACACACTGTCCCATGGTGTTTAATATAAAGTTATTTTAAAATATGTCAATGCATAAGGGAGACACAGCACAAACAAGGTCTACAATCGATCATTTTTTATGTTGTCCTCTATGTGTGACCTTGACCTTTGATCTAGAGACCTGGATCATGTGCACTGCACACCGTCTCATGGTGTTTAACCATTATGCCAAGTTATCTTAAAAAGTTTCTATGCATAAGGGAGATACAGCCCGGACAAGGTCTATAATGCTCATTTTTGACGTTTGACCTTTAAGTGTGACCTTGACCTTAGAGCTAGAGACCTGGATCTTGCGCACTGCACACCATCTCATGGTGTTTTAACAATTATGCCAAGGTATTTTAAAAAGTGTTGATGCATAAGGGAGATACAGCCCCGACAAGGATCTGGACAGACACACTAACTAACTAAAGTACAGACACACAACCGCCATTGTGGCGACTATGTCAAGCTCACTGCAAGTGGGCTTGACAATTAAGAAAATACATTCAAACATATACATGTAATAAACTGTATTCTTGATGCTGATAATAACTGGCTCAATATGGCAAAAACTTAGCATCCTTTATTGACAAGGAACTGAAACTTGTACAATTCTACCAGTGGTAGTGGTATGAATACATTAAATAAAGATGTTTAACTATCACACACAGCAGACATTCTGAGAAGTGTTTTGACATTACTGGACATTCGGTCCAGTGATCTTGGAAGAATCACTGGACCGAATCAGTTTTCACCGGACTGAATTGAAATAATGACATGTTATATCCCTTTTGCAATATTGTAATATAGCATCACTGTGTGGAAGCATGAGCTTTAGAAGGGTAGGGTATAAGTATCTATTTTTATAAGCCATGCAGAAAAAGGAGATTGCATCTTCTAAATTATTCAGTGTTTTGCTACTAGACTGAAATTTATTTGTTGACGATTTTCAAACTTGCATGTATGTCTGACTCGACACAATCCGGGGAAAATACGGACCGTACTGGATTTTAGATAAACATTACGAAAGATTTACTCCCCTTAGGCGTTAATATGCCATCAATCTGACTAAAGTATTCGATCTTCCTTACGGCAAGATCTGATGACGGCCTATACCAGTTTCTATTTTCAAAAGTCGGAATTTCCATGATCACTATTTATATCTATTTATAATTCAGCCAATCGTGTAACTCGTTTCATCGGTACTTTGGCCGAATGAACTTTCTACCTGACGATGTTATTTAAACATTAGTAAACATTAAATTACGTGTAACATATTTGTCTGCAACCACTTTTTGATTTTTTTAGTAATCCTGATCGATGAAGCCATAGTAGTATAGAAAATTTAATAAACACGCATGTCACATGGGCGCTATCATTACATTTAGTTGCGTAAGAATAGGTGTTCGTGATCACTACAAGTCAAATATTGTTTTTTACTGCGGTTAAAAATAGAATCAGATCACTTTCAGAATTATGAAAGTAAGGCGCTGATTGGCTAGTGGAAAAGGTCACCTGAGGTGACCTTCTATAGGTCGTCTTCAGATCCTCATAGCGTAGCGGGTTTGAGGATATGATTTTAATCAGATTGATATGCCATTTGCTAAGATTGTCTCATAGTCCAGTCAAATTAACGGATGGGGTAGGACTAAATGGTACAGAATTTATTTTGTTATAAAACGATCATGTATATGATAACATACATAAAAAATAAAATAGGCCAAAATCTGACTAGTTTTAACAAAATAAATAAGCTTTTCATTTTCGGATAATTTCACTATCCGAAAACCGGTATAGTTGCGTATAAGCTCCGTATTACCTCGTACATTAGTGCGTCGTTTTCATTAATGGACGTCAAATAAATCAGCCTAATATCGTCTTAATGTTCTTAGCAGTTGATTTACTAAGTCATCACTCTATATAGCTGAATATCTACCTATATTAAGGCATGATTTTGATAGTCGGTTATCAATAAAGAGTTCTAACCTAATGTAGACTAGACAACGTTTACGTTAATGGATTGTTGATCACGACCCAAGGCTTTTGGAGCCTGTTTTTTACTGAACGGTTCAAGAGAGGAATCTTTGGTTAAGTATCCAACTTTCTATCAAATGAGACCACGCTTTTTGCGGCAAAGCCTGTGGTGAATATGCCTATCATGGACTCCCGACTTTTTATTTAGTCTAGAAAAACAAAGAATAAACATATGTTTTCTTCCTATTTTTGTTCATGTTTATCAAAGATGTCAACAACGAAGAGTGACTTTTTGCAGAAAAAAGTGCGCTTTTATGAAAATACAAATGGAAATAAATGTAGCAAACTTCCAAAAATGTAAACGAATGAGAAAGTAACGATTACGACTGGCCTTTCGATAATCACTAAGATTGGGATCTATCAAACATATGACAGCTTAACAATCCGCATTTTGCGCAAGTGGGTAATTAATTTCAAAACTAGACATCTAATGTGAATGAATAAAGAATAAAGATATATATCAAATATCAAAATATATCAACTTACTATTCAAATAGTTTATGTCTACAAAAATACTGATTAATTTATTTTAGATTATAAATTACTAGTTTTCATAGCATAACCAATGTTAGCAAATAAATGATGACTGGTTGAATACTGTTCAGGGTTGTTTCGTGGCATGCTGGTGACTAACATGCTGCAGATGCTTTGTAGCTTTCGATTTAGGCTAAATGTTTTCAACGAATATTACTCAAACTTATAACCAGGATCAAATCAGACTTCTGAGCGAATGTCTCATCTTTAAGGAAGACCAACGGAGTCCAAGTGTGTATGACATTTCAACTTTTAAAATATTTAGATATATCATGGATAGTAAAGAATATAAAATGTCATGTATTGAAGAAACATTATGTGAAACACTTCCTGAGTCGACGAATCTTTAAAATTCATACTTCCGTTATTTTTTTAAATTGACATTGTTATCCGAAACATTGTCTTTCTGCATCTATTAATGTCTTGATATTCTAGTCTGAAAGTTGACATGTAATACTTGTATTGCAAAATTAAAGAGACCCTCTACACAAATATTTAGCTGATATGCCAAAATAAAGCCTGACATTAGAACAACAGTTGATCAACAATACCAATAATTTGTTGCGGACAATGACAAACATACATTCAATTGCCACTATGAGTGAAATTGGTCGGTGCAGTACTTTTTCACATGAGTTTAAAAATGGTTCAATTCATACGATTGCATTATTATATCTACAAGTATTCTCTGAGGTCAAACAGAACAAGTTGTTTCGTTAATTTTACTGACCAATGAACCAAATAAGACTCTTCTTCCATTGTTTAGGGTAAATAAAACATCTCAAATTTTACATGGAGGTGTTTATAAATGAAATAATAAGTTGAAATTAAGATTAGAACTATTAAGACACCTATAAGTAAATAGGAATGTATTAGGATAACGATATTTTTACTGCAAGAAAAAAAATCTTTTCACAATAGCGAACAACAAATTCAAGTACAACTGCACAGCTGAGTTCATTCCTATTCAGAGTCGACCAGCAGCCCCTGGCAATCTCCATGATCTGAAGAAGGCCCTTGTGCAGGAAATAGGGGTGGACCAATGCATCAAAATATCACTGCATTGTGATCCTGAGTCTCTCGATAGTATGGATCGATAGTAAAATTCATGATCCAATAATTATCGCCGATAGTTAGCTCAACTATCGATCATTTCGATACTTTCCTTCTTATGAAGTTCATTTTTAATTTAGAACAACTTCCATTGCATCTTTTTATAGAAATAATTGTAAATATACCCACGCATCAAACTGCCACAAAGGACCAATAACGCAATCAATAAATTAGCCAATTGTTTTAATCTATTTCTTGTCCAATTCATTTTAAATCATTTCCACAAACATTTTAGTATGTATTTACAGAAATGTAAAGATTTACATTGAAATTTGTATTTCAAGTTAATCTCTGTGTATTTCAAATCTTGACAATAACTATTGCAATAGTCATGACCGCAATAGTTTCCAGCAATAGCAAAAGTATCGCAATAGTACTTTCAGCAATAGCAATAGTATTGCAATAGTCAAAACTGGACGACATAGTCACCCCTAGCAGGAATAGGGGAATATTCCCAAATGGCTAATCCGATTGTATGTGCTGTCGATGAGAGAGAGGAGGCCAGTTTGATTGGTCAATTGGAAGAGCTACCGGAAGAGGCAGAGCTCTTCCGAACTGTTTGAATAATCGTCTTCTAATTTTAGAAGCTCTTCTATCTATTCTGCCCGATGGGTAGAAGAGGTGGACGAGATATTAATCACATGACCATACAGTATGACCAAACAAACAATACCGTTTAAAGTTGCCTTTTTTTAAACCCTATTGTTTTAGCTCACAATAAAAAAGATAGTTTTAATAAATACATTGTTTACAATGTCAGCGTGTTCAATAGTTTATCCATATGACTCTAAGATTATTGGGACGCAGACATTTCGGCCGCGGTTGCGTTCGATTGGGTTTCTCTTCTAAGTTCTTCCAGCTGGTGTATTCTCTTCTTACAAGCGTCAAATCGAACCGGCCTTAGATGTTTATGTTGTGAGAGCCATTTGAGGACATAAATTATGAACTACATATACTGATTATTACTCGGAAGAACAACCTGTTCCGTTAAATTAACTGACTAATTTTGCGTCATAAGCCATTTTGTGAATCGGGATTTTACAGTTATATTTCTGATTTGTTAAGTTTTATATCTGTATGTTTATCAAGTAAGACCAAATTATGGGGAAGTATTACTACAGTGTTCAGTTATCTAAATTCAAAATTTTAAGGCCACACCATTTTAATTACAATACTTGTTCATCCGATTTGTCGCTCCTATTATTATTATCAAAATTGCTTCCTATTATCGCTTGCTCATTTCCACAATGTATTTTCAACAGATAGATGCTGGTCTTAAGGTATCAGCATTTGTCTCGGCTGATATAATTTCTGACTCATTTCGTTCCTATAACGGTGATTCAGAAAACTATTGAATAAGGGCATTAAAAACGTTTTTACGGATAAACGGTAACAGATATTGAAATAAATGAACACAGACTTTTTATTCGCATTCCCACTTTCTTGTTTGAAAGATAATATTCAAAAAAAATATTTCGCCCGCTCGCTAAAATCGGAAAAGAAAAATGTTCTTTTTTTTAAATATTTCGCTCGCTCGCTTGCTTTCGTCCAAAAAAACCCCGATGAACAAGTTATTACATTGGTGTGGCCTAATAAATAATCATAGTAGGTGGTATTGTATTAGTGTCGGGTTAGAAATGCCTACAAGTGCATTAAATTGATACATGTACGTATTTACAAAGCTTTGCCAGATTTTCATCTAAAGGAAACTCAACATAAAATAAAGAATGATCAGGGATGCAGTCAGTTTGGACTGAAGGAGTGTGCATTTTCGGACTTCATGAGGTATAGAATCAATGAGCCGCGGTCGTGATCCAGCTGTTAAATGTGCTGGATTCGTTGATTTCCTTATGTCGAGAAGTTATGTGGAGAAGTTGCCAGCTCCATGTGGGATGGTAATTAAGCTAGTACTGGTTAGAATGCAGTCTGGGAAAACTGGTTTGGTGAACTGACCGTCGTTGAATATCTTTGAAAACAGCGCCGTTAAACGCATCGAAACAGAGACCCACTATGCATGATATGTACCTTAGTTAGACCATATCATTATGGGGACCAGGAGCGTAGCCAAATTTGACTCTTGGGTAAAAATAGTTGGATTTAGATTGAGGAATCATTAGACATGGCGTCAAATAACAAAGATAAGGCCTTTTCGATTTGGAGAGGAATTTAGTATTTTAAAACTATTTTAGTTGCCATGGCAACCAGCATTTAAAAAGGATAACTAAATTTTCAGGAATCTGAAAGAGATATACTTTTTACGGGATATGTTGTAAAGATCTGTAAAATTTGATCACACTTTCACGAGATAACTCTAATTTTTATGTTATCATAAGTGGGTGGGGTAACTCAACATCTAATTTTGACTTCCAACAGTAAAAATGCTAAAACATCTTTTATTTTTTGTACTTTTATATTATGCAGGGCTGATATTATTCATGTTTTGTAAAATTTAATAGATATTTATAATTTATCTGATGTATTTGTCAAAGTTATCGCATCAGTTAACATGCTATTGACGTATTATTTGATAAATGATGGCCTATACTTAAAACGAATTTCTGGAAAAACGGCCGATCCGATTTTGTCCTATTTTTATCCTGATATTGTAGACAGTCTAAGCTTTCGAATGAGCCATATTTCATTTCTGTACCATTTTGTCCTGGGTTCGACCAAATTTTGTCATAACTTGACTAGACTATCAATTTCGACCATTTTTAGCTGATTGAGTTCATCAAAAATGTATACAACACACCTGATTTTCGTAGCCAATCTTGAACATAAAATTATGCATCTTATACATGATTTATTTGAGTATCGGACATTCGGACCGGCAGGGACATAATTTTTCTCGGACCTAAGGAAATTTTACCGGTCAGGTCCGTCGGACCGGCAATTTTCGGAATGTCTGCACACAGTAGACTGATGTACAATACTCACTATATAGTATTTAGTTTAGCGGTTTCTTCCTCTAATACTGGTTGGTTTGATGATTCAGAAAGACTATCCTATTAAAAAAAGTATTTTGACATTGCACATAACTGATCAAGTGTTAGCATTTTATTAACATTTGTAACATGGATCATCAGATGTAAAAATTCATGTTAGTGACGGTGTTTTCAAAGAAATAAAAAAAATTAACAAAATAAAACATAAGATATTAATCACAAGCTCAGAACATGACATGGGAGGGGTGGAACCGAGACATCCTGCTTGCAAGTCAGATGCTCTTTCAACTAAGCTATTAAATCGGGCATGAATTTCTGAAAATCTTATGTTTTATACTTGTGTAATAATTATATGAGGGGATAATTAACGTACCTGATGTAGGGATCGAACCCGCGACCTGCTTACAAGTCAGATGCTCTACCAACTGAGCTAATCGGGCTGGTGAATATCCCAGCCAATTTATACATACAATAATATCATACAACACCTCTACATTCCTCCTTCCTTTTTAATCAAAGTAATTAATGGTGACAACTACAGGCTCTTTAAACTAACCCAGCCATTTGCTTCACCCTAGCTTTAGGATTACAAGGTTAGTCACACACTCACGGCACCAAAAGTTATAAGAGGAGGAAAAATGTATCTGATGCAGGCTTGAACATGCTTACTCCTGCCAGCAAATCAGATTGATACTCTACAAACTGAGCTAATCGGGCTGGTGAATATCCCAGCCCAATTATAAATACAATATACCACACCGCTACATTTGATAGGAATTGGAATAGAATGAACACCAATAATTAACAAGGAGTCCCAGGGGTTGAAATTAGCATTCGCTAGCTCGCAAAATGTGAGTTGCAATTGAAAAATGAGTGTATGAAATTTCAATCAGCGCAAATTTTTGCGAGTACATCGATGTAGAAATCGCCAAAAGTCTGCTAAGCAGTTATTTCTGTTCTTTAAATTAATTTACCGTGTGAATTTTGTACCTGCGCACCGTTTATCACTAAATGCTTGCTCTTATTCCATGTTTTATGCTAAGTAAGCACTCAAACGACATCGGCTGTTGTTGACAACAAACCGTATGGCCGATATTCATCGATTTTTCGGAAAACAGCCAGTCTGTGAAGAGAATTCAACAGGGCTTGAAATTTTTTTCAAGACAGCACTAGTCCTGTAGAACAGCAGCTGCAAATTCTTAATCGCCCTTTAGAGGAACCAACTTTCCCTTAACAGGGATTTTTTGGGGCGATTTTATAGCCGAAATTCGGTCATATTCCCAATGGAAAATAGTATCTTTTTTTCCCAATTTACAGACAAAAATTCCAAATCCAAAAAAAAAAAAGTTTTTTTTTAAATTTTATAAGTTCATTAACATCACTATTGGTAGTAAATACCTTATACTGCTACTGTTCTATGGGAGAATAAGTAGAATAAGTTGAACATTGCAAAAATTGTAGTTATACATTTTTTCCCAATTTTGATTAAAACACCGCGAAAATTCCCAATCCCAAGGGTATGGGTCATATTCCCAAAATACCGAGAAAAAACCCTGCTTAAAGTATCTTTAGTATTTTAAAATGTTATAATTGTAAGTATGATTAAAACTTAAAGGATGTTTTATAATTCTGTTATCACTAGTACCAGTGTCACTCAAATAAAAGGGTCTGGACTCTGTAAATTTAAGCGTTGGGTAGCGATCACGTCATCGCGCGCAAGATGGCCGTCATTGTGAAACGATGAATAACGCATTATGCATGTGAAGAAAAGAACAGACGGAAAAGTTGATTTGGACAATATCTAGCATCTGCTGAAGTATTTCGGCAAAGATTGCTATTAATTATGGAAGGAAACCTTTATTACTCATTGTTGTATTGAAACCGAAAGGGTATCCTCGGTCTATTTTTAGAAATGTGTACTTCCTATTTTGACTTGTGTTTCTAATTATGTAAACAACGAAACATTTCAGACAGGCTGTGCACAGTAAGAAAAACGTGTTTTAATTCATCTTCTTTATCAATACGAGGTTTTAGTTAAGGTGGGTCACGTGTTTCCTCCCGAAAAATTGCCACCACTACAGAGTTCGATCAAAACACCACCATAACATGTAGTTTTCGTGCATTTACCTAGCTTTGAAAGTGAGGTTTAATTTTTGGCAGGGGTCTTAAAATAGTTCTATCTAGGGTGCACACCCTAGTTAGGAAATACCAATTCAATAGGGCTGTCACGATATACCGGTATACCGGTGTATCGTGGTATTTGCCAGAAAAAAATCGTATCACGATACAGCAATGGCGTACCGGTTTTTCGTTTGTATTTCTTTCATTAAACACAGTGGATAAATCCACAAGGTATTTTGATTAAATGATGGTCTTTACCAACGCAGAAGCGAGTAAAATAATGTTAAAACGCATAAATGGTTGAATTTCCAGGTCCACCATGTTGTTTTGTCAACATAATATTGTATGATATACTTAAAGATCGACAACTTGCCAGTCATATCTTTAATTGACCATGCTGATGTATGTTGTTTGTTTGCACCTGCCAACACCAATTTTAATTACCCCAAGCTGTGATTCGTAATACAGATGACAATTAATCGTGAGTTCTTCCTTTCTGCATCGTCAATGGTAATGAATAAAGTTCATACCATACGGTATAGACCGGGTCGTATTTTCTGGAAATTTCTATGCACTTTACTGGATAATCACATGTTTTGATAGTATTAATGGAATATTTCCTGCGTTATCATGTTGCATTAAGCATAATGACCAACAAAATATCAAAGACTCGTTGATATTTAAGGACAGTCGTTACATTTATATTTCAATGAAGTATACAAATTTCGGACAATAAATTTCGGATAGAGCAACACACAATGCTTGCACACGTCATCTAATCTATAGGTATTTAATGTAAACCTATTCTACTTGTGGTATTTTATCCTTGATACTTAATCATGTGGCACATATTCATCAATTTCTTGATGAACTCTCCATTTGCCAGGACCACAGTGCAGTCTTATGAAAATCATAATTCTGTTTATGTTGGATCATATTATTCTTGGTCCATAAAAACACCTCCATTTGCATTTTAATAGTATTGTAGCTCAAAGAAATTGAAATTACCGCCTGTAAATTTTGTGACAGATATTTATGATTTTATCTCCTTTCCTACCAAACAACACAACTCACAAATGTCACTATCTGAATCAATGGGATAATAGCCTATAATTCTTCATCAATATAGTCTGTAAAATATCGTGATACGTACCGCGATACAGTAGCACTGTATCGCGATATATCGTGGTACTCTCATGGCGTATCGTGACAGCCCTACTATTCATTAATGAAAAAAAGTGTTTTAAAATGGGTATTTTTCGGTTCTTCAAGTGAAATCCATATACTTCGAATTCAAAATAACGTATACAATAACTTTTTTAAAAGTTACTCAAATATTCCAACGTAAAACCTTTAACCAATTTCTTAGGATAAAATCCATTTATTTATGTTGAAATCCGACGGTACATAATGGACGAAAACTCGTTTTAACCCCAGATCTAGATTGTTGTCGGAAAGGTTGTTGAAGTAACTCATGCAGTTACTTTTTCATATTGTTTCCGATGCTAAGAAATAATGATACATGAATTTGAGCCATTTTGACGAAGTCGCCATTTTGAGTTTGACCAGTTGTAATGGATTTTACTATTTTTATTAAGTGATTCCATCTTTAATAATCATCTATCACTGAAATGCTTGCAACATATTTTAGAAAGATCGATTTTCGATTTTTTATTTTTGAATAAATTGAAATTGAAAATTTGTGTGTCATCTATACACGCGTGAAAAAAGCTCTCAGATAAGTATTGACAGCACAACTTGATGTTTATACAGAGATAAGCGCCTGAAGAGGACGAGTCCAGACCATTCAATTGAAAGACCTTGCTAGTACTCGTAGCAGCGATTTTCTTTGAGACACTGTTGGAACTTACTTCCACCAATTTTATGACTTGTATCAAACAGTAATCTTTAATAGCCAAGGATCGTGCAGTGATTTGCATACATCCACAGCCAACTCTCAAGTAGCAACATTGATATTTATTGTAAATGCTTCTTCTACTTTCTCTCTCTCAGTCGTCAGTTCATTTTCGGAATACAGATCGACACTGTGAGTTTATTTACAGGAAACAGGTTACATGGAATAATATAATCACTTACTGGAGTCCCTCGGTATTTCTGCCTTTTTTTCGTAGTTCTGAATTTCATAGAATGCCAAAATCATTACTATGTTCATAGAACGTCACTATGCCTCATAGTATCGGCTTCTTAATTTCATAGAACGCCAAAAATCTTTACTATGTTCATAGTATCGACGGTTCTATAAATGTATTCGAAATGGGAGGAGACTGTAATGAATATTTATATCAGAAATTGAACATGCACTCTTCTTGTGTTGAAATCAGTTTAAATCATGTAGACACTTGTGAAAAAACAACTTTCGAACGTGTCAAACTATGAAGAACTAGTGAGAACAGCTGACTTTTTTAAAAAGGCGCAGTAATATAGAAATAGCCCAAAATATGAAAGTATCCATAATGAATAATTGGTTCCCATTCCATGTTGCAGTGCATCAAAACACTCTGTACGGACAAGTCAACGAGAACCAGTTTATCGAATGAAGTGTTAAAAGGGGAGACAAATTGTGTTTACCAATTTACTCATCCCTAATTTCTTCTCTCTATCCAAAATCAAAGTAGCTAGAATTTTGTACTTTACAAACAGAAAACCAGTGGTAGATACTATTTTCATTAATTAAAATATTCTATCAACAGAAAAGATGTTTAATTTAATTAAAAGCACGCAGATTAAATATACTCCAACCAACTTATAAACTGCCAATTCGAAACTGATATTTCTCAGAAATTATACGACAGAAATTAATGAAATTTTGCATACAATAATTTCATTCAATTACCCGTAATTTTACACTATTTGATTGCATATTTTCTTGTACGTAATGTATCCATTTGAAATGTGTTCATCACTATCAGGGCTTGACACTTAAACTTTTTCAGGAGGTAGTTAGCAGGACTACCAGCAAGGAAAATGAGGTAGTCCTTGCAAAATATAGTTAGTCCTCATTCTAATAAATAGAAACATGTTCGTCATTTTATTATTTTAATGCCTATCAAGTGTACTTTATCAGAATACAAGACAAGTATGAAAGTCAGATTTTCACAAATGTATTGAACAAAGTTATACAGGTTACATCACATCCGATCCGTATTATCTAATTTACTTGAAGTTATAGAATTCAGGTCACCCAAATATCAGGTAGCCTGACGGGACACCCAGCTTAGAAACCTAGGTAGTCCTTGGAGAAAATAGGTAGCCTCGGGGTAGCCTGTTGAGCCCTGACTATTGATTATATTGCTCGTGAATACCATGCATTCAATGAAAATCAGGTAAGCATTTTTCAATTGGTTCGGTTTACTATACGCTATCATGAAAAAAACCATAAAACATGGATCACATGTCTGTAGTAAATGTACGTCTACACACCGCGGCACACACAGACTAAATGACTTGACGAATGTGTAATCGAAATTTTTCACATGCTAAGAATGACCTTTAACATTGAATAAACAAATAAACCCGCCCACTTAACTCCCGTCGACACTTCTAATTTCCATAGAACAGTCAGGATGAACACAAATATATACTTAAGTTAGGAACGAAGCTGTTGTTAATCTTATCATTCAGATAAATGACAAACTAGATTCTGATTAAACAATTATAAAGTACTACTGTATTGATAAACAATAAATCATCTGGTTACAGGTATTTTTACTTGCCCTTATCATATCATTGTATTTGCTTGTGCTTTATTTTTCTTACTGTTTGTTTAACAATTTGTCTTGAAAAAAAATCACTTAATTTTGCAAGTAGCAATTAGCATCTTGCAAGATGGAAATTTTGGCACTCGCAATTTTTTTCAAGTGGCAAATAGTTAATTTCAACCCCTGCAGGACGTCCTCATTTATTATTTCCGGCAATCTTACAGTAAATTGATTCCAAAACTCGAAAATACATGTGAGAAAATACTACTGCCATTAAATATTACCTGGAAGATTTCCAGCTTCTTTATTAAATAAATAAAATTTAGTTATCTCGTCTTTTGTTTTAAATATGCGCTTCAAATATGGCCGACCTAATTTGCATCCAAGGGAAGTTATCCAACCTCATTCCGGCAACTGTAGTAAAAGTACACTGGTCAAAAAAATGAGCGGTGCATTTATACTGGAGCAGTCTAAAATAATGTTAACTAAATTTTGAACTGTTTTTAACACTTTTAACTACCAATAATAAATTCCAAGGGTATGGGTCATATTCCCAAAATACCGAGAAAAAACCCTGAGTTTACTATAATGATATGCATGAACCTCTTTCATGTAAATGTCTCTGATAAATATACACAAAACCTATGTAACTGTAACATCAACAAGTCAATTATGATCCAATTAGTTACAAAGTTTTCAAAAACATTGACAAGGCACCAGTCTTTATTCACCTCGTTATATTTTCTGATAAGTATACAAGAGAAATTATTCAAGTAGGCGGGATTTGCATATTGACCTACTTTACCAGACGAACATGCGTGGAATCGTGTGCGTTCAGTTTTTATGTAAAAATATTGAACAAATTGAACAATTTGTAAACAAAACGCGCGCACTTGGCCTGGATGTGACGTAAGGATTGTGAAAAACTAAAACATTTCCAGGGCTGCCGGAAACAGGTTAGTGCCGAAAACTGGTTGTATCGGGATATTAATATGCTTGTAGTGATGTCCAATCCCTACTAACTACCTCTTGAAAAAGTTAGCGTCAAGCCAGACTTCCTTGCTGTTGGACATAAGATCCCGTCTGGCGTTCTGTACTGCATTAGCACCATCGAAGCAGTACCGAACCTCAAGGTGAACACTTATTAGCATAATAATGCCAATCAAGGGTTATTGAACTCATATGTTGCTCGCGAAAATATATTACAAAATCAATGAATGAAAAAAAATGTTATAAACGTGAAATAGAAAATTGACAACCCGCTAGATAGTTAGCTGAATAGAAAGTAATGCATATTAGGTAGTATAAAATACCTCTGTCTGATCAACAAGCTTTCGTAGGCTAGCAGAGAAAACATATCTGCGCCGATTATCGTCCGTAAAGTTGCTAATATCTAAGGGGAACAACTCGGTCAAAATTTTACGCACGCGGGAAAGTGACAAATCAAAACGGCCTACATAAAAAACATACCTGTACAAAACGGCCCAGTTATTATGTAACTCGTGAAAGAAATTAACATTTTAACGTTTGTCTGCCCGTTTAGGCCATTTCCTTTCTATCATTTTTCTAATGCTCATTTTTTTATCTCAAAATGTGGTGGACGTTAATAGTAAATCATGAAATTCTTATTCAAATGTTTGCAAACTCCTGTTTTAAACAGGCAAAAGATGCAATAAACTATATGTTACTCAGTGATATTCGATAGGATATGCTTCTTTCAATTATTTTTTCCTGATAAATAATCGGAGTAGATAAATTCAGGGATGCTATAATTATTACAATATTGATTAATTATAAACTTTTCAATAATTATGGAAATTTTCTCTTTTGCTGTTTTTAACATAATAAAAATAAAATGCTAATTGTCGGGCAACATTGATTTTATTTAAAACATTCCAAGTAGAATTCTTTCAAGTTGTTTAAATGCTGATGAATTACTAACTGTACAATATGCAAGCTACCAATAGCATTTTTCACTTCAGTGTTCCCTTCCTCTTAATTAAGCTAATTGTAGGCTATATACAGGGATGCTATATATATGTAATATAGCTTCCCAGATCTATACAATCATGACTGGCACAATAAGAGAAACAAAGAGGGACAACTCAAAAATGGACGAATCAATATGACAAATGACTAAGGGAAAGAACTGTACAAGACACTTTATAAAAATGTATACATGATGGACTGTGCCACACAATTGATTTGACAATGAAGTAAACATTCTTAGAATAAATATGGGTAATGGTTACCCTGAAAAAGGGCGATAATTGAAGCACATCGAGGGTTCAATGCAACAGTGTCGTAACTCATATGGAAATAAGAACAAGTTACGACTGTGTTGCGCTGAGCCCTCGACATGCAATTCTATTCAAGAGTGATATAAATTTAAATACCTGTGGTCAAGGACATTATGTCCTTGCTGTAGTGCAAAGGTTAGTCTGCAAAGCCATAGTGTCTCATGATGAAACATTGATTTATTTATCCATTAAACTACACAAATGTATTCACTGTCAAAAATCTCCTTGCGTTATTGTAAGTACTAAAGTTTTTCATCCTGGCTATTGCACCCTTTGTTACTTTTTACACATAAGAATTTAATGGAACATGAGAATCTCATGCCAGAGTTCAACCATCTTGTGGATAAAATAGACATAATCAGTGAAGCGTCAGAGTTTGGGACAATCTAATTTCTAATCTGCGTTAAGCCATTGTGTATTTAAACAATTATTATGGTTTATCAAAGATTCATATCAAGAATTGAAAATGTGTAGAGGGTCGTCAAAAATGTTAAGGGCTGAGGATACACAACAAAACCAGATTATTGGAAAGTACACTTTTAATAATATCACAATGCTTGTTTGGTATATAACATACATAATTATGTATACACACGACAATAGCAGTAAAGATTTTCAGCTCAACTTTAGTCTGAGATTATAAAACTTGAGATCCATCTCGCCACTCAAAAATCACATTTTTTGTTTCAGCTTCATTTAATATTTCATAATAACAAGACTATGAAAGAAGACATTATTGTACTCCCATGCAATAAAGCATATCAAAACATAATGTAAGGCTATCCTTAAAAAATGTTTTGTTTGCGGTAACCTGACCCAGAGAATTTTCAGCGGGTAGGTAGGAAGGAAATATTTATTGTCTAGAATTAATTTTTATATTTGAACCTAAAATACATGTCAGAATGCTATTTTTTATCCAAAAAAAGTTTTTTACCCGAGAGGCCAAAAACAGTCGGGTAGGGCCTTTTTGGTGAGTAGATAATGTGACTGCAAACAAAAAATATTTTTTTAATGATGGCCTAACAAAAACTTCATGAGATAAAACTTGACAAAAATGAGTTGACTGATCTTCAGTTCTATAACTTCAGACAGAGTACAGAAGGTTTAAACTTGAGTTTGGAGACCAGTCTAAAATGCAGCCTTGTCATTGGTCAATCAAAAACAATATCTAGGTATTGACGAATCAGAGGCATGATATATCAGACTGGTTTACAAACTGGAGATTTAACACACCAGACATTGAAAAAGATGTAAAATAAGCCAAATATTTGTAAATACAACAACAAAGTTCCATATTTTAAAAATTACAAAGAATTATACTGAATGAGAATTATGTTAAGTTGTTCAAACAAAAATGAGTCATATAAAATACAGCTAAAATCAGCAAATATGATAGAATTCTGAAACAATGGACAATCATAAAGAAATCTTCAGTAGAATGAAATATGATGATATATTGATACAATGTACATTAAAAATTTCACAGGAGACCAGCTGAAGATGGGTACCATACAGAATTTATAAACCTTTAAGTACAATCAAACTTAAGTACCAGGTACCAGCTGACTTGAAAACCTCAAAGTACTGAATTAAACAATGGTAGAATTTAGAAACTTCTATGAGACAAACTCAGGTTAAACCAATCCAGTCTACAAATGTATATGTAAAAGGTGGACTCTTTAAGGCAGGTAGAATCAATTAATATATAGTATCCATAATCCATACTCTAAACATAATATTTGAGAAATAATAGGTACGAATGCATAACAATATTCGAAACATAATGCAGGGGAAATAACTTTCCAATTAACAATCATAAAAAAAAATATGAAACAATTCTTTTCAAACCTAAAATCAAACATTTTTGTAAAGAAATATATTTGATCAATCCAAAGGTCATGAAACTTGAATTCTAAGACCAGTCTAAAAATACAGCCATGCCATTGGTCAATTTTATAGCAGTGCACAGAACCAACCAATCAATGGCTTTAATTTTTGACTGGTTGGTTAACTCATTCATGTTTTATAACCTTATTGGTCCAAACAAAAGTACACAAAGAATTTTAACACAAAGAATATTCATTATGAATATAAGAAAAAATACAACTGTTCCTATAGGTCAACCAAGTTATTAATTTCAAAGTAATTTGTTACTGAAAGTTTATTTAAAGCATACACAATTAATATCAATTTTACATATAAAATAATAATTAAATGAAATAAAACCGAACCAAACTGGAATCAAAAATCTTTTTTAGATATCAGAGTAAGAAATTCTTCGAAGAACTGTATTTCTCTAAAACTAACATGTAGCTAATACTAGATAATTAATTATAGATATAGATTATTATTTCACATAAACCCCACAGCCATGAAGTATTGAAAGATATTGTTCATCAGTGCCGATTAAGTGGACATTTCTGACTGTACTTAGAAATTCTGCTACAATATTTTCATTATAGTCATACTAAAATGAATTCCGTAAAAAATAAGCTCTGAATTTTGAAAAACAATACCGAAGTAATGACTTAGTAATTGATTCTTAATTTTCGTAAAAAAAAATAAATTAAAGATACAAAAAATATGATTATAATGATTTTTAATTTTGACAAACACACAATATTTAATGTAAGAAATCAGAATTAACCACTTACACATTGATATTAACTTCCCAAGTACTTATTAAACAAGCATTAGTTTAACTATTTTTACAACAGGTAAAAAATTAAAAACATTTTAAAAATAATTCAAATACATATAATATTACATTAAATCAATCGAAACACAATATTGTTTCATAATTATGGTCAAACCTGTAAAAAAGGCTATCCTTTGGAAAGACAAACTATGACCATAATGACAGGTGGCCTTTATTCATAGGATGACCATCATTCACAGGGTGCACCATTATTCACTTGTTGCCTTTACTCACAGGATGACCTTTATTGGGAGATGTTCACAAACATAGCTTTAACTGTACCTGTAACAGGCCTGGCTATACAATAATAATTATATCAGTATCTTTTAGGTTATCTATAAAAAGTGGAAACGAAAGATTCACAACTCAAAGCCTCTAGACAGCTGTTTGTGTGATAAGAAATGAATCAGGTAACACGTAACAAAGGACCAATCTTTTTTATAAAATGTTTAAAATTGAATGGTGCCTACAAGAGATGTTTTCAAACTGCAAAATTAATGCTTCCTTTTAACTCAAAGAACTTTTTATTTACTCATTTTTTTTACGGGAAATAAACAATTTTTTTTTAACTAACTGCAACAACATAGCAAAATATTAAATATTTGAACAATAGTATTAAATCAATTGCAAGAATTATTATAACAAATTTTACAAAAATCACGAATAAACTTAACAACATAGAAAATTGAACATTCATAAAATATTGCTCAATTTTAGTACCTTGACATGCAGCAAATTCTCTTGTTTATTCGTTTAGATTTTTAAAAATAATCTATAAAACATCCAAACTTTTATATATATAAAAAAATGAAAAACCCAAAGTAAGGAAAATTGGGATGAGTCATACCTCATCTCTTACACACAAAGTCTGTTTCAAATAAAGTTTTCCTACGTACATTGTACCTACCCTATGACGAATGTTAAGGATCAGCAAATAAACAAAATTAAAACATTTCATTTTTAAATATTGCTTATATTCATATGGTTCTGTTCAGTACAGTAAACTTTTATTTGTGCAAATTTGTTCTAATTAGTGCAAATAGAAAAATATAATACTCTTTTTAAGCTATTATCAATATTCTACAAAAATACATAAATATTGCAACAGTATAATTTAATACAACAGGTTACAATTAGTAGCTACCATTACACAAAAGGTTACAGTTGATAACATATTTAGTATTTTTAACAACAACAACAACATCTAGCAAATAATTTACCACACCATTTTCAACAACCTGTCTAAGAAAGCAGCCATGCCATTGGTCGAATTTAAAACTGGGCTAAAAAGCACCAATCAGTGACAAGTTTACATTTAGCACTTATAAATCATACCTCCACTGAATGACATTTGTGGAGCTAAATACTAAGTATGTCTTAAACATTATACTATTCATCAATTACAGTAAAACTTCGTTATTACAAGCATCGATATCACAAGCACTAGACTTATCTCGAGGAGATCATGAAGTCCCGACACTTTTTGTTCTTTCTTGTATATGAGTTTCAATAGTTCATTACGAGCATCATAAATTTCCATGTTTATGATGAGCATCGTTATTTCGTTAACGCTCATGTTACGCATGATGCACAGTTAATTTTTATTTGACTAGTAAACTGCAACCGTGGCCAAGTGGTTAGGGTGTCGGCCTTTGGAGCGGGAGATCCAAGGTTTGAACCCCAGTGGAGACTGGGTTAGAACTGATGCGGTAGGTGAGTCGCCAGTTAGTTAAATAATGGTTACCATAGGCCCATCTCAGCCAGGTACCCGGCAAAAGGAGAAGGGATTCGGGAGGTACTGTGTGAACTTAAGATAGGTGTCTCATAAGCCAACTTGGCTGGCCCTTTCAATAGGGGTGACACTATAATAAACAAAACCTTTTACCTATAGTATTAACAAAGACCTGTTTATTATGAGCAATGGGTTTATCTCAAGCAATAAGTCTGGTCCGATGACTCCTCGATATAATGAGGATTTACTGTTTGTATAAAAAATAGGGGTTAACTTATCTAAGAAAAACATTATAATTTTATCATTAAAGTTCATAAATATTTCATGTCATTTCAAATAATGAAGCTCGAAAAACTTTTTTCTCCAAAAACACAGCTCATAATCTTCTACCAAATATAAAAGCTAATATACATTTCATTTTGTTCAATTGCCTAAGCTAAAAAAATAGTTTATGTTGTTCCGAATGTAAAAACTTACACATAATTATGTTGGTCCATATATATCAAAGTTAAATACATGTACCTTTAAGTGGAAACTGTAATCAAATCTTTGTATTAAGTTACTTGGCCATTAATGTACCACCCAAACAAATAAAACCACTGCGAGCAGCGCCAATGCTTGTCTGTTCACCGCCTCAGTGAGATCTATCAACCAATGAAGTTTCATGTTGCTACCTCTTTTAGTTTCCGAGTTATAAGATACATTTAAAAAAGTTTTTGCACGACGCAGATGCCACAGTGATCAAAATAGCTCAACTTTTCTTCGAAAAATACAACTTAAAAATAGTTCTATACAATCATACATAAAAACTACATCAAATATGGACAGATGAGGGAACATGATATTCACTATAAGAATGGCAGTTATTTACACAAATATATATATATTTAAAGGAAGTAGGAAAATAGAGACACTTAAAACAGCAGTAGACATATAGATAGAGTGATAGTTTACTTACAAAATATAATATATGTATATATATATCTAGACCACAATCCAACTATGACATCAAAATAACAATGTAAATGAACATATGGCTATAATTGGACCGTGATCATTCATGAACATGATAATATCATGAAGTAACAAAAGTTATATGATATAGGCACATTAGACCCTACACATGTAGGAAAGAAAAAGAATAACATATTTGTTCAAAATACCATACACAATTAATAGTCATATAATAAAATGTCTATGATACACTCAGACAGGTCAACAGCTCTATTATATCTTTATATATTTGTACAAAGTTTTTTCCTATTACACATACAAAAGCTCTGTTGTATGACATTCATGGTAAAGAGCCCCCAAAATATCCCCTTAATTAGAAAATTTTGACCATGTAACTTATTCAAGTAAGGGTCACACATTTTGCAAACAAATAAGATTTTTCGAAAGTCTTTTTCAGCATATTTTCAAAAATAGAAGGTCTGGCTAGAAATGTAATAAAGATGTGCCCAGGCAACAAGTCTCAAAATATCTCTTAAAAGTACTTAATGCCAAGATTTGCTTTTTTGTATACAACAATGTGAAAATTTGCAAACACAAAAATTTACTAGAAGTTTATAGATCATAATTTAGCTATTTATTTACTGCATTGGGTTTAATGCCATTTTCAACACTATATCAGTTATATCATGGCAGGCAGTTATTCTAACCAGCTTCACTGGACCGTTCATCTAGGCCTTAACCAGTAGTGACCACATTCTATCTGCAAGCTACTGCCAAGCTACCCAACATACTTCATTATGTGGAGGACAATTAAACATACGTTGTAATATCTTCAGCATACCTATGTAATATCTTCAACATACCTATGTAATATACCCTTAAAAAAGTACTTTCAACTTTGGATTCCGTTAAAAAAATTAACATTTTCTTTAATTATTATCATTATAAAGAGTGACCAGCACTAAAAAACAACAACAACAATAGATTACCAACAAATTACAAAGCACTATAATCATGAGGCAAACTAGAAAGATGCCTCAATTCCTGTGCTGTTCTAGGACAGTTTTCCAAAGCTTGGGACTTATCAGTAACTACACAGATACACTTTGATGGGAGGGGAACCAGTGGTATGGACCCTAATGGCAACCTTTAGTAGAACATTCTACTAGGTGAAAGCCAAGTTTACGCACTATTTGCTGGTATATCGTATCAACTTCTGCATGTGAAATGCAAGCATGCAATCACATACATGAATAAAGTTAAACACCCTGCATTATTGAAGTAAAAATCATTTTTTCCTTAGAATGCCCACGAAAACAATGTTAAAAAAAAAATCTAAGCAAATTGCAAGGCATTGATGAAAATATTCAAAAAATATTATATCTGATTAGATTAAAAACAAAGTCTTCTTGGAAACCATCAAGTATATGTTTAGTTTAAAAACTAGCCATTTATTTAAAGCAATAAAAAAAGCATCATAACTACATGTATAATAAATTTTGTGCTCATTGAACCATTGTGATATATCTTTTAAAAATAGTTTTCTGTATAAAAAATAGAACTTCATACATTCAACCAGTGAATGGCTTATCTTATTGCATTGATATTTATCTAGGTCAGTAATTAATATATCTAGGTCAGTGATTAATTTATCTAGGTCAGTGATTAATATATCTAGGTCAGTAATCTAGGTCATGACCTTAAGTATCTAATAGTTCATAGACTTTGAACTTATGAATAACAGATGCTGAACGAGACTTAGACCTTAAACTTCAGGTTTTCTTGAGTAGTAGTGACCCTGTAATTGATACTACTCATCTTGACCTTGACTTTGAACTTCGACTTGCGGGGCAACTTCAATCGAATTGCTGACAATTTTATCCCCTTTTTCAATTACAGTCTCTTCAATAAACCCTTCAGAAGGGATTTCCTTGGTTACCACTTTGTCCCCTTTTGTCCCCTTTCTTTTAAAATACAGCAATTTGGGAACAGCATGAATTTTACGCCTGACCTCTTCACGGCGTCGCCATGGCAACCTGAACGACAAATTCTTGAACGACAATCTCTTTCTCAGCCTCTTTTTCAATCTGCCAGCATAAGGATCATGCTTAGTTGGTTTAAACCGACCAAACATCCAAATCAAAACACCGAACACAACAAACGCAGCCAGACTCGGGATAAAAGCTATCCCTTTAATTGATAATGAGGACCCCAGATACTTAGTGTTCATATGGGTATCATCAGCAATATATACTCGCCCGGTGTTAGGGTTTATCGTACTGTTCCTGTAGTCGAAGGTAATGTATGTTTCATTGAACGTCTCCAAGCTGTATAAATCTTGCACAGTGTAAATGCGACCATCAGGGTTCGTGTATTGACCATAGTCGTATGGTGTGTAAAAGATCTGGTTTTTCCACATGTTCAAGTCCAATAACATAACAAGGAACAAAATTCCGTAGTTAAACCACTTTCCTGCAAGGCAAAACAAAATGAAATAAATTCTAAAAACTTATCAGATATTACACGTGTTCAGTACAGTGCAACCTCTCCAAAGCAACGCCCTTTGGTAGTAGTAAAATTATGTTGCTGTTGAGAGGTTGTTGCTCTACAAATGCAGCAAACCTAACCAGTTTTCCTGAACTCGGTACTAGTACCTCTTTCTTCACAAGACCCTGTCAACTTCCAGGGTGAATGGTCTCAGACAAGATGCCTTTAACCACATCGTCATACAGAATATGTGCCATAACAAGGGTTTGAACTTATGAACCTGAGAGATCACAGACGAAAAATCTTACCTGAGCACAGGCTAATTGTAAGAAAAAGTCAAGAATAAAATTCAAAATAAGACAAGGACTTAAACTAAACTAAAAGCATGACAAACGATTTTATGAAAGGAGTAAAAATTTCTGCAAAGCAGTATTTAGAATACAGTGCAACCTCTCCAGAGTGGCCCTCCCTTGAGAAACAACCTCCCTTTCACAACAACTTTACTACTCCCAAAGGTTGTTAGTTTGGAGAAGTTGCACTTAACAGTGAAAACTCATGATGTCATAATCAAACTCGCCTATATCATAGATAAAGTCTCAAATTTTATCCTTCTTATTATGTATTACCAATTAAGTTGCCCATCAACTATCGATTTCTAATCATTGACAGCTATAAACACATGTCAGTGCCCATGTTTGCAATTATGAAACTGACAAACAATTTGTTGACTACACGGACATTAAACTGATTAACAATACCTGACTCAAACAGGCTGTTGAAGTTCCCATTGAAAAAGAAACAGTGGTTGCTTACATCGTTGGATTCCTAGGGTCAGCCATGATGGTAAGTAGCCCGTGAACAACAACAACAAAATGGCAGCCTGCCTATTATGTCCGAGGTACTTTTCTTTAGACAAACCCTGAGGAGTTCCGATTGTTACATTGTAATACATGGAGTGTATAATGGTTGTACCTTTGTGACTACTTCCTGTCATAAATATTGAGAATGTCATCAAATGAACACATCTTTGTATCAAAATCATGGAAATATCGACTCAAGAGTTTTCTATGGGAGACTTGACTGATATTATAATTTATCAGTGTTTTGGCACTTACCAGTAATATGAACTTTCCAACTTTCTTCTTTAATAAACTTGGGCACTGGTACACTGAATGTAATGTGTGCCATATTTAAACCTGGTAACTTGATGTCAATGGCACTCATAAAATGTGGGAAATCCCAGTCCTAAAAATAGAACAAATATCTATTTATATACATGTATATTCAAAGATATGGGGAATCCTAGAAGATTTATTTATAGATTTGATCAATTTAACTATTCTAACATAACTTTTACACAAAATATTTTACATTTAAGATTAATCTCAAGTTAAGTGAGCACACTGAGAATAATCTTAAATTCAGGAATGTATTAAAAATGTCAAAATGCTGCAAAAGAAAATACAATTTTTTTTTTATAAATATAATATTTCATTCTATAATGTTCTCTAAGAATAAAGCATATTTAGTAATCCATGTAGAGCCATGATATAGTGATATAAATACAATTATATTAAGAAAATAAATTAAACTTATTGAAAAATCCACAAAATAAATTAAAAATAATGTCGGTTTTGGAAACAATAATTTGAATATTTTATTAAATTATTTAATGCACGTCAAACTATTAAATTAATATGTATTTCATAAAACATGCAACATAGATATAGGCATTTTGTGATTTTAACATTTTAATGTGCTTAATATAGACATCAACATTGTCTAGTGAGAATCATTTTGAAACATGCCAAGCATTTGGTGAGTTTTAGCATTCCAAATTTCATGTACAGAATTTTAAGAGAGAACATTAAAAGTAAATGACATTTCAGAATCTTTTTGTAATAAAATTTCTTTATTTGAGATCTCTCCCAAGTAATTAACTAACATGTAAATCTTTTCTATCAATTTATAAATACCCGGTACATGTACAATGAACCATTACTTATCGACAAAATATACTATGATTAATAAAGAATACTTATTATCTACAAAAGTATATGATAAAAAAAACTTTCTTTAAACTGTGGGTGTCTGACAAGAAAAATTAAATGCATACAAAATTGCCATCATCAATGTGAACATAAATCAATCAACAATAGGTAAATATATACATTCAACTGAGTGAATCAAATAAGACAGTCACTTGTTAGCCGGTGAATTAATCAGTCAAGACATCGATCAGTCAAGTCAGTTGGTCAGTTAGTATGTCGTTCAGTCGGTCAGTCGTCAAACAGTCATTTGTTATATCTGTCAGTCAATCATTTGTTAAGTCAGTCAATTATCTGTTAAGTCAGACAATCATTTATTAAGTCAGACAATCAAATCATTCCAAGATTTAATTAAATATTGAATCAGTTGATTAGATAGATGTTCATTCAATCAATCAATTGATGAATCAATCAATTAATCAAGCAACCAATCAATCATATAAAAGTGAAGTCCATTAAATTCACAAAAAAATGAATAAATACAAATTATTTGCTCAATGTGTGAATATAAGATTAAATAAAATCAATGACACAAAATAAATGCAGTCACTGTTAACAAAGAAACAAAAACATTGATACTTGCTGAAACTTACTACGGCAGAAATTGGATGTTTTATTTATTGGAAAATATCTTATCTCCAATATAACACCGCTATCGGTATTTCCAGGACTACCTGATTGAGACATAAGTTGCATTTCATTTTTCAAAAATCAATCACTGATATAATGAAACACAAATACTGTAAAATTGCTCATTTAAAGGCCTTCAATAAAAGTTCATAATTCATATTTGTACATAATTTCCTTATATAATAAAATATTTGCACAAAAAAACAGAAGATTAAGACTGACATAATTAAACCAAGCATCTCATCTGAGATCTAGTCACAAACTCAAAATGACTGAAAGTACCCTAAACGAGACAATTTTTTTTCTAGTTAAAATATATTATCACACATCAATATAAAGCAATGGCCGGCATTTAGATAAGTCACTTAAACACAGGAAATCGAGAGGTTGCAGGTTTGAGAATTTGTATAGTTTCTCTTGTAATTCACGTCATACCATGAAAAATCTATGAAATAACGTGAATGATGAATCATTCGTTTTATTCCTTTTTTTTTGTTCCATAGATTTCAAGCCATTTTCAACGACTTTCAGATATACATATAGATATATACAGATATCGAGGGCTCAGCGCAACACTGTCGTAACTAGCTCTTATTTCAATATGAGTTACGACACTGTTGCGTTGAACACTCGAATTATACAGTTTCATGAACTGTATCAACTCACTTGTTAAATAGCTATTCACACTTCAGGAATTATTCAAGAACTATGCAAGAAAAGTTCAAGAAAAAATAATGTTTTCATGAATTCCATCCTTGGGATTACCTGTTCAGGCAACTTCTCCCATCAAGATGAAAATCAACATTTTTGTCAAATTTTCTGGGTCTGGGATTCAAAGCCAGGTTACAGTTCAAGTGCATCAACTACTGATCCACAGCCATGACTCATTCTATTGAACATTATAGGCATGCCTTATTCATCTCACTCAACAACCAACAATTTGCTGCAATTCACAAAATCCAGCTAACATCAGACTGATAAAATCAACCAGTTACAAATACAATCATAATTATGGCATTTTAATTGTGTTTGTCGTTATTCTGAAACTTGATTCAAATTAAGGAATGGCCGTGGATGCGATAAGCTGGGTTTTAATCTAAATATAGCTATCAGTCAATCATAACGTAATTAACAAGCAGGCTTTAACAAGAACTACTTAAAGGTTCATGACAACAAACTACATCATATTTTGTCACATTTACTTTTTTGTTTATTTGAGTTCTATGCCCCTTTTCAATAGTCAGAGTCATATGAGGTGGACAGCTTGTTCACCTAACCATCATTCCTGCCAGGAAAGAATCATGCAGTACTAGACTCCTATCCTCCATAAGCAATTGTCTACTTTCTCACATAAAGAGACATGGTTGGTAGCTTGGGATCAAACCCATGACCCTCCATCAGTGAGAGGTTACAGTGATTTGAAGTCAGCGACATTAACCACTCAACCACGGAGGCGGATCTATAGTTATTGTATCAACTAAAATCAATCAAAATATTTCTTTTGACCAGTTTAATAGAATGGAATAATTGTACCAAAATTTGATTGATTTGTTTTATCTTTTGTTAAAGTCTCAATAATTTTGTGGCCAACAGGCCCAAAAGCTAGACTAACAGGCCTGCTAGGCCTAGGGTGTCCAGGCATTTTCTAGCAATATTTTATTAACTTTTGAGATTCCTAACCAGCCCAAACACATTTCTGAGCGCCTAAATTGGCCTCCAGCCTGCTGTTATTGAGAATCCTGAAAGTCCCATAAGCATATAAATCTATCGGTCCTAATAGTTTGTGTTTGTTCTATAACAGAGGAATCCGGTGTGTTTTCCTTCCGTGCATACTTTATAACAAGAAAAAATGTTTCCAAAACCACTATCGTATTTTTTTCAATATCAATGAAAAAATACTATTTATAGAACAGCTGTGTTTTCCCGCAGTCATATTATGCTCACTGCATTAAGTGACATCACAGGCTCTATGTATTTCAAGTTTACATAAGCAAAATTCATAGCAGAGTGAGTGCTTTTAGAAGAAAAATGGCTTGTTTCGTCGATAATTATTATCAGCAATTGTTTGTTTTTTGCATATATTTTATTATAGCAAAAAGCAGTCCATTCGACAGTTATGGTCAATTCGTAGCCACCCAAGAGAGAGGGGAGATAAGATCAATACAGGAGATACAGGCACTTATATCCCTACTCTTATTTTCAAAAACTACTTCCTGATTCTTTATCGTACCAGCTGTAAGGCACCAATACACAAGTCCACCTCACCCCTTTCCTGTGATTTTCTGAACACAGTACTCAAATTACTCAGTAGTTCGGATCATCAGGGGACACTGAGAAAGCGTCCCTGAAATATTGAAAGGTGGAGCCAAGTATCAAACCCACAACCTTTTGTTTTGCAGTCTGGCTTGCTAACACTGAACCACAGATGGTCGACACTTCAGGGTAAGAAAATTCATTACAAAGAAAAAAAAATCGAAGATATACCTTTAACAAAAATCTGCCTCTCTTAAAACAGGAAAACAAGATAATTAAGAATCGTCATGACATAAAGATGTCTTAATAAATCAGAGATAATTCTAGATGATAAAAAGGGCAGCCAGACTAAAACCGAATAACATCATGGTGAAGGTATATTATTACTAATAACAGACAAATAGTCAATGACTGAAATTTCTGAAGCAAATGTTTATTGTGTAATTAATTCTGAAAAAAATAGAAACATGCCATTCAGTTGATTCATCATGAATAGCAGTTGAGTCAAGAGCTAAGCATTCAAATTGACATGTTTTTTTTAAATATATAATAAAAAAAAGAATCATTTCTATTTTTTATTTTAAGTAGGATAAATGATTTTTTTATTCCAGCCTTCAACCATAGGTCTGGACAGAAATCTACCGAATATTGAAAATGTGAGAAATTCTTGCAGAAATTTAAAAATAAAATAACAAGAGATGACATTGACAAACATTGGACAGAGATCAGCCATGTTTGTTGATGGCATTATGGGACAGTAATTGATAACATGTGACAAAATTAATGAATCTATTTTTCAGGATAACAATAAATTTGATGCTACTGAATTTGTGTTGTCCACTGAGAAATCAAATATTATAGACAATATAACAATCCTTTCTGGCATTGGAAAAAGACCAGTAACCATGGAGACAGTAATACAGTATGTTTAACTGGGTTTATAGTAGAATATGATTACAATGAATGCTTAGGGAACTGAATAATAACTTCACTTGATAAACATTTCAATAAATCCACTACATTACTTCACTACAGCATTGCATTATAAAACTACATTGTATATCTACTGAGTTCACTGTTAAATGAGAGAGGAGGGGGGTATCAAATAGAAGTAACTGATTCATTCATTCAACAGTAACTGCATGGTTCATACAGAATCTAAACTCTGAAATTCAAGGCATTTTCAAGGTAAAACTCATTTTCAAGGCATTAAAATTTTCAAGGCTGTGCAAACCCTGAACTGTTCTTAAACAGTTTTAGAAGATTAGTATTTGTATAACAAACAGTAGAATTTACATTGGTGTTTTCACTACTAACATTAGATATGAAAGGACTGCAGCTTTTGTTTATTTTGTCTGGGTAAGTTTTATTTTCTGCCAAAAAGGCTTAAGGGTGTATCAAATAGGGTGATGGTGTTTAACAGGTAATTACAGACAGTATCAGTAGCCCCATAACCAGTGCTTATAGATTTACAACCAATAATTGGATGATAAATCATTTAGGAAATACTACTTCCACGCTGACTGTCTTGGAGGAACATACTCAAACTCATACATGTTACATACAAATCTCATACATGTATAAATCTCAAACATGTATAAATCTCATACATGTACAAATTTTATACATGTATAAATCTCAAACATGTATAAATCTCATACATGTATAAATTTCATACATGTACTAATCTCAAACATGTATAAATCTCAAACATGTACAAATTTTATTCATGTACAAATCTCAAACATGTATAAATTTCATACATGTATAAATCTCAAACATGTACAAATTTCATACATGTATAAATCTCAAACATGTACAAATCTCAAACCTGTACAAATCTCAAACCTGCACAAATCTCAAACCTGCAACTTATCAACTGGATAGTTGGTGACAACAATAAATTAGCACAGAAAATTATGCTAGACAAATGTTCAAGAACATTGTAGGCCATGTATCAGTATGGTTATTAAACACGTTTGGTGATTTCAAAGTATCTGGCTGATATTATTGTCAAAAGATCAACAATTGAACTTTGAGTGAATATTTATATATATATATATATATATTGGATTGAACATAATAGATTCTTATCATAAAAATATCCTTTACAATAAATCCAAAGCAACTGATATCAGGGAATTATATGACCAGATCAAAATGCCCCTGAATATAATATAACTATCAGCCTTTTTGTATTCCCCAAAGGAAAATTTTATTATTTATAAGATGTTTTATTTTTTTCTTCATTTTTTTTACAAATCAGAAATTAATATGGCAGAAAAATAGCAAATTGACCCGTCCTTACCTGCATCACTATCAGCAAGTCCATAACAAGGATAAATGATGCCAGGAAGGCCCGTGACACTTCATTGGTTGGCAGGAAATCTCGGTTCAATTTATCCCATTGAATATAATCGGTGGCAATAACGAATATGACAACAAATGATGTGATGAACACAATTATCCAGAACAAAATGATACGGTTGTATCCCCGCTTCCACCAGTTACGGACAGGCCGGGCCCAACCTGGGTACAGCTTCTCCTGTAGCATGATATCTGTGACCTAAAATATGATTTCATAATACAAAACAATAAAAACAGAAGAATTCAAAACCGCAAAACTTTTCATCCTTGTTTGTAATACTTTAAACAAATTTATTTTCTGTGATACCCTAAAAGAAGAATGGTGGGGTTATAAAAATATCTTGCCAGCAACACTTTTTCTTCTTTTTTTTCAAAATACATCTGGCTTTAAGATAAATACAGATCTTTGATTTAAACACTTTCAAAGACTTCTGATCTTTCAGTTCAATAACAACATTTATGAGCATAAAAAACAACATTTTTTAATCTCAAAACGATTCAGTGTTTAAACCTTTTTGTTCGAATGTAGTGAAACCTTAATACTAAGTTCATCGATGGGACCAAGGGAGACAATCTAAATTTTGAGATAGCATCATAGTCAAGTAAAAAATAAGGACAGTATTGAAATTTAAAAAAAATAAGACATAGCAATGAGTTGGGCTATATACAGAGGTGTCCACTGAAGGAGGTTTTACAGCAAATGAAAATATTGCAGGCCTTTTTGCTCACCATCCAAGCGGTGAAGAAGTCCCCACACCAGGTACCACAAGCTGCGACTTTCATAAAGATCTCATTCCGGACACCCATGAGATCAGAGATCCGGTACGGTTCGGTGGCTTCTCCGCCGATCATCAGAAACAAGTTGTAAAAGCACGACATAATGAACACAGTTATAAGGCTGACCAAAAACATTATCATCCATGATCCCTGACACTCACTGAACATCTTAAGACGGAATAAACGGTCTGAAAAATAAGAAAAATAAAGATAATCTTCTATAATTATCAAAGAAAGGTAATTTTATATCTTAATTTGATTTTCTATATCAAAGGGAGGTAATTTTCTATTATAATTCATCGAAGACAGGGATTAATTTGACATATATTTCTGTATCAAATACGCCGAAAAATCTACCAAGGACCTCTAAAAATGTCCAAATCGAGGCCTGTGAGACGCTGACTTTCCGAAAGATATACTACGCTAAAGACAGATTAACAGTTACGTTCATTTTTGAACACACACACCTGTTAATCCAATTGTATTGCAATCTCCAACTAATGCTGCATTAAGATATTTCAGTTGGTTTTGGTATGAACACATAGAGAAATGTCAAAACCAACTGATCTTTGAAATTGATAATTAAATTCTGGTATCAATATACCCAGCATGTCCAAGATGCTGCATACTGCAGCAGTACCAGCACTATTAGCAAGCCTGCACCTAAAAGGATTAGATACATGTAAGAAAGCATAACATAGAATGACATAGAGACCCTAAAACTTATGACAGGACCCCATTAAAACAACAACCTGATTTCCAAGGATCCCAAACTTTTAAGTCAGTGTAAAACAGGACGTGTATTTCTGTGTCAAATACGCAAAAAAAATGTAAGCTGAAGAAATAATTTAATATAAATATGAAGTCGTCAATATCAGAAGAAATACAAGTATTCCAGAGAGACAATATTTCACAATAATTTTATCAAAGACAGGAATTATTCAAATATTATTTTGTTAGGAACGGTAATAATCACTTTACAACACTAAATGAAGATAAAATTATTACGTAGTTAGAAAAATAAAACATTTTCTGTAAATATTTTTTTTATTAAGGGAAGTAAATACCTTTAATAATTTCATCTAAGCAAGGTAATACTGAATATTTTTAAAAGCAATAACTTAAGCTACAACAAAACTTGATGTTTGTTTTCAGAAAGAAAACGTATGTCTCCCTCACTTAAGCTGTATGCTGGAGTTATAGCTGTTCGTTACATGACCTTGTCTTTAAACCTACGATGTTTCAGACAATACGTTGTCTGATGGTGGTGAGTAATTGTGCCAAATTATTTTACAATTGTCCAAGAGATGTCCAAGTTATGGCCTGGACACGAAATATGGACAGACCAACCGACAGGAGCAAATCAATATGTTTCCATCCACTATGTGGGGGAGACATGATTTGTCCACGTTCAATACTATAATTTCTCTTATTTGTCAGAAAACCTCAGATTTTATCCAAATCAGTGTACCCAAAAGGGACAAAGATTATGACAATCAAATTCAACAGAACTCTCTCTGGAGAAGTTAAAAAACATTTTACTGACACAACAAAACAAATAAATTGGTTTATTACTAATTAACTCAACTAATTGTCATTCACTTCCAAGTGTTTTTCCCGACAAAATTGAAAGCTATCAGATTTAAAGCCAATTCAATGACAGAGAGAGAGAGAGAGAGAGAGAGAGAGAGAAAGAGAGGGGTACAGTTAACTAAACAACCAAGAACAGTCAAAAGACAGTCAAATGTTTGAAAAGATAAATGTTACAAAAATTGGAATTATACAACTATTACTAGACATAAACTAGATGCCCAAGGGCAACATGTCGAACCCGCTGTTTTGGCAGATTGTGACCTTGACCTTTGAACTACAAGTATGGGTGATGTTCATGACACATCATTTCATTGAAGTTAACTTTTATACCAATTTTTTAAAAAATCCTTGAATGCATAAAGGCACAGCACAGACAAGGAAAATATATTTGACCGTACATGTAATCTTGACCTTTGACCAATGGACCGGACAAGGTCTATAATGTTCATTTTTGACGTTTGACCTCTAAGTGTGACCTTGACCTTTAAGCTAGAGACCTATATCATGTGCACTGCACACCGTCTCATGGTGTTTAACAATTATGCCAAGTTCTGTTAAAAAATGTCAATGCATAAGGGAGATACAGCCCGGACAAGGATCCGGACGGACTAACCAACTAACTAACGTACAGACACGAAACCGCCATCGTGGCGACTTATAATGTTGAGCTCACTGCAAGCGGGCTCAACAAAAAATCATGGTTTCTCCCAGCCCAACGGAGCCTATTTACTTCTGCCAACCGTTGACTTTTTTCAGACATTTTTTTCTCACCAATATTTTCATTTTCAAAAGCGGTATATCCCAAAATCAAAACGTGTATCAGAAAAGAGGTTCTCCTGATGACGTGTCCCAACTGAGATTCAAATCCAGGTCACCGGGTTACAAGCCCAGCGCACTCACCACTAAAACATGGCTACTAGAATTAACGAAACTTAATTAATCCAATTTTTTTAATAACGAAGCAGTCTTTGAATTTAGCCAACAGGTCTGAAGACCGAGTCCACCTAAATTACAGTCGGTCCGGTAAAAATTGACGGATCAACCAACCGATAGTACATAATAAAATATATAATCAAGAATTTCTGTTAATTTTAATAATAATATCCTATGAAACATAATTATATACGTATATATAACAAAATTTGATATAAATGCAAAAACAGGCTTAGAATCGGTCCGGTAAAAGTTAATTAGGTCTGGTAAAATTTGTGCCTCACAATGATTCTGTTTGGACTTTAGAGGCCATTTGAAAAAAGAAACATTGTGCTAAAAAAAGGCGAAAGAAGTACCAGGCTTATTATGGTCATAATCATCAAAATACCCGGAGCCACAATTATCCCATTTTGTGTAAGATCCGACTGATATGTCAAGATGTAAGGAAAGAGCTGGCGTTAATCAATATAATCTGATAACAAATCTATTTGAGAAGAAAAACCTCAGCTTAGAAATAGGTTTATTTGTTTTAGTCACAAACATTAACATGACTCTGTTTCTCCCTATAACATACATTGATACAAAAAGGTTAGACAAACAATAGTGATGTATAGGGTTGCTTCATTCAAAAACCAGGGTGGATTTAAAGGTCTTTTTTTCCTTTTTTTTTAAACTGAACAATAGTTCAGCTTTCCATGGCCGTCACTTGCTCAGCGCTGCTGACCAAAGTACTACGTTTTTCTGCGTCCATCACTCAAAATTTGATAAACTAGTTCCCATAACCATGTTGCAGTCAGTCAATGTGAGTTCAGTTTCAACAAATATTTTGATTTCTCAACACATTTTGTGAGATTATGTGGAACGATTCATTCCTATATACTTTCATACTTTGTATTTTCAGTTAGAAAATTTAATGTGGGCCCCAAAAGATAAGACCAATCCAGTAATTGATAACAGCAGACTTTTTGCCGATTTATATAAAGAGTTCATATTTCGGTAATTAAGTTCCGTGTCCATACAAGATCTGATCAAAGCACTGAAGGTACTCTGATCTAGCTGCAAATGTTTTAATAACATTTCAGCCAAGTTAATTTAGTTATTTCCCTGCGATGGGATACATTAATAGCATTTCTTCATGGTCAGAGTGAATTAACAGTCGTTTTATCAAGAAATGTCTGGTAATATTATTTCATCGGAAGAGAAATAATTCAATCCAGTGGCACAAAAATCCATGGAAATGAAATAATAACCTTATTTACAGAGAGCAAATCAGTCCAGTAGGAATCAATGCAAGCATATTTCAGACCAAACCCCTTCGAAAAGAATTCATGAAATCACAATTTTTTTCTTGAACTATTCTTCCATACTTCATGAACTATTCAGTACTGAGCCAAATTTATGCTATGTTCAGAAAATCACAGGAAATGCGTGAGGCATGTATCGATGCTTTACACTGGATACAATAAACAAGAGGGCCAAGATGGCCCTATATCGCTCACATGACAATCACTGTTCACTCATTAAAACATTGTTTTGAACCGGTGACCTAGTTTTTGACCCCAGACGACCTATGTTCGAATTTGTCTTACATATCATTAAGACAAACAGTCTGACTAGGTTTGGTGAAGATACGATCAAAATTTGACATCTACAGTGTTAATAAGGTTTTCCTAAGATTTGACCTTGTGACCTGGTTTTTGACCCTAGGTGACCCATATTTGAACTTGTCCTTAATATCATTAAGGCAAACAATCTGACAAGGTTTGGCCAAGATCCAATCAGGACCATGACATTTAGAGCTTTTACAAGATTTTTACCTAATATTTGACCTTGTGACCCAGTTTATGAACCCAGCTGACCCATGTTCATCCTTGACCCACATATCATTGAGGCAAACATTTTGACAAGGTTTGGTGAAGATCCAATTAAAACTGTGACATCTACAGTGTTAACAATGTTTTCCTAAGATTTGACCTGGTGACCTAGTTATTGACCCCAGATGACCCATATTTATATTTGACTGTTATATCATTAAAACAAACGATTTGACAAAGTTTGGTGAAGATCCAATATTAACTGTGAAATCTACAGTGTTAACATGGTTTTTCATAAGATTTGACCTAGCGACCTAGTTTTTGACCCAAGATGACCCATGTTCGAACTCGTCCAAGATATTATGAAGACAAACATTCTGACAAGGTTTCATGATCATCCAATCAAAACAGTGACTTCTAGAGTGTTCACAAGGTTTTTCAGCAATTTGCCCTAGTGACCTAATTTTACTACAGAAATTACCCATTTTCAAACTTGACCTACATATTATTAAAATAAACATTCTGACAAAGTTTCATGAAGATAAATTCAAAACAGTGATTTCTAAAGTGTTCACAAGGTTTTCCCTTATTTGGCACTGGTGACCTAGTTTTTGACCCCAAATGGCCCAATATCGAACTCGTCCGAGATTTTGTTGATATTAACGTTCTGACCCAGTTTTGCTAAAATTGAGCCAAAAATGTGGCCCCTAGTGTGTTCACAACAAAAAGTTTCACGACGCACGACGCCGGACGGAGAGTGATCCTAATAGCTCACTTTGTCACTTTGTGACATGTGAGCTAAAAACTGTAAAAACTATAAGATGCCAAGTTCTCCTGTATCTTATCTCCCCTCTCTGGGGCAGCTCTGAAATGACCACAGCTGTAAAAAGGGGTGTTAACAGATTAATGTATCATTTAACTTTAATAAAGTAACAAACAACCAGTTTAAAATTCTACAACAGTCAATAAACAAACAGTCAATCATACCAGTCAACCATTAATACTAAAAGGAACAAGATGGAACAAGGTACCAAAAGTAACAATCAAAGAACTGAAAGTACTCATGGAAACAGAACATAATTGGACTTAATTTAACAATTAATTGCATTGTTGATGTAGAAAACCTAGGACATTGGTCCACAGCAAAATTCATGCACGCCAGGTTTGTTCTGCTTCCAAAAAAAGTAAAATATTTTGAAAAATAACTCCATAACTTCCTGTCGCCTGCTTCTTGCAGACAAGTCCCAGTATGATGTCAAGTTACTTATAAACCTGTTTTAAACAGATTTCTGCATTAACAAGAAACAAGCCTGATTCTAAGCAGAAATATATACCAGGATATACTGTTCAGTACCTGGTCTGGTTTCCTGCATAATGCAGTCTAATTCTATCACAGCTGTAATTGCAGGGAAACATGATTTCAGGTTGCTGTGCACTCTTGTCTTGTGCCTGCAGCCTGCTTATTACAACTTGATTAGTGGGAACCAGTCCAGAGTGATATCCTCACAAATTGAGATAATGAACAAGAATGAGCAATGGCTCCCGGCTATACATCACAATTTTCTTTACAAACGGGTTCAAGCTGCCACATTAAGCTACTGATTACTGGCTCCCAGTGTTTTAAGAGCATTTACCAATGTGAATGCTGCGTTATGTATGAGGAAGTGATCTTATTAAGACTGACAAGTTGTTCCAGATTTCTGGTCAAAACCAGCTTACAGTTAGGACAATGTTTTTATGTAAAGTTAAACCTGTAAACAAAGGCCAACCTTGGGAAAGACAAAATGTGGCCATTATTAGCAGGTAGTTTTTATTGGGAGGTCATTTTGTTCTAAAAAACTGATGATGTTTTATTCATTGGCTGATTATGTCCCTAATGTCCAAGATCATAGTCTCAAAATGGAGCAGACAGATCTTGGAAAACAATCTAGAAATGTTTATGAATTTTATAGGTTTCCATGATAGAAAATGATTTACCATGTTTTATCTTATAAACCATCTTTTATAAAGGAGCGCCAAAAAAAGCCTAAAATTGCATTCAAGCAGACAAAAAGTACACCTCTACCAATAAATGGGTGAATTTGACGCGATATTGACAAGGCAAAATCTTGTTATCGTGTTTCTCAAAGATCTTCTTCTCATGTGCTGCTTGTTTAATTAAGTTCTAACATGCAATATAAAATGATAAATAATTGTAAAGTTAGAATAGTCAATAAGATTACAATAATGAGTTTCCTGCGTAAAAAGATGAGTGGGTGGGGAGTGATGAGAATTTAGTAAATCTTCAACCAATAAGGTGGCTCAGGGTATACAGTACAAGTCATGTAGGTTCAAAATAGTCACAGTATCACTGATCAATGGCACAAATAGAACCAGAAAAGTAAAGAAATGCATCCTACCACAGTCATTGGTCAATTTTCAAAATTTAACAAGATGTGTTTCAAAAACACAATGCCCCCTCCCCGTGCCCTTTAACTTGAAAATGCACAAAATAAACAAAGGGCCATATGTGCGGGGGTTCTTGGTGACAACAAGTCTGTGAAAGTTTCATCAAAATCCCATGAAAAATGTAGGAGTAGTATCCTAAAAGAAATGTTGGAATTTTTTTAAACACAATGACCCTTGACCTTTGACCTACTGACCTGAAAATGCTTAGGTCCTGTAGAGGTTGTCATAAGGAACCTACATATGAAGATTGGTGAATATAGGTGCAAGCGTTTGGATTTTATAGACAAGGTTAAAGTTTGGTACAAATAGACAAACAGACAGACAAACAGAGAGACCAAAAACAATATGCATAATAAAAAAAATTGTTGCCTTTGGTCAATACTATCATTATTATCCTCTATTAGTATAACCAGCAATTATTCCCCATAGTGATAAGCTAAATCAAAGATCCCCGGTAAGGAGAAAATTTTATGTGTACCAAATATAATAATACAGTGCAACAAAAGAAACACCCATTTGTGAGTGGCAAGGTTATGTCATTGTTTGTTGGTGTAGAGAGGATAAATTAATATCTTAATCATGGAGTGGGAAAAAGTCATGCTGTTGTTGAAGGGAGGTTGTTGCTTAAGAGAGGGTCGCTTTGGAGAGGTACAACATTGTACTGTAAATGCTACAAAACAAGTCCTCCCTTGGCCTCAATTAATTTACAATTTCTCTATTAACAATTTAGTGAAACATGTCATAGACATTGTAACCTTAGATAGTAGATATTTTAAACATAAAATTAATCTTGCTATACTTTGTAATTAGAAAGTGTTTTATTCCATTGATTGTTAAAAGGGGATCAATATTAGCTGTTCAAGGTTAAGTGCATGTAATGTATACCTCACCTGCCAAAAATAGTTATTTAAACTTAATTAACTGTTTATGTACTATTCATGAAGTATGCCAGAACAGTTCAAGAAAAAATAATGTTTTCATGAATTCTATTGAAAGGGGCTTTAAGCAAAACATCTTGTCCAAGCTATAGGCTACTGAATTATATAATAATTTATAAAATTATGCCCTGAGTATCTTTAACATTTGTTTACCCCCCCCCCCCCCCACACACACACACACATACAGCATGCAAGGAAATATGAATCTGGTGAATGCAATAGATCGATGCCTCTTCTGAAGATTATTAAATATTAAATGAACTGTCAAACTAGCATGACGAAATGGTGAATTCAGTAAACTTCATACAATGCACAGCTTCATCAGACAATCTAAATTTGTAGTTGGCAAGCACTTACTATGAAGTGTTAATTGAATAGTGTAATCTTCTGTACAATTTCTCCTGTCAGACTTAACTTAATTTCAACATCAATTTCCTCTGGTATGACTGATAAACAATGTCAGTATATTCTTGTTTGACAAGCAATAAGTTTAAACATCAATGGAACAATGTTTAAATTCCTGGTGGCAACATCACAGACACATAATGTTTTGTATGAAAGATTCTCAGACATTCTAAATACAAAGCAATCAGCCCTCTGCAACAAGCCTTGTATTAACAATGCTCGTGGCTTCAAGTTGTGAGCTGAATCAAATAACTCATTGCTACAAGTATGATACAAAATGTTCCCAAGCCAGTGCCAGCCAATTAATTTCCATCTCACTCCAAGGTTTTGGCTTCCCAATGCATTAGGTTTTGACTTTTGATACAGAATTATATGGAAAATAATGGATCAGTTGAATGAACATGAATGAAAACAATGTAATCCAATCATCTCAAATTTTCCCAACAATATCTCTCCACACCAACCACTATCCAACAACATAAACCCGCCAACAACAACCACTTCCAAACAACACAAACCGCCCAAATACAGCTTAATTATTCAGGCGTCCAACAACAGAATTCACCCAAACATGACCACCAACCATCAACAGAAGCAGCAGAGCAGCAGCAGCAGCACCACCACCGACACTAAACCTATGAACAGTAACAGTTTACCCTAAACATTTAACCCACAATATCTAACTCTGTATAACCCTTTACTTCATGGGCCCTTAATTTCACATGTAATAATCAACTCTCGAACCATACTTTGACATCATCTACTTTTTTTAAACATTCCACTCTCCAAAGAAAACTTCCTTCTATCACAGTTATCAATCCCTTGACATCAGCCATCTCCATACATACCAGTTTGACATCTTCAAGTAATTGATTGTTGCAATGAGACTCTACAGTAAACACTTCATGGATGATATTCCTACAAAAGTTCCCACATCAGCATATATAAAGCTTTTTATCCCCCATTATCAAACCATGATAATAACACATTCAGAATTATCACTAAATTCTCCATGGATTCAGTTCCAAAAAACTTATTATAGAAGACGTTGATATAATTTAACACCCAGAAAAACTCAACCCATTTTTTGCAAAAAGCAATTTACACGATTTAAATTACACATTACAATTTTCTAAGAATAAAAACACCTTCAGGGTTCAAATGGGATTGTGTTTCAATGACAACAACACTTATGCCAAGTTTGATGAACAATTACATCTCCTAACTTTCGTAACATTTGTGAACATCAATGAGTAATTTTGACCACAGCACATCCTCACTCCTTGGTCAATATTATTTTCTCAAGCTGACAATATCTAATAACACCCTCTCAGAAATGTGATATTTATGGTATCACCTGACACTTACAGGTAAATAATTTGACCATTCAGCCTGAAAAAAATCATGTTTACAATACCTGACCTAGTTTTTGGAAGGTGATTCTTGAATCGCTTTTTCCTAAGGATATGGCATCATTTGAAACAATTGTCAGTGGACCTAATAACAACCATACATGCACTTTGTCACACAGAAAAGCCACACAGAAAAGCCACACAGAAAATAGGTCTGAACTAAATGGTGTCAGTATATATGACATATGTGATATTTCCTCAATTAAGAGTGTTGGATCAAAAAATATTTCAAATTATTTTACAGTAACCACATGCAAAATATGACATCTAGTGTAAATGTTGAAAATGTTTGCACGGGTATGAACAGTATGGGACATTTCACTTTTTTTTATCAAATCCATATGGCAAAATCACCTTCCGACAATACTTTCAGTACTTTGATTTGATAACTTCTTGATAACAAAAGATAAATAGAAGCATCAAAGAGGAGTGTGTATTACCATCCCACCTAGGTTAGAGTCAGATTGAATTCCCACATAGGAAAGCATAATACAATGACAAATACTGATCAAAATTCATTCAGAGAGTGACAGCCAATATAAGGAGAATTTACTTTGTAAATTTGCCACCTAAAAACAGCTTTACAACAGCTCTACAACTCTCTTACGGAACATGAAGTGGCCATATTAATAGCCAATCACATTTGATGTTGTGTAGTCTCTCTACCTAGACAATCATAGGACAGAATATTTACCCCGCAATATCCCAAAAGGGCAATAAACATCCTGTACAAACACTGACAGACAAGACTTTTAATTATAGACATTCCATCAAATAATGAAGGACTTAAGACTTGCTGAAACAAAATTGATCACTTCCAGGAACTGGGTTTAAAATAACAAAATGCCAATTGTTCTCACTGATTAGACAGATAAAACATAGATATTTTTCCCTGAACCAGGAACATAATATTTCCTTACTGTCTTAACATCAATCAAAATTAATGTTTCTTATACTTTCCTGCTTTAAGTATATATACAAACAAGGAGACATTGTAGATGGAATACTTCTAAGAATTTCGCCCCTTCAATTCAGTCAAACTCAATGGCTTCTACAGTTCATTTGTAGTGAGTCTTTTCACCTTGGGATGGGGGGGGGCTTAAAAAGGGGAAAATAGTGTTTTGAAGGGGGAAAAGTTGAACAATAACATGACAAAGTATTACACATCACCTCTTTACATTTAATTACCAATAGGTTATATAAGAGAGATAAGAATTAATTACCAGTAACATGAGTCACAGCCTGAGATTTCAAACTCATGAGCCCAAAGTCTGCAGAACTTAAGAATGCTACGGAACAATTTAATGAGGCAACATTGCTTGTGATTTTATTCCTTATACAGGACAGAGAAACTTAAATATGATAATTATTGCAACAATATGCCTATGAGAATAGTTCAGTTGATTAGAGATGCCATGTAAACTGGCAGCTGTTCATTGACCTAGATGTTTACATAAATATTAACGATTCATTTACCCGGATCAATGAAGATTGATCTGACCCAAGAGCAGCAATTAACATGTTGTATAATTACTCAAAGGTTGAGAAAACCACATCAGGGACTTTACTAGACATTAAATGTTGAGGGTCAAATTAATGGCACTTACTGATATTTATTTGAAGAGTCAACAGTCAACTGCTAATGCAACAGTAAATTTGACCCTTTGGTACAATTTTTTCAAGTTTTATTTTTCTTCTTATCTCAAGAGTCAAAATGCCATTTTAAGGGTCAAATGAAAATATGATGATATAGTGCAATTTTATTAACCTATCAAAGCTGAATAATTACATGGTCGCTGAATGTGATTATTTTTAGCTTTGTACCACAGTCGAT
Organism: Lutraria lutraria; assembly: GCA_964023205.1. Lineage (NCBI taxonomy): Eukaryota > Metazoa > Mollusca > Bivalvia > Venerida > Mactridae > Lutraria > Lutraria lutraria. The sequence continues at coordinate 3,541,192 of OZ026846.1, read as the reverse complement.
AGTTTTCATTTATTTTACCTTAAGAGCATGTCCCATTCCGCATGTTTATATAGTATTATGTGGTGCATCATTAAATACACGATTATACTTCATATAACCAGTATGTTGAAAATTATTGTACAGATCACAAAAGTAATCGAATCCTAACAAAGCCAAAAATAACTGACAGTGAAATTATGCAGCTTCGACAGTTTAATAAAATCGCACTATATCTACACATGAATAATGACCGTAAGAGAACAATTTGTAACAATAACAAGAACTTGTCTATCTGATACCCCTGGATACTTACATGAAGTTTCAAGTCAATCTCAGAAGTGGACACTGAGATATGTGCATAATAGTATTACTTTCATGCAAAACATTGACCATATGCAATGCTTGAACGCCAATACTGATGCGAAGGCATCTTCTTTGAATAGTTGAGCTAAAAACAATTTTAATGAAGAGCAATCCAATTTTTGTTTAGATACAGATCTCCAATTAAAAAGTCCTGCAAAGAAATCTAGCCGTCTGTTACATGTCTCATATCAAAGAAGACATGCAACTTTTGTTGTGAAAACTCCATGAAAAACAACCATACTGGATGTCAGTTTGAGAAATGGAATTCATTTTCAATGCTTTTATACATGCATCCATGAAGCCATCAGCAATGGCAAAAAAGGACTTCAGGACTGATCAATTTATACCTAACTGGGAACAGTTTTTCTGAAAGGAAATCTGGTTAAATCATTGCAGTGCAAGTAGTTGCACATGCTAGAAATGTAATCACAATGTGGTGAAACTAGCTGCACATACTAGAAATGTAATCACAATGTGGTGAAACTAGCTGCACATACTAGAAATGTAATCACAATGTGGTGAAACTAGCTGCACATACTAGAAATGTAATCACAATGTGGTGAAACTAGTTGCACATGCTAGAAATGTAATCACAATGTGGTGCAACTAGTTGCACATACTAGAAATGTAATCACAATGCGGTGCAACTAGGTGCACATACTAGAAATGTAATCACAATGCGGTGCAACTAGCTGCACATACTAGTAATGTAACCACCATCAGGCGAAATAACTAAGTTTTCAAACACAAATTTAAAACTTATCGCTTGTTATAGGATTGTTTACCTTCTTTAATTCTTTTGGGGGACAACTTAGTTTTAGAGAGTTTCCTTCATAAAGTATAATTGGGCAACCTGTCACAAAAATTTAATTCAAAGACTGGAATTTGATGCTGACCAAAGTACTATGTTTTTTCTACATCCGTCATGTAAATGTTAAACAGGTTTCTGTTCCATGTTGCAGTGCAAGTCTATAAGTTCAGCTTCAATGAGTACTGTCAGTACTTTGATTTAATTAGCCAATGGTATACACCACTTACAGCAACTCTTCAGAAAACAATGACCTCTCAATGGTTAACATACAAAAGAACAACATCGAAACTAGAGAAAAACAAGAATTAATGGGTCTCTTTATATCTATGCAGGACAAAAATACTGTAGACAAATAGTCAGTGGGAATACAAATGGGAAATCTTATGTCTCTTTGATATATAAAATGTCAGTGCAGATGTACCTAATAGCTGAATCTGCTAAACTTGTGTCTGACTTAAAATCCTTAAATCTTCTCTGAACAAGAAACTTGGTGTCTCCAATCTGGTGATGTTACAGTAATGAACAGAGATATGAGAGGATTTTAGATAAAATGAAGCAAAATGACATGATAAAGACAAAATTTACACAACCAATAAATGATAACCAAAATACAATTTTATAGAAATGTTTTTCGTATTTGGTGTTATTTCTTCATTATGCTAATTAACATAACAGGGCCCTCATCTTTGGGGGCCGAAATTCAGCCCCATTCCCCTAAAATAATATACTTTTTCCCTTATTTTAGATAAAATTCCCCACCACCAAAATCTTTTTTAATTTTTTTGCTTAAATGGTTGTTGATAATTAAGTTATTAACCTTTGATTAATTGTATATTAATGTACATTATATGAAAATACAGTTATTTTGAGCTTAAAATGTATATTGCAGGGTTATAAGGCAGTTTTAAAAAAAAACTAAAATTCCCTTTTTTCCTCAAAATGATGCTACTTGAGGGCCCCAGGCCCCTTCCCCAAAAGTACAGCTAGGACCCTGCATAAACAAGACCACTTCTTTCAATGTTGCGACACTTAAAAATATATTTCTTTTCAATTACCATACTAGTAATATTCTTTACAGATAAAACCATGTTGAGTAAAATTTCATCTATTTTTTGAAAGAATAGATTTTTGGTAAAACAAACAAAAACCAACTTTTCTGTTCATTGTGTAAAAACTGAGTTTGAAAAGACATCAGAAATGAATTCATTTTGCGACAGGAAATTCATTTTGGGATATCTAGGGGCTATAATGTAGGAGCCCTTAAAACTAGTATACCCCCCACCACTAATGTAACAGACCATTCTAAGGTGGTATACCTGGGAGACTGCATTTTATTCTCCATAAGTGGCATTTGTGTTGGTGGGGATTTTAGTCAGGGTAGCATTTTCGTGGGAGGTAGGGTGTTTTACAGTGTTTCAAATTACAACTTTTTCTACATCCTCCATGCAGTTATTAAACTAGTTCAAGTTCCATGATGAAGTAAAAGTCTATGCAAGTTAAGTTTCCATGAGTACTTTGATTTCTAGAAATCCTTTCTTATCTTTAATGTCCATCAATAGGGGGGGGGGGGATTAATTAGTACTTCTCTTTAGCTTTAAGCTTGGCATGGAAATGAAGCAATTTTGGGAAAATGACACGCAGTCATTTGTCACTATGACACAAGCAATATGTTAATATCAGTTGCACTATCAGTCTCCTGGTCATTTAATTAGCAGATAAAGCTTACAGACTCCAGTCTAATCTCGACTATCTTGTTACCATAATATGAGCTGCAAAATAAATGAGCACATTTGCATTCAATTTGAATACAATGCATACAAAATAAACATATAGGTCTCCATGATAATGTCTTTACCATTCAAGTCACAATAGATTTATTGAAAATGTCAACAAAAGCAACAGTGATAAAATGACAACAAAAGATAGAATCTCAGTTACCATGGCAACTAATACTGGACAATATGAAAGATTCAAGGATGATTTATTTTCCACATAATTGGCTACTCTGTAAGTAGACAGATAATATAAATTATAGTAAAACCCAGAAAACTAGACTCCCTTGAAAAAACAGACAATTTTCAAGTCCCTTTTTTTTGGCTTTTAATCAAAAGTGCAGTGAAAACCGAAATTCTCAGAAAATCTGACTTTTGGCACAGTTGGAAGGAGTCCATTTTTTGTGTGTGTAAATATCAGCTCTAGCACAAATTAATTGGACCAAATCTTGTGTTTCTATTGGCGTAACACCATTAATTACGGGTACTTCAGTTAGGTATTGTAGTGAGCAGCCATAATGCAAGGCCAAAATATCTATATATGTATTTCACTTGATTGTTTTACCTCCAACCCAAATTAGCCTAGCCTAAAATGCTGATATTTTTCTATCTTCTGAATTTCTGAAGTAACAGCACTTAAATAAATAATGGAATTCATCACCTAGTTATTTCATTTCTGCAACACAAATTGCATTTTCTCATAGAAAATTCTTGTTTAAACAAGTTTATAAAAGATTTCAACAATTTACTGTCTAAAATATCTCAATACTTTTCAAAACCAAGTTATATTTTATTAATTCGGTAGTTAAAACACTTATTCGATTCACTGATGTCTGATTGCCATTTTGTAAAAACTTTATTGAAAGGATGTTCTCGCTAGTCAGCTAGTATCAAACTTACAAATGTAATACAATCAAAGATGTCATTTATTTATTCAAATTACAAGTTACATGCCTAACATACAACCAAGGAAAGCTCAAGGCTGCTCCCAAATGTAGATGTAAATATGACATTAGCAAAGGGATGTCAACTATACAAAAAGGAAGTAATCTAATTACATCTAGCTGCTAAAGGCAAAACTTGCAATAATTTTTTATTGTAGATTCAACACAGAGACTGTATGCTTCATATAAATCTGAGAAAAACATTAGCCATTCCTTCAAGCACAGATTTTATGGCACAATTTCCAACATACACAAATCCTTTAATGGACATAAAAAGCTTTTAAAGCTGTCTAGCGCTTGGTCGAATTAAGTAATAACCTGACACCAAAATCTGTAAAGAGCATCTTAACTCTATAATACTAACACAGAAACAAGAGGGCCACGATGGCCCTTTATCGCTCACCTGAGAACAAAGGCCAATAATTAATGACCAGGTAATATAGTTTCCATCTCGTAATTTTTACGTAGATTTTGAGATCAAAACCAACAATTAAGGTATAATACTGTTAAACAAGCTAAAACGTAGCAAATTTTCTAATCCAAGGGCCCATTACTCTTGGAAGTTGTGGTCCGATTCCACCAATAACTGACCATGTCCAAGACGGTAAGGTCATACACATTCATTCTAAATATGATTTAGACTATGGGGCACCAATACCCCCCCTCCCCCCCCAGAGGCATTTTTCTACAGTATGTTTTTCTGAAAGTGTATGGAAAGACCTACCAAATCCCAGTGTCTACCATCTGGATGTTGGGGCTTTACTCCGTTACCGCCATTTTGGGGCGTTACCATAATTGAAATTTTAAAGTTAACACAATACCGCAAAGAGATCAAAATAATTTGTGTTAAAGGCTTTGTAATTATGATTATAAGCACAGATAATGTAAACAAGAGTGTAGAAATGTTAAACTCATCATCAAATGTGGTATAATTTACGTTACCAATATTATATCACTGAAATAAGGTCACATATACTCTAAAATATTCGATTATCATCATATACTTACTGTTTCTGGATCGAGCAGAACACTATCTAATGAGTAAATGGTACTCTATTGTATTATATGTTGACAAGGTGAAAAAAGGTCACAATAATGCAGAAAATACGTGTATATTATTAACCGCATGCGTTACCAAAATATAACTATGAACATAAGTGCATGTATAACTAAACCTTGATATTTTTTGCATCAGACATTATAAAATCTAAAGTGGCATTTAGGCATAAATTTTAAAAAAACATTTCATTATAAAATTTTCATATCAATAAATCAAATCAAAGCAATCAATTGTCAATAAATAAATAATTTCACTAATCAAATAAATATTTAATTTAGTCTATCAATTTCACAGTAATTTATAGATATGTTTCTTTTTTCAATGATTATGCAATTGTAACCTGTGACCTAGCAGTGGCCATGAAATCGTACTCGTACTTACCCTCATGAAACAGAATGTCTGAAGTTTGTCTGAATTGAGCTGAATGAATGCTGAATACAGTCTTACAGAAATATTGATGACTGAATTATTGCTGAACAACAATATCAAGCGTCTGAATACTGTCTGAATGAAAGCTGAACAGTGCTGACAAAGTTCAGACCGGTTTCAGTCTAGGAATAGGTCTGAAGAAATACTGAAACAAGTCTGACTGGTTCAGCCTCAATGTTCAGTCTTTTTTCAGCTTCAACAAATGTCTGAAGAATTACTGAAAAAAGTCTGACTGGTTCAGACTCAAGGTTCAGTCTTTTTTCAGCTTCAACAAATGTCTGAAGAATTACTGAAAAAAGTCTGACTGGTTCAGCCTCAATGTTCAGTCTTTTTTCAGCTTCAACAAATGTCTGAAGAATTACTGAAAAAAGTCTGACTGGTTCAGCCTCAATGTTCAGTCTTTTTTCAGCTTCAACAAATGTCTGAAGAATTACTGAAAAAAGTCTGACTGGTTCAGACTCAAGGTTCAGTCTTTTTTCAGCTTCAACAAATGTCTGAAGAATTACCGAAAAAAGTCTGTATGCATCACTGTATACTATATACATGTATGTATACATGCTCAGACCCAAAGATGGTTACATCAATTTAAGATTGCACATGTATAATAAAATTATATTGATGTAATTTTAAAATTTCAAGAGTTACAGATTCTGATTTTTTAAAAAGGCTGAAATATTCAGACTTTTGATGACATCACAGGTCACATGGTGTAATTCAAAATGGCTGACAGTTAAGAAATAACCAAATGAAGTGTGGCTTTAATGAAAATAGAAACACTGCTCAATACATGATGCTTATGAACTAGTAAGTGTACTGGTAATAAGTTCATGTATAAATTCATGATTAACAACTGAAAACCAAACAAATTAATAAGAGATACATATTTAAGAGATGATTATGACAGAATTAAGTGGGTGGGGTATGATGGAACACCACAATGTATCTTCTGGAGGTATCATGCACCTGCATTTGAATTTTTATAAATCATATTTTTTCATGCTTTTTATTGAAATATTTGAATTTATCTGTATATATTCACCAGGATAAAAGTCATATTTCATTATTTTAAAACATTGAAATTTGATTATTATTATGACCCTCTGTGTTTTCCATTACAAAGGCTGCACTTGCCTTTGTTGCAGTTAAATATATATAATTATATGAATAATCCCCATCATAAAATGTGAGCAAAGCTTCTAATATAGGTTTCCAAGTAGTATAGAATGATTCATGAAGGGGCTGGCTTGACATGTCTGAAAATCTTCTGAATATTTCTCTGAATAAAGTCTGAGTGATCTAGCTCTCTGAGCAGTATCTGAATACTGTTTCTGAATATTGTCTGAAAACATTGTCTGAGCAGTATCTGAATACTTTTTCTGAATTCTGTCTGAAAAAAATTGTCTGAATCGTACTTCTGAATTAAGTCTGATCTGTCTGAATTATGTCTGAATTGTTCCATAATAAGCCAATTTTCAGCATCTCAGCCATTATTCAGACAAAAAAGTCTGAATCTTAAAGTCTGAATTTTAACTGAACAGTGTTGTCAGACAAGATTCAGAAATACATACAGGGCTGAATTTTTCTGAATTTGTGTCTAAGACATGATTCAGCATTTGTATTTTCAGAGTATCAGTACACATTCAGCAATTGTGCAGACCGTATTCAGACAATTTTCAGATCAAATTCAGACTGATTCAGATCAAATTCAGACTACTTTTTTCATGAGGGTATCGAAGGGTCAATTACCCCGGCCAAGATTTGAAGAAACACAACCTTTCACACAGAGTATTTCAGCATAATATAATAACTCAGATACGAACAGAACGTAACGCATTTGGCCTGCTTATGCTCCTGTCAGTTCAACATGACATAGACCTGAAGCTTACCTGGTCATTTCTTCTAGGTCGAGTGCCTTATATTGAATCACCAATAGAACCAACAACTAGCCATTCTACAGAAGGCGCATCCTATGTTGTTAATGGTAACGCCTAATTGGGTAACTGCAGAGTCTTATAGCAGTTCCGGACACATTCGAGCAAGTGGCTGAGGCGATTTCTTATCAGTTGCCTAAAACGTCTCGTGTAGACTTTATATCAGACACTTACAACAAACAGTCTATTAAATCAGATGAGTGCCGATGACGTTTGGCAGCTCCAACGTTCTTGCTCTCAGGTAAAAAAAAGCAATAACTCCATGAAATCGGATGGGCTTCATATGTAATGACGACAATAAGACACAGTCAATAAAGCTAATCTTTGAGCAGTCTTATAGTGATGGCGTCACAGTCACACTAACTGAGATTCAAAGCACTGAGATTACAGTCTGGAGCAAAGTTTAAATGTGTTAGACAAAACCATCGTTAAACCATTTAAAGGCCTGTGTTATCATCATTTTGAATTAAAATTTGAATGTCAAGTATGTATAGTCTGTAAAGATGTACATCATTTGACCAATTAACCACAATTACCAAGGAAAAGCTATCATGTGTCAATACATAATCTCACTAATCTCAGAGACAATATAGTGTTCCAGCGCTACTTTACTGAATGAAACTATTTTCAATATGTAGTGAATTTCGTTACCTCAACAGTTAATGATGAAACGGAGGAAACAAACAGAATCCTGCATATATCTCCAACTTTTATCAATACTGCAAAGTCTGCAATGTATACTTATACTATTTTTCAAAGCGGATGTATATGCGTCACGTAATTGTAATTAGAAAAAGTAATGAAGATTACATGACAATATTAGCCAATTTACCACGCATGTTTGTTCGGATGAACTTTACAGTGCCATTGAGACATTTGTATGTGTGTTGTTTGGTCATTAAAATACGACATCAATAAACTGAGGTATGACAAGTGTCAAAGCCATGGTTGTGTTCTGAACGCTTTAAGTGGTATGGACATGAGCTTACTCACTCCCTGCAGATCCCGTCTCGTATGTTCAATAGTGTGTTACGGATAGTTATAAGGTGTATATTTGGACCCATGCAAAGAGGGCAATCTTGATCTTCTAAAAGTGGATGAAATTGGAAATTCAGTCCTGACAACAAGCGGGAATACAACTGGTACGAGGATAATATTGTGCCAAAGGCTAGCGACGCAGAAGACACTGATGATAAAAACGGCATTGAGCTCATTAGTATGCTCGATGCTGTCTATGAAACAGAAAAGTGATGAGGATTTGTGAAATTCGTGAACGTTTGCCATCAGAACAACAAAAATACCTTGATGACAATATGCACAGCTAATGAAATCTGACATAACATACAATATTGCACTTAAGTATATATATATATAAATAATCATGTAACAAATGGTAACGTAAATGACACACACGTGTTTATGTGTGTCAATGGCACAATGTTTATTGCACTGTCGCTGTCATTGTAAATTTGATTGTTTCATAGATACATATTCTTAGAATACATTCGATGATGATTTTATAACAGTTTCATAGAAATGTTGTTACTCGTTTATGAATAATTTCAAACGTAACACAAATAAAACCATGTAACGTAAAACACAATCAGTGATGAATTAAAAAAGTTGGAATGTTAATTTACATGTACGTATTGCCAGTAATCAAGTATAAACATTTTGTATATCAAATCAATGTTTTATGCATTGTAAAGCGTGTTAAGTACTTATCGTGATAAAGGTAACGTTATGTAACGTAAACTACTATTATCCCAGTCAAACTTTACAACATTTGTAACTAGAAATGTTTTCCAGTTATGGGTATTAATGAATGCATCATGATTACCTAATATTGTATACCTATTTGATCATAGCATGTGATCACAGTAATATAAATGATTTCCATGTAACACGTATACTTTTATATGTAACGTATTTTACGTAAAATGAAGACATAAACGAGCTTTCAATGAAAGAAAAACATAAACATGTGGTAGTATTTGCCTAATATGAAAAGGAAACATTGTTTACGACTGCTTTTGTGTTAATTTAACATATACAACTTTCATTTCCTTGTCATTTTAGGGTAACGCAGGGTAACGTAAATTACAGAGCATATATAGTGCAATAAAGTGAAAAACATGCATTTGATCGACAAGTGAAGCCGTTGCTAACTTATTATGGTCAAAGGAATTGTTGAAATTGATGAATTATTGAAAATATCTAGAATAAGACTTCTAACAAAATAAAATTATTGTCAAACGTATTTTTCGGTAACGGTAATTAACATGCTGTAGTTCACAAACGCCCCAACGCCCAGATTGTAGACACTGGAAAAATGATCAGCAGGCATTGAGCTTTCAAAAAAATGGTGTCTACAAAAATGCCTCCGGGGGGGGAGGGTTTCGCCCAGTAGCCCATAGCCTAATTAGGATCGGTGAATAAATGAAGGCGCTAGAGTGTAAACAAGTTAAAATATAGCAAATTTTCTAAGTCAAGGGCCCATAACTCTTGATAATGTGTACTTCAATCAATTACTTTGCACTGTAATTGACCTCAGGTATGTGATTAGGATTGGTGAATAAATGAATGCGCTAGAGTGTAAACAAACTCAAATATAGGAAAATTTCTAAGTCAAGGGCCCATAACTAATATAGTTTTGGCCTGATTCCGCCAATAATCGAACTCTTCCAAGATATTTTGGTTATACACATTTAATGAAAATATTATTAGGATTGGTGAATAAATGAATGTGCTAGAGTGTAAACAAACTCAAATATAGCAAATTTTCGAAGTCAAGGGCCCATAACTCTAGAAGTTCAGGTCCGATTCCTCCCATAATCGAACATGTCCAAGATCTTTTGGTTACACACATTTACTGAAAATATTATTAGGACTGGTGAATAAATGAAGGCGCTAGAGTGTAAACAAGCTAAATATAGCAAATTTTCTTAGTCAAGGGCCCATAACTCTAGAAGTTAGCCAAGACATTGTGGCCATATATACATTGTGAGCAAGTTTGATCACGATTCGTTAAGAGCTGTGGATGCTAGAGTGTAAACAAACTAATTGTGGCGGGTAGCCGGACATTCATCGATCCTAAACAGGTGAGCCAAAAATTTGAGCCACATTTCCCTGAATTATACATTTATAGTTATTCTAAGGCTAGTTGTTGTAATATATTTCAAATTACAGAGTAGTTATAGTTCGAGGGTTCAATGCAACAGTGTCGTAACTCCTATTGAAATAAGAACAAGTTACGACAGTGTTGCGTTGAACCCTCAAGTTGTCAAAAAATTTGGTAAATCGTGTGCAATAATGGTTTATAGAAGACCTTGACCAAAATTTATGTAATGTATGTTCTAAAACACTTGGTATGGACTTTATACAGTGGGTTTATTTCAGTATGTAATTATGGTTTAGTTTTTAACTCTATAAATTGGTGAAACTTGATATGACCAGACATCCACTCCCGATACCTTAATGCTTTTCAGTCTCAATAGAAGCAAGCTTCGTTTAAATACTAGGTTGTCACGGAAACTTGTAGACAGTATACTTTGAGTGCTGTTAATTTTATGGTGAGGTTTTATGTATACCAAGTAAAGACGTCAGCCTTTTCTGGTCGGAACTAACTAAATGTGAATGCTTTTACTTCAAGACAAGAAATGCCAATATGTCTGTGCATGGAACTGTCTTTTCAACAGCATACAGTTATTTCATATGTATACTTGTGGTACAGACACAGGTAGAGGGGTGACATTTCAACTGATGCCCTGAAGCAGTAGGCCAAAAGCCTCTGTTCAAAATGTCACCCTGACACTGAGTGCAAGTTTTGACTCTTCCACAAATGCCCATGAAATAATGACTTATTACCGCCCTTAGTTGTAATTACCGGTAAACCAAGTTAACCAACCCATATCTTAATTACTTCGTACAATGTAATTCTGACAGTGTCAATCATAGACATAATAAATAAACAGGGCCATCAAATATTCATGACATAAATATGGTCTGCTTCTGGTTATTAGACTTTAATGACAATAAATCCTTATTTGCATATTTACAGATTTTTAAAGCACAGCTGGGAGCATGACAGTGGTAAGTGGTTTTGTACACAAAAATCCATTATACTAGTACACAGATAGCACTTGTACTTTTAAGTTACAGCCAGTAAATGTGAGAGTACTAGTAAACAAACAATACCTATTAGTTAATTGGGCAACGGCAGTAAGTCCAGTGCAAACGATTTGTAACAGGTCCCGGCAATTTGGGTTTAACTCCCTGTTGTAGCAGGTAATACCCTTCCATGAAAATTTGATAAAAATATTGATTTTCCTCCTCAAGTGGAGAAATTGCTGGTACTTTGTGGAAGGGTAAGTTTGCACTGGTTAGCTAACCGTACAGGAAAACATGTTAGGTGAATCGGCCACAGTATGTAACTGAAAACTGTTGAAAAACAGCATTAAACCGAAATAAATAATTATTAATTGAATGAGGATCTTCAACTTAAAATAAAGGTGGTATAGAACCTATATATATGGCAACAGATTTTGCTCCATTCAAGTCATTACAATAGTATTACATAATGGTCACTACAGAGATTAAGAATTTGATAGCAGCACTAGCAACAGCGATTTTTGGCTTCAGTAGCAACAGTGAGGTTTGGAGTTTGATTATGGAAACAACAGAATTTTGACTTTTGGTAGAGGCAACAACAGATTTTGAACTTTTGGTAGAGGAAACAACAGAATTTTGACTTTTGGTAGAGGCAACAACAGAATTTTTACTTTTGGTAGAGGCAACAACAGAATTTTTACTTTTGGTAGAGGAAACAACAGAATTTTGACTTTTGGTAGAGGCAACAACAGAATTTTGACTTTTGGTAGAGGCAACAACAGAATTTTGCCTAATGGTAGGGGAAACAACAGTTTTTTGGTACATGCAACAACAGTCAGAGTAGAGGAAACAACAGAATTTGGGATTTTGGTAGAGGCAACAACAGAATTTTGGATTTTGGTACAGGCAACAACAGAATTTTGGATTTTGGTACAGGCAACAACAGAATTTTGGATTTTGGTACAGGCAACAACAGAATTTTGGATTTTGGTACAGGCAACAACAAAATTTTGGATTTTGGTAGAATCAACAACATACTGTTTGGTTCTGTAACAACTAAGATTTGTAATTTGATTGTGACACCAACAAACATTTGACTTTCAACCATGAAAACAGACCATTGGGAGGCCATTATCATGACTACGGAGCATGCTTTGGGAAATGCCTTGCTTTGGAATAAAGTGATATCAAACTGTTACACAGGGGAAAAAAAATTAACATGACAGCAACAATTCTTGGCCAAAAACGTGGTCATAAATCAGAAGGACACACTAGCGCTCAGAACAATTAATCACCAATGGGGTTTTGTTTATAAAGCATGGCATCCGCATACATCATACGATATTGGCACAATGCCTTAATGGACTGTCAACAATGAAAAAAATAATAGAACACAAAAGCTGAACGCCATTCATCACAAGAATATTGGTCAGTGTGAATGAGTGATATTCTGATATTTTACAATATTCTTCAGATTTCCTGAGCAAAGAATTGATGAATTTGCTATTTCATATTAAGCAACACAGAATGACAATTTTTGTTCAACAGATGAAACAACAATAAATTGTGTTGCAAGTTTGAAAAAATTGTACAATATCAGTGTTTGGAAGGCTTCTGCCAGCACACATACCCCATCAGTGTTTGGAAGGCTTCTCTACCAGCACACATACCCCATCAGTGTTCGGAAGACTTCTCTACCAGCACACATACCCCATCAGTGTTTGGAAGGCTTCTCTACCAGCACAAATACCCCATCAGTGTTTGGAAGGCTTCTGGCCAGCACACATACCCCATCAGTGTTTGGAAGGCTTCTGCCAGCTCACAGACCCCACCAGTGTTTGGAAGGCTTCTGCCAGCACACATACCCCATCAGTGTTTGGAAGGCTTCTCTACCAGCACACATACCCCATCAGTGTTTGGAAGGCTTCTCTACCAGCACACATACCCCATCAGTGTTTGGAAGGCTTCTCTACCAGCACACATACCCCATCAGTGTTTGGAAGGCTTCTCTACCAGCACACATACCCCATCAGTGTTTGGAAGGCTTCTCTACCAGCACACATACCCCATCAGTGTTTGGAAGGCTTCTCTACCAGCACACATACCCCATCAGTGTTTGGAAGGCTTCTCTACCAGCACACATACCCCATCAGTGTTTGGAAGGCTTCTGCAGCACACATACCCCATCAGTGTTTGGAAGGCTTCTGCCAGCACACATACCCCATCAGTGTTTGGAAGGCTTCTGCCAGCACACATACCCCATCAGTGTTTGGAAGGCTTCTGCCAGCACACATATCCCATCAGTGTTTGGAAGGCTTCTGCCAGCACACATACCCCATAATTAAGTGAATTTTTTTAAAGCACCATTTCCAAAATAAACATTTAGGAGTGTACAAAGCTACATTTGACTAGAAATGCTTCATAAATTTCAAAAAGTGTAATGGCCCTTAAGATTGCTCACCTGAGAACAATAGTTACTTCACTATAATTAATGACTACCAGGTAATATAGTTTTCATCTCGTATAACCTGTTTCTACATTATAGATTCTGATCAAACAAACTCTTAATTTTCATGAATGCAGGTACATGTTCATTCTGTGTAAATATGATCATGGTTAGTAAAGAAATGAAGATCTGTGCTATAGTGTAAACAAGCTGAAATATAGCAATTTTTCTAAGTTAAGGGCCCATAACTCTGCAAGTACTACATCATTTTTGCCCATAATCAGCTTTATCCAAGACCGTTTGGTCATACACGTTCATTGTTAATATGATTAGGATTGGTGAAGAAATGAAGGTTCCACGGTGTAAACAAGCTAAAATATAGCAAATTTTCTACATCAAAGGCACATAACTCTTGATGTCCTAGCCCGATTTCGCCCATAATCAAACTCATACAAGTGATAATCATTCTCTGAAAATATGATTAGTATTGGTGAAGAATTGAAGGCACTACAGTGTATACAAGCTAAATATATAGCAAATTTTCTAAGTCAAGGGGCACATAACTCTAGAAGTCCAAGTCCGATCTCACCCATAATCGAACCTGGCCGAGATATTGTGACCATATATACATTGTGACTAAGTCTGATGAAGACTATTTAAGAACTACGGATGCTAGATGGTAAACAAACCAATTGTAGACAGATACAGGACATTCATCGATCCTAAAAGCTCACCTGATTGAATCAGGTGAGCTAAAAAGTATATAGTTATAGAAAAAGTTCATACATGGCATTGGAATAAAAATGAAAGATACCTTAAACAAGGTTTATTACAAGAGAATAAAGTAAGGATTTTTATCGACATCACAACAACACAACCACGAGTCCCTAGAGGCAAGCTCCTGATTTTTATGTGCTCTGATTTCTGGTGTAATTTACATTATTTCCACGCATTAATCAGAGGAAAGATAATTACAAACACACCCCTGAGCAATCCATATTCTATATATTTGACATAGTACTAATCAGCATTTTTTCTTATTATCTACAATGATCAATTGATGAATCAGTGCTCCTGACTTACCAACAAGTATGAACCTGTTACTACGCTGGAGCCTGTCTGCTTTGCTAAATAGAGAGAACATTATTTAGGTCAACTAAATTTGTTTTTGTAAATTCGACCATGAGCATGGACAACATTCTCTGGTAATGCTTTGTTGAAGACATCATGTCTACGGCTATTCATGTGTTAAAGACTAGGAATGTGTCCGGACAACATGAATGCCCCGCTGAGTCTAGCTAAGTAAAAAAGGGGCCATAACTCCTGTAAAAATGTTTAGATTGTAACAAAAAATCAAACTTGACCTGTATTTTATTATAATTTATTAAACACAATCATGTGAAATATGAAACCAATCTATGAAATATTTCTTTAGATATCGCTTGGAAACCAAAATTTGAACGGACAGACACCATAATTTGAACGAACAGACGGGGGTATAACACTTCATGCCCTTCCACCATTTAAAATGGTGGGGCCATAAAAGTCACAAGAAATGGGTGAGGCATGTATCGTTGCTTTACATCGGGCACAATAAAGTACCAGGAAAAAATATTCAAATAGAGTAATGATGTAAATGCCCGATTCTCTTATCTCCTCTCCCCCTCACTCTGGGGTCGTTCAGAAATTACCATAGCGGTCGAATGGGCTGTACGTTACATGCAGACAATAGATAAATAAATAAATTTAATCTTCTAATGTTAATTATATTGAAACTAATATTTTTTTTTTTCATGCAGTGTTTTTCAGATTAAATGCTAACCTTAGTAACCTACAACTAAATTGGTACTTTACATATTGGTCTGAATTATGTTAAGAACGAAACAGGACACGATGTGAGCATTAAGACCATGCAATCTCAAATCTTGTAACTTCATACCATGTAATTCACAAATAATATGTTGTGCCTAGTGAAGTTCTGGAAGAAGGACAAATCCTCTTCAAGTTTTTTGCAAGATTTCCTAAAAGTCCCATTAGCTTTTTTCTATAAAAATATATGCAAAAAACAAACAATTGCTGATAATTATCCCAAGATAATAATTACCAACGAAACGAGCCCATTTTCTTCTTAAAACACTCATTTTGCTGTGAATTTTGCTTTTGTAAACTTGAAATATATAGAGTGTGTGACGTCACTTTGTGACGTGTGCATAGTATGACTGCGGGAAAACACAGCTGTTCTATAAATAGTATTTTTTTCCATGATATTGAAAAAAATACGATAATGGTTTTGGAGACATTTTTTCTTGCTATAAAGTATGCATGGGAGGAAAACGCCCCGGATTCCTCTGTTATAGGACAAATAAAAACTATCGGTAATACGAACGATAAATTTATATGCTTATGGGACTTTAAGCTAGAGTTAAACCTGTGAACAGATGCCATTCTTGGGAAAGACAAAATGTGGCCTTTGTTTATAGATGGCCTTTATTCTAAGGTCATCTTAATGTTAATAATCAATGACAGTTTTTTAAAAGAATGGCCTTTATTTAAAGGGTAGCCTTTAATCGGAGCAGGCAGCTAACAAGTTTGACTGTATAATCAAATTTAGAGAAGAGTATTTTGTCCAGAGGGGACTTTGGCCTACATTTTACATATCAAAAAAAATCTAGCCTAGTCTGTTAGAAAATGGCAAGACAAATAAAATGTTTACATAATCGCACATTATAAAAAAAATCTACAAATTATTAAATTATAATTAAAGAGACCACACATATGGTAGGACTGTGGATTGTAAGGTAAGTGGCGATCCAATCCACGATTAAACACTTACGATGCACAAATCAAATCACAAATTTATCTTTTGTTATTAAGTAACCCATCTAAAACTTCAACATTGCAGTCCTGAAGAAGACAGCTAAATATAATTTTCAATTAGGAATAATGAAGTAAATCAATATAAATCGCTTTATGGCTGAAATTTATATGTACTCCCTTCCAATTAATGGATTTACAAGCATCATTTTCTGGTTTATGCCTGTTACCAAATATTTAAAGATCCAATTGGACCTCTTGGCAAACAAAGTAAGTCCATGATGAGACAATATATATTCAGAGAAAGGGATTTTTAAGAAACATAGAATACACTTCATGTTAAAAAACAAGATCGCGAACCACAAATCTCAGTTATGACGATTATTCGTACTCGATTTTTCAATTTGATTCGTGAATACCGGAGTACTCAGATACTTGCCTCCGCCCTAATATATGGCCTTGTAAATTGTAACTATACTCTACTGCAAGTAGTAATTATATTAGCCTTCAAGAAAATTTGACATTTTGAAAGTTCATTACACTGTAGTTTATTGTCATGTATGTAGGTTTAAAATCCAGAAAATCTTGATTATAAACACATTTTATTGCACACAGGCTGATCTAAGGCTTATTTTATGGCATGAAATCACCATAAAATTCTAGTTGTATGATGCTGTGGCTGCTAATTAAAATCCCAAATGTCAGGGAATGAAATCAAATTTACAAGAATCTGAACTAAACTTGTATATATTCTAGAAGTTTTGTTTTTACACAAATACGGTTGATTAACAATGGGAATATACATATTTCATTATCTGTATGTGATGGAAATTTTTTCACAGAAAATTAGAGGCATTACTTAAAGACAATTTCGGTAGTTCGCTACATTTTTCACAATAGGCATATAGGAAAAATTAAAACTGATCAATGACTTTTTTTAAACTTTGCATAATCGTAGCATATGTTAACAGAAACATTTTAAGCGGAAAAAATGGGGGTCACTAATCTGGTTTTTGAGTTATCTGCCCTTGAATTCCCCTAAACATCATCAGGCGTCAACGGAATTCACTGTAGTATTTACCTGGTAACAAGAAATCCAGATATCACCTCAACAATTTTTATGTTTACATGTGATAATATGGTATAGTACCCCAATATTGCATAAAAAAAGTTTTAAACATTTTGTTAGAAGGATGCAAAGCTGGTAGTTGGGATGTCTAGTCTATAAGTCAATAGAAAACTTGTGTGATATATGACTGATTGTATGAGTTATACATGTATGTTCTTTCCACTCACACACAGTAATAAAACTCCTAATCAAAGCCCCCCCCCTCAGGTCTCAACATTTTCCAAAAAAGTTTTTTTTTTAAATTTTAAATCATAAATCAAACGTTTTAAATTAAGCTGTGCATGTATTAAAGTTTAATAGATATATTTGTTGGTAGGATTGGATTTTCAATAATTTTGGATTTACTCAAGATTGTGTAGCTTTAAGGTATATAACTCACATACAATCATGCTAGTTTTCTTTCCAATACTTTTTACAGTATTATATACAGTATATAAGTAACATATGATATAATCCTGATGTTACAAACCACATACTTGGTGCTCAATGAACCATATATACATAATAATAATATTATTGCACAGTCAGTATGACCTACATAAACCACAACCTAGGATAAACCACAACTATATATTTCCACATTTAGCTTAAGCTAGACCAAATCTCTTAGGCTAGTAAAAAGAAGTTACGGAATAATGGACCAAAAAATTGGACAAGACAGTCATATATATATGAGGTACATATCACCCAAAAATAATTAACTACTTTGGATATTGCTGTAAGAAACTTCAGGGTTAGGGCTAAAATTTCTCCTTATTTTAGACAAACACCAATTTATCATCAAAAAATGATGCAAACTGACAACAGAAAATTACTGTCGTACTTGTCAAGTCATATGAATTCATATAATTATATTCTAAAATTAATTGCAAGTCGGAATTCTTTCTTTTCTATAACCTTATAAGGAATGGGCATTAACTATATTGGAGTGGAATGTTGTAGGAGAAATTTAGTAATTTTTCTAAACTTTTCCTCAGGACAAAACCTCACAAATATATTCAAACAATTGATATTTATAGTCCGATACACAGTCAGTCACCTTATAACATAAAATTTATATATATATTCAATAAAACTTTCCGCATCTTCCCACATTTTCAAACCAGGCAGACAAAGGATAAGATATATAGAGTCATCTTGGGAAAACTATGTTTTACAACAAGAAATACATACAACAGGAACTGTAAACACACAACAATTGACGATCATAACACTAATGTTTAGCCTAGATCCCAGAATTATGGTTTTCACAACTATTTCAATTTAATAGAACTCGACAATACCACAGGGAGATAATAGGATAATTTTCTATCCTTGGAAAATACACAATGAAAATGTTAATGGGATATCTTAATGCTTAAGACAAGAGGGCCAAGATGGCCCTATATCGCTCACATGAGAATCACACCGTATTTTTGGTTCGGTACGGTTTGGCACTGTCATTTAGCGTATGCCGGCAATAATATTATCCAATCAGCACACGTCATTTCATTTACTGTGTCGCATGTAAACAAAAACAAGTACATGTGTGTATGGCCCATGAAAAACTGCTTGTTGATCCACCAGCATCACTAAAATTGAATTTGTGGCGAAATTTTGCATTTGAGAAAAGATCTTGGGTTGAAGACTAGTTGTCTGTTATAAATGCACTGCAAAACTGTGCATACAAGTATTTTTTGCAGAGTGACTTGTACATATTTTTTTTGGCATATTAAAATTTCAAAAGTCTGCCCTCAGTTTCACGGTACAAAACTGAATAGAAAATCAAGAATGAACTCGGGTGATTTTTCTACCTAGAAATCTTTGTCTTCGACCAGAAAGTGTACAATTGGTACTTTTTTCAATTGTGGGAAACTGTTCCAGCATTGTACCCTTTTCTAATACGACATTCTGAATTGCATACAACAGAACAATAGACATGTATGATCTAATAAATAACTTGAGTAAAAAGAGTTTGATTAAAAACTTCTTGTTTTGTGAAACTGGGGCCAGGTTAAAAAAAATTCCTATGTTAATTTATGTAGTCTATAGATGTAGATATCCGAATCGAATATTCGATAATCGAGAAGGTTATATCCGAATTTGAACCGAACCATAGGGTACCCGAATCGTTGCAGCCCTAATATATACTGATGAAAACATTGTTTTAAGCCTAGCTGTGTCACAGTGAGGACTGTTGGTATTCGTGCTCACTAGACATCAAAAGTTGAGGGTCAAAACGAACCTTGACCGACACTAATTTTAAGAGTCAATCAAATTTCTATCTAATGTAATAGAAAATTTAATCATTTTGTACAAATTTCTGAAGCTTTATACATGAGTTCATTTTGCTAATTTCAAGAGTCAAAATGCCATTTTAAGGGTCAAATGAATTCAAAGACCTGATCATAGTATTATTAAATGATAGATATAATTTGTCATAATCACATGCCCAGACTCATGTAAGCTTTGCTTAGAGATATCTCCAACATGACATAGTATGACTTTTGTATGAACCCATGAGTCAGAGGATGTCCATGGTCTGATCAAGAAAGACAAAAAATCAAGATATTATTTCCAAGAAGTTCTGCAAATATCCAACCAATTTAATGATTACTTTTTTCTCATGTCAAAGAAACGATCAACAAGGCAAATGACACATACTGAGTATGCCAACGAAACAATGTGCCATTTAATTAATCAGCTAAGAACAATATTCTGACTTGACCCCATGGCAGGTAGAAAAGTTCTGGTTTATACTTGAGTCTAATTAAATAAGAACAAAAGCAACACATACATGATCCCAGGTTTTCTGATAAGCTCATTTTTCTGAAATAATCACTTGTTTTCAGAACAAAGGTCAAAGAAGATGTTTTGAAAGCACAATGCCCCCTGACCTTGACCTCTGACCTACTGATCTAAATTAGTAAAAATGCACAGGTCCTGAAGAGGTTGTCATGAGGAATCAACATATGAAGTTTGATGATTGTAAATGGAAGCATGCATTCAGATTTTATAGGCAAGGTTCAAGTTTGGTACAGACAGACAAACAGACAGGCTGAAAACAATAAACCCTGATCTATTGATACAGAGGCAAAAAAAGGTCAGTCAATAGTATAATATATAGTTGAGAAATAATCTGGTTATCTGGTATTTATTGGAAGATTATTCAAGTTTATTGTTATATAGTACCCGCAATTAGTCGTCTCAAACCTCGCTATTCTTTCTTGTAATTTATCAGAAAAAAAATCTAATAACAGGACACCACACATACTATTTAATTTACCAAAGAAGAAATTGATTTTTAAAATGAGAAAATTCTAATTATTGAGCTAATTCATGAGTTTTTTAACTCTTCAGAGTCAAATCATCTCGGAAATTGGGTAAGTTCACATTTTTCATGAGTACTTTCAGTACTTTGATTGATGAACAGTTTTAAACACAACAACTGTCTCAAATATTTTGAATTCAGGATCACTTTAACCCCAAGTTTCCCTGCAAAATAGTTATTCATACTTAATGAACGAAAAATGAAGTATGCAAGAACAGTTCAAGAAAAAAATCACGTTTTCACAAATTCTATTCGAAGGGGTGTTAAAACTGCTATACAAGTGCAACATGCAATCAATCTACCATTCTTAATCTCATAGATCTTAAAGTGAACAATATCCTCATGAAGACTGTGAAAATTGGAATATGTTCTTATTTCATTCACAAGGGAAATAATGATTTATCAGTGAAAATATCAAATGAATGGTCCATGTGATTGAGATTTGATTAAAGAGGGGATACTGCTATTGACCCTATAGTTGAATGTAATATGTTTAGAAACCTATGTTACACTTCTGCAGTATTCTCCAGAAGATTCAGACTAGCAGGCTTAATTTATATATTCACAAATTATTCATTTTCTGGTGTAAAATTTTCTCTGGTTTGACAAAAAGTAGCCGGTGTTAGGTTTTCCAGTGGAACCACTGAACCACCAAATTAGGGAACTTTTAAACACTAATGTACTCTTCTAGGTCATTTTATAGGGAAATTTTCCACTTAGTGTGAAAACTATCAACTTTTCACCTTGGGGAATGGGGCCGAATACTGGACACAAAAATTGCATAAAAAGGCCTATGACCATGTGAACAAACGATTATTCATAAAATCATACTATCATACTTTCCAATATTGTTCCATTATCTGATATCATAACATTAAATTTATGCATAGAAACAGAATTATAGAAACAGAATTATTGAACCAACATCTGCCAGTATTGGATGAAAACAAATCAGAGATGAAGATAACACAAATATTGCCTGATGTCAAAATAAATAACAAATCAGTTCAATAATCTGCCTAAATGAGACTTTTTTCACAGAGAATCATATTGCATGTCAGTGTATATTTTCACCTTATGGGGAAAGGTGGCAGTACACTTACAGTCCAATGGCTGAACCTGTACTGAACTAAGGCCAACCTTGGTAAAATACATAATATAGCATTTATTGACAGGTTGCCTTTATTCAGAGGTCATTTTGTTGTAAATAATCAATGTTTGTTTTTAAAATAATGGCCTTATAAAATTTATTCACACAGTGGCCTTAATTTGGAGGTGGCAGCTAAACATAGGTTTGGTTTAAATCTGGTAAAGCCTAAATTAAAATTTTGTTTGTTTGCAACTTCTGACCGATCCACCAAAAATCTGCCGACTAAGAAAACAATAATTTTTTTTAAATTCTTTCCATGTTTTAAAAATATTTCCTTTGTGAATTTAAGTCAAATGCGTATAATGTGAATGGCAAGAAAAATAATTTACCTGACCTGAGTATGGGCCGGAAGTGGCAAACAAACAATTTTTTAAGGGTTGCCAAACAGATAAATTTTGCAGTATAGCTGTCATGAATTATTTATGTATCAATATAATTGAAAGATTAGAATCCTATTTAGTAACTGGCATCAGTAATCATTCCACATCCGATATCCATCACAACTCACCAGGTCCCAGATACCAGCTAGTCATCCATTGATACCATAAACAAATGACTCATAAATATTCATGACTATAGCTGACAGAAGCATTAATACCACAAATGGATGGAATTAAATCTCTGGTAGGATTAACTTGCACTGATTTATAAATGAACTTCAGAAAACACTTAAGTGAATACATTCTAGGTCTCTAAATTTCTATGTGCTGGTTAGAGTCTATTTAGAAAGTGGCTTTGGTAAAAAGAACAACCACCAACTGGAGACATCTAGATAATGACTCAAATGTACGGCAACTATTAATTAGAGACATATGATTGGCTTAAAATGTAGGGCATTCACTAACTGGAGATATATGATTGGCTTAAAACATAGGACAATCACTAATTGGAGATATATGATTGGCTTAAAACATAGGACAATCACTAACTGGAGACATATGATTGGCTTAAAACATAGGACAATCACTAATTGGAGATATATGATTGGCTTAAAACATAGGACAATCATAATTGGAGACATATGATTGGCTTAAAAGGTAGGGCAATCACTAACTGGAGACATATGATTAGCTTAAAACATAGGACAATCACTAATTGGAGACATATGATTGGCTTAAAATGTAGGGCAATCACTAACTGGAGACATATGATTAGCTTAAAACATAGGACAATCACTAATTGGAGATATATGATTGGCTTAAAACATAGGACAATCACTAATTGGAGATATATGATTGGCTTTAAACATAGGACAATCACTAATTGGAGATATATGATTGGCTTAAAAGTAGGGCAATCACTAATCGGAGATATATGATTGGCTTAAAACATAGGACAATCACTAATTGGAGATATATGATTGGCTTAAAAAGTAGGGCAATCACTAATTGGAGATATATGATTGGCTTAAAATGTAGGACAACCATCCATCCCTCTCCTCTGCTTGCCTAAAAAATCATGGAACTAGATAACACTTAGTGTCGAGATTTCGTTTGGAGGGGGAGGGGGCTTCATTAAGAATCCAATTAAAGAAGGGCAGGTTTTGATGACTGGGCAGAACACCGGGTATCCACCCACACTTAAAATCTGCATGGCATTCATGTAAGTGAAGTACGTACAGCATCATGATGTTGCTATAAATATCTATCTAAAAGTCACCCCAACAGCCCCTGGATATGAGATAAAGACAATTTTAAAATCTATTTATGCTCCATCCCTTAAACTATATCATGTAACTGCCCCGTCCCCAACAACAACAACCAACACTGCCAGAAAAGTTTATACACAATCACTTCATAGAACAGCCAATAATCAATGATGATTATTTATCATGGAAATGTTATATTCAGGAAATGAATAGCTTTCCATTAAATTGAATTGATTTTAATTAATCAATGTGTGAGAGTCAATGTGATTAATATTTCATTTTGTTCCCTTCAAGACAATGTGCAAAAAGTATAATCTAGCTCTCACACTGATCATATAACAGAATACAGATTATACTTTTACAAACCAACTCCTACAATTTCTATTTCAGTTACATGCCCCTGTCTTCACAGATTCTAGCAAGACTCCTACATAGAAAATAGTTTTGATTTTTTTTACCATGTTTGACCAGTCTTCAATTTTAGTGGGTTGTCCCCTGCCCAAAAGTTTTTTTTTCCTTCTTTAAGTCTTTCGGGGGACACCTAGTCTTAGAGAGTTTCCTTCATAAAGTATATCTATAGTCGGGCAACCTGTCACAAAAAAATTATTCAAAGACTGTTTTTTCCATATGAAGAGATACAGTACAACCTCTTTAGAGTGGCCATCTATTGAGCAACAACCTCCATCAAAAACAGCGTGATTTTTTTCACAAT